>BSBN01000154.1:1250000-2500000 GCA_027924645.1 Cunninghamia lanceolata
GTGACTGTTATTATTTGCTTGTTGGGTTTGAATAGGGATTTGAATTTTTAGAATGATTTTAGTTTAGAGAGTTATACAGAGCCATTAGAATTTTATAGAACTGAAGGCTAGATAAATTTCACTTCTAAACTTACCCCATATCTCTCAAAACAAAATTGCCCTCTGAAAACTGAAGACTAATTGACTAAGAAACTGTAAAAGGAATGTTAGAGGGCCGTAAGTTCCTTTACTTTGCGGACATTACCTTCATATGGATACTGGTGTCTAGGAAAACATATTAACATATCTTTACTAATAATGTTGGTTGGAGTAGTCCATTTCTGTGAATTTGACTATCATGTAGATTGCTATGAACCAATCCATAACAAATGATTATACGCTAGAATTGTCTAGATTCTCCAATGATAAATATGTTTAGTTTATATGCCATAGGAAATATATTGTCAATATTGGGTTTTGTAAAATTCTATTCAATGGTGGTGTTGTCAATTCTTAATTGTTAATTGTGATATATTTGTTATCAATTCTTTTTTTCAGTGTTCTTCACTCAAATCCTTCATGTTTTATTCATTTCTAGCACTATTTGAAGCAATTTATCATTTGCATGTTGTTTTCTGGCAAAAAAAACACAAAAGTGAAGCCTAGGTAAGACATATGCATCATGCTTACCCAAACTTAACATTACATCCAATTTCAATGACACCCATAGTCCAAATTAATATATATATATATATACTCACATAAGTTTTCCTTTTCAATGGCACCCATTAACTAGGTAATACATACATTGATTATATGCCCACATAAATTTTACTTTCCAGTGGCACCCATTGTCTAGATAAACTCTTCATTTTCTGTATACCAACATAGGTTTTTCTTTTCTGTTATCACTGGTGTATTTGTTGTGTATATACCCACCATTTTTCTTTCATTGTCTATTTACATACAATGAAATTACATAAATATGAGTTTTACTTTTTAGTATAATCCTCTTAACAGTGGATCACATGAAAAACACCTACACAGTTATTGTCAGAAGCATCCTTCATCACTTACATGGACTATGGTATTGAGAAATGGTGAGCACCTATAGATTACATCCTTGGACAGAAATAACAAAAATATGTAATAGTATATTGATGATTTTCTGATGTCTGTTACAATGTAGGGCATTGGCTTTTTAAAGCCTTGTTATTCCCGTATATAGCTTCTTACAGGAAAATAACTTCCCAAAAACTAACCAACTAATTATTTACTTATATTTATTTAACTAATAATGTAATACTACTATTATGCCAACATTCCCCCCCTTATTACATTGTTCCTGCAATAGTACCAAGGTACCCCCCCTTAATGCTAAAATACTCAACAAAGCTGATTACATAATATGAATACATATTTTCTAGAAGATCTTCTCCCAAAGAACAAATCCTAAACTAAGCGAGGCTCCATCATGTTGTCTCGTCTACCCTCGGAAGGCATAGCTTCAAGCTGTGTTCTTGAGCTCTTTAGTCCCAAGCTCTCAAATCACAGAGTCTTGAATTATTCGACAATGAACCCTAAGAGATACGAAAAATCTCTGCCATTGTCTAGTGACCGCGAAAGGGTATAATTTAAAATCATATACCCTTTGAAGCTTGTTGGACAACAATCCATATTGAGCTCAACACCAAATCCCAAACCTGTCTCCAAAACAAAATCTTCAAAAAACATACATTCTTCAAATCTGTCAGCTCCTTCAACATCAACAAAGAAAAATAAAACAACCAAAACCAAAAACGCTTCTCATGCAAAGCATCATCTCAAAGCGAGAAGCTAACTTGAGACGATAGAAAATCCTCCATCCTCCAATGTCGCCTGCCTCCAATTTGACCCTGTTACACTTTAACCAACTGATGTCTCGGATGAGTCTTTGGAGGCTTCATCAGGAATAGAAAAGATGGCCCTGAAAGCATAAGCTATATTTGACATATGTGCATTCATGATGATAATGTCAATTTGATCCAATGATAGATCCATACACTCATCAACCTTATATCTCCAAGATTTAAGATCCCTCTTTGAATTTTTGACCACCACTTTTAAATATTCACGAGCCACTTCAAAAAAGAAACCAAAAGCAACTTTTTCTTACCTTATACCTTCATAAACTACTATTCAGATATAATTAAGGTGCACATGATTAAAATAACTTTGCTTTTGAAGCTGATGCAATTCCATGACACCAAACTCTTGAAAAAAAATAAATTAACCTCTAATTTCCACCCAAGAAAAAATAAACAAAATAATCACAATGGACTGAAATTTTCACCAACTATCAAAGACATAAGCCGATAAAACTTGTAATCCTCCCTTTGCCAAATGTTTTGCGCTGGCACCCTAATTTCTCGCATCCATCCGCCGCAAGGCACTCATATCTTCAATACAAGAAGCAAGATGGAGGAAACCTAAAACCAGATGAAAGGATGGCCAAATCTCCACAGTTCTCAAACGCTATTAGGAAGAGGATTCTTAAACGCTGTCATTCAACGCCTTCTAATTAAAACAGGTTAAATGCCTTCAAACTTCTTTTAGACTTGGAGTGACTTATTATTGGCTCGAGCATCCCACAAAATAATGGAAGAATCATCACCTACACTACAAAATTCCTGCGTTTTGGAGAGGCAAAACTGCATGTCCTCAAAATGGATTCTAGAATTGTATTTAAATGTCTCTCTTCTACACTTGACTCTCTGCCCTTCACACAGAGTAATATCAACATCCACACACTTTAATCTCAGTAATGTTAAGATCTACACTAGAATCCAGTTGTCAACAACAGCACTAAATCTCAAAATGTACGCAAGATAATATGTATGTTGGGTAGCAGAACTAGACATTTTTCAGATATTCCAACACCCTCAGAATATCATCACACAACTCTGAAATATTCTCCAACGCCTTAATCAAACCTAATGATCTAAATTACATTCAATAATTCTCCTTGCAACTCAATGCATTTAGATTGTAGCATACTTATCTCAATCCGTGGCTTCTAAAACCTTCTCTGCAGTGTTTCCACTTCGTTCCCTTCTGCAGCGCTTAATGGCTTCTAACGATTTCTAATGCTTACTGGTCTCCTCCAAAAACAACACTCCTCACTCAGGTCATGCTTCCATGGCTTTGATACCATATTGAGAAATGGTGAGCACCTACAGATTCCATCCTTAGATAGAAATAACAAAAATAAATAATAGTATATTGATTATTTTCTGATGTCTGTTACAATGCAGGGCATTGGCTTTTTAAAGCCCTGTTATTCCCGTATATAACTTCTTACAGGGAAGTAACTTTCCAAAAACTAACCAACTAATTATTTACTTTTATTTATTTAACTAACAATGTAATACTACTATTATGCCAACATATGGAAATATCATATGTATCATCCTTAATTCAGATGATAGAAACAATGTGCATATACCCATGTCGGTTTTAGTTTGCTTTTAGGTGCCATCTATAGTCAGGGCAGGAAGTCTAAACCAGGAACTAGATTGTATTCAGAATCAATACATATAAATGTAAGATTGAGCTGCAAGAGAGTTGAATAGTGAGGAATATGCATTAAGGAATTTGCCTATTGTCTGGTGCAGATTTGAGAAAAAGTTTATCATCAAATCACATCAATCTTCCTGTCCCTACCATCCATGTTATAACACACAAAGAAGCCCAGGTGTTCACTTACAGACAACTTCCATTTGCTACAAACAATTTTAACTCTACCAATGTTATTAGCAATGGAGGATTTGGGTTAGTGTACAGAAGTGTCCTGCTTGATGGAAGAATAGTGGCCATCAAACAACTTGATAGAGGTGGAAAGCAAGGAGAACGTGAATTCAAAGTTGAGGTGTGCATTTTTACCTTGAATTGGTGCTTTCAATTGAGGAGGGAGTGTGATTTGTTTCTTCTTCTTTTCAAGCTGATAAAATTATACATTTGATCTTGCAACAGGTGGACCTTTTGAGCCGTTTGCATTCTCCCTATTTGCTTGAGCTGATTGGCTACTGTGCAGATCAAGAACACCATCTTCTTATATATGAGTACATGTCTAATGGGAATTTGCAGGATCACCTTTACTCTGATGGTGAGTCCAAATTGTTAATTTATTCCAATGGTTTCTTACATGAACAAGAATAAAATCTCATTGAGGTCCACATACTTTGTTGTTATTGCAATAGTATTAAGCACTAGACTCTTTTGGGTGCTTCACCAAAAACCAAACTTGACCTGTGGCAAAGTAGCTGATTCATTATCTAGAACTCCTATGTAAGTACGCTTGCATAGTCCTTAAGGATTTCATCTTCTAAAAACTTACTTTTCCAAGATTGAAAAGTTCATGCAGTTGCACACAAAATCTTATCTGTTCCCAAACTAAGTCCAATGGTCTTGTTGAAGATGAGCTGAGCTTAGGCATGAATCTTATCTAATATGTTTGGAAACCTTTTAATGGATCTTCAAAATTCCTAGTCTAGTCTATCCCCTGCAGATCAGCCTAGCTATAGGTCTCTGCACCTTTGTTGGTTGATTGAAATCGTCTTTGATCTATCAATTGTGATAATTCAGAAAATATATTTACTTCAAAAAAGACAATCCAATAAGGATCCCATTCCAAATGAGTGCATGCTTGATTATGTTTCTCTCAAATCTAAAGGCTACTTGCCCTACTAGAGATTCAGAGAAAATCCTAAGTGCTTAAATCAGTGTCTTTAATGTAAAAGGGTCTCATGAAGGTGGTTCTATTCTTTGTGGTTTTGATCTATTTGAGGGTTCACCTCTGCATCATTTTGCTCATTAGGGTTTAATTTTCTCTCCCATGATGGAAAAACTAAGTTGCACTACTTAGAAATTTACAATTTACAATTTAAACATATGGTTGTTGATTCGTGACAGGTTCACCAGGCAATCCACCTTTATTAGATTGGAGAACACGGTTGAGAATAGCCTTGGATGTAGCTAAATGTCTAGAATACCTTCATGAACAGGTCACTCCTCCAGTGATATACCGTGATTTGAAGGCCAGCAACATCTTGCTTGATGAAAATTTCAAAGCTAAAGTGTCTAATTTTGGGTTGGCAAAGCTTGGTTCAGACAAACTTAATGGTGAAATATCAACTCGGGTTTTAGGAACTATAGGATATATTGCCCCTGAGTAAGTTCCGTAACATTTACCAAAGAATATTTCTTTTCAAAAGACAAGCACTAGATTGAGCAAGTTTACAGGCCATTGACCACATACTCAAAATCTATTGCAGGTATGCTTTGACAGGACACCTTACTACAAAATCAGATGTATACAGTTTTGGTGTTGTGCTTCTAGAGCTTTTAACTGGTCGTGTGCTTGTGGATATGAAGAGGCCTCCTGGACAAGGTGTCCTTGTCTCTTGGGTATTTACTCTTCCCCTATTTTTATCCCCTATATAATGTGCTTTATAGGACTAGATATTGGTTTAGTCCCAAAGGGCTTTTGGGAATTTAGCTTGTGAATTGGCACTGTTAGAGAAATGCCAAATGAATGATAGATTTAAAAGCTTTAGATACCTTCCCTTCGCCAAAAAAAGCTTGAGGGTAGTTTCTGGACTCTGCACTTTGTAGAAGGGTACAGTGACATGCCCACAAGCATATGTCTGATAGACTGGATTCTTCTGAAATCTACAATCTTAATGCTGTGATACAAAAGTTATTAGCTTGAGTGGTCACTTCTAGAGTGACAGTTTTCTGCTATACTTATGCCCGTTTTGAGTATTGTTTTCTTTTGAACTGACAAAGGAGAGTTTGTTGCTTTTTTTAGGCTCTTCCCTACCTTACGGATAGAGAGAAGGTCAGTCAAGTGGTAGATTCTTTTCTAAAAGAACAATACTCAAAGAAGGAACTAATACAGGTATTTTGAAATAATTTTCCTAACCTTCTTACCCTACCAAATTCTGAATTGCCTCATAAACTAATGCAATTAGTGCGCTTTGCAGGTTGCAGCCATTGCAGCAATGTGTGTACAGTCAGAAGCAGACTATCGAACTCTTATGACCAATGTAGTTCAATCTCTTATTCCCCTTATCAGATAACACATTGGATCCAGAGTGACAAGCTCTCCCAACTTTCGCCATTATATGGTTACTGTCAAATCTTCCTCAATTGACAGTGGAAACACAAAAATGATGCCTTGAACATTAGATTGAGTAGCAATATTGAGAACTTTGGTTATTTTAATTTCTGTTGATTTGCGCTCCATGCATTTCCAACTGTTTAAAAACCAAGTATCCATTCTAACCAATCTGTACAAAAGGCATGAACCTAATGCAATGCGTCTCTTGTTTACTTATGTAACATTCACTATGCAAATGTTTTGTGGCGTAGAGTACAATTATCTTATATTAATTGGTAACATCCCATTTTGTGGCATTTTTAATTGTTTAACTTGTTTTTATTAAAATTTGGTAAGTTCAGTTCAATTCAATTTAATTTTTCTTAATTTAAGATTTATGATTTAATTTTGGAAGAGAGACTTACAGATAAAATAGGCCTATCTATGGGTCTCTTCTAAACATGTTAATAATGAATAACCCATATTTTAATTGGTGTTAAAAGTATTTTGGTCTACAAATTTAAATTATGACTTGCTAGTAGGATACTTGCTCCTCAAACATGCCTACATTGTTGTACCCAAGCTCTCAAACGTAACTATAGTTTCTAGTTTGGGGCATATTTCAGGCATAAGTGTATTGGGCATATGTGTTGCTTTTCCATTGTACATGGAAAGCCATCACAATATGCTATGGCACACATTCTAATTGTTCAATAAAGCTTGGCAATATAGCTTATTTCAATTGGAATAATGCTTTGCTTCACTTTAAATCTATTCAAAATTCCACGACCTACAAAGGAATGTTATCGCGATATTACATTGTTCAACATTATCAAGCCAAAAGTTTGAATCTAGAAAGAATCTTCAACAACCTATGATACATCAATGATGCTACTATGTCAAAAATCATAATGATTATATGAATAGTTAGTCGATCAAACAATAATGAGGGTATGATTCTACCACCTAATTGAACCAAAAGAATGCAAGAATTAGTGCACAATTTGAGGGACTTGTAACTGCATTCTTTCAGGACCCTTGCTATATGTGATAACCTCCACCATTTTCTACATGTGATCACAACCATGCATGATGCAGCATTTTGTTTTTTGGCATGTCTCATTATAAATCATGTTCCATATTATATCTATGATTATCAAGCTATCAATTTGATTATGGAATCAATGAGTTGTTATTGTACGTGTGTCCTTTTTTTAGGTGAACCTCTCGCTAGATACTAAATATTTTCCAACATGTTGATATGATTTGATTTTTTACCATAGTAACCTTACAACAACTCAATGTTGCAATATCAATAGTAGTTGTGTTGGGAAACAACTACCAAGAAATCCATAACTTCAATTCCTCTCACATCAATCTCATATGATATTGAGGTTAGCATAAAAAGAAATCAGACATCATGGTATATCATCTCTAGTGAACTCCATTTCTAAGGATGTTATGCTTAGATAACAGTCCATAAAATGTATATGCTTCTAGACAAATACAATGCATCTTTAGACATAATCAATGGCTATGTACTCACTTTCAACTTGCAAATGAGTTGCTAAGGTTTCAAACTTACCTGTAAATTACATTAAATTACATGAATAAATGTGCAAAATGTAGATAGTTTATTTTTAAATTTGGAAGTTGTCAAGCAAATTGAAAAGAGGTAAAGTGGCGAGCAATAGTTTTTGTTCTTTTTCTATGTTAAAATTAAAATCTTTTTCATTTCTTTTTAGGGTGGGGAAGATGGTGTTAGTGTTTAAGGCAAAAGGGATCTAACAAATCATACAACATTTTGCTTATTTGGTTCCCATAGTTTCTCCTACGATTACATTCCTTCTTCAACTTCACCTATTGTTGTTCCTTAGGCATGTAAGCCTTTAGGTGTGCCTGAGAATGAAAAAATTACCTTCAAATCTTCTGCAAGAAGGCTTGTTCATCTTGGGAGGAGCAATTAAAACTAAGGAAAAGAAGATCACTTTCATCCAGTAGCCTAATAGATGGCTAATGTCTTCCACAACACTCTTCTTGTGGGCTTAATGACACATTAAAATCCTTTTGTGCCAAAAGAGTCAAATGTAAGGGCAGAAACATGTGCAAACACCTTCTAGTAGAGTTTGAAGAAATCTAAGTGGCACCAATGGATGTTTTTAATAGTTATATACATAAATTTCTCTATTGGGTTGATTTAGAAGGCATGCTAAAAGATGTCTCATATACCCTTAGATCTGCCAAAACTTGTGTCGCATCACTTTCACTACTTCTAGTTTCTAATCTTGTTTTATCATTCTTTTTACTAGTAAGTCTTTCCCAGTGTTATGCCTTATAGATACATATGATGAACTGCTTTCTTGACACAGTTCTTAGGAAATAGTTATTCTAAGAGATGTTCCTACTATTGTGTTTGACTAACATTTTGCAGTTTTTCATGATGAATTGCAAAAACGTTAAAAATGTGTTACTGCTAATTAGATTAAAAAAATCACTTTGATAATTGTAGATCAATTTATCAAAGTTCCATAGTCATGAGACTTTGTTAGTACTTACTGAGTCAAAAAAGAAAAACCATTAAAATTAAAAATACTATAAATAATTTTTTAATAGTATATTGTTAAAAAGGTATCTTGATTTTTCCCAAATCCAAGTCAAAAGTTGGCTTGCTGAGTTTTCACTGAGTTTGAGTCTCACAACTAATTCCCATCTCTATAGTTTGTATTTATCTTCATTTAATAGCTCTTGTTATTTTCACTTGCATCCAACAAAGATTCATTGGTTGTGGTGAGGAGCCAAGAAGTTTAGAAGATTGAATTTATTTTTGCTGTCAAAATTTGTATTAGAGGAGTTAGGCTCTTATTTCAGATGTGCATCGTGGATTGATGAAATGTTTTACTTGGTTTACACTCTATAAAAATGATCATTTATAGAATCTTTATTTTTTTATTCTCTTTACAAAGTAGGCTTAAAAATATGTTAAAGTGTGGAGTATAGACATATGTTGGTTTGCTTAAAAATTAAACAAGTATCCATTCAAAGTATTGCAAACTAGTACTATATCAACAACCCTTGATGAGTATGTGATTATTTTCATGTTCCTCAAGTTTTTCCTAAATCCAAGTCAAAACTTACTTCCACAAGATAGGTTACGTTCCACAATGCTCTTCTTGTGGACACCCTTTCTAATTGCTCTAACATTGAATCTTACTTATGTTTCATGGATATAAATCTAAGAAATGATAAAGAAAAGTAGTCTATTAAATGGGAGGGGTCTAAGTGGGAGACTCAGGTTTGAAACTCATGCAGACCAAGAGCATCAGGTGGCAAGCTCTAGGTCCCAGTTATAGGAGCAACAAGCTTCGTGTTTGCCCATATGACCTTGGCACTAAAGAAGTGTGGTGATGGAGTCTTCAGCTTGGACAACTTAAATGACTACTATGACCCAACCTTGAAGAGAGTGTGACATGTATTGTTAAAGAGCCATAGGATTTTCATCTTTGAGGGTGACATCAAAGACCAAGATTTGCTCCTCATATCCCATCTCCTTTAGACATGTCATGCATCTCGTAGGACAAGCTAGGTTACATTACACAATGGAAAATCCCATATGAAATATTCACAACAATATTGTCAAGCTGGTGAATATATTTAAGTACCAATAGAAAGGTTGCATTGTGCAAAACTTTCAAATTATATGGTGAAAATTGTATTAAGTACATTGTTCCCAAAAAGTTCATTATCAATCAATATTGTTTGAATATGGATTGAAACATTTGCCAAAACAAAGGTAGTGTGCCTCAAATTTCCTGCCAAACATATTGTATGGTACGATGTACATGCACTCCAAGCTCCCTAGAATGAATTTGTACCTTACGTGTTTGGTTATTTGATCTCCTTTAGTGAACGATATTAGATAGTGGTGTTGTCATTAGTCACACCCATTACTAAGGATAATATGAGATCTCTACAAAAATTATGAATTATAAACTACAAATGTGATAATATCGATTGGTGTTTTCCTACCCTCAAATTTGTTTGGCATTATATGGGTAACATTGTTTAATATTTTAAAATCCACATTAATCAATAGAGGTGCTATCAAAAATATATTTTTTCTTTTGTTTGGATTTTTATTATTTTAAAATAACAATACACTAAAATAAAAATTTAAATACAATACACATTATAAAGTTGCACATGAATAGGGATCACATTATTTTTTCACTTTTATTCCCTTCTAATCTCTCCCCAAAACCAATTTTATATGTGATTCACTTTATAGTTTTCATAAAGTCCATTTTTTCTTTCTTTTATTTCCTTTAGACAAATGATAAAACTTAGATTTCAATTGACTTATGTTATATTATATATTTCAAATACATCTAGATGTTCATTGAAATGTTTTGTTTACTTTTATAAGTTTTTTCACTCAATCTAATTGTGTACCTAGCCTCAAAATCTATTGATTTGTTTTTATCATGTGTGGTTTTCTTTGGTTATTTTGGGTGCTTTTCATTTTTTTGGTTTTAACCTCGATTTACTCTCGGATGTGATTTTAGTTTTAAAGACAATATAAGTAGATTTTGTTTTGGTTGACCCTCTAAAATTGAGGACTATAAATTAATGTCTTACTAAATAACTGAAACATAATCTCTCCCTAATCTCTTTAGTAATATCTTTATCTCATCTAGAAAGTAGAGTACCCTGCAATAGCAAGTGCAACAATCAAAGTATAGTGTTAAATCCGCACTCCACATGCACAACAAATGTGTTGGCCTCCTTTCATGAGAAGGAAGTCAATTACAAATTGCTCTTGGTAGACTTTTCAATAGACACTCATAAGCTATCTCATTTCATCACTCTCAATGTAAGCAAACAAATGTTTTACTTGTTGCAAGTATGGGCTTAACTGGTATTGTCATTGATGTCAACATACTCCTGTTGTATTAATGATAAGGTATGGATGAGTCGTGAGCTGAGGATATTGAGAAAATTAGTCTCAATCAGGAACAGTGAAGAATAGTGATGATTGTAAGGCAAAAGTCCAAGATAGGATGATGATCAGAGGATGCGGATTAAAGGGTTTCAAGATATGTGTCTGTAGGTGATCCAGTAGAGATTTTAGAGGTCTACATGAAGATATGAAGAAGTTGTGGATGCTCAAGTAAAACCGGTTCTGGTAGGTGCTCAGAGGTGACAGGGTGTAAGAAGAAAGGTCCGGTGAGATCCAGAAATGAAGTTTCCTATTTTGTGGATTCAAGGGAGTGCTGAGGAAGTCTTTGTGGTGTATCAACTCCATTGGTTCATGGTTTGAAGGTCCGCAAGCATCTATTCCTTTGTGACAGTAATGATAGACTGTGTTCTTGAGGTTCCGGATGAAGGAGAGAAGGATTTCAGTAAGCAGAAGAAGTATGGATGTTCTTGATGATTCAGGAAAGCTTGTGGATGTCTTTGGATATTATCTAGTTTGTGTTGGTGGTTCGCATTGAAGTTGGAGCTCGCAATTGAACAGTAACTTCTAGATGATGGTGTTCTTCTTGAGACAGGCTGACCAGATGAGTTATGCATCTGGCGGATAATCTTATGAATGTTTTATGACTTAGATGATCATTCCTAAGTTGATGCCTTGTATAAATAAGGGATTGCGAAGTTAGTTTGAAGTTGTCCTTGTGGTGATGAGAGTGTGGTAGTGAGGAGGAGAGTGAAAGGCAGAGCAGAAGTATTGAGCTTAAATGGAACTGATTCAAGCATGGTGAAGATGCTATTTTCCAGTTCATGTATGTGATATTTATTTCTTTGTAGACAGTGTGTCTCTTGTAGGCAGTGAGCCTCTTGTGAGCAGTGTGCTCAGGCAGTGAGCCCTAATTGGCATGTGCCATTTTGTTCTTTCTATTCTTCTAACAGAGAATACAATCTTGGGTTAATCACCTGTGGTTTTTCCCTTAACCGGGTTTTCCACGTCAAAATCTTGGTGTCTTATGTGTTGATGTGTTTCTGCTCTTGATTTGAATGCATTATGGTTCATGATTAATATACAGCTAATCACTAAGAAGATTTAAGTGTTTAATTAGAGAAAATTTTGAACAACTGATTCACCCCCCCTCTCAATTGTGTGCCCTAAGTCTAACAATTGGTATCAGAGCTACGTTCCTCTAAAAGAGCTTAACCGCTTGAGGAGATTCAGGATGTCGTCCTACAAGAAGGATAGTCTGAAGTTTGATGGAACAAATTTTAATCTATGGAAAGGTCACATGAAGTGTCACTTGCAATGCATGGGAATGGCATACTGGACCATGGTTGCAACACAGTATGTATGTCCACAGGGTAGTCCAAAAGCTCCAAATGAAATCACATATGCTGAAAACAATATGCGGACTATAGAAGCTCTTCTAAGTGCATTATCTGATTCAGAGCTCTCAAATGTTATTGACCTTCCAACTACTTTTGACATTTGGAAAAAAATAGAACTTTTGCATGAAGGAGACCAATATGTTAAATGTGCAAGGTTACAGAGTCTGAAAGGGAAATTTGAAAACCTGAAGATGAGAGATGATGAAAATATTACTACTTTTATGCCAAGAATAAATGAGCTTGTTTGTGGAATTAGAAATGCTGGTGGAGTCTTGGATGAAAATGAGATTTTTGGCAAAACTCTCAGATCCCTTCCTGCCTCTTACAAAATCAAGGTTGCTGCCATTGATGAATTCAGAGCCCATACAACTGTCACAAGAGACCAATTGGCTAGCAAATTGGTTACATTTGAAATGACTAAGTTTGGAGATGATCCCCCCAAGACTGAATCTACATTTAAAGCCAGTGCCTCTGTAAAAGGTAAACAAAGGTTTGATCCGAGAGAGAACTCATCAAGGAAACTGTCATGGTATGAAAAAGCAAGAAAAGACCTGGAAGAAGAAGAAGTAGAAACTGCTCAACTTGAAGCCCTTATTGCAAAGAGACTGCCAAGAGGATCAGATAAGTATGAAGGAAAATTGCCTTTTAAGTGTTTTAACTGCAATAAGATTGGTCATTTTGCCTCAAAATGTTCAGAAAGATTTTCAAGGCCAAATCCTAACAAATCAAGGTTCCAAAAGAATTCTTACTATGTTCATGAAGAAGATAATAATGAAGGAGTAACAGATGATGAATCAAAGACTGGAAACAAATCCGAAAGTGAATGGGTGTTTATTGCCATCAACGAAGAAGAACTAATATCCTCTGTATCTGTCAATCATAAAGTTGTAGAAAGAGCCCTGGCTGCCCAAGTTGAAGAAAAGGATGATTGGTTCATTGACAGTGGTTGCTCTCACCATATGACAGGTGACAAAAATAAGTTCATAGATTTGGAAAGGTATGAAGGAGGAGTGGTGAAGTTTGGTGATAATTCTGCCGGTAGAATCAAAGGAAGAGGAACTATTTCTTTTGATGGAAGGAACAAAACCGGTAATGTTCTATATGTTGAAGGCTTGAAGCACAATCTTCTCAGTGGTGGACAGTTGTTCCAGACAGTTGGTGGACAAAGGCTATGAACTCCATTTTTTCTTTGTTTTATTTCCTTTAGATAGATGATAAAACTTAGATTTCAATTGACTTATGTTATATTATATATTTCAACTACATCTAGATGTTCATTGAAATGTTTTGTTTACTTTTATAAGTTTTTTCACTCAATCTAATTGTGTACCTAGGCTCAAAATCTATTGATTTTTTTAATCATGCATGGTTTTCTTTGGTTATTTTGAGTGATTTTCATTTTTTTGGTTTTAACCTTGATTTACTCTCGAATGTGATTTTAGTTTTAAAGACAATATAAGTAGATTTTGTTTTTGGTTGACCCTCTAAACTTGAGGACTATAAATTAATGTCTTACCAAATACCTGAAACACAATCTCTCACTAATCTCCTTAGTAATCTCTTTATCTCATCTAAAAAGTAGAGTACCCTGCAATAGCAAGTGGAACAATCAAAGTATAGTGTTAAATCCACACTCCACATGCACAACAAATGTGTTGGCCTCCTTTCATGAGAAGGAAGTCAATTACAAATTTCTCTTGGTAGACTTTTCAATAGACACTCATAAGCTATCTCATTTCATCACTCTCAATGTAAGAAAACAAATGTTTTACTCACTTCCTTTCTTTCTTTCATACATTCACATCGCTCACCATTTGATTTGTTGATGCAACCACTTGGACAATCATGGGTATAGATATGGACCAATGCAGAGTGCTTGTCAACATTGAACAAAAGTATTGACATTGAACATGGTGTTTGTGGTCACCTCACTACTATCATCTTGAAGAAATAAGAGTAGGAGATCACGATCACATGTTTCGTCATGCAACTAATTGAACCCTGAAGCTCATGCCACTTACCCTTGTTGCTCCACATTAGGTCCTTTTGAGTTAATAGGACCAAAGAGAGAGAGCTTTCACACACAACTCCAAAAAGAAGATTAAATTAGGTGCCTTTGTAGGTGCCTTGCAAGTAGGCCAAAGCTTTGTGTGTTGCTTAGTTGTAAAAGATTATCAGCATGCCCATTGAACCTACGGGTTCAATTACTAGTTTAATTTTTCTTAATTTAAGATTTATGATTTAATTTTGGAAGAGAGACTTATAGATAAAATAGGCCTATCTATAGTTCTCTTCTAAAACCTACCATGGATCTTTTTGAGCAATAAACTTCTTAACAATCACGATTCAAGGGATGGACACTCTTTATTTCTTGCCAAAGCATCCATGATTGACCTCCTTAAAATAGTACCATATATCTATACTTATACATCCTAAGTTTTAATGAGTGAATGATATTGTGAAAATATAGATACTAGAGATTTGGAAAATAATTAAATATCACATTTATTTTATTTAAAATACAATTTCTAATTTTTTATCTAGTTGGTGTAACTTTATTTATTTATATTTAGAGATACAGGGTTTTTACATCACATGATTAATAGAAATTAAAATCTTAAGGAATTTGTGTAATAAATTTTCAATTACCTCTTTAAATAGTCCATATTGTGCTCCATTGAAGATTACAATGATAGAAAATTCATATTTCTATATAATAACTAGAGTATAAAAATAAATAATTTTGTATAAAAGTTGGTAAGTAATTTGATTTTGGTTTTGTTCTTATTTGCATTTATTTTTATTTTTATTGTTTAGATTTATTTTGTATTTATCTATTTTTTCTATTTCTTTGTTATGATAATTAATTCAATATTTGGCCCACTAGTTTTCCCTCCAATTATGAGAAATGATAAATAGTTAAATTACACTTGAGGGTAAATTTAAAGATAAACCCCAATTCATTTAGAACATCTAGTGAACACATGAATTAATTTTTTTGAAGCACACATTATAAAAAATCGAGAGAGGTTATTGTAGAGGCACTCTACGTGATCACGTTGCCTTAGATAGAATGTTTCTAAGTGACACAGTTTTTGAGTAACATCTCGTCAAAGATTGCTGCCTTTTTGCACTTTGGACTCTTCAGGGATATCATCGGTACAATGTAGCTCGGACTGTTTCGACATGTTTGGGTGAAAAACAGGACCATGCCTAGCGTAAATGTACTCATTTGGACGCGTTGGAACAGTCATTTTGGTCGCATCAAGAGCAGGATGAAAGTTACACCCCTTTGCAACTTTACACTGCCTCCTTCTGACGATTTTTGGGGCAGTAGAAAACCTTTCACCACAGGTAAATGCCTCAGAGATATAAAAAACTGAGAGAGGTTATTATAGAGGTACTCTACATGATCACATTGCCTCAAACAAAATATTTCTAAGTGACATAGTTTTCGAGTAACATCTTGTCAAAGATTGCTGCCTTTTTGCACTTTGGACTCTTCAGGGATATCATTGGTACAATGTAGCTCGGACTGTTTCGACATGTTTGGGTGAAAAATAGGACCATACCTAGCGTAAATGTACCCATCCAGACGCGTTGGAATAGTTAGTTTGGTCACATCAGAAGCAGGATGAAAGTTACAGCCCTTTGCAACTTTACACTACCTCCTGACAATTTTTTGGGCAGCAGAAAACCTTTCACCATGGGTAAATGTCTCAAAGATATAAAAACTGAGAGATGTTATTGTAGAGGCACTCTACATGATCATTTTGCCTCAAACGAAATGTTTTTATATGATACAGTTTTTGAGTAACATCTCGTCAAAAATTGCTACCTTTTTGCACTTTGGACTCTTCAGGGATATCGTCGATACAATGTAGCTCAGACTGTTTCGACATGTTTGGGTGAAAAATAGGACCATACGTAGCATAAATGTACCCATTTAGACGTATTGGAACAGTCTGTTTTGTCACATCAGGAGCAGGACGAAAGTTACACCCCTTTGCAACTTTACACTACCTCCTTGTGACGATTTTTGGGACAGCAAAAAACCTTTCACCACGGGTAAATGCCTCAGAGATATAAAAAACTGAGAGAGGTTATTATAGAGGCACTCTACATGATCACGTTGCCTTAGACGGAATGTTTCTAAGTGATATGGTTTTCGAGTAACATCTTGTCAAAGATTGCTACCTTTTTGCACTTTAGACTCTTCAGGGATATCATCGGTACAATGTAGCTCGGACTGTTTCAACATATTTGGGTGAAAAATAGCACCATGCCTAGTGTAAATGTACCCATCTGGACGTGTTGGAATAGTTAGTTTGGTTGCATCAAGAGCAGGACACCAAAAATGCATAACATGATAATGTAAAAATGTGTATATATGTAAAAATGCAACAGGAATTTTAAAAAAGACAAACCTTACAAATTAATGTGCATACTTACAACTCAATGCAACATGACTTTACAAAATTAATGTGAATACTTACAAATTAATCCAATGAACCATCTGAGTCTTCTCTACTCTTTATTGTGTCAAGTATTGCTTCATGTTCAGACTCACGTACCTTCAACAAGATTTTATTATAACGCACTCGCATTTTGTCCTGCTATAGATTGATCACATCCTGTGCATTATCTTCCTTAACACAAGTAGGGATGACCACATCCTATGCTTCATCAACTGACACTTCCAAGCCTTACAATTCCTCTTAAATACAGGACGATCCATGACTGGAAGAGCCAAGCCACTTCATCCCGCCTTGCTGAAGGATGACATTCTGGGAGAATTAGGAGATTTTCCTTTGGAGATCATATAATCTTTAAATGCTTTCCATCTTGGTAGGTCCTCTGCATCAGAGAAAAACATTGATGGTGTCTGAGAAATAAGAAATTCTTCATCTCTTTGGTGATCCATTTCTCTTTCCAAACCTTCCCCTTCAGACTTGAATGACCACAAGGTTTTTGAGGGAGAACTTTTCCTATTTCCTGCATGAGCTTGCCAGATGCTCCGCCATATGATAGGCATAACAATGAAGGGACAAGCCCTCATAATCAAGTTCTTGATAGAAAATGCCCATCGAGAAAGAAAGATAGATCTTCTTTGGAAGCAAAAGTTCTAGTTTGTGACAAATCCTTATCCAAGCTTAAATAGCAGCAGTTCTGTCAAGCGATTGCCAATCCACTTCCACAAAGTCTCATGAAGACTTCCTGATTGATTCTAAAACATCCACACCCCAAAACTGGAGAGGCAATTAATATAATCAAACCCATAAATCTACATTTGATGATAGAAACTCTCTTCAAGCTAGATTAAGAGTCCAACATTTCAACTCAAGTCTAAACCCATCAACATCTAAATAACCTGAATACAAAATCTCTGTTTGCCTATCTTTAGAACTCAACCCTCAATGTCAAACCCTAATCCCTCAACCCTTAACTCTGATCCCTCGACCCTCAACCCTATCCTTAAACCCTAAACCCTAAAGCCTCAACCCTCAACCCTCAACGTCAAATCCTAATCCCTCGACCCTTCACTCTAATCCCTCAACCCTAAACCCTATCCCTAAACCCTCAACACTATACCTTACACCCTAATCCCTCAACCCTCAACCCTAAACCTTATCCCTAAACCCTAATCCCTCAACCCTCAACCCTAATCTGTCATCCCTCAACTCTAATCCCTCATCCCTAAACCCTAAATGCTATCCCTATTCCTAAACCCTCAACAGACTCGATACTATACCTTAAACCCTAATCCCTTATCCCTAAACCCTCCAACCCTATCCCTAATCCTTATACCCTCCACACTCTAACCCTAATCCCTCGACCCTCAACCCTATCCCTAAACCCTTGACCCTCGAACCTCAACCCTCAACGTCAAACCCTAATCCCTCAACCCTTAACTATGATCCCTCGACCCTCAACCCTATCCCTAAACCTTAAACCCTAAAGCCTCAACCCTCAACCCTCAACGTCAAATCCTAATCCCTCGACCCTTCACTCTAATCCCTCGACCCTAAACCCTATCCCTAAACCCTCAACACTATACCTTAAACCCTAATCCCTAATCCCTCAACCCTAAACCTTATCCCTAAACCCTAATCCCTCAACCCTCAACCCTAATCCATCATCCCTCAACTCTAATCCCTCATCCCTAAACCCTAAATGCTATTCCTATTCCTAAACCCTCAACAGACTCGATACTATACCTTAAACCCTAATCCCTTATCCCTAAACCCTCCAACCCTATCCCTAATCCTTATACCCTCCACACTCTACTTTAACCCTAATCCCTCGACCCTCAACCCTATCCCTAAATCCTTGACCCTCGAACCTCAACCCTTAACCCTCAACATCAAACCCTAATCCCTCAACCCTTAACTCTGATCCCTCGACCCTCAACCATATCCCTAAACCCTAAAGCCTCAACCCTCAACCCTCAACGTCAAATCCTAATCCCTCGACCCTTCACTCTAATCCCTCAACCCTAAACCCTATCCCTAAACCCTCAACACTATACCTTAAACCCTAATCCCTCAACCCTCAACCCTAAACCTTATCCCTAAACCCTAATCCCTCAACCCTCAACCCTAATCTGTCATCCCTCAACTCTAATCCCTCATCCCTAAACCCTAAATGCTATCCCTATTCCTAAACCCTCAACAAACTCGATACTATACCTTAAACCCTAATCCCTTAGCCCTAAACCCTCCAACCCTATCCCTAATCCTTATACCCTCCACACTCTACTTTAACCCTAATCCCTCGACCCTCAATCCTATCCTAAAACCCTTAACCCTCAAACCTTAATGTACTCAACCCTCAATGTCAAACCCTAATCCCTCAACCCTTAACTCTGATCCCTCGACCCTTAACCCTTAAAACTTGAACCCTAAAACATATCCCTACATGCTTGACACTCGACACTATATCTTAAACCCTAATCTCTTAACCCTCATCCCTAAATCCTTAAACCTTCAACCCTAAACCCTATCCCTAATCCCTCTACCCTTGACACTCTTATTTACCCCTAATCCCTTGACCATTAACCCTATCCCTCAACCTCAACCCTTAACCCTCAACCCTCAACCCTCAACCCTCAACATTAAACCCTAATTCATCAACCCTAAACCCTAATCCCTCAAACCTAAACCCTATCCCTAAACCATCAACTCTCAACAATATACCTTAAACCCTAATCCCTATCCCTCAACCCTTAACCCTTAAAACTTAAACCCTATCCCTACACCCTCAACACTTGACACTATATCTTAAGCTTTAAACCCTCATCCCTAAAGCCTCAACCCTCAATCCTTAAAGCTTCAACCCTAAACCCTATCCCTAATCCCTCTGCTCTCGACACTCTAACCCTAACCTCGACATTAAATGCTAATCTGTCAACCCTAAACCCTAATCTATCAACCCTAAACCCTATCCCTAAACCCTCAACCCTCAACACTATACCTTAAACCCTAATCCATCAACCCTAAAACCTAATCCCTCAACCCTCAACCCTAAACACTATCAATAAACCCTCAACCCTCGACACTATACCTTAAACCCTAATCCCTCAACCCTCAACCCTAATCCCTCATCCCTAAACCCTAAACGCTATCCCTATTCCTAAACCCTCAACCCTCGACACTATACCTTAAACCCTAATCCCTTATCCCTAAACCCTAAACCCTATCCCTCAACCCTTAACCCTTAAAAATTAAACCCTAAAACCTATCCATAAACCCTCGACACTTAACACTATATTTTAAACCCCAATCCCTTAACCCTCAGCCCTAAAGCCTCAACCCTCAATCATTAAACCTTCAACCCTAAACCCTATCCCTAATCCCTCTACCCTCAACACTCTACTTTAACCCTAATTCCTTGACCATCAACCCTATCCCTAAACACTCAACCCTCAACTCTCAACATTAAACCCTAATCCATCAACCCTAAACCCTAATCTGTCAACCCTAAACCCTCAACCCTCAACACTATACCTTAAACCCTAATCCATCAACCCTAAAACCTAATCCCTCAACCATCAACCCTAAAAACTATCAATAAACCCTCAACCCTTGACACTATACATTAAACCCTAATCCCTCAACCCTCAACCCTAATCCCTCATCCCTAAACCCTAAACACTATCCCTATTCCTAAACCCTCAACCCTCGACACTATACCTTGAACCCTAATCCCTTATCCCTAAACCCTAAACCCTATCCCTCAACCCTTAACCCTTAAAAATTAAACCCTAAAACCTATCCATAAACCCTTGACGCTCAACACTATATTTTAAACCCCAATCCCTTAACCCTCAGCCGTAAAGCCTCAACCCTCAATTGTTAAACCTTCAACCCTAAACCCTATCCCTAATCCCTCTACCCTTAACACTCTACTTTAACCCTAATCCCTTGACCATCAACCCTATTCCTAAACCCTCAACCCTCAACTCTCAACATTAAACCCTAATCCGTCAACCCTAAACCCCAATCTGTCAACCCTAAACCCTAAACCCTATCCCTAAACCCTCAACCCTCAACACTATACCTTAAACCATAATTCCTCAACCCTAAACCCTAATCCCTCAACCCTAAACCCTAAGCCCTATCCCTAAACCCAACAAATTTGCTTTGCCTTATGTTAGGTTGTTAAACCCATCATTTTTTACACTCTTCTCTTAAAGATATTTGAGCTACAAGAATATATCAAAAAAATGGCTATGAACTTTTTTAATGTTAGTAATGTTATATGGCATGTTTTTCTGGCCCATCTGGGGTTCATTATGCCAATAGGTGTACACACTATGAGAAAAGCTTTGCATATGGTACATCCACAGTGAATAATTAACAGTTGAAATCAGAAGGATGATCATTATGAGAAAAGATTTGCATTGGGGTACATCTATGTTTCTTGCTGTCCACCCCGTACTTAGGGGAGGTATATTGTTATGAAACAGGCAAATAATCTCCCATTGTTTATTGGCTCTATCCACAAGAACTACTAAACTATACCTTAAACCCTAATCCCTCAACCCTAAACTTTCAACCCTAAACCCTATCCCTAATCCCTTGACCCTTAACCCTAAACGCTATCCCTAATGCCTCAACCGTAAACCCTAATCCCTCAAGGTCCTAAACTCTAATCCCTTATCCCTAAACTCTAAATCCTATCCCTAAACGCTCAACCCTCAACCTTAAACCTTAAATCCACCCCTCTCCTCCCCTATCTGGTTCACTCCCATCTCTACCCTCCTCTACCCTCGACACTATACATACATACATATAGGCATACATAGATACATACATACATATAGGCATACATACATACATACATACATATAGGCATATGGGCATACATACATACATGATTAATAGCCTTGAACATAAAAAAATTTAAGGGGAACATAACGCGAGCGCATTATAACGTGCTTGCATTATTTCAAACATGACAAACAACACACACTTCTGCAGAAAAGGAAAAATATAAATATAACGCGCTCGCGTTATGTTTTGCTTTGGGAATCCCAAGCCCAAGGCTTGGGATTTGCTTTGGATTTCCAACCCAAAGGCTTTGAGTGCCTTTTGAATAGCCACAGATGTGTTTTTCCATATTCTTCAAGATTTCACATAATTTCGTTCGTGCTAACCCTCAGATTTGCATGTGTTTCAAGGTCAAACAAATCGAACACCTGGGTAATGTTAGGCTTTCTCTTAGCTATTTGACGATGTAATTTTTTTCACATTTTAACAATGTTAAGCCTTTCATCTTTAATTTCTTTTGTTTGTGTGTCCGTTTTTGGGCAAAAACCACCGTTTGGTCTTTTTTTCATTGTAAATTAACTATTCATTGAAATTTCAAAAAAATTACATATTTAGAAACTAGACTCCATTCTACAAATATTAAAAAAAGAAAAAAATAATTTTCAATTAGTTTTCAAAATTTATAAGGGTAGCACGACCAAAATTATATTTTTTAGGATGCGTCCACTTTGAAAATTAGTAAAAAATTAAATATTCATCAAAAAATTATCAGAAAAATCGGGCATAAACTACATGCTATTAGCTAATTTCTCATTAAGTGATTTTAAAAATACCAAAAAAAAGTTGACCTTTTGAGGGAGCCACAAAACATGCTATGTTATGTTTTTTGACAGAAACAACACCAATTTGTGTGGCTCCCTCTTTTGAACCCCTTAAGCTATGTCATTTTTTTAAAAAAATAGTAGTTTAAAAAGTAGACTCGGAGCACTACGAACATTGTTTTGGTTGCATCTCCAAATTTTGAGTGTAACTATGCTCAATTTCTCATCTAAGGCCAGTATTTCTTGATTTCAAAAAAAAAGTGGCCACTTAAGACCCCTTTTTGGCCCCCCATCTTCTTGCACTTACCCATGAACATATAAACAATATATCAGTCATTTATGTTTGACGACACAATTCAGAGTATTATGACACCGATGTCGATTTCCCATACTCAATACGACGACTTACGAAAGGAGAAAGAGCTATTCTAGCAAACCTCGACTCTCGTCTAAAAATGGCTTAGCCCGAACTCAAAGCATCTAGGTTTGTCTACCCGATATGCATATTCAATGGCAAACACCCATAGTTATTCTAAAGTCTATTCTCTCTTTCTCAAAGATACTTTCTCTTCTTCTTTCTTCCTGGCGAACATGTTCCTTCTATTCCTGTCATTGACAATCTCACATACAATTTTGTGGTCAATGCACCAATATTCTGATCAAAACATATTTATATCAAATCATTTCATTTCCATATCGAAAAACATTTTAATTCATAACATCAATTTGATCATAAATTCCATAATTTCATAAAATTAACCTTCTCTATTTATATCATCAGTTCCTATGATGTTAAAAACATATCCACATAGCTATACTATTTAAGAAAAAGTAAATAGTAATATTGAATCCAAAAAGGGGATGTAACAAATGTCAAGTTCACTGATAAATGTAAAGGAAAACCATTTGACTATTACTGGATACAATTTCAATACATCTAACAATTGTGTTACACAAAATGAACCCCTAGTCAATGATCACAGTTTCTTACACTTGAAGATGATTGGGGTCCATTAGACTTTATGTCTTATAGTTTTGGTGAGTCTCATTCAAATCTTAAAAGGCTTATGGTATTCCATTATTATACATATGACCAAATAATGTGCTATTTCAATATGGACCCTTAAATAACAAGCTCTTGCATAGGAATGGAAAGAGTAAGAGTTCAATATGGTTCATATGTTTATGTTTATGTTTGAGATATGGACATGAATATTTTTGTTTATGATTATGTTTGACATATGGACATTTGAGTTTATACTCATGTTTGAGATATGAACATTTATATGTTTATGTTTATACTTGGCATGTATAGATGTTTATGTTTATATTTTCAAACATGTATGAACATTTATATTTATATATTTTCAACATGTATCCAAACATTTATGCATCTATGTATGGACATGTTTATGTTTCAGATGGACATAAATATGTTTAAATTTGACATGGACAAATTTATGTTTGATATATTTAATAAAGTTTTCATATAAAAGCTTCTTGATATTTTTAATGGACCTATTTGATATTTACACATGTGTGTATTAAGACATGTAATACAAGTTTCAATAATAAAATATTATGCTTATATCAATCATGTCATGTATTTCAACCTGCACATGCTAGATGTAAGCTATAGATTCTATTAAGTTGTTGTACATATCTCAAATTTGAAGTTTAAAATAAAATTTATAACTTTGTAATGATACACCATTCAAATAGAGATAAAGGACAATAATGGTAGCTATATGATGAAATAACATAAGTTAGGCCCACAAAGTAGCATATGAACACAATATATAACAAATATAAATAAAACTTGGAAGATTTTTTATTTAAAAATAAAATTAGACCTCTAGACAATTTAACTTTCATCACTACTACTAGAATAAATACTATTACACTCAAATCATGAATTAGACTCTAAGTCAAATATCTAATCAAGCAACATTAACCACTTAACACACCATGAATATAATAACAATACATTGGAATACCAAAACATTAGCAACAAGGATTGAATTTGCAATATCCATTTAAATGATCATGAATTACAAACAAAGAATGCATTCATATAACCTTAACTCAAACTTGTTTAATGCATAGAAACAACTAGAATCCATTCTATACCCATTGCTAGTCAATTCATATAAGAGGCCCTAATTCAAGAACATAGCTTATTTAATGAAATTAATTCAATTCAATCAAGGCTATCCTTATCTACACATCATAGTGGTCCATAAAATTTTAAGAAATTGTTCCTTAAGACAATCTTCATATCTCCTAGAATTGGAACAAGAATTTGAAGATCATCCTTCTCAATTCAAGAGGTCTTGTTGACTTATGTTGTACAACTTTGATGGTACCTATAGGATTAAAGACTATCTCTCCCTTCACCTATAGCTATAGTGAGTAGAAAATCAATTAGGTAATTTAACATAATTATAGTTAAGGTCATGAACTCATGTATATAGTCATCCATCTTAGTAAAAACTAGAATAATCATACTCCTAGACCGTGTGAAGAGGTATCATCCAATGTTGATTTTTATAATATATACCAAAGATTGAATCTATACAAGTTCATCTTATTTGAATGTAAATTAACTAGATAGAAGAGGCTTGTTAAGTTTGAGACATGAATGATAATTAAATTCACATATAACTTTCTAAATACAGTGAAATAAAAAGTTAAGTTCTATAACTTTCTAATGATACCAAACTCACATGAGCACCAAGAAACTATACTAGGGTTTCATAACTTCTAGATACAAAAAAAGAGCTTCCCTTAGCTTCAAGAAATATTTATTTTGTATTGACAAGACCAACTGTGTGAAGGTGGAATCTCACATGGCCCCCACCTAAGACCTAAGATACCTATATTTTATACCTTATTCTATTCTAGACCTAAGACATATCTAAGATATATTTAGATTTTCTAGTAGATGTAGTAGACCTAAGACAACTAGATTTTATACCTTACTCTAGTCTAGACCTAAGACATATCTAAGACATATTTAGATTTTCTAGTAGACGTAGTAGACCTAAGACACCTAGATTTTATACCTTATTCTAGTTTGTACCTAAGACATATCTAAGACATATTTAGATTTTTTAGTACATGTAAAGTTTAGACCTAAGACATATCTAAGACACCTAGATTTTATACTTTATTCTAGTCAAGACCTAAGACATATCTAAGACATATTTAAATTTTCTATTAGATGTAAAGTTTAGCCCTAAGACATATCTAAGACACCTAGATTTTATACCTTATTCTAGTCTAGACCTAACACATATCTAAGACATTTAGATTTTCTAGTAGATGTAACTTAGACCTAAGACATATCTAATCTACACCTACAGATTTTATACCTTATTCTAGTCTGAACCAAAGACATATCTAAGATACCTAGATTTCATACCTTATTCTAGTCTAGACTTAAGACATATCTAAAACATATTTAGATTTTCTAGTAGACGTAGTAGACCTAAGACACTTAGATTTTATACCTTATTCTAGTCTAGACCTAAGACATATCTAAGACACCTATTCTATATAGAAGACAACTATTAGATATATATCATTCTAAGACATGTCTAACTTAAAGCCTACATACATGTAAGAAAATATTATGTTGGATAGTGTAGAGATCATGTACCTGAAATGAAACAATAACTTCAAATCCTCTGAGCTACATGATTGCAAAAAACAATGATCTCCTACCACAATGAAATGTAAATAAAATTAGAACCTAGAGATCATGAATTTTAAATTTTTTAAGAACCATTGAAATTAAAATTAACACACGAAAAAGCAATTGAAGCATAAATTAAAATAATTTAAAAGTGAACTACAAGTAAGACGTGCTTGAGATCTAGTAGACCTAAGACACCTAGACTACATCTGTACCTAAGGCAATATTCTACCATAGTAGGTCTAGTGAATACCTGAAATGAAATGAAAGATGTTGTCCACATTTTTCATAGCACATTCATTGGTTCAGCTCGCTCTTAAGTAACATCTAATATTTTCTAATGGTTCGACTCATTCTTGACTAGGTGGCTATACTTATACACCATGTGGTGAGTTTGGTAATTAATAAAATGGATCCCACTTTGAACAATTTTGACTTATTTGAGATATGTCCCTTGCACTACAAATGAACCTATGGGAAACAACATTCCATCATTGGTTTATGGTTTTGTTAACTTCTTCCTCTCTTATGTGCAGCGTAATAAATAATAACTAACACCTTCTATGTTTCTAGCCTCTGCTATGACTATAAAAACATATCTTGCACCATAATGAAATGTAAAAAATATAAGTTCCTATCATGAATTCTAATATTTAAGAATGAAACTAAAATTAAATTTTATCAACATATAAAAAAATAAAAAATTGAACTACAAGAACTGCACAATATATATTCCTTTTGTAATCAATCCTGAAATGTGGTCATAATCATTTGAAATCAAAAAATTTCTTCAAAGCTTTCGTCTTCATTTTCGTCATATGTGTTGGTAACAACTAGTGGCACCAAATTCCATTCATTGACATATTCACGTTGTTGGTTCTTGCAATTCTCACATTCTCCCAACATGCACTCAAAAAAATAAGAGTAATCCCTAGTGCACAACGTCCATGTGTGGCTCTCTGTACTCATGACATAATGCAAAGATCTTGTTTTCTCTACCCTCTTACATCCATGCATTGTTCTTCTATCCACACCTACAAATTTTATATATACATTAAATATGATTTACAATTAAATAAATTTGTTGAAATTATAAAACTATAATCACAATCAAATAAAATAAATAAATTTTTAAGTAAATATTATTAAACAAGGCAAACTTTTTTCAAATAATACATACCTAATATCTCTTAGAACACTCTATTTGGATGTGGGTTCCTCCATGAAGATGTGTCAACCTCACACGTGGAGTGTTTCTTACACCATTCAATGTCATATACATCATTTATACGATCTCCCTCATGATTCATTTGATGATTTCTTAGAGCATGTCTGATGCAAGCTCCTACACCATCATGTTCACCCTTTTCATGCCCACTGTCAAAGAAACTCCAAACATGTGATCTACAAAGTGCATAAAATGGCCTTGATAATTTTAATTGTGACGCACACCCATCTGACCATACAAAATGTTTTTCAATTTTGACAACCCTTCTTGTCAAATCTTCAAAAAACTTCTTAAAGCAATGCTGTACAAAATGTGTGTTATGTTCTTTATGATCGCTAATATAAAAATGATATTATTTTTAATGACTCATTCTAAATCCTAAATGAGTTAGGAAAGTCAATCTAAGAGGTAAAGATTAAGAAATTGGTTATAACACTAAAATATTCTAATAACAAAATGTCTTATTACAAGGTACAAAACCTAACCAAGAATTCATTTATTGTTACTTTTTGAAACTCATTAAATATACAACTAACAAAAGGTCTTTATAAAATGGATAAAACACTAATTAAATTATCATAGAAATGCATACCCATTACACTTCATAGTGTGATTGCTAGTTATACTACATCCTTAAACAAAACGTCCCCCACTTTACTAAAACATAAATACAAGAACCAGGTATATGGTGCACTTGTTTATCTAAACAAAGGGGAAAAAAAAAGTAAGAATACAAAATAAATAAATAAATAAAGTTTGAAAAGTATAAAAGGCTAAATTAGTGAAGAGAGAATGCACATGATCGACATTTATACAGCTATACAGCATAGCTTCAAATAACCAGACAATTAAAGGTGTACATTCATTCCAGAGAGCTTCAACCGCATACACGCCGATCTGTACAGCAGTTATTTAAGCCTCTTTAGGGAATGATAAGACTAGCAAGAAAATACATGGTTCACATTATTTACAACCTCGGCTCGAGCGACTTTGGAGTGAGTGAAATAATGGTCCGATACCTGGATAACAAACAGTAGATATAGTTTTGTACTGTGAAGTTGTGAACCGTATCCCACCAAGAGCAAGAGTTAGATTTTTATTTATCATGTTTGTACAACAGTCGACAATTTTTTGTACGTAGAACTTAGAAGTGACATCAAATATGGTGAAATTTATGATCTTAATATTTTTGTTGTTATCCGGCCGTGTCGGTTAGTCTTGTTTTGTACAAGGTTCCAGTTCGTTTTAAAATATGGTTTTTATTTTTAATTAAAAAATATTTTTATTGTTATATAGAATAAGGTTATTTTTTTTTAACATAAAAGTCAAAAAAAACAATGTAAATATGATAAAATATAAAATAAAATAAACAATAAAAATATAAAATAAATAATATATAGAATAAGCTTTGGTAAATATAGAATAAATAATGTAAATAAGATAAAATAATTTTTGAATAGTTCTAAAGTAAAATAAAATAACTCTAAATTAAAATAAACTAACTCATCCTAATAGTTTTGATTTAGAAAAAAGTAAACAATGTAAATAAGATAAAACAATTCTTGAATAGGGTGGGGGCCCTGTCTCGATTGGCTAAATAATTCCACTGGTCAAGTGAAAAAAGTTTACCAGGCACCAAAAAAAAAAATGAAAGGTGCAAGGCCCCTATGTTAAAAAAATATAAAAACAAAAGCATGAGATGCATAAGTATAATCAAAGAATTCACCCTATGTTAAAAATATAAAAAAACAAGTATAATCAAAGAATGTATGTTAAAAATAGATAAAATAAGGAGAGGGGTGCAATATTGGTTAAAATTGTTAATGTTAAAAAAGGGACAAAAGGGAGAGCCAAAAAAAAAAATATTAACCATTCACATGGGGTGGCTGCCATGTCATATCTTTTCTTAATTTGTTTGTGGAATTCTCTCCACCATATCTATGAACAAGGAAAATTTTCTTAATTTGTTTGTGGAATTCACTCCACCATCTCTATGAATAAGAAAGAAAATTTTCTTAATTTATTTGTGGAATTCACTCCACCATCTCTATGAATAAGAAAGAAAATTTTCTTAATTTATTTGTGGAATTCACTCCACCATCTCTATGAATAAGAAAGATTTTCTTAATTTGTTTGTGTAATTCACTCCACCATCTCTATGAATCAAGAAAATTAAATTAGTTAATTATTATATTCATTAAAATTAAATTTTTATAGAAGAATTAATAAGTGAAGTTTTGATATTTATTTATTTTTTTGTAAATAAAATGTTAAAATAATATTTTTTTAAAATTATTTTATTTTAAATTCTGACTTAATTATGTATTGAAGTTTATTAAAGAATTTAAATTAAAAGGAGTACAAACAAGTTAGGAGCAATAAATACAACTTCTATATTATATTTTTTTAAACGTGATTAAATATTCTTTAATTTGATTAGATTATAAAATTTAATACAAAAATTAATTATTAAAGAAATAAGTCAACACCCATAAGTAAAAATCCTTTTTAAATATATTAATAAAGATCAATGAATTTTCGAATCCATAATGTAAATCTTTTGAAATATTTTTTATAAAATTAATAAAAAATTAAAATTTATGTTAAAAAATATTTAACCGCGAGTTCCAACTTTTACCCATTATTCATTGTTGAAAGCCGTTGCTGGGTATGGGATTCAAATCTTAGCAGCAGTTTGAAATCCGTGGATTCTCTTTGTCAGTGCACAGACTTGTGGATTTAATGCCTAAATGTAATGTAGTTACATGGATTATCATGATAGATGCCTTTGGAAGCAGAGTGTGTGTTGCTATTTCCTGGATGATCTGCTGGGTGACTCTGTTTCTGAGTTTTACTTATGCAGCTGACTTGTGTAGTGTGCCTCTGTATAGGTTAGAGTAATTGATTGTAAGAGGCCCACTGTCTAAGCCTGGTTAAATTGTTTCCATTTATTATTGAGAGGGGATTAGTTGGATTCAGCAGTTGTTATTTTGATGGTACATTTCACAGCTGAAGTCAGTCTATACGGAACTTACTGCTTGCTGTCACCTGTTCAGTAAAACACAGCTGTAGTTCAGTTTCTAGTATGTCTGGCTGGTCTGTTCTTTGCAGTCTTGCATTTACCTCTGGTACTTAATTCGCATTTTTTCAATTAAAAAACAAACAAACAAACCTGTATCCATTACGATGAATTAAATGCGTCCGTTGGATGAATTAAATGTAACAGACCAATCCAGCAGAGGAAGAGGCGTTCACTGCACCAACGCAATGGCCTGTCAAGTCAAATCCAGACGAGAGATCCAGCTTTAAATTATCACCCTATCTAGCCTGCAGATTAATTTCTCAGACAAGTAAAAGCTCCAGAGACATGATGTTGCATCTGCAGGCGTTCTGTTTGATCTACGGCACACTGTGGGTGGGATGCCTGTGTGCTGGAAATGCAGGCGAGTTATCGAACTCCACATCTAACCAACGATGCTTCACAACACTATTTCAGTTCGGAGCATTTCCGCGGCAGGCTTTCCAGCCCACCAGGCTGCCCTATGGCTCCACTTTTCCTGGCTATCCAGCCAACCGATTTTCAGATGGAAAGCTCATCATCGACTACCTAGGTAATAATTCCTTATTAATACGATGCACGAGCCATTCGTTTTTCTTGTCAATGTGTTTGTTTTACACTGTTGTGGGGTCTTTTCAGCGGACGCTTTCAAATTGGAATTGCTTCATCCTTATCTCGAAAGTGTGAAGCCACAGGCGACGAACAAAGCGGGTAGAGATTACAGGAGAGGAGTGTGTTTCTCTGTGGCGCTGGCAACTGCACTGTCTGTGGAGGAATTAAACTTCACAGGAATGGGGAGCAAAAAAATAGCGTTGAACCCGTTAACTTCAGATGTACAGTTAGACTGGTTTGAATCATTCAGGGAACGCGTTTTGGACAGCGGAACGAAGGCTAGAGGTATGGATATACTCTTTAGAATGTAGTTGAAGGAAAATTTTGAAAGAATGTACGAAGCAGGAAAATTACCCATTTGTTTGAAGCAGGAAAATCAAGCGCTCTGCTACCCAGTACAGAGTCGATGACAAACGCGCTCTATCTTCCGGGAGAGTTTGGAGTTAACGACTACCGCGTGGGGTTCCTGTCCGGTCTAAGCGTTGCAGAGCTCAAGAAGAAAGTGCCTTACGTTGTTCTCAAGATCGTCCGTCTAGTGAAGGTCCTTTTTATAAAATGTCTTCATGTCTTTCATTTCGTCACCAAATAAGGGAATTATGGCATAAGTATAACATGTTAATAGTTTACATGCAGAAGCTCCATGGGACCGGCGCCAGGAATTTTCTGGTGGTTGGGGTCCCACCGCAAGGATGCAGCCCATTTTATTTGACAGTGTTGAACGGAAGCAAAGACGAATATAAGTGCCTGGTGGAGGTGAATGAAATCCATCGCCTGCACGAGACCAAGCTAAAGATGGCACTGCGAGACCTACGCGAACAGCTACGGGACTCCAACATAATGTTTGCAGACTATTACAGAGCGTTCATGAGCGTATTGAAACATCCGGCAAAACACGGTGGGTAAAAATATTGTCTTGTTTGAACTAGTTTGATGGCTTGTATTGATTAAGTTGGGGAGCTAAAGCTGGTTTATTTGAACAGGAATAAAAGTGAGAAACGTTGCATGCTGCGGCGGGGGCGGAGAGTACAACTACAATCCTGCGGCTGTGTGCGGAACGAGGTCTTCAAGGCGATGTTCAGATCCAGAGAGTTACGTGTACTGGGATGATTTCCATCCAACTGATACGCTTAACAAAATAATCGCCGCTAAGTTTGCGTCGGGGAAGTATCTTGAGCCTCCCAACGTCTCGCTTGGGTGTTCCTGAGCAAACAAGGGGGACGGATAGTGTGTCATTTCTTGCTAGTGCATCCATGACGGACCTCCTTAAAATAGTACCATATAGCTATGCTTATACATAAGAAATATGTCGTTATGTTTTAGATGTAGAGATTTGGCAAATAATGAAATATCGCGTTTATTTTATTTAAAGTATAATTTTAATTGAATTATAATGCTTATTATATAGGAAGAGAATGAGGTTTGCAAAGGTTTGATGTGTTTGGCTTTCTTATGGTACTATTTTTGTTCTTAAGGTTCTTTTGTTCTCTATTTTCTCCTTCAATGGCTCTTCGTTGAGGTGGGAGGTTGGACCCACTCTTGTTTCGTTTAGAGATTCTATAGTTGGATTTGGTTTGTTGGATTAGGGGAGAGGATCCAGTAGGGGAGAGGACCTAGTAGTGGTGCGCCCTAACTTCACCCCTCTCAAAATCATATGTGGCAATTTGAAATCACTCCAAAATTTTTACATTAGTTTACTTGGCAACACCCTTGCTTATAACTAAGGTTTTAGGGCCACATCATCAAATATGATGTCACATCAACATGCTTATTGTTGAGGTGTCAAATAGTTCTCCAAAAAAAAGGGTGGACCAATAGGTGTGCATTAAGTCATGTTTTGTTGGTGGGCTGATGTGGCATCAAATGATTGGCTGCTTTTTAAATCTAAAGGGCACATTTCATTCAATTATTAGTACTTATAGTAATACTAACAACCTTAAAGTCACAACTACTAGTACTAAACTTCAAAAAATATTGGGCCTTAAATGCACATATACTGTCTCAACCATTAGAACTATCTCACCTATTGGGTCTTTTACCCTAGTGGAGCACCCTATCTTCATGCGTCTCAAAATCATATGTGGCAATTTCGAATCACTCCAAAAATTTTATAGTAGCTTACTTGGCAAGGCCCCTGCTTATAACTAAGGTTTCATGGCCACATCATTAAATATGATGCCACATCAACATGATTTTTGTTGAGGTGTCAAATAGTTCCCCAAAAAAAAGGGTGGACCAATAGGTGTGCATTAAGTCATGTTTTGTTGGTGGGCTGATGTGGCATAACATGATTGGTTGCTTTTTAAATCTAAAGGGCACATTACATTCAATTATTAGTACTTATAGTAACACTAACAACCTTAAAGTCACAACTACTAGTACTAAAGTTTTAAAAATATTAGGTCTTAAATGCACATATACTATCTCAGCCGTTGGAACTATCTCACCTATTGGGTCTTTTCCCCTAGGATTTAAGACTTTTATTTGTGAAAAAGAAATTTGTGGCAATAGCAGTGATGGGTCTTACTACTAGATTTGCTACTTGCATACTAGCTCTTGAGGGATCTCTAGCTTTCATTTTCATTGGAATAGTTGCTTTTTTGGGCTAAGAAGAATTGGAAAACACAAGGTGAATATGAACTCCATTCTTGTGTCAAGGGTGTTTCATAGCCATTTCACAAATGAATTTGATAGGGATAGAGTTTTTGGAAATGTTGGCCCTTTCGTGGAACATTGACTTATGGCTTTTAATTCTTTGGAGGAGATTCTTATGGCTGATCCAATTTGGATAAGGATGTACCCTCTCCCTCAAGAATTTTGGTCCCCTTACATCATTAGGACAATTGATAGTTCTTTGAGAATGACCATTGATATCTCAAGATCTTTCCACAGATATGGGCAATCTATCTATGCAAGAATACGCATGGAATTAGATCTCACTTCTCTTCCAAAAAGTATCACTTTATGGGCTAAGACTTTGAATAGTCTTAAGATTTGGATTATGAAAGTATTTCCTTTCGATGTAGAGGATGCCATGAACATGGTCATCTCATTTGTGAATGTCCAAGATCTCAAAAATTTCCTCAAATTGAGAGTAAGGAAGTTGAAGAGAAAAATGATTTAGAAGGTTTCATTATGCCAAAAAACCAAATATTCAAAAGAGAAAAAATATATTTTTAAAATATTAATGAGATGTTGGTTTATCCTTAGATACTAGTAAGGAGGAGGTTAGAAATAATCAATCTCATGAAATTGAGGGGATAAACAATGAGGAAATGCTTGAGGATTATGGTTTTAAGGAAGATCTAGAACAACCCTTGGATGAGCAAGAGACTTAAAAAGAACATAACCCAGAAAGGCACGAGAAAGGAATTGATTTCTCTCAATTTGTCTTGTTCATGCAAAAGAATCAAGGTAAATAAAAGGTGGTTCAAGATTCCTAGGATGGTTCTAGCTTTGAGTAGGAAAGTTTGGGCAAATTAGCTTCTCACATATGCAAAGTTAAGAGGAAGGGAGATTTCATAAGTAATAAGGTGGGAAGGCCTAATAGGTATACCATTCTACAAAATGCTACCATGGTGGAGGTTGTAGAAGGAAGGCTTGGAGGGCACAAAGAAATCCAATGTTAATCAATGAAGGCTTTCTCCTAGAACATAAGGAAACTTAATTCATTTCGAAGAGTCTTGGAATAATATGTTCTAGTGATAAAAGGTAATATCTAAAGTTATTTCTAATAGACTAAAACCTCTTCTTCCCTCTTTAATTTCTAAAGAACAAGGAAGTTTTGTTAGAGATAGATAATAGATGAGATTGTCTCGGTTCATGAAGTAATTCATTCATTCATGGCCAGTAATAGAAAATGTCTGCTTCTTAAACTTGACATTTCAAAAGCCTATTATTGTGTCATTTGGGGATTCCTCAATAGAATTTTGGACAAGTTTGGTTTCAATTTAAGGATTGGAGGGAATGGGTCAAGGGGTGTTATTCTTTAGCCATCTCCTTAGTTCTAGTTAATGGTTATGCAAAATGTTTTTTCTCTTCTTGTTGGGGTCTTCCTCAAGGGGATCCACTTTCTCCTTGTTTTCTCATTCTTATGGTTGAGTCTATGGGAAGATTTATAAGTTCCCTAAAGACTTGAGGTGCTTTACAAAGTCTTAAAGCTGCTTCTAGTGGGAATGCCACCACCCATCAATAAGTTTTAGATGATGCTATTCTCTTTGTCATTCCTTCTATTTTTGAAGTCGGGAAGATAAGGGATCTATTATTTGACTGTGAATAGGCCTTGGCTCAACTTGTTAATATAACTAAATTTAAATTTTTTTTAATGTGGGGGGTAAGGAACAAGATTTTATCTCCAGAGGTCTCTCTTTTAGAAATGGCTCTTTCTTGGATTCCTACCTTGGCTTCCCACTCTTCTATGGAAAGAATTTAAAATATATGTGGAATCTTATTTTGGATAGATTTAGAAAGTTTTTGGTTGGTTGGAAAGGAAGATGACTTTATTTAGTTGGAATATTTGTTCTTCTAAAAGATGTATTCTTGTTTGTTTCTTTTTTCTTCTTCTTGTTCTGAAGTGTACTATTGGAAAAATTAATTCTTTCATGAGAGACTTTCTCTAGAAAGGTTTAGGGGATCAATTCAATTTTTCTTTGGTGGCTTATGATAAAATATTTTTTTGTATGGAAGGTGGCCTTGAGATCAAAGATGTGCAACTTTTCAATGAAGATTTGTTGGTTAAGCTAATTTGGAGGTTTATTTCTATAGACGAGGAAAATTACACTTCAACTAAGAGGTATTAGTTGAAGGAAAATTTCACTACAACTACATTCGAGATTGTTTTAGTTTCTATTGCATACTAATTTTCAACAGATTAATGTTACCAGTCCTTCAAAGTGCTAGAAATGTAAACATAAACTATACTAGTTGATTAGAAGACAAAATGATGTTGATAAAATATGAAATATTGAATGCTAGAGACAAAATTTACATAATAGGAAAGAGGAATTTAATAGGAACTTGATAAATTAGACGGAGGAGCTCGCTACCAAGGACACCAGCGTGTCATGAGAATGTTTGTGCATCGTGTTGTAGTCCAGAACATGAAAAACATAAAACTTTAACTTTGGATGCATGTTGAAGGATGGATCTACACTCTACACAATGGCATTCATCAAGTTCAGTTACTTTATACCTATGTTACCAAATTGATAAAAAAACTAGATGTGCTTGGGTAGATTCATCTCAAAATTATATTTGGGTTTGAATGCCTATGGAATTATCTAGGGCACTTTTTTTGCTAGAGAATTTGTTTGGAATTATTTATGAGCATACCTAGGCAATTCCAACCTAGTCAAGGTAATTTTAGGGTGATTCTAATGGAAAACAATAATTTCCATGCATTTCATTTAACTTCTAACCATAATAAATGTGCACTAAACCCTAATTTTATATTCATTTTCACTTGTACTATGTTTGACTAGTTAGGAAATAGCAAACAAAAGGCTTTAGCCAATCTTTAGGAGGAGTCATTGAAGGGGCAGTAATAATTTTATTTATTGATTCAATGATAAATGCTCATACAAACATAGATATATAGTGTGTTATATTTGGTTGATATAACAGAAATAACAGTTATAGCCCAACTAACGTAACCACTAGTAGTTACGTACAATGTTAATAATGTTTAATACCATTGTTATGATAACTATTATGCCAACATTCCCCCCTTATTGCATTGTTCCTGCAATAGTACCGACGGACCCCCTTGAATGCTAATATACTCAACAAAGCTGATTACATAATATGAATACATATTTTATAGAAGATCTTCTCCCAAACAACAAATCCTGAACTAAGCGGGGCTCCATCATGCTGTCTCGTCTACCCTCGGAAAGACGTAGCTTTGAGTTGTGTTCTTGAGCTCTTTAGTCCCAAACTCTCAAATCACAGAGTCTTGAATTATTCAACAATGAACCCTAAGTGATACGATGGATCTTTGTCATTGTCTAGTGACTACAAAAGGGTATAATTCTTGATCATATACTCTTTGAAGCTCGTTGGACAACGATCCATATTGAGCTCAACACCAAATCCCAAACCTATCCCCAAAACAAAATATTCACAAAAACATACATTCTTCAAATCCGTCGGCATCAACAAAGAAAAACAAAACAACTAAAACCAAAAACACTTCTCATGCAAAGCATCATCTCAAAGTGAGAAGCTGACTTGAGATGATGGAAAATCCTCCATCCTCTAATGTCGCCTGCCTCCAATTTGACCCTGCTACACTTTATGTCACATTAATCGCTTTGATAGCACAAGCATGTGAGTGTTTAAAGGCCCCAGAAGCACAAGCGACATTTGTTATATGTGTAGCCATGATTAAAAAATGGTGATATCAATTTCAACCAATAATGGACCCTTTTACAATATGGTGTAAACACATATAACTTCTTATGATTATGTTTACAAAAATTTCAACCTTATAACTCCAAAACATGTAATTTCAACTTTAACAAAAATATCCTACTTATTTCTCCTTTAAAAAAACCACTTATACCTATTTATCACTTATATCACCGTAATTCCCTTATTACTCCATACAAATAATATAAATTGAATAAAATCTCCTTTTACTAATTGAATTTTAAATATGACTGTGTTTTTCAAATGTGCCCTCTTCGTACTTTAGTGTCATTCAACCATTCTAATATCAATTAAGAAAAGACAAATTCCCTCACACAACTTCTCTCAAGTCAACATGTGCCATCAACTCCAATTTCAAAAGATTACACCCTGATTTTAACAAGTAAAACAAATACACCTTCCTATTGATATAATTATCACCATAATCATCTTGCATACCACAAAAGGAAATAATCTCTCAATACTGAATAACCATAACCAAGGTGTAGGGAAGAAGAAATAGATGCTTACGGTCACTGCAACAAACAAAAGCAATCTACACAGGCTGCCAATGATCATACATAAATAACTGTAGTATGGGACAATTTACATGCACTGTAGTTCTCCCTATTTCTCAAAATCAACTTGCCTTGGAATGGGGATGGCTTCACTCAACTCAAAATGATCTTAGCAGGTTCCTTCAAAGAGCGTCTGACATCCACGTCTTGATGGCAAAGAGAGAGAAATCCCTGCTAAAGTCAAATGACTATTGCAATAATGCCTTTAAAAAAAAATATTGGAATGCACTCTCATCTTTCCATATTAAAGGGCAATCTTCTGTTTTGGAATCTCCAGCATTCAAAATTCCACACAACAATTAAGAGAGACAAACATCATCTTGCAGAGAACACCTTCTTCCGTGAGTTGAACACGCAACCTCTATTCTGCATCGATCTACATTTCTCACAGGCACAAGAATTAGCAGTGCTCTGATACCATATGAAGGGGTAGTAATAATTTTATTTATTGATTCTATGATAAATGCTCATACAAACACAGATATATACTAAGTTATATTTGGTTGATATAATAGAAATAACAGTTATAGCCCAACTAACGTAACCACCAGTAATTACGTACAATGTTAACAATGTAATACCATTGTTATGATAACTATTATGCCAACAGTCATAACTAAGCATAGAATGTTTTATTCACATAGACATCAAATTAGGAACGTTTGTTGTACACCACTCTTAATTTAAACACTCACAACCAATTTCTTCTGGAAGCCCTAAAATAATATTACTACAACACAAGAACAAATATGAATGAACAACCCTAGGTGAATGCAACTCCATGTGAATGACCACCCCACTTATACAATGTTAGTAACACTAATAAAATTACACCCTTCCCATTTATGTCACTCCCTCAAGGCCCTTTTAAATAACATTATATGACTCATCCTTATTGTCCCATCCCATACTTTGCTTAATTTATTCCAAAAACATTGTTCCATTGGATATTTAGTCTACAAGCAATTTCAAGTTGCGGTACTATTTTCCCTTACTATGTTTTATAGTGGAAAATTGTGTGTGAACACTTTGGAAAGTTCTTTTATTTCCACTTTAATGGACTTATTTAAAACATGCCATGTAGTGGGCCTTGGAGGATAAATCCCCTTGAATAAAACATAAGAATTTCATTGCTCGTTGTGGTTTCAACTCAAATGTTCTTGCTATCAATACCATGTCTTCCATCCTCTATGACAATTTGTCTCACATGTCTAAAAGTTCCATGTCTTACTTGAGCATTTCAAACTTAGAATATTTATGGTAGTTTTGTTTAGCATTTAGCAACTTTATACAAGTCTGGAGTATAGTTTTATGTCTAAATATTTGTTTTATATGCATTTTGTGAGTGTTACATACTTTGAAATATATGGCCATTCTAGGATTCACATGCACCTCAAAGTTGGGGTAAAATGTAATGGTGAAATAGAGGCTCAAGATCTTAATAATTACTGGAGGCATTGTCATGTCCCCATATCAAGACATTGTTAAAGTAAAGATTTGAACACGATAAAGATGGTTTCTAAAATATTATTTCGGATGATAGAAATAATTACATACATTATATATTATTTAATAAATAATATTATTGTATGAATATTTTATTATAATTAAATATAATATCCATATTATAAATAACAATATATATAAATATAATATATTATAAATATATCTAATAATATAAATAACAAATATAATTATTAATATATAAATATAAACATTAAATTAAATATTATTATAATCATATATTTGATTATTTAATATAAATATTAATAATATAACTATAAATATTATCAGTTTAATTATTATTATCAATATAATAGTAATTATAATATATATATAATAAGAATATATAATAGTAAATATATATTTATTCATTGTATAATATAAAGACATTCATATATGGAATTGGGTCTCTTGAAAAGATGTCATCTCCAATGACGAGAGGTTAACTAATTCAAACATCAAGTATCATCAAAGTTTAATAATATTTATTTATTAAGGGTGGTGACCCGTGGTAAATTGCATCCCTTCAAACTTATAAATATTAACCGACCCCTCTAACAAAAGTAAGAAATCAATCAGAAAAAAGAAAGATAAGAGAATAAATATTTACAGCAGCTTAAAAAGGTATCTGCAGATCCGTCTAAACAGCAGGTAAGTATTTTAATATATTTAATTATTAAGATGTAATATATATATATATATATATATAAAACCAAGTAGGTATAGTTAATAAGAATTTATGTAAATCATTATGGCTCATAAGAAATGTCTTAACTATATCTAAAATCAAATAATAAAGAATAATTATATAAAGAAGGATCAACATATAAATGGAGTGTATTCTCTATGATAGATATGACTATCATGTAAATAACATATGAAATAAGAAAGTTGATTAGAATGATGAAAAGCATATAATGTCAATGAATGGCAATCCACAAATATAATTGATAATTCACAACTCATGACATATTCGAAAAGGGATGTTCAAGCCTCATCCTTAATCATCTTATCAACCTATGAGTATGGGGTTAAGTTAAGGATGTAAATTGGACCTAGGTGACCCTCAAGTGGATGAAGAACACCGGGTGTGTGTGAAGTCCCTTGAGCCAAGAGACGAAGAACTCCGGGTGTGAGTGAAGCTCTTGGGTCTATGGTATTATGAGCTCATAATAAATGTGCCCGACGGTTGGTGACTCTCAATGGGATGAAGAATGCTGGGTGTTGCATGAAGTTCTATTGAGCCAAATGGTGAAGGACCCCGGGTGTTGGGAGAAACCTTTGGGCCTCCGTGTGGGATGGTTAATGCCTTAACAAAACCATGCTCATGTGGAAGATAAGGTTGATTAATGATAGGGCTAACCAAGAACTCTCTTTAGATTATGCATGGGAATGATGAGAGAAATAATATGAATATGAAATGTATGAACTTCATATGAATCATAACTATAAGTATAGAGATGAAATATATGTGATTATAATTAAAGATTATAAGCCTTAAATACAATTGTGGAAAATATATGAGTTTGATACTTAGTTATTAACTCTAAATATGAAAAGAAGAATTGAATATTAATGTTCTCTTTTGTAAGCTAAAATTTTGTGCAAGGTTAAGGAAAATTTTGACTTACCAGAAGGGGACATTACAGTGGTATCAGAGCAGTCATCCTGCCATCCTGTGAATAATAGTTAAATAAAATAAAAATTTAAAATACTAATAATAATAATAATAATAAAATTTATAAAAAAAACAAGTGAATTTCATGAATTGCTGGAATAATGGTGTTTAATACATTGCTAAAATATTTTTAAAATATATATATGTAACATTAAAAAAAATAAAAATTTACTCAATATGTTATCATGCAACATAAAAAAGAAAAGTTTAAAATTTACTTACAAATATGTAATAAGTAATGAGTAAATAAGGTAAAAAAATAAATAAGAATAAAATAACTCTTAAAATTACATTAAGTAAATATACTAAATGAAATAGTAAAATAAAATAATTAAAATATCTCTATGGGTAACCCACTGCTTGAAATGACACGAGAAAAACGAATTAAAAAAATGTAAACAACTAAATCAAAATATTTATTATTGTGTACATAAACCTCAATAAAATATAATCTTATAAAATATTATAGGATACCTAATTATATTGTTTGAGGACAAGCAATCTTGAGTGGGGAGGGTTGTCATGTCCCCATATCAAGACATTGTTAAAGTAAAGATTTGAACACGATAAAGATGGTTTCTAAAATATTATTTTCGATGATAGAAATAATTACATACATTATATATTATTTAATAAATAATATTATTGTATGAATATTTTATTATAATTAAATATAATATCCATATTATAAATAACAATATATATAAATATAATATATTATAAATATATCTAATAATATAAATAACAAATATAATTATTAATATATAAATATAAACATTAAATTAAATATTATTATAATCATATATTTGATTATTTAATATAAATATTAATAATATAACTATAAATATTATCAGTTTAATTATTATTATCAATATAATAGTAATTATAATATATATATAATAAGAATATATAATAGTAAATATATATTTATTCATTGTATAACATAAAGGCATTCATATATGGAATTGGGTCTCTTGAGAAGATGTCATCTCCAATGACGAGAGGTTAACTAATTCAAACATCAAGTATCATCAAAGTTTAATAATATTTATTTATTAAGGGTGGTGACCCATGGTAAATTGCATCCCTTCAAACTTATAAATATTAACCGACCCCTCTAACAAAAGTAGGAAATCAATCAGAAAAAAGAAAGATAAGAGAATAAATATTTACAGCAGCTTAAAAAGGTATCTGCAGATCCGTCTAAACAGCAGGTAAGTATTTTAATATATTTAATTATTAAGATGTAATATATCCATATATATATATATATATATAAAACCAAGTAGGCATAGTTAATAAGAATTTATGTAAATCATTATGGCTCATAAGAAATGTCTTAACTATATCTAAAATCAAATAATAAAGAATAATTATATAAAGAAGGATCAACATATAACTGGAGTGTATTCTCTATGATAGATATGACTATCATGTAAATAACATATGAAATAAGAAAGTTGATTAGAATGATGAAAAGCATATAATGTCAATGAATGGCAATCCACAAATATAATTGATAATTCACAACTCATGACATATTCGAAAAGGGATGTTCAAGCCTCATCCTTAATCATCTTATCAACCTATGAGTATGGGGTTAAGTTAAGGATGTAAATTGGACCTAGGTGACCCTCAAGTGGATGAAGAACACCGGGTGTGTGTGAAGTCCCTTGAGCCAAGAGACGAAGAACTCCGGGTGTGAGTGAAGCTCTTGGGCCTATGGTATTATGAGCTCATAATAAATGTGCCCGACGGTTGGTGACTCTCAATGGGATGAAGAATGCCGGGTGTTGCGTGAAGTTCCATTGAGCCAAATGGTGAAGGACCCCGGGTGTTGGGAGAAACCTTTGGGCCTCCGTGTGGGATGGTTAATGCCTTATCAAAACCATGCTCATGTGGAAGACAAGGTTGATTAATGATAGGGCTAACCAAGAACTCTCTTTAGATTATGTATGGGAACGATGAGAGAAATAATATGAATACGGAATATATGAACTTCATATGAATCATAACTATAAGTATAGAGATGAAATATATGTGATTATAATTAAAGATTATAAGCCTTAAATACAATTGTGGAAAATATATGAGTTTGATACTTAGTTATTAACTCTAAATATGAAAAGAAGAATTGAATATTAATGTTCTCTTTTGTAAGCTAAAATTTTGTGCAAGGTTAAGGAAAATTTTGACTTACCAGAAGGGGACATTACAGGCATGCATTGTTGGCTCATATATTTTATATTGGTTTTATATGCACCAACCAAATGATCTTCCCAAGAAATTATTTGTTCTTTAATCTTGTCCATGGTCTAATAAACTAATTCCAAATGGTTAAGAAACATCTTCTAGTTCATTGCATCATTATAAATATTTGAATCCCACTATTGGGTGCTCATCACTTGCCCTCTATGTATTCTTTTAGGTAATTGAATGTTATTATTAGTTTTCAGTTAGTCCATAACCTTAATAAGTCAATGCATGATATTCAAACTTTAATCTCTAAAATGGATTAGGAAAACCATTCTAGGAGGTGAGGATTTAGAAAATGGTTCATTTTTTTATATGAGTTTAACACTAGAATATTCTAATAAGAAAGTGTCTTATTACAAGGTACAAAACTTAATGAAGAATTCATTTATTTACTTTTTGAAACTCATTAAAATATAGACCTAACAAAAGGTCAATATAAATTTAAGATAATTTTTATAAAATAAATAAAATACTAATTAAATTATCATATAAATACATACTCATTGCACTATAATTGCTAGTTATACTACATCCTTCAACAAAATGTCCCACAGTTTACTAAAACGAAAATACAAGAACTATATGTTGTTGGACTTGTTTATCTAAATAAACTAAAAAAAAATGAAAATACAAAATAAATAAATAAAATTTGAAAAGAATTAATGAAGACTAAACTACTGAAGATAGAACGTACATGATTGACATTTATACAGCATAGCTTCAAATAACCAGACGTTTAAAGGTGAACATTCCAGAGAGCAATTATTTAAACCTCTTTAGGGAATGATAAGACTCGCAAGGAAATACATGGTTCAAATTTTTTACAACCTCGGCTCCAGCGACTTTGAAGTCAGTGAAATAATGGTCCGATCCCTGGATAACAAACAGGAGATATAGTTTCGTACGTGAACCGTTTCCAGTCAAGACCAAGAGTTCGATTTTTATTTATCATATTCGTACAAGAGTCGACAAATTTTGTACGTACAAGTCACATCAAATTTGAAGCCTTGCCCGTCTTCACCAATCTAAGTTTCAAAATCTTCAATCGGCTGCAAGTGCCCCTTAGTCTCTTTTGTACACGGTTCCAGATTGTTCTAAAAGTAGGTTTTATTTAAATTTTAAAATATTTTTATTATTGTGGTTATATGGGTTAAGGTTTTTTTTTAACATAAAGGTCAAATAAACAAGTTAAAATAATATTTGAATAATTTTAAAGTAAAATAAAATAAGTGTAAATTAAAATAAAATAATTTATAAGTAAATAAAAATAGTTTTGATGTAAAAAAAAGTAAACAATGTAAATAAGATAAAACAATTCTTGAATAGTTCCAAAGTAAAATAAAATAACTCTTAAGTCAATAAAATAAACAAGTAAATAATGTAAATAAGATAAAATAACATTTGAATAATTTTAAAGTAAAATAAAATAACTCATAAGTAAATAAAAATAGTTTTGATGTAAAAAAAAGTAAACAATGTAAATAAGATAAAACAATTCTTGGATAGTTCCAAAGTAAAATAAAATAACTCTTAAGTCAACAAGATAACTATTAAGTATGTGGTATAAGTAGAATAGACAATTTCATAATGAAAAAGATTATCATTATAAAAATTATAGAATGGATATAAAAGAATTTGGACACCCTCAATAAAAATTTGTTATAAAAGTTGAAAATTTGAACTATATAAATTTAAGTTCTATTAAACCAACCCAAACAAAGTTTTAATTTCGATGCAAATTTCATCAATTACAATTTTATATTAATGTTATATTTGTTGTTAAAATATGATAGAGTTTCCATTACTTGGAACTAGTGTAAGAGTGCTTCTAGATTCAACTGTGTGTATTTTTCTATAGATGTTTGGAATCACACTTAGTAATCCATCATCAAGAAGAAGAGAGTTATGAATTGCATTACAAACTTGACCTTTAAAAAAGAATTAGAGGGGGGCTTACAAGAAGAACAAAAAACGAGAAAAGGCAATAAAAACAAAAGCATGAGATGCATAAGTATAATCAAAGACTTTATGTTAGAAATGGATAAAATCCAATTACAAACTAGAAAAAAAGAGGGGTGCAATATTAGTTAAAATTGTTAATGTAAAAAATAAAAAAAACAATCTAAAATATGAAAACGAGAATATGTAAGAAGGACAAAAGCGAGAGCGAAAAAACATTAAACCAATATTTATCCCTAGCCTTCAATTTCAACCTTCTTTAATCTGAATTAGTGACAAGTTTGAAGGCCTAGCATCAACGCTTAAGCCTCAGCGTCATTATTCATTCCTTCTTTTATTTTCATTGATGCAACAATGATAAATTTTCGGATTACCTCTAGATGCTATCGAAGTTTAGTTTGACCTATCTACATTGGGATGGTTTCTATGTCATATCTTTTCTTAATTTGCTTGTGGAATTTACTCCACCATAGGAGAAATTAAATTAATTAATTATCATATTCATTAAAATTAAATTTTAATAAAAGTATTAATAAGTGAAATTTTGATATTTATTGATTTTTTATTAAATAAAATATTAGAACAATTTTTTTCCAAAATTATTTCATTTAAATTCTAACTTAATTATTTATTATCAAAAATTTCTATTAAATTTCGATTTTGAATTATTTAAAGTTTATTGAAAAATTTAAATTAAAAGGAGTACAAAGATAGAAGTTACAAGCAATAACTACTTCTATATTATATTTTTTAAAACATGATTAAACATTTTTTAATTTTTTTATTAAATTATCAAAATTTAATCCAAATTAATTATTAAAGAGACAAATCAACTACCTTAATAAAAATCCTTTACAAATATTAATAAAGATCAAAAATTTTTTAAATTCATACTATAAATCTTTTGAACTTAAAATCTATGTTAAAAAATATTGAACTCTAATGTCATGGGTTACTTTTAAATATCATCTACTTTTGTAATCAAAGGTTAATTTTGACCAATAAAAATAAAATAAATATTTACTATTTTTTGTTATGAATGAGGTGTAAAATTGCTATTTGTTTAAGCATTGAAGTAGGGTTATTCTTAAACATTATCTATTTCAATACTCAAATGTCAAATTTAGGCAATAAAAATAGAAAAAATAGTTACCACTTTTTAGTGTGAATGAAATATAAAATTGCTATTGACTGTCTGACCATTAAAATAGATGATGTTTAAATAGAGTGTTGAAGTAGATGATATTTAAATAAAGTGATGCCGTGATAGTTGCAATCTTTTCAGACGTCTAGTTACAACTTTTACCCATTACGATGAATTGAATGAATTAGCTGGGTAAATTAAATGTAAGAGACCAAGCCAGCAGAGAAGTACGCGCTGCACACTGCACTCATGTACGTAAGTTGCCAACGCAACTGCCTGTCAAGTCAAAGCCAGACGAGACATCCAGCTTTAAATTATCATCCTATTTCCCCTGCAGATTAATTTTTCACACAAGTAAAAGCTCCAGTGACAATGTTGCAGCTGCAGGCGTTATGTTTGATCTACGCCACATTTTGGGTGGGATGCCTGTGTGGGGAAAATGCGGACGAGGTATCCAACTCCACATCTAACCAGCGATGTTTCACAACACTATTTCAGTTCGGAGCATCGCTCTTCGACACAGGAAATGCAGTAATAGCATTTCCACGGCAGGCTTTCCAGCCCACCAGGCTGCCCTACGGCTCCACTTTCCCTGGCTATCCCGCCAACCGATTTTCAGATGGAAAGCTCATCATCGACTACTTAGGTAATAATTCCTTGTAATTACGATGCACGAGCCATTTTATTTTTCTTGTCATGTGTTTTATTTACAGTATTGTGTGGGGTCTTTTCAGCGGACGCTTTCAAATTGGAATTGCTTCATCCTTATCTGGAAAGTGTGGAGCCACAGGCGACGAACAAAACGGGTAGAGATTACAGGAGAGGAGTGTGTTTCTCGGTGGCGCTGGCAACTGCGCTGTCTGTGGAGGAATTAAATTTCACAGGAATGCGGAACAACACAATAGCGTTGAATCCGTTAACATCAGATGTACAGTTAAAGTGGTTTGAATCATTCAGGGAGCGCGTAACAAAGGCTAGAGGTATGGAATACACATATATACTGTTTAGATTGTAGTTTAAGGAAAACTTTGAACGTTTTGAAATTTAACTTGTGTTTGAAGCAGGAAAATCAAGCGCTCTGCTACCCAGTATAGAGGCGATGGCAAACGCGCTCTATCTTCCGGGAGAGTTTGGCGTTAACGACTACCGCGTGGGGTTCCTGTCCGGTCTAAGCGTTGCAGAGCTCAAGAAGAAAGTTCCTTATGTCGTTCTCAAGATCGTCAGTCTAGTTAAGGTCCCTTTTAAAAAAATTCTTCATGTCTTTCGTTTCGTCACCAAATAAGGGAATTATGACATAAATATAATTGACATGCAGAAGCTCCATGGGACCGGCGCCAGGAATTTTCTGGTGGTTGGGGTCCCACCGCAAGGATGCAGCCCATTTTATTTGACAGTGTTGAACGGAAGCAAAGACGAATATAAGTGCCTGGTGGAGGTGAATGAAATCCATCGCCTACACGAGACCAAGCTAAAGATGGCACTGCGAGACCTACGCGAACAGCTGCGGGACTCCAACATAATGTTTGCGGACTATTACAGGGCTTTCATGAGCGTAATGAAACATCCTGCAAGATACGGTGGGTAAAAAATCGGTAATGTTTGATGGCTTGTATTGATTGAGTTGGGGAGCTAAAGCTGGTTTATTTGAACAGGAATAAAAGTGAGAAACGTTGCATGCTGCGGCGCGGGCGGAGAGTACAACTACAATCCTGCGGCTGTGTGCGGAACGAGGTCTTCAAGGCGATGTTCAGAGGCGAAGAGTTACGTGTACTGGGATGATTTCCATCCAACTGATACGCTCAACAAAATAATCGCCGCTAAGTTTGCGTCGGGGAAATATCTTGAACCTCCCAACGTCTCGCTTGGCTGTCCCTGAGCAACAAGCTTCTTAACATTCACAACAGGGGCGGATAATGTGTCATTTCTTGCTAGAGCATACATGACGGACCCCCTTAAAATAGTACCATATATCCATGCTTTTACATAAGAACTATGTCGTTGTTTACTATATATAGTTTACTATATATATATAGTTAGTATAGGTTAGATTAATAAAATAATAAAATAAATGTTTGTTAGGTTAGTTGGGAAGTTACATTCCTATAAGTAAATTAAGGGAGTTAACATAAGAATATATTGGCTTTATAAGCTATTGCAAATCAATGTAAAATTCAATTGAAGTTGTATGTATTGAATATCCTAAAATATAAAATATCAATAAAATATATATTATTTTTTGAGATTTTGCTATACAATAATGGTTTGATTCAATCTTTTTGTGTGCGCTCACATTTCAATATGGTATTAAAGCAATATTTGATTTTGTGCTGTGAGAGACATGAGATAATTGAATGTGTGGAGGAGAAGATCACCAGTGTTGCGTGTGGGAAGCACCAAATTAACGTATGGGAGATTAAAATTTGTTAAGTCTACTTTTGAAGTGTTAAACATTCTTGTGAAGCGTTGAAGATTTGATAAGGCGTGTTGTAGAATAAAGGCGTTTTGAGGATTTAGCTACTCGGACTTATCAACCACAAGCCAGTGGAGCTTCCCTCATTTGTGACTGAAGTTAATCTTCCTAGTAGCTTTGGTGAAGCTTTTGCATGTCTCGAACTTGGCCTCAATATCCCCAAGTTTTTGAAGCAGATGCAAAAGCTAATAGGGGCAAGTATCAAGGATTCACCATGATGGTTTAATGATGGTTGGGCTTAAACATCACACTCTAAGTGCTCACCGTCTGACATGGCAACGTGGGCCCTTCAATTTATGTCCATTCCCAGTCCCACTCTCCGTTCTCGTTTTCCATTTCGGCAGTCACGGTTTGGCACTTCGGTAGTCACGGTTTGGTAAACTTCAATTTTTATTTAGCATAGTCTCCCGCCCAGTAGATTAAATGAGCGATGCATTCAAAATGTGGAAGCATAAACAAAGCACGCGAGCTGTTTGACCAGACGGTGCGCAGAGAAATGTGGTTTCTTTGCCTGATATGATTGCAAGATATACACAAAACAGGTTTGCCTTGACTGCTATGATTGCAGGATATACACAAAACGGGTTTGTTGAAAAGGCTTTAGAAACTTTCAAGCAAATGCAATTGGCAGGTGTAAAGATAGATTCCGCAACCTTTGCCAGCATCCTCCCTGCCTGTACCAAAATGGGAGCTTTAGAAAGGATACAAGAATTTTGTCAAATGTTGTAGTTGTAACTGCCATGGTAGACATGTATGCAAAATGTAGGAGCATATATATCATCTCATGGAATGCCATGACTGCAGGATATGCACAATGTGTAAGCATAGACAAGGCACGTGCGCTGTTTGACAGAATACCTCAAAGAAACGTGTTCTCATGGAATGCCTCGATTGCAGGGTATTCACAAAATGGATTTGTTGAAAAGGCTTTAGAAACTTTCAAGCAAATCCAATTATAGGCGTAAAGCCAAACTCTACAACATTTGTCAGCATCCTCCCAGCGTGTGCCAAATGGGAGCTTTGGAACAGGGTATGGACATCCATCAAAGCATAAAGGATAGAAGAATTTTTTCAGATGTTGTAGTTGCAACTACTCTGGTAGTCATGTATGTAAAATGTGGAAGCATAGACAAGGCACATGAACTGTTTGACAAAATGCCTCAAAGAAATGTGGTCTCATGGAATGCCATGATTGTAGGAATATGCACAAAATGGATTTGTTGACGAGGCTTTAGAAACTTTCAAGCAAATGAAATTGGCAGTTTTAAAGCCAGCATCCTCCAAACCTATACCAAAATGGGAGTTTTGGAACATGGTATGGGCATCCATCGAAGCATAATGGAAGTGGGATTTTTGTAGATATTCTAGTTGGAAATGCTCTGGTTGACATGTATGGAAAATGTGGAAGCATAGCCAAGACACGTGAGCTGTTTGACAAAATGACTCAAAGACATGTGGTCTCATATTGCAGGATATGCATAAAATGGATTTTGCAAGGATGCTTTCAAAATCTTTGAATTAATGAAGCACTCTAGAACATATCATGACATTATTAGTTTTGTTTGTGTTCTATGTGCATGTAGCCAAGCAAGTTTAGTGGATGAGGGTTATACATACTTCAATCATAGAAGTAACCCTTATTGCATTACACCTACAATTGATCATTATGTGTGCACGGTTGACCTTCTTACCCGTGCTAACTATCTTTAGGACACCCTAAACTTTATCATTAAGATGATAGTTAAAGTTATGGTGGCTCTGTCGATGTGTTTTCTTGATGACTACAAATCACATATGAACATAGGCTTATGAGTATTTACAACGATGTTGCTTTTTTATTTGGATCCTAATGAGATGAGGGTTTCAAGGTGGCTAGGAGAGAGCTAAATAGGGCATTTCATAAGTGTTTGGAGTGACAATAGGGCTTAAAACTAGAGGCAGGCAAAAGCATGAGGGGAATTTTAGAGAAACACAATGGGAGACATCATAGGTTTGAAATGAATATTATAATTACATTCATAATATGGTCGAATTGACTACTTTATTCACTTGTGGCAAACCTAACAAATGGTAGTAAAGTTAAATTCCATTTGGTAAGATATGAATTGAATAATTTTGCATTAGTTGCATACCTAGCAAATGCTAGTGAAGACTAAATTCCATTTGCCACATCTAATGTTTGTTTACAATCCTTAATCACAACTACATTAAAAATATTGAATTCTTGTACTTGATTCATGTCAATTTTTATAATGGGGGATTCATTTCAAAATGTCCAAAGACTAATGAGTCATAGCTGACATTTTTTGTTTAGTTGATTTAAAAATGAAATGTTATCATAAGCATACATGATTGTATGCAATGAAGGCAAGAAAAATAGTTTTCTTGAAAGAATCTAGAATGATGAAAGTTAATTCTTCATCTCATGCAAATGCATTTGACAACTTTATGGTTATAAGAGAACATATATTTCTAAACTTATTGTAAGTCTTTATAATGAGTGTTTTTAATGTTTACAATAGAAGAGGGAAATTGTTATGAAGTACCTTCTTTTCTTATAAAAGCTAAATCACTTTGTAACTATTATTAATAGTATCACACTTGAGGTCCCAAGGTACATCTAAAATTATAAATGAATATTTTTGTGTATGCATTATAATAGTAGGAAACAATGGAATTGAAGCAACTCCATTGTGATTATAAATAAAAATAATTATAAAATAATCACATAGATTGCATTTGGTGAAGTGAGGTCCTCAATAAATAAAAGGTGCTATGTTCTTCCTCCTACAACTTGATACTGCCACATCTATTTGTATTGATTTATTCATAATCCCTAATTCTAGATGTGTTCTTGACAATTTATTTAGATGGCTTCTTCCTTAGAATTTGCTAGTTCCCATCCCAGTTTTTGGTTCCTTTTTTGCTCATTCCAATGCTATCCAACTATAAAATTTGTTAGTTTCCTTCGAAACATTCGGTCTCTTATTTCATGCCAAATGATGAGTATTTTTTTTTCAATTGATTCTAGTATTTCATTTTCCATTTTGTTGGGGTCTCTCTCCGCCCATCACCCTTGCTCTTTTCCCTCCATCTCAAAGATTAGCAACTCATATATGAACCACTCTTTTCCTTCTTTTGTCAACTTCTCTCTTTGTCTTCCTCATGATTGAAGTTAAACTTGTGAAACCACAATGATAACAATTATTGCCTATTGATACACTACAAAACACTAACTTTTGAACTTTAGCTTTCTTACTACTTGCATAAATAGAGTAGTTGCATGATCAATCCCTAATCAATCTCAAAATTAAACCTAGAATTTTATCCTTAATGGCCCATTAGGCACTTTTAAACCATGTAAAAGAATGTGGTCTTACAACATCAATAAATCCCTATGAAAAGTCACCCAAAAATTCTTCTAGATAGACATACTTGGCTTCTTGGGTTAGATAATAACATTGAGCTTACACATTCATGTCTAGGTCTAAAAAAGTCCTTATTTTATCTTAATGTAGGGTGACAACTGAGAGATAGGCCTTAAGACAAGATTTAGTTTAGGTTGAAGCATCAAATTTCAACACTCAGTATGGGAACACATGGCCAACTCCAATTGGTACATTCTCGTGTTCATGAAATCCCAAGCATCTTTGATATACTTTAATTATGCTTATGGATATGAAAACATTTTATACAACTTGGTATAATTGGGTGTCTAGAGATCTAAAAATTTAGTGGCCTTAGATTTGATGGCCCAGTGGATGCAAGAGTCATATTAAAGATGACATAATTGTAAGTCTGTTCTAGAATACTAAGGTTGTATTCTAAAGTTATCTAAAGAGAACACATATCTACTAGGGTTAACTTTGATACAAAGACATGGCATGCACCCAATTGTTAGGTTTCTTGACTCTCAATGTCTTACGCACATACATATTATCAATTCGAATTTATTTGGGAGCTTAGTTTTGGAACTCAAAGGATTTATCTCTAGAGTTCCATAGACCTAATGCGCATACTAACTTTGACTAATTTGTGCACTCAAATTTGAACTTACTAATGATTAGCTTCCAACCCTCCTCTATATATGAACACATGTATGTGAAGATTCAAACTACTAGATTAGTGGATATAGATCCAATTGGGCCATCAATGGTTAGAAAATCCACTAGTGCTTACCATAAATGTGGGAACTTTATAAATTCTGACATGCTCAGACGCTCAATTCCAAAAGTATTATGACATTATGCATAGTAGCATACCATGGACATGTACAAGCATCCTTATAAATTTTAACTTATTAGAGCTCTCAATTTCAATCTTGACATGTCATTATATTTAAAATTTCCTACGGATGTGGGTATTTATAAATTTGATTTTACTTGAGATCTCATGTTTGGATTTGACACAATTTTATTCTTAAAGCTTGTAGCGGATGCGACAATCCTTGTAATTTTAAATTAACATAATTTAAATTCTAGTTTTTTATAGGGGAAACATTTAGATTCCCACTTAATTAGAGGATAGGCACCATCACATGATTAACTTTGGTCAATTAATGACTTAGATTTCACTTGATAGAGTAATGAATGGGGTTTTGTCTCAACTTAGGAATCTTGCCAATGCTTTTTTCCTCTTGGGGACATGTGTCCATTATAGATTTACCTTTAGAAATCCATGGTCAAGAATTTTCTTGAGGAATTGATGCTCAAGAGTGTTATCCTCAAATTTAGCTGACTCAATTCGTGGGATAACCCCTATGAAACTTGTTTGTTTTGTAGCCCATGACCTCTATGCACACAAAACGAGGCAAAATTAAATTGGCCTTATGCGTAGTAAAACACCTCAAAAAGTCCTTTTGAGTGGCATTAGTTCACTAGTAGAATTTTGGCAAATAAATGACTAAGTGACTAAAACTTTTAGTCACGACAACTAAAAATGACTAAATTCTAATAATTTTTTGCAACACAACTATAAATGACTAATTAATGACTAATTTGATTATCGGGTAAAAAACACAACTAAATAATTAGTCACACAAATAAAAAAAAATTGAATTGGTAATTTCCCTCTTCCCCACCATTTAAAAATGTCATTACAATTAAAAGTAATATGTAAAACATTTGGAAGATTTGAAACTGTGAAAACATTCCCCGCCTTTATCCTTCATAGGGAAGGGTTTCTCCTCGCCACTTCAAGGAACAGAGACCAACACCACACAAAACTAGATCTGAACACTGAAGGAAACCTGTAGCTATAGCCTGGAAGTCATTCACACATCACCAAAAGTTCCAATCGAGGTTCATTTTCCAATGAAGGTTGTTGACAAATCTTTGCTAGATCGGCAAGTCACAATTTCTGTGGAGTTTATATTTGCCTCAGTGTTTGCAAGATGATGCCAAGCATCTGTCTTGGCCTCTTCTATGTCTACATCATTTAACCATTGCTTTCTCTGTTTCTACTATGTAGCTCACATACTGGACTTACCAGTCATTGTTTGAATAGGAATGGACACTTCTTTTGAAGAGGACGTCATTGATCTCTTGCCCGTTAGGCTGAGGTCTCATCTTCCTTCCTGAGTTTTCTTTGTAGCTGCTATTAACTTCATGAGTTGCAGCGTCAAGGTCATCACCAGTCTTCATCATCTGATCAAGCTCTCAGCTAGTTACTTGCTTATCGACTCTTTTGGACTTCAGAGACCTTCAATATTGGTGTCAAGGTTTCAAGCTTCGACACTTGTTGTTTGTGTTTATCTCTGTTTGAGTCTTTTATTTCCAAAGCAGATTTGCAGAGTAAGTATCTTCACTACGGAAAAACTGAGCCTTTAATATGTAGTTGTCTGTTTTGAGTTTTTCTTCATTGTTTCTTATAGTTATGTAAATAGTGTAACTTAGATCTTTGAGGGTTTCACAGATTTTGACTTGTTTTTGTTTTCGTTATTTTGGGTATTTTGCCCCCACTGGCACAGAGTAAGACTCTTTCTGTGAGTGTTATATCTAGGGTTTCAACTTTAGTATGTTATATTTTTTCAAAGAAAAGTATCTTATATTTCATTAAAGGAATAAAAAAGTTACTCCAATCTTATAATAGAGTTACATGCATGGCCCCTTCCTTTCCAACACAACTAACTTATGTGCTTTTATTGAATTAATATCTTTATTGATACTTCTAGATTTTTTTTTCATAAGCAATGCCAATTCTTTTGCAAATGTCTTCAACTCCCTTTCTTGACGAGGAGAGTCCCATCTCTCTGAAACATTGCCTATGAAGAGGTCTTTGTAAGTCCTATGAAGAGGTCCGCATATGTTATAGGTGTGTTTCTGAGATCTACGGACCTAAAATATCATTAGAAGGTTTGTACATGCATAATAAAGGTGTACCAAACTTTTGTAAAACTTTGTGAAATGTTGAAGAACCCTGTTAATCATTAAGAGGTCTGTTAGAATGGAAAAACCCTATATAAGACAGAGAGAAGACTTAAATAGGTCTAAGATAACATAAAAGGAGAGGGTTCAGTGGCAATAGGGAAGAGAGATAACTATCACTATCTTAGAAGACTATCACTATATCCGAAGAAGTATGAAGGGGTGCATGGTTAACACAAAGAGCCTTAGGGGTTTGTCAAAAGTAAAGAGGACTATTAATAATTTAGGAGGCTTACATGATCATTAGAGGTCTGCAAAGTAAAATTATGTGGCAAGTCTTCATTAGGTCTATGTGAAGGAAAAGAGGAGTGTTAAAGGTTAGTGATGCATCCTTAAAGCCTTGTCAAGTAGTCTTAAAGTGTATAAAATGCTCAAAGAGTCTTTTCAAGCCTTTAAAAGACCATGTTAGTGTTTTTTATGGATTGTTCATAGTTAAGGTATGCTCATTAGTTGTGAGAACCATGTTAAGCATTCAAATACATTACATAATAACCTATAACTCTGTATAAGCCCTAGGGAAACCCACATGGTCTTGAGTAAGATCTATTAAATCCTAAAAGCATTTTCCAAATTTTGGAAACCCTTCCTAGTCTTAGAGGGTTTGTCAAAGTTTTGAAAACACTTTTAGAATCTTATGAAATCAAATCCTTAGGACTATCAATAAATGTCAAGGTTGTAGAACATCATAGAAGCCTTGTCAAACTTGTTAAGCCTTGCATGACTATGATAAACCTAGTACTCACCATTGGAGGGCTAGTTTGCAGATCAAAGGTCTACCAGAACCTAAGCTTACAACTGTAGATGCAATGATTGATAAGTTGACTGGAACAATATTTTTTTTCTAGTTAGTTGTAGTTGTGATTCTTGGTGTTTTTGGGAATGCTTGGAAGGCTTCTGAAGCATGGGAGGTATGCCACTATACTTCAATTATTAGGATTTAGTTGTTTATGGAGCTTCTTTATTTTCATCCAATTATATTGTGGCAGACTGCCAATGATAGGAACAATAAGAATGGACTTTCATAGTTGAGTCAGAAAAATCTGGCTGCTAATCTGATGTCAAGCCATGGGAGATTGGTAAACCTTGGGAAAATTTGCTACCTTCAGAGTGGAGTTAGGTATAAATTTGATCAAGAGAGGAAAAGCTTTCATCTTTTCTCCAAAGGTAGCATTTTCTTTTCCTCTACTATATATTAACAATTATTTCTCTCAAGATTTTTGAACTGGAGTCAAGACAGAAGAACCAATATCTAGGTGTTGTGCTTCCCAAGAACATAGTTATCTCTTGCAACCTATACATGGGGATGCATGATATGTAAAACTTGGATCTATAGATTCAAGAAATGCAAATCAACCACTACAAAAAGCAATTGTAAACTTGGATGATGTTACTTTATGCTTGTCACATGTAAGAATTTTTTTAATCATTTTTTTAGGTTTGTTTTTGTGGTCTTCTTTAAGGAATGGACCATATTGGTTTGTGTGGGCTTGATTTTGCATTAAATCTCTTTTTAATAATGGTCAAAGGTTATTTTCTTTACAGGAAGAATATCGAGACATGTTGAAGCTGGCTGAGAATATTTCAGCCTTCAATCATCGCTTAAAGTATGCTCACTACCAGCCTATTGGGGGGTCTGTGCTAATGCTAAGTCCTGTGGTAGTATGCCTGTAAAGTACTAATTGAACAACAAAAAAGGGCGAGGTATATTTATGATCTAGTCTTTTGTGTAAACATCTTTTTGGTATATTTCTAAATTAATGAATGTTCTTTTGCATATGTATTTGCCTGTCATTTGCATAAAAATGCATAAAAATAAGAAAGACAAACCATGAGCAATAAGTTGTTGGGTCATCCGCTCCCATTTGCATTGGTTGAGTGGGGAAATCCTCCTTATGGCATTGTTTGAGTGGGGAAGTCTTCTCTTGTTGGCAATAAATACAATGCACAATGACACTTGCAAGCTACCAACTGAGGCATGAGCTTTGTAAGTAGAGAAAGCCCTTATTAGGGGCTAGAAAAGTTGTGTTAAGAATAACAAAATTTTTCCAAAGGTATCAACTTGGAAAAGAGAAGAAATATGGAGATAGTGCATAAAGTATGCACATAAATATCGATGGAAATCATTCAACATGACATAAATTTTGCAAGAGTATTTTAGAAGATAAATCTGTTTCTCTGTGTGCAAAAACAACTAGTGGCAATTTGGCTGGTTGGTTATTTAAGCTCCATATGTATCATGTTTAATATGTTATTTTATTCTTTCTGATAAGTTTTTACCAGATACTTATGCTTGACATTTCTTCATCTCTCTTTCCAGGGGTTCCCAGAATGGTAAGAATAATAATGGAAGTGAGACAAGGAACTTAACAGAAGAGGAAGTGAAACAATTGAATGAACTTATTGCTACAAGGAGCATATAGAGAGTCCCTTCTTTCCAAGTCAAGGAAAACTGAATGTAATTCATACTCTTCTTGAGCTTCACATGCATCACAATGCTTCAAAGTTGATATTTTATGGGCACAACCTTACCGAACTATCTTGTGAAGGACTTCATTGCTCTATTAAACTGTACCCAGATACTAATTTTTTTAATCTAAAGCTACGATCTTACCAGCTAGGATCTCCTGAGGGGTTCCTTGTTGAGGTTGTATTAGGTTTTACAATTTTCTTTTTTGCAACTACCTTGTAATTTTTGTTTATGAAATGATTGTTAATTTATCACTAAATTCATCCACCAATTGTGAAAAGTGAGGTTGTCTTGCTTTGCTTGTAGAGTGCAATGGAAGAAGAGTCGCTCAATGCAACATTTTCATATATGCCTTTTGATAGGCATGTAGATTGGAGCTTAGCTACCAAAGCTTCCCCATGTTACATGACTATATGTTTTCACTACCCTAGGCTTCTTAATGATTATAGCTTTGTTATTCTAATGTTTGTTGTCAACCATAGGGAAAATTTCCTTTGACATAATTCTATAGATATAACATTCTTATGTATCACTATTTGAAGGTTGCTATTGACTGGATTACAAGCTTTTTTGAAAGTAGTAGTGCTGTCAGTTAAATTATTGCATTAGAGATGACAGCTGCTATATAGGTCAACCCATTAGATTTTACCTTACTCTGTATGCATGGAAAATGAAGACAGTAGGGTATTTCTAGATTCAAGACTTTTACTTAATGCTGTGGAATAGAAGAAAAAACAATCATTTATCTGCCACCATAGTCAAAAGTTAACAATTGCATTTGGTTTGTTAAACATGGCCCCTTCATCAAAGGGACTTCAAAACACCTCAATCCAATACAATGTAGTCTCCTCAATGTACTGTGTTATTAAATGCGGATCCTTCCATCAGAGGGACCTTAAAACTTCTTATACCGATATGTTATATTCTCCTCGATGATGTTATTTTATATAAATTATCTCCCACTGATGATGTTTGTTTTATCAGGGAGACTTGAAAGTATCTCCCGCCGATACAATTATCTCCCGCCGATACAATTATCTCCCGCCGATGATGTTTGTTTTATCGGGGAGACTTGAAAGTAGCTTGGACCGCCAATACAGTGCAGTCTCTTCGACGTTGCTTACGATGCATATCCAACAACAATTGCAGTCCAAGAGATGACATCTCTTTGAGGCATTCTGTCCAACTATAATATTTGACAAAAATTCCCTTCCATTATGCTTTGACAAATTCTCATTCCCTATTCCAAAGCTTCCATTTTAGAATAGGTAGGGAGGACGCTGGCAAAGGTTGTGTAATCTGGGTTTACACCTGCCAATTGCATTTGCTTGAGAGTTTCTAGAGCATTTTCAAAAAATCCAATTTGTGTGTATCCTGCAATCATTGCAGTCCATGAGACCACATTTTTTGAGGCATTCTATCAAATAGTTCATGTGCCTTGTCCATGGTTCCACATTTTGCATACATGTCTACTAGGGCAGTTGCAACTACAACAAATGACAAAATTCCTCTATCCTTCATTCTTTGATGGATGTCCATACCCTGTTCCAAAGCTCCCATTTTGGCACAGACAGGGAGGATACTGACAAAGGTTGTGGATTCTAGATTTACACTTGCCCATTGCATTTTCTTGAAATTTTTTAATTTCTTGTCAAAAAGTTCAATTTGTGCATATCCTGCAATCATTATAGTCCATGAGACCAAATTTATTTGAGGCATTTTGTCAAATAGTTCACGTGGTTTGTCTATGTTTCAACATTTTGCATACATGTCTACCAGGGTAGTTGCCACTATAACATATTGCAAGCCTATTTTTAGATTGCTTCATTTAGCATCACCAATCATCTCCTCAAGAACACTTTCCCTATTTAAAATGATGGAAACAATTTGCATCTATCACAACAATTTCTCTTGTAACAAACTTGGAGATAAATTTTGCAGTGTGGCAATCAACACATACTTGAAAGTTCTTACAACTCTAGAATTTGTTCTAGAGGGTGTGTTTAACAAGCCAAATGCAACTGCCAACTTTTCACTATGGTGGCAGAGATAATTATTTTTCTTCCTCTTCCACATCATTTAGTAAATGTCCTGAATCTAGAAAATGCTCTCCTGCTTTCAGCGCCCAAGATAATTTCTCCAACTTTGCATAGATTCTGTGTCTGTGGATTTGATCTGTCTTCCACACAAAAAGAATTTACCATTTTATGGCCTTCAATCCAACTACATCCAGGAATCTTTTTAACTCCTCTATCTTTCATCAATCTTCTTAACATTTGAACCTCACCCCACCTGCCCACTTCTGCATGGATGTTTGAGAGAAGAGCACTAGTCATAGCATTTTTAGGATCCAAATAAACAAGTAGCGTCGTTGTAAATACTCCTAACCCTACATTCATATGTGATCTACAGGCACCAAGAAAACAAATCCACACAACCACGACAGATTTAAATGACATCTTAATGATATAGTTTAGAGTGTCCTCAAGATAGCTAGCATGAGCAAGAAGGTCAACCATGCACACATAATGATCAATTGTAGGTGTAATGCAATAAGGGTTACTAATCTGATTAAAGTATGTACAACCCTCATCCACTTAACCTGCATGGTTGCATGCACATAGAACACAAGCAAAGTTTACAATGTTAGGATATGTTCTAGAGTGCTTCATTAATACAAATATTTTGAGGGCATCCATGTAAAATCCATTTTGTGCATATCCTGCAATAATTGCATTCTAAGAGATAACATCTCTTTGAGCCATTCCATCAAATAGTTCATGTGCCTTATCTATACTTCTATATTTTGCATACATGTCTATCTAAAAAAAACCCCCCTTCAATTATGTTATGATGGATGTCCATACCCTGTTCCAAATCTCCCATTTTGGCACAAGCAGCGAGTATGCTAGCAAACGTTGTCGAATTTGGTTTTACACATGCTAATTGCATTTGCTTGAAAGTTTCTAAAGCCTTTTCAATAAATCCATTTTGTGCATATCCCGCAACCATTGCATTCCATGAGATGACATCTCTTTGAGGCATTCTGCCAAATAGTTCACATGCCTTGTCAATGCTTCCACATTTTGCATACATGTCTACCAAGGTGGTTGAAACTACAACATCTAACAAAATTTCTCTATCCATTACTTTTCAATGGATTTCCATACCTTGTTCCAATGCTCCCATTTTGGCACAGGCAGGAAGGATGCTGGCAAAGGTTGTGGAATTTGGCTTTACACCTGCCAATTTCATTTGCTTGAAAGTTTGTAAAGCCTTTCCAACAAATCCATTTTGTGCATATCCAACAATAATTGCAGTCTAAGGGATGACATCTCTTTGAGGCATTCTGTCCAACTGTAATATCTGACAAAAATCCCCCGTTCATTATTCTTTGATGGATGCCCATTCCCTGTTCCAAAGCTTCCATTTTGGAATAGGCAGGGAGGATGCTAGAAAAGGTTGTGCAGTCTGGCTTTACACCTGCCAATTGCATTTGCTTGAAAGTTTCTAGAGATTTTTCAAAAAATCCAATTTGTGTGTACCTTACAATCATTGCAGTCCATGAGACCACATTTTTTGAGGCATTCTATCAAACAATTCATGTGCCTTGTCCATGGTTACACATTTTGCATACATGTCTACTAGGGCAGTTGCAACTACAACATCTGACAAAATTCCTCTATCCTTCATGCTTTGATGGATGTCCATACCCTATTCCAAAGCTACCATTTTGGCATAGGCAGGGAGGATACTGACAAAGGTTGTGGAGTCTAGCTTTACACCCGCCAATTGCATTCACTTGAAAGTTTCTAAAGTCTTCTTAAAAAGTTCAATTTGTGCATATCCTGCAATCATTGCAGTCCATGAGACCACATTTCTTTGAGGCATTTTGTCTAACAGTTCACATGCTTTGTCTATGTTTCCACATTTTGCATTCATGTCTATCAAGGTAGTTGCCACTACAACATCTGACAAAATTTCTCTATCCTTTATGCTTTGATGGATTTCTATACCCTGTTGCAAAGCTCCCATTTTGTCATAGGATGGGAGGATGCTGGTAAAGGTTGTAGGTATACTTGTCTAGGGTTTAAAGTTGTGTTAGGTAGTCATGAGCACTATCCAAGAATCAAAGGTTTGGTACACTAGTAGAATTTTGGCAAATAAATGACTACGTGACTAAAACTTTTAGTCATGACAACTAAAAATGACTAAATTCTACTAATTTTTTGCAACACAACTATAAATGACTAAATAAATGACTAATTTGATCATCACACAAAAAAATTATTTAGTCACACAAACAAAAATGACTAAATAATTAGTCACAATATGATGTAATTTTTCCCTCCTATCCGCATAGAAAAACTCATTTATACAATAAGATTTTAAAGCTTTGATTTTTGAGGCATTTTTCGTGGAGGGAAACATTTTTCATGGAGGGAAAATGGGCAAAACCTAAATTCCTATTCTCTTATTTTTTGCAGACAGGAATGTGTGTTTTGTAGGTTGGGATACATATGTGGTGAACATTTCTCTTCATGGAGGCATCAAAACAGGGTGAAACAACTACCAAGATAAAGAAGATGGTTTAAATAACTTATTTTCAAATGGCATTGACATTCTTTCCTACAGATCCCAGTCTATCCAAGCATCGTGTCACGGATTTGAATAGGTAATGGTTTAAAATATTGTTTTGTCCGTGCGTGTGCCCTTTATTTGTCACTGTATTTTTCATTGTACATTCTACAATTTGTATGTTCTGTTGTTTTCTAGGGCACTTCCAATGAGTGTAAAGAACTAAACATAGTTTGCGTTGATAGGTTCCTATGCGGCTTGTTGATTCACAACTATTATGATGATGATTTCTCCAATAATTTACTTATTGATTCACAGAGAAAAGTTATGTTCACACACTCCTAGACCCCTGTTACCCAGAGCATGAAGTTGTTTGGACTTTTCTTTTTTCTCTATTGGGGGATCGCTTTTCATAGATGGAAATGCCTAAAAGATTTGAGAAGGAAGGGGTTTTGATTCCATTCATTCGTTTTGCTCTATTTTTCTCTCTTCTTCTTGTGAATATGAATACTTTCATGGGAGGATTAGATGGTGATAACAGGGGTAGGTAGCCGGGTATCCAGGTTGAAGGAATCATGAGGAATGATTGGAGACCCAGGTAAGTGAATTTAATCTAAATTTCTTGGTATTGTATAATTTTCAGATGGTAATGTTTCCAATGGTTCTTTGGATATGGTTAAGAATTTATTTACGGTATTATTTTGGGAGCTATTTTGCATAGAATCAAATCTCTCTTCCATCCACTCATTAATTTGCCTCTGCATGACAATGGCTTCAAATCCATACTTTTAATTCCTCTGCATGTCAATGGTATTATACCATAATCTTTTTACACCTACTGGGCATGGATCTTCTCTATATGTTCTTAATATTTTATTCCATAACTTTAAAATCTCTTCAAATTACAAAATTACTAAGTTAAAATCTTTTATAATTATAGAATGTTAGTTTATAAGATTTTAACTCAAAAAATTTATAATGATTGTTTAAGTAGATAAACACCATCAAACTCCTAGAACCCTGTTACCCAAAGCATGAAGTTGTTTATTCCATTGTGTGGCTCATCACACCATTTCACAGTCCTTAAGGAGGGTACCAAGGTTATACTAAGTCATTTCACAGTCCACATCAAATGACATTATGAGCATTTTCAATGATATTGAGCCAGGGATAATCATATAACAGTCCTAACTAAGTCTTTTAAACCATTTTTCAAGAGTCTTTGTTATCATTTGGTGCCATGAAGTATGATAGTTCATAAAAGTATAGAGTGCTCATGGAATAAAGGGACAATCCACATGCAAAGGAAGCCATGTTATTACTGTCAAAAGAATGATAGTCCTTCAAAGAAATGAAAGATCAAATAACAACAAGTGGAAGGGTAAGAGGGCAGTATAATAGTTGGGCAGTTAGTAGAATGGAAGAGGGTTTGGCAACGCATGACAGTAGTTCTCAAGACAATAATATGTTCCATATAGAAAGTCCACGTATTGACACATGCAAGTTGAGGTCACGAGCTTCATTTGTGTATTGATTTTGTAAAAATAATAAGATTATATTGTCTCCAACATATCCTACGAACAAAAGATTGATTCACTTATGCTACTTTCAAGTATAACCTACAAGGTGCTTGGAGCTTTTGAATTTTCACATCTTTCTTTGTGCAGTTAAGACAATCATCTTTAGATCAACAAATTTTTTTTATCATTATTTAATTACTTTAATTACTGGACACAACAATTGTGTAAATACCTTGGTGAGTATGATCACAATTTTAAGATATTATCTTTTGCATTCATTAGTTACTCCTAGAGATTAATATTCTTATTTGATAAGTGAAATATTTCATTGGAATCACAATTTATTCTTGTCATTTGAGCTCTAAGTTTGCATGGAATCTAATTTGCAAGCTTGTCCAAGGCTGGTAGAAAGGTTCAAAGAGCGAGAGGAAAATGTTAAAGTATTAATATTTTTCTTATATTTAAGTTTTAGATGAATGATGCCATTTTCTTGTATTTTATTATTTCAACTTGTTAATTCTGCTGTAGATGGATGTGATGCCTTTATTGAGTTGTTACGCTAGACTCTGCACTTGAACAAATTATCTTGTCTTATCATATTGGGAACTTGAATAAATTACCTTATCAATTTTTGAACTATCATTTTATTATTAAGCATAAGGTGTCATCTCTTTTATATGGTGTTAAACCAACCAAGTATTTTGTGTTAAGAAATTAGTGAGGTGAACTTTCAACATCATGTCAAGAATATTGTTCATATTTGGATAAAATCATACTCAGAACCTTAAAGGTTAAATCACATTCTTAGATTTTCTATAGCATTCCCATATATAAATGTGTGGAAAAATATGATTCACTTTGATGTGTAGACAATGTTAATGCGAAGCCATTCATTTCTTGTGTTTCTAAACAGAATTGAGGTTAATGAGGGAATGTATTGCATATTGTTTTAATTTTATCAAGACAAGAATTCTAAGAATAAAATTGCATAGTATCTAGGTCATATTCCATTTTGACAAAGAGAGTGTCCTATAATGTTGTCTACACAAGAGGGGGTTATATTACTAGCATAGATTGCTAAAATAGGGACAAAGGAATCCATGCAAAAAATTCAATCTGTAGATTCCCAAGTGAGAGTGTTATGAACTAAAGATGTGATTTTGTTCTTGTAAAGCAAGAGAACCATGGAATTTGAAGAAACATAATTTGATTGAGGGAATATGACCTTATGGATTTGGCTTTCTATTGCCAAGATGTACCATTGCATGTAAAATGGGAGAGGTAATGGTGAATATGTTGAAAGGTCAAATCTAAAGTGGTTTTTGTTTCAAAGTTTTCTCATCTGGTGTTTGCTTTGCTGCATTGTTCTACCACACATAAGTTTGATAGTAAAATCTACTGAGTCATAGGTTAAGGTGGTTTACTCTATGTGAGGTAACTTTTTATGCTTTTGAATCTTTGATGTATCGGGATCATGATTGAATTTTTTGACATGTTTTCAAGTACGAAAAAGGCCTTTAAACAAAAAGGAGTTGGCTCAAAAGTAAGATGACATAGTTACAATTGATTCAAAGTCATGCTCATTAACTGTTCATGAGACTAAGTTAAAGGTATCATTTTCTTACTAAAAAAGGATTGTTGTAAGATTATTGGAAATTGTTATTTGTCTATTTGTTTTGGATATAGTTTATAGGTTAAAGTTCTTTTAGGACAACATTAAAGTGAATATAGACATGATATTTCCACAGTCCATGATATGTAAGAATGTGTAGAGCTTCTGGAAGAGACTGTGTGTTGTTTTTTTTTGGATCGATGTTTCAGATCACACTCCGTGATCCATCATCAAAGGATCACAGAGTGTGATCCGAAATGTCGATCCAAAAAAAGCAACACATAGTCTCTTCCAAAAGCTCTACACATTCTTACATTAAAGTGAATAGTTAAACATCTCATACTAGTAGTGCTCAGTGAACACTACTGATAGGATAAAGTTGACCAAAGAATCCTTGAGTTGGGATTATCTCATGCATATCTTATGATTGGGACTTCTACGTGTTTTATGCATAAGAAACTTGGTTCATTATTAATTAGATGTATTTAGAAGTGTTGTAAGTAAGGGTTTTCTTATTTCTAAGTAGTTGCTGGCAAGATTACCTAGCATTCACCATATTAGACTTTAGTTTTACTCTATGGTTAATCAGGTGTTAAGTCAATAAGCAAATTTTAGGATATGACTCTTGTTATGAAGAAAAATAAAGAGTTTTTAAATTGACATGTTCAACAATGAGTTTTTAAATGCTTTAAATTTTGACTTATAAGGGTTACCGACTATTCTTGTCTTGTAGGTGGAATTGACAGCATATGTGGAGAAAAGTGAATTTACATTTGACTCTATTTTAGACGAGTATGTCACCAATGAGGAGGTACATGCCTATAATGTCACAACTGATCATGTTTCCCTTTAAAACCACCTATAATTTCAAGTTTTGAGCATTAGAGACTTACCGAAATCAAACTTTTTTGTGGAACTGATCATAACTTAGGCATGTCTTGTGAATGAGCAATCTTTTATGTTGTTTGTAATAACTACTCACTTTTAATGAAGAGGAGCAGTGTGTGCTTCAGAAATTTCTAATTGCTTTTACCCATGTCAACTTATTGTTGGAAATGTGTATGCATTTTGATAGAATTTTGAATAATTACTACAGCCATATAGCCATGTTCTATCAGGAATGTGAAATGTTTAATGCATAGTATTTTATGAGAAAATTTGTGCTATGGAATGTGTTTGATGACTGTTTAAAATAATAGCCAAATTCAACTATTATTTCTTTTGCTTGATGTAGCCAAATTTAACTATTCCAAAGCTCCCATTTTGACACAGGCAGGGAGGATGCTGACAAAGGTTGTGGAATTTGGCTTTACACCAGCCAATTGCATTTGCTTTGAAATTTCTAAAGCCTTTTCAACAAATACATTTTGTACTTATCCTGCAATCATTACAGTCCATGAGACCACATTTCTTTGCTCAGGCATTCTGTCAAACAGTTCACGTGCCTTGTCTATGCTTCCACATTTTGCATACATGTCTAATAGGGCAGCTACAACTACACCATCTGACAAAATTCCTCTATCCTTTATGTTTTGATAGATGTCCATACCCTATTCCAAATCTCCCATTTTGACATAGGCAGGGAGGATGCTGGCAAAGGTTGTGGAATTTGGCTTTACACCAGCCAATTGCATTTGCTTTAAAATTTCTAAAGCCTTTTCAACAAATCCATTTTGTACATAGCCTGCAATTATTGTAATCCATGAGACCACATTTCTTTGAGGCATTATGTCAAACAGTTCACGTGCCTTGTCTTTGCTTCCACATTTTGCATACATGTCTAATAGGGTAGTTGCAACTATAACATCTGACAATATTCCTCTATCCTTTATGTTTTGATGGATGTCCATACCCTATTCCAAAGCTCCCATTTTGACACAGGTAGGGAGGATGTTGGCAAAGGTTGTGGAATTTGGCTTTACACTAGCCAATTGCATTTTCTTTAAAATTTCTAAAGCCTTTTCAACAAATCCATTTTGTGCATATCTTGCAATCATTGCATTCCAAGAGATGACATCTCTCTGATCCATTCCATCAAATAGTTCATGTGCCTTATCTATACTTCCACATTTTGTATACATGTCTATCTAAAAAAAATCCCTCTTCAATTATGTTATGATGGATGTCCATACCCTGTTCCAAAGCTCCCATTTTGCCACAGGCAGGGAGTATGCTAGAAAAGGTTGTCGAGTTTGGCTTTACACCTACTAATTGCATGTTCTTGAAAGTTTCTAAAGCCTTTTCAACAAATCCATTTTGTGCATATCCTGCAACCATTGCATTCCATGAGATGACATCTCTTTGAGGCATTCTGCCAAACAGTTCACATGCCTTGTCAATGCTTCCACATTTTGCATACATTTCTACCAGGGTAGTTAGAAGACTGCCACAACACCACAAGGTGGTTGCTGGGCCTCCGTGATGATGCAGGGAAACTCCCCGCATCACTGCGAAGGCCCAGGAACCACCTTGCAGTGTTACGGTGACTTGGGCACCTTCCATGCACTCTTTATTTTAGAGACTTTGAGCACAATTTTTAGTAGACCATTTTTATTGTTGTATGTTATCATTAATAGGCATGTTCTTTATTTAGGAAATGTTGAGCTTTATTTCAAGATTTTGTGTTTAGTATGGGGTTGTAAAATCTATAAAGAAGTCATTTCTATTGTAGTTTTAGAATTAATATAGAGTGTAAATTTTCTATTTGGTTGTAAATTATTATTTTTTAATATTAAAAGTTGTAAGTTTTTTTTTCTAAGGGTAATTTATTTTTTTGTTATACCCTTGTAATCTTGGAATAGTAAGCACTAATTACTTGTATGTTTTAAGCATATTTGAGCTCCAGGTGATTTGACTTTGGATTGTCACTTGTATCATTTTGTCACTGATATTCATTGATCTATTTGAGGAGGTAATTTTGTAGTAGCTTGGGAACCTTGTACTTATATGGTAAATGGTATTTTCATTGTCATTGGCAGTGAGGATCCCGACATTCACTTCAAATACAATGAAGCAGTAGCCAAAACTAGACAAATCAAGGAGGTGGAATGTGTAACCTACAGAGAGTCAAACTTCTACGATGCTGAAAAGACAAAGAACTTTCTTTTGGAAGCAAGACTTCCAGATGCTCGTCCACTGATAAATGTTTGTGATCAGTTTGGATTTGTCCACTGTTATGTTCAGTAAAGTTTATTAGTCAAGGTATATGCAGAACATAGTTCTCAGTCCATACTGAGTATTCATGGTGTGAAGTCTACAGAGGAGTCTTTCATAGGACCCTTAGGCTTCATTTTTCAAGTAGTTCTTTCATGTTTTGTAGCTATATTTAAGCAAAAAATAGAGCATGGTAACTCAATTTTCTTAGTCACAATGCTGAGAAACATAGTTTGTAACACATTTTTCAAAGCAAAGACACATTTCTATCTTGTATCTGCTGTAAGAACACCTTTTCTAAATAAAATTTCAATATTTTGCCTTCTTAATAGTTGTTTCATTATGTGCAAATGAATGATTGATTATGTTTTTCTATGTTGTATGTTTAAAACTCAAAAGCATTGTCTCATTTCCAGCACTTTTAGGCATAAATCAGTGAACAAAATGAATAAATGACTAAAAATCAGTGAATAAATGACTAAAAATCATTGTCATAAATTTGGTCGTGTTATAAATGACTGACAATAAACTACTAATGGTCACGTGACCAAGCTCAGTGAATAAATATGATTAAATATATGATTAAATCAATGACTAAATTAAGGACTAAATATACTACCAAATCGATCAGTCAAAACAACCAATAAATGACTAAAAATGGTTTAGTCATCAATTCGGTCATGTTATAAATGATTGGCAATAAACTACTAATGGTCACGTGACCATGTTTAGTCATTTATAAGCAGTTTTTAGTATTTTTTTAGTAATATATTGCTCTTTTTGTACTAGTGGTAGGTGTTCTAGAAGTTTGTTAGGTGTTTAAAAGTATGGCTAAGAGTGGAAAATCAACTATCAAATAGTGAATGGTCGCTGCCAACTATTACAGCCCTATACAATCAAATAGTGAATGGTCACTACCAACTATTACAGGCCTATACAGTCAAATAGCAAATGGTCGCTGCCAACTATTATAGGCCTATACAATCAAATAGTGAATGGTCGTTGCCAAAGAAGGCCAAAATGATATCAAGGGTGATTATTGATTCATCAGGTAACAAGTATGCTAAGGTTGTCGGGCCTCCAAAGGACAAAAGTATTGAAGAGGTCCAATTTTCTGATTATGCAATTTCAAGGATAGAGCTTGGTAAGCAAATGCATGAAAGTGTGAAGGAGGACTTGCAAGCAATGTTGGTCACCTTTCTTGAAAGGTATGACAGAGAACAAGTTGATCAAGGATCAACTTAAGATGGAGGTAGAACAATCAACTTTTGTTATGCTAAAGATAGCCCAATCTTCCGAGCAAGTAGAACCTGTTAACACATGTGTTGATGAAGAAGCCATCCAAAATGCTGAGAAGATTGGAGCTCAAGGTTAGGCGGTTAGTACCTAGATAGAAAGACTGTTGGCCCAAGGGACTCAACTAATATGGTCTTCTATCGAGCTTTACAGTTCAACTTGGGTGAAGTAAAAGTAGAAGTGAACCAGACACTTGATACGTTGTCATAAGGCTTACAGCTAATGGAGCAAGATATTCATACATGGACCCAGCTATGGGAATTCAAGTTGGAAGTTCTAGTAGAGCATGGGGTGATCCCCAACAAAAAGATGTTTGTAGAATACAGGGAGGCTATGATAAATAAGAAAGAAGTCCTCTAGAGTTTGGTCAAGGATCTCAAGGAAACCCTAGATGTGAGAATGGACAAGGGGTTAGATATTTCAGATAAGATTGGGGAGCTTCCTTTCCAGATGTTGGATGATGGTCATAAGACCCTCCTTATGGAAACAATTATCCAGGAATTCACTACACTAGTACACACTAAAATAGAGACAAAAGCTTTCTCATTGGCTTCAACTGATAAGCTAGTGGATTTTCATGTAATTCTGATAAGTTGCAAAGGATTCTAGATAGACACAAGGGCATGCCTATCACCATAGTGGACTCCATCACAAGAGTCCTTACCATCTCTAGATACACACCAGGACCAGACGATAATGAAGTCAAAGCGGCCCTGAAAAGATATGAAGATTTTCTGGAGAAGGATAAAGAGGAAGAAATTCCTGCACATCTTTGGACACTTAGATTATTTTCAAAGCTTTCCTTATGTAGTTTTGTTGTATGTAATTGGCATCCTATATGTCATTTTGTAATATGTAATTTGCAATTAGGAATATTACAGAGTCCTAAACAAAATTAGACTCAGTTTAGACTAAGTCAAAGTAGTTGTAACTTTCCTAATTTTGCTTGTAGCTTCCTATTGTGTGGTTACACTGTGATAGGTGAAAGTCAGGTGTGGAAGATCAGACATAGTCATGAAACCCTAACCCTACCATCATCAAGGAATCTAACCTAAATGAAATCAAAGGATAATGCAATTCAAGCATAACATCACCTAGATCGTGCGATTCCTTGTTTGAGAGGGAGATGTGGACTGCTTCTTCAACGATAAGCAATTTCAAAGCTGAAAGCTGCCATTGATGGATGATAAAAGATTGAATTCTCGAATGCTCAAGATGATAATGGAAGTGCTATATGATTGCTGGATTACTAGATTGCTGGATTGCTACTATGCTGCTATATGATTTCTGGATGTCTCATATGGAGTGAGAGGCTGTTTATATAGGACTCAACCAAGATCAATCAACGGTGGAGATTCAGAGGCTATGTGAATGGCTAAGATTGAAAGTTACTAAATTTAGGTCCAATTAGTTGTGCATGTGAAAGATTTTAAATGAAAGTTGTCTTACAACACATGATGAATGGGAAATGGACAAGTGTTGAAATGTGATAAATGATAAAGGCTTAATTCAAATAAAGTATTTGAATTAGTTGGGATATGAGTTGGAAATTAATTAAATAAATAAAATTTATTTAATTAATAGGATAAATGCATAAAATGGGATAAGACATGATGTGGAATTAATTAAATAAATACAATTTATTTAATTAATTGGCTAAGTGAATGAGAATGGGATTTTAATTAAATAAATAAAATTTATTTAATTAATTGGATAATGGATTAGTGATTTAACAAGGTGTCGCTAGACATGGACAAATTTGGGTGTCTACATTTTGCCCCTCTTTGATACAATGTTCGATAGAACGTTGTGTCAAAGAAGATGTGAGATGCGTTCGATAAACAAGTTATGCCCCAGTGTAACTGGCAGGTGATGCCCCCTCGAGAGGTAAGCCAGGCAAACCAGGAAGGGCTGGGTTGGCTCTCGATAGAAGAAAAGGCGGAAAAGAGGGCAGATGCGAAGGAAAGGGGGGTTGCATGGAAGAAAATAGGCTGTGGTATAGAAGAATTAGGGTTTGGAGAAGGGCTATAAGTAGGTGCTTCAAGGGCAAATAGGCTCATTTGTGCTCATTTGTGCTGAGAAACTTAGAGAAATCCAGAGCTCCTGAGAGTGAGAGTGGCAGAGCTAGCAGGATGGTGATTCCACGCAGAGATCATCGTGCGGAGCGAGTGAGGACACATGGACGACCAGAGGGAGCAGGCGCACCGGTATGTTTCAAAACTTTTCCCAAAAGCGTGCATTTAATAGCCTAGAAGCGTAATTAATTCACACACGTCACCAAAAGCGACTAGTTTAGGACATGGCACATATAGGTCGCTTATGTAGGAAAAGAGGTTGCTTAGAGTAGTTCAGGTTGCTTATAGGCGCGGGTAGGTCGCTTATGGAAACGAGGTCGCATCTTGTCGGCGGGAAAATATCGGCGGAAATGCGCATATAGGTGAAAACTAGTCGCTTATGAGCAAACAGTAGTCGCATAGGGTAATGTAGCTCGCATAGGACTAGAAACAGCTCGCATAGGGTAGATCGCTCGCGTTTAGGGCCAAAATAAGCGCATATAGTGATTGGGCTCGCGTATAAGGATAAGATAGGCGCATTTAGGAAAAGAGCTCACTTTTAGGGTAAATTAGAATCGCACATAGGATATGGCTCGCATATAAAGCAAGGATAAGCGCATATGGAAATAAAGGTCGCGTATAGGAAAACAGTAAGCGCATGACGTAAAAGAGCTCGCGTTTGGTCAGAACAGGAGCGCAAATGGTAAAGGGGGTCGCTAGTGAGCAGAAAAAGGTCGCATGTGGTAAAGTGAACCACATATGGTAGGTGTAGGATAAGATAGCAGATAGATAGGTAGATTTTGATATGAATGATTAATGGGATGGACTGACAAGAGTAAATGGATGATGCAGGATGTACTACCGCCATTGCTATCATGGGAGCCCCATCTGAGAGATTTGCGGCTGGTGAGACGGTTGGATGCAGAGGAGCTGCTGGTGTTGGAGATCCTGGGTTTGGAGCATGTGTCACGATTAGAGCCAGTTCAGGCACATCGAGGGTTGATGACTGCGATGGTGGAGCGATGGATGAGCGAGCACAGTTCATTCTTGTTACCGACAGGTGAGGCGACCATCACCTTAGAGGATGTGTTCTGGATTTTGAGGATTCCGATAGATGGGGATCGTGTAGATTATGATCCAGAGATGGGCCCAGCGGCATTCAGGAGATTGTTTGGGACACCAGACATCAGAGCAGAGGGTTCAGAGATACCGATGGGGAGGATGGAGGACCTCTGTGACAGGTTGCAGCGGGTGGTAGTGGCTATCATTAGATGGCTAGTGGGTGATAGGAGAGCCAGAGGGTTTCCTGTAGGATGGGGGACAGTGATGGAGGGCATGTTCTCCTATGGCACGAGATATGCATGGGCAGAGTGCATGTTGGGACAGCTCTATCATTGCCTGCATGATTGCGCATATATGTTTGGGGCGAGCATGTCAGCAGGAGTGACAGTTTTGCATGTATGGGCTTATGAGCACATTCCAGTGACGAGACCAGAGGGATGGGTTGCTAGAGCAGCAGGAGAGCCATTTGCACGGATGTATAGAGGAGCCTTGACGTATCGACAGCGCCGAGGGGTGGTATACTGGCGACGGAGGTTGGATGAGATAGACAGATTTGTATGGAGGCCATGGCTAGGATGTGAGCAGTGGGAGGAGGAGGATACCGAGCTTGCCTATGCTAGACAGGCGAGGTACATTTTTGGACGCGGCGTGTACATTATAGAGCGCTATTTGCCAGAGAGAGCCCTGAGATAGTTCAGAGAGGCACAGGCAGTACCTGTAGGGGATGCTGTTTTTGGGAGGATGAGACAGGAGGTGTTCGATTGGGGTCCACAGGTTGTGGTGGACACAGCCTTGGCAGAGAGAGATGGATTGCAGCCAGTAGCATGGCAGTGGAGACAGGGTCCTGCAGATCCAGGTACATTGCCAGAGTATGATGCACACTGGGCGACAGCTAGGCCAACTCGGTTGACACGAGATGGAGAGATTGGGGAGATTGGGATGGAGAGGCCAGTTCGGAGGCGACGACGACGGGCTCCACCAGCACAGGCAGTAGTGCCAGCTGCACCAGGGATACAGATGCCAGGGCAGGTGCCAGGTCAGCCTGCTATATTAGCATAGCCACAGGCACAGATCGGAGCAGGAGATGATGTGGGTATTCAGCAGCTGCGGAGACGGATCAGAGAGGAGAGGAGATGGAGGCAGAGGGCACAGATGAGGCTGAGGAGAGTGGAGATGGATAGGCATCAGGCCGTGATTAGTCTGAGGCATGCTAGAGCACAGGCACAGACTTATCAGGCTCAGCTACAGTTGGGAGCTCAGAGAGGAGATGGACAGGATGATGGTGCTCTCGCGAGAGTTACAGGAGAGAGGGATACAGCTAGGTAGCATGAGCAGATGATAAGGCTTGAGCAAGATACTGCAGTACAGCAGGAGCAGGCTATGAGAGCAGACAGAGATGGTCTGCGAGCTGAGAGAGATGGTCTGCGAGCTGAGAGAGATAGGGCAGTGCAGCAGCTGCAGGGGATGACTAGTGAGCGGGATAGAGCAGTGACTGCCTTGGGGACTGATGGAGCTACCATGTACTTAGCCACACAGTTGACAGCGGTACAGGCCGAGCTTCGGAGAGTGCAGGGTGAGGCTGAGTATTATAGAGGCTTATATTATGGAGCTGTGCCGGCAGAGCAGAGACAGCCTAGCTTTAGGAGCAGGTCAGGGGCTTCGAGATCACGGAGGTCAGGTGGATCTCGGTCAGTAGCTTCAGTGATGGGGCCACCGAGAGATGGAGGACCAGGTACAGGACCTGTTGGTGGTGGTGGTCAGGGCGAGGGAGCTGGCAGTAGTCGCTAGGGCATACCTTGTTGACATTGTATCATGATGAGGCCTAGAGCCATTGTTGTACATTCATTCTTTTCAGGGCTCAGCTTGTATTGTAGACACTTGTATTTTGACACACATGTATATATATATGGTAGTTTTGGCAATCTATATGATGTTATAATGGTTGTGATGTTGATATTATGATGGCTATGCATGTTATGTGTATGGATTATATATGGATTATGGAAAGATGTTTATGCAAATGGTAATTGATAGAAAATGTTTGAATATGTAAAAGGTAATGATATGAATAGATGTATGCATATAGGCAGATGGTAAAGAAAAAGATATGGACTTATGTATGGCTAACACTTGTTTTGCAGGAGCGAAAATATGGACAAAGGATGATGGAAATGATTGATCTTGGCTGAGGATAACGGAACGAATGGATAGATAGAATGAATAAGATAGGATGATGATGGGCAGCTTTCAAGTAATTGCTCAAAATGAAAAGAAATGCAGTCCTTATGTTTGATATAGCATATGGATGTTATGCACCAGGGTATAAGAGACCAAGGTGTCGAGGTATCCCATGCGTAACTAGCATGTTACAATCTTGTCTGAACGCATGTGGTCAAGTTGTGGAGCCAACATGCACAAGATATGAATAACAGCTAGTGTTGGACTTTGACGCTACAAACAATGGTTTGAACTTATCTCCACTACACATAATGATAGCTTGCTGGTTATATGTATGGAGTTAGTCTTAACATAGAATAGTCTCAAATGCATAAGAGACTGTTTAGCTTCTCAGATGCTAGAGATATTGATATGTAAGATGCTAATCCCAACACGTGCAAGATACCAAGATGCATAGGAAGAGAATAAGATCATCCCGCAAACACGGCATACGAAAGCTATATGACCATGCCCCAGTCCTTACTTCATCGCAACATACCAAGATATAAAGAGATCATGGCAGTCTTGACTAGGTATAGAAAAGGGACAAAAGATAAATCAAAAGATAAAACAAAAGATACTGTCATCACGTTCTCTTGCCAAATTTGGGTGCTCTTGGATAGATTAAGCTGGCGCCTTGTTAAGAGGAAAGCTACATCCTGTTGAAGGCTAAGGTTGTTGATAAACTGCTATAGCAAATGTTGACTTAAGGCATGCGGACAAATAGCTTCTGGCTTACCTGTGATTGGTTAAAGTGCTGGAGCTTGCAATAGACACATGGATTGCTTCCTGTTTGAGCTGATCAAAGAGAAGAAGATGGATGATGCATGAAGATGAAGAAGATGGGGTGGATCATCTGTGCTTGAGTACTGGAAACTTCCTTCATATTCCAGACTGCCTACATACCCTGTATCCACGGGATCAAAGCACATTTACAATGAAGATGAGACATGATGAATATGTAGTTCTGGGTTTTATTGATGATGTATGTGATGAAAGATAGAAGAATGTGAGCTGAAAGATTGAAGGATGTTTAGAAGAAAAGATGACAGATGAAAGGGGCTATCGTCTTAGCCTGAATCAGAGTGCTTCCTTCGCATCTCAGATTGCCTACATACCCTGTATCCACGGGATCAAGGCGTCAACGATAGAGCTAGATGTAGTTCTTATATGTATGTGGCTAATCGATTAGATGTTTGATCAAGCGATGTTTGTTGTGATTGTTGGATGAATGTGGATGGATTGCGAAGGTATGAATCCTGGTTGCAAGTCGTTAGGTCGTATTTGTCGGTGGACATGTGCCATGGTTGAAGTTGATAAGGTGTGCTGTGTTGTAAGCTAAGTTGTTTGATATGTTATGAGCTAGAGATAACAGGATCCACTTCCAAATAAGACTCAACAAATGCCCCCAGTGCGGGATGAGGTTTATTATGCAAAAGCGACAATGCAGAAAAGATGTGGCCAAGATGCTAAGGTGCCAAAAGATATAGATATCACGACAATGTCTCAGGTATGATAGCTAGCATTGGCAAAGGATGAAGAGGAAAGGTTATGTGTGAGATTGCAATAGGGCTTATGAGTATGGCTTATACAAGATGCAGTGGGGAAAATGATCAAACGAACCAAACAAATGAGGGAAGCTGGTCACTACACATAGCGCCTGTTTGCCAGGTTTTCACTATGGTACTTATCCAAGGTGCCTGTTTACCAGGTTTTCACCAGAGGACGGATTATTTATTGGATGTTTTTATATTTTTTTTTTTTGTTTTTTTTTTTTATTTTTATGATTTTTTTGTGATTTTTTTGGGGGATAGCTGAGATTCATGGATAAAACTTCTTGAGATGAACGTTGTTGACGGGTTCATCCAAGGGAATGCCTTCAGGTGTTGACAAAGTGTATGCACCGAATCCATAGACTGCGGTGATAATGAAAGGACCAAGCCAATTTGGTTCAAACTTGCCCTGTTTCTCTCGATGCTGTTGATTCCTTTGGTTTTCTTTAAGGACAAGGTCGCCAACCTGAAATTTGCGTTCTCTGATCTTTTTGTTGTAGCTGCGGCGTAGCCGGTTTTGATAGACTTGAAGATGGTTCAATGCTGTAAGGCGGCGTTCATCTAAGAGCTCAAGATCATGGAGTCGGGACACTTGATATTCTTCATCTGAGATAGTATGTTGCAAAGATATGCGCAAAGAGGGGATCTCAACCTCGATAGGCAAAATAGCTTCAGTGCCATAGACTAGAGCATAGGGTGTGGCGCCAGTAGGAGTTCTGACACTTGTTCTATATGCCCATAAAGCAGGATGCAGTTGTAGATGCCAATCTCGACCAGCTTCATTAACAGTCTTTTTAAGGATCTTGATGATTGTCTTATTAGAGGCTTCAGCTTGACCATTGCTCTGAGGATAATAAGGCGTAGAGAACCTATGTTGAATATGAAACTTATTGCAAAGATCCCTAACCTCTTGGTTCTTGAAAGGCCGGCCATTGTCTGTGACAATAGCTTGAGGAACTCCATAACGGCAGATGATGTAATGTAGGATGAATTTAGCTATTTGTTTACCTGTGATGTAGGTCATTGGTATGGCTTCTACCCACTTTGTGAAATACTTAGTGGCAGTGATAATAAACTTATGACCATTTGATGAAGTAGGATGGATTTTACCCACAAGATCAAGTCCCCATTGCGAAAAAGGCCATGGAGTGACAATAGGCTGAAGCTCATGTGCTGGTGCATGTATTAGATCTCCATGTTTCTGACATTGTAAGCATCTCCTTGCAAATTGTTGGGCATCTTTTTCCATAGTTGGCCAATAGTATCCTGCTCTTAGAAGTTTCTTAACAAGGCCAGGGCCAGCGGAATGCGAACCGCAGACACCTTCATGTACTTCACGTAAGGCCATTTTTGCTTCCTCAGAATCAAGACATCTAAGAAGGATACCATCAGGACTCTGGCGATAAAGGGTGTCTCCTAAGATAGTGTAACGAGAGGCTCGACGGATAAAAGTTTTACGCTGGGTGTTGGATAGTTGAAGAGGCAAGGTGTGATTACGGAGATACTCGTATATATCTTTGTACCACAACGAGTTGGGACCAACAATCTCACATATGAGCTCAGACTGTGGAACTTCGAATGCTGGGATCAAAAGCTGTTCGACCAAGAATTCACATTTATGGGTGTTAGATGGCATGTCTAAAAGAGATCCAATCATAGCCATGGCATCGGCTGTTCTATTTTGTAGTCTTGGAATTTGCTCAAAGGTAATGTCCTCAAAATATTGCTTGAAATCGTCCACCATTAGCTTATATGGAAGAAGCTTCTCGTCTTTAGTTTGATATTCATCTAAGACCTGTTTGATAACCAGATGAGAATCGCCAAAGACTTGTAACTGTTTGATAGCCCATTGTACTGCCATGCACAAACCTATTATTAAAGCTTCATACTCTGCTATGTTGTTGGTACATGGGAATGCTATTCTGTATGATTTAGGTATGCAGTCTCCTTGGGGAGTGACAAACAAGATACCGGCTCCAGATCCGTGTTGAGTGTATGATCCATCAAAGTATAGCTGCCATCGTGCTGGAGAGCTTAAATTAAACAATCCTTCATCAGGGAATTATGGATATATTGGCTGAATGTCTGTGATAGGTGCTGCAGCTAATTGATCAGCAATGACTTGTCCTTTGATAGCTTTACGGTTCACATATTGTATGTCAAATTCACTCAAGATCATAACCCATTTTGCTAATCTCCCTGTGAGAAGTGCTTTTGAAAGGAGATACTTGAGGGGATCCACATTAGAGATGAGCTTTGTTGTTTGGTTCAGCATATAGTGTCGCAACTTTTGAGAAGCAAACACTAATGCTAAACAAGCTTTTTCCATGAACGAGTAATTGAGCTCATATCCCACAAGAGTTCTGCTAATGTAGTAGATGGCTTGTTCTTTTCCTGAATCATCATGTTGAGCTAGAAGTGCACCCAATGCTGCGGTTGTTGATGATATATAAAGCAGTAATGGACGATCAAGTACAGGAGGTATTAACACAGGAGGTGTTGCCAAGTATTCCTTTATCTTATCAAAAGCCTGTTGACACTTTTCATCCCACTTAAAAGGTTCACCCTTACGAAGAAGATGCTGAAAAGGATGACATTTATCTGCGAGTTGTGAGATAAATCTGCGGATAGATTGTAGCCTACCCTGTAAACTGCGGAGCTGTTTGAGATTCGTTGGTGGAGGCATTTCTATGATAGCTTTTACCTTAGCTGGGTCCACTTCTATTCCTCGTCGAGACACAATATATCCCAATAGTTTTCCTGATGTTACGCCAAATACACACTTCTTTGGGTTTAGTCTGACTTGGTATTTTTCTAATCGATCAAAAATTTGTGCCAATACTTGTAGATGTCCTTCCCTTGTCTTAGATTTTCCCAGGATGTCATCAACATAGTCTTCCATGATAGTATGAAAAAGGTCATGAAAAATAACTGTCATAGCTCGTTGATAGGTAGCTCCAACATTTTTGAGACCAAAAGGCATTACAACCCAGCAATATGTGCCCCATGGACAAATAAAAGATGTTTTATCTTGGTCTTCCTCTGCTATTCTGATTTGATTATAACCTGAAAATCCATCCATCAAAGATAGCATTTCATGTCCTGCTGTAAGATCAACAATGTTGTCTATGCTTGGTAATGGAAAATCGTCTTTAGGACATGCTTTGTTAAGATCTCTAAAGTCTGTGCAGCAGCGAACTCATCCTTCTAGTTTTGCTACAGGTACCAAGTTTGAAACCCATTCTGGATAATCAATAGGCTTTATGAACTTTGCTTCTAACAGTTTCTGAATTTCTGCTTTGACCAATAAGGCAACTTGTGGATGCATTTTGCGCAATTTTTGTTTGACAGGCTTTGCATCAGGGAATACTGCTAAATGATGTACCACAAGTGAAGGATCTAGTCCTGGCATGTCTGCATAAGTCCATGCAAAATTTATAGCTCGTCTCAGAAAAAATGCTGTGAAGTTCTTTTGTTCTTGCTCTGATAGTGATGCTGCCAAAAAAGTGATCTTCGGATTCTGTTCTGTCCCCAAGTTCATGTCTTGTGATTTTTCAACTAGCACAGTTGATTTCTGATGGTAATCAGCGGCGACAGGAAGATCAAATCCCTCATCCTCAGGTGCCTCAGAGAGGTTTTCACCTTCGGATACGTCCTTTATTTTTGCTTTTTCACGGTCAAGAGGCGCCTTGCGGTTTTCACCTAGTGACCTATTTTGTTGAATTTTGTTTATTTCACTTTTGCGACTGAAGGATTTGATACTTCCGCCAAAATATGCTAGTTTAGGTAATTCCATCATGAAACCTGCTTTGTGATCACCCAATGGGATACCTTGTCTCAAACCCATGAATTCTGCAATGGCTTCATCATTTTCAAATGTATCTAATATCGGTGCCCCCTGTTGGTCCCAATCGATGAGGTCAGGATATACGAGTGAGAGACTAAAGGAGGGATCGTGATGGCTAGAAGAGGTTGTGGAAAACATGAAGATGGAATGTTCTTGAAAAAGGTCGGTGATATGAAGGGAGGAGTCGTCGATGATATCCGAGTTAGAAGTCTCTCCTACCGAAGAAGGTCCAACGTCAATATCAGAAATACACTTAATGTCTTTGGGTCGCGGTACCTCCGGTTGGTAACCAAGGCCTTGCTTATTAAACTTCTTAGACACAATAAGGGGCTCAATAGGTCCTTGTTCCTGTGATCCCAAGCCGCCATGTCCTTTATAGCCCATGTTCTTTATGATACGAAACCCGTTGTTGTATCACTCAATAAAACACAACATTAGAACTACATCACATTTCCATCGTTAAGTGCCTTGATCCCATGGATATAGGGTATGTAGGTAGTCTGGAGTATGAAGGAAGTGCCCAGATTCAGGCATAAGTGATTTTCCTCTTTCTTCTCTCATCATTTCTTCTATCATCTATCTTATACATCATCAATAAACAACTTCTTCCAATCAATCTATCATAGCACATCAATCCAATCATCACTTCATCTAATCATCCTTCAATCATCTTCCAATCATTCCAAGCAATGATCCAAATGCAAGTCAATCCTTAAGCCATACCAATCAAGTTAATCAATCACGCCAAGTTATCTAAGCTCAATCAATGGTCTTGATCCTAGCCTTGTTGTAAGCCAAAGCAACAGTCAATCAGCCAACCAACTCAACAAACAACCTTGTGTTGATCTAGGGATATAGCTTTCCCCACAATGACAACACTCTCAACTATCAATAATCAGCAATTAATCAATGGTTTACAGCTTGACAGGGGCAATACCTTGTTTGTTTTTGAATCATTTGTGCATGCTTGCTTGCTTGCTTGTGTGTGTTATCTTTTTATCTTGCATTTGCATCATATCAATACCATTCCAGCTAATATTCATATCTTGTATCCAGACAAGGTTGTATTATGCTGGGGCACAAGACACATCATCACCTTGGTCCTCATACTTTGGTCTTGGAGCTAAAGCTAAAGGAGATTGTTTGCTGAAGCTAAAGCTGAAGGATGTTTGTTGGCTGAAGCTAAAACTGAAGGTTGTTTGCTGATTGAAATGATTGGATTGATGTCTGATTTGCTGGTTGGGGTCTCAAAAAGATGGAAAAGCTCATGAGTTGTGATTGATTGATAAGCTCAGAATAGGAGACAAAGTCCAGGTATTTGCTGTTGATCAAAGAGAAGTCTGAAAGCTGATGTTTGGGGTTCAAGCAAGCTGGTCTTGAGGCTAATTCAGCTGATGCACTGAGATTTGCAGGAATTTTAGCTACAGGCGACTGATGATAGCTCAAAGGCGACTCAAAGGACGCTAAAAGTGATTAATGATAGCTCAGATGAGACCTGGTTTAGTTTTGACAGAAAAATGACAGTGCTAACCAGAAGCGAATGCTATGCCAGAGGCGATGACTGTTGGTTCAAAGGCGATGACTGTTAGTTCAGAGGCGACTTAGATATCCCTAAAGGCGACAGTCTGTTGTTTAGAGGCGAGCTTGTTCAGGAATCAGGCGAATAACTGCGGCTTAAAAGTGATCTGGCTTAGAAAATATGTGACTGGTTATGACTCATATGCGACTTGGCTCAGACAGTAGGCGATCAGTTGTGGTTCACAAGTGATTCTGTTCATTCAAAAGGTGATCAACTGCGGGTTAAAAGTGACTCTGTTTAGGCAATATGCAGGCAGTTGTTGTTTAAAAGCGACGCAGTTCAGACAATATGTGAGTCACTACAGTTCAAAAGCGATGTCTGTGGTCTGTGCGAGCAATTTAGGTTCAAAAGCGACTGTGTTTGTGTAACAGTGGTCTGGTTTTTGCAGTTTTTCAGCAAGAAAACAATGATAACAGTCACTCACACTCACAACAAGCACAAACTGATACAACCTAGGCTAGGATAGGACAGTATCTGTTGAATCCCCTAGCTGCGCCTATTCAAAGCGGGTAGCTCCAGGATCTTGGTAGCACTGGCTCCTCCTTACATTTGCACACACTTCTCACGCATACCAAGATCCAGGATTCTTATAAGGCTTGACCCTCTCCAAACCTTTAGATTGTCCCTGCTACCTCGGCTAAGAACCGCATGAATCAGGGCCGCTTCAAGGGTTTTGCCCTCTGCGTCAACAGATAGAAGATTTTTGGCTACTACACAAAGTTGCTAATAAGGGCATCTGTTCGGGTGGCTATACATGCGGCAGCGCTACTCTCCGTTATGGAGTCTCCCAGCCTCCAAGGGTTGCGCCTTGGAGGGTTTTGGGGGAGGTTGGCTGTCGGTATAACACAACTGCACCCGTTGTTTGTGGCTTTCGACACAAACACTTTTCTTATATAGCGGTTCGGAAGGACTTGGCTTTAGCCCGTTACCGCTTGGGTCGTATCCCTTCTCACACCGGGAAGGCAGGCCCTCTAAAGATAATGACAAGTTCTCATACACCCAAGATCCATTTGATAGGCAAGGGGAGCGGATACTTTTGTCATTAAATTTGGGTTACAATCAGGCACATGCAAGCAATCAAAAAAGATAAATCAAGCACGGAGCAAGCAGTAGTTCATTTTAAGCACCAAGCCCAAATATGCCTAATTTAGTGAAAAAAAACCACAAATCTTGGACCGATCGAACCTGCAACAGATATGTCAGTAGTTTGATAACCTCCTTTCTTGGACAGATCGATAAGATGCTGCGCAAATACCCAATTAATAGCCAAAAATCAAACTGGAACTGAAACAGACTTGAAAACAACAGAGCTTTACCAGATGCGATTCACTGTTGATCAAAAGCGACCTCTATTTTAACAAAGGCGAAAGACTACGGATCATATGCAATGCGTAAAAAAACAGCATGCGACCTCTGTCAGCTCATAAGCGATGCACATTGGCCATAAGCGATCGGTTGAGGGCTGGATGCGACCTGTTTCTGCAAAAACACAGCCGATAAACAAAAACCCTAGCCTAACAGGCGAACAATATCAGTCCATAAGCGATACAAATGAATGCAAAAGTGGCCTCTGTCGTGTCATATGCGATCCTGATATACCAGAAGCGACCTGTTGTAAGTCGAAAGCGACCTGTCTCTGCAAGACAAAAAACTAAACCCTAACCTGCACAGGCGAACATTATTAGCTCATAAGCGATTCAGATCAGAATAAAAGTGCGCACTGTTAGGTCAAAAGTGATGCAAAATTGTGCAAAGGCGATCCCTGTTAGGTTAAAAGCAATCTGATTATGCACAAAAGCGGCGGCTATTAGGTCAAAAGCGGCAAATACAGTGAACACAGTCGCATACATTACAGGCGATCTCTTTAAAGATAAAAGTGATACGTTTTACCTGAAGCGATGATTGGATGACTGTTTGTTTCAAGGTGATCCAGAGAGAATAATGCGGCCTGTTCCAGCGTAAAAGCGGCGCAGAAATTCAGAAGCGGCGGATGTTCGTTTAAAAGCGACTGGAATTTTCTGCGAGCACCTGCAAAATCTGATCTTCAAAGAAACAACTCCAAAAAATGAAGTTAATCAGGGAAGTGAGTCCCACCGGGCGTGCCAAAATGTGATAGGTGAAAGTCAGGTGTGGAAGATCAGACATAGTCATGAAACCCTAACCCTACCATCATCAAGGAATCTAACCTAAATGAAATCAAAGGATAATGCAATTCAAGCATAACATCACCTAGATCGTGCGATTCCTTGTTTGAGAGGGAGATGTGGACTGCTTCTTCAATGATAAGCAATTTCAAAGCTGAAAGCTGCCATTGATGGATGATAAAAGCTTGAATGCTCGAATGCTCAAGATGATAATGGAAGTGCTATATGATTGCTGGATTACTAGATTGCTGGATTGCTGCTATGCTGCTATATGATTTCTGGATGTCTCATATGGAGTGAGAGGTTGTTTATATAGGACTCAACCAAGATCAATCAATGGTGGAGATTCAGAGGCTATGTGAATGGCTAAGATTGAAAGTTACTAAATTTAGGTCCAATTAGTTGTGCATGTGAAAGATTTTAAATAAAAGTTGTCTTACAACACATGATGAATGGGAAATAGACAAGTGTTGAAATGTGATAAATGATAAAGGCTTAATTCAAATAAAGTATTTGAATTAGTTGGGATATGAGTTGAAAATTAATTAAATAAATAAAATTTATTTAATTAATAGGATAAATGCATAAAATGGGATAAGACATGATGTGGAATTAATTAAATAAATACAATTTATTTAATTAATTGGCTAAGTGAATGAGAATGGGATTTTAATTAAATAAATAAAATTTATTTAATTAATTGGATAATGGATTAGTGATTTAACAAGGTGTCGCTAGACATGGACAAATTTGGGTGTCTACATACACAACACACCCCATTTTGCCCCAGCAAAATAGGGACCCAACTTTTGTTTTTGCTTGGTTTGCTTGTTCTCTTTGCTTTTGGCTGGTAATGGTAAAAAATAGTAGCAAATGAATGTTAGGATCCCATCCTGTGCATGTATGGACTCCTGAGATTGTTGGGTGAATATTTTGTCTTCAACTAACTAAAGGCAAAATGGTTATATTGACCATAGTGTAATGAGATAAATATCTCCTCTCAGCAAGGAGAGGTTCCCTATAAACTATCACAAACTTATTTAAACTAAATACTAACTTAGGGGTGAGACCATATCATCCATTTCTCTTTTCTCAGAAATGATGTTTACAAAATGAAAGAGCACTTTCTCACTACAAATTGAAATAACCAAGAAACCCATGAGAGTACAAAGTCTATCATTGCTTCCTTTACTAATTTATAACTTAGAACCAAGTAGAATAAGGTGCAGCCCAAAGTCTTCACCGGATACTACGACAGAATATATGATCACAAAAGATAATAGTAGTTCAAAGCCTTTCCAATAACTTTTACTCCAAAACACAAAATCACAAACTAAAGATAATTGTTGTAGCACAAAGTCTCCATAATTAACTTTAGAACATCTCCCAGATTATCCACACTCACACTACAATTTGATCAAACAGATAAGATAGTATTAGGAAAAGGACATAAGAACAATTTCTAATACGCCACAAGTTATTCCAACACAAAGATTGAATGATCACTTGCATTCTTATTCACTTGATAGAATTTGATTTACAATTTGAACACAAAGTCTCAAAATGCTCTTCAATTTGGCAGAGTTTCGCTTTAATAACTAAAAGATGGATAATTAAAATGGGGGTCCTCTTTATTTATAAGAGGAACCGAGAGCAAAAATAGGAAAAGAAAAACTAACTATGACTTATTCAACAAAGGAGTCCTTTTTGATTTGGGACTTCCTATGTTTTTACATGTAATTACATATCAGAAAAGTACACGTAAATATGTCCAAAATTGTTTCAAAAGTACATCTGAAAAGTAGAAAATAAACTAAGGGAAAAAACCGCTTCAACTTGTATTGTCGTCTTTCTTCATATGACAATCATACATGGTGAAAGCTGCTTGCATCCCAATACGACGTCATCCTGAAAATCATCCTGGCTCTAACTATGGCATCTCTAACCGTGGTGATTGATTTTGCATGACTAGTTAACTTGGCCTTCAGATTATCCAAACTTAACTGATTGTTAAGAATATTGTCCACGGAGGCCATTGAAAATGCTTTGTCCTTGAACTCTTTCTGGAACATATTTTCAAATTCCTGAACCATCTCTTCTGTAGAGAGAAATTGGTTATCCTATGACACAAGTTTGCACGTCAGTTCCTCCAATTTATGCAAAAGACTAACATCACTCTGTTCACTGAGTTTCCTTGCAGCTTCCAGGTCATTGATCAAATCTTTCAGCACACGGCTCCGATATGTCAATGCCTCTTTGGTTTCAGTATAAGAATCCCTATTAGGAATAACACCAATTGATATCAGAGTGCTTATTTTCAGCTTTCTCATCTCAACCCACTTATCATGATTCTGTTCTAGGCGCTCGATATCTTGAGAAATAACATCAATGAGATCATCAAGTTCTGCTCTTATTTTCTCCATTTTGTCTGTCTTCTTAGATAGCTCTGTAAGCAGAGATATTCCTTGTGTGCACATCCTTTCCAAGTACTCTTCCCTTAAGGTGAGTCTTTTCTGCTTTCTGGATAAGAGGGTCTTCTATAGAAATAGCCTCGGGAGTTACTGCTTCTGAATTTAAAGTGATTTTCCTCACCACTGCAGTCAACTATTCAACCATTGCTTTGTAATGATCTTTCATTTCTTTCTCTTTGTCAAATTTCTAAATTAGAATATCCATGGCTGACTGCATGTCAGTCTTGGCACTTTCATGAGTTATTTTGCCTAACTCAACCCTAGAGATAGAGTAGTCATTCAAACTAAAATTTTCCATTGTTGCATCCTATGGTCTTGCAATCTTCAGAAATTTGTGTCCCTTGTCCCCAAGCATTCTTGAAAGAATCTTTGGCTTCTTGGGGTCTTAGCTTTTGCAGGCACCAGCTTACTAAAATCAAAGTCATCTGGGGAGATGGCTTGTTTATTCCTTTTTGGTGTATAAGCTGACAACCATGGTGGAAGCACAGAGGTACTCACATTAGGATCTGTTCCCATTGTTGGTGTCACTGAAACTGCACTTGCACTGGAAGTGGAAACAATAGGTGGAGTGTTAGTAAAAACAACACCTATTACATTTACATTAGAAACCTATTCAATGTTCATTACAAAGTTATCAAATATAGAAGCATCCCCAATATCAAAAGATGATGAGGGCAAGCTAGGAATAGACTCTGAGGAATGAAGAACATCTTCAAAAGTATTTTGAGGATTATAAAAAATTATTTTGGAAGCAGAGGGAGATTTAGAAGAGGGGACATCAATGGGTGAAACAGACAAAGGAACTGAAATAGGTGTATCGGACAAAGGAGAAGAGACTCCCGTTTCTTGTTGTACATTCTCCTGTGGAGACAAAGCTTCCTCTGCTTGTTGATCTGTAGGCCTGTCTTCAACCTCCTTTCCTTAGTGGCTAGCTCTTCAGTGTTTTGTTTCTCGACTTCCATATCTTCTATCTCAGACTCTTTCTCCACAACCTTTGACTTCTTCGTCACAAATTTGATCCTAGGTTTATGTGGCTTGGAAGAGGAGGGAACACCACTCTTGTTCTTTGTCCTGTTCTCCACCTTTTTACCTATTTGCTCTTGGATCTCAGTCTCTGATCCTGTGAGGAATTCTTTCAAAGCAATCCCCTTATCTGCTAGCCAGTTATTGGTGTTTGCCAATATAGGCTCAAATCTTTTCCTCAGAGAGGTCAATTCTTTTTGAGACCATTGGATAGGAGGAAGAGGAGTATCAGTGACCTATTTAGTGTTATATCTGTCATCAATCAACTCTCCATCATCCACTAGGTCTTCAATAATATCAGAAAGTCCCAGATATTCAATCTGCTCCAGAGATAACTGGCTATAATCTAACTTTCTGACATCTTCTATTCTCAGATCCACCCAGACATCTTCAACCATAGGCTCATGGAACCAAGTTTTTCTCTTGATTTTGTCTTTCACACCCCTGTAGTCAAACTTTGGCCTTCATTTGAATTGTTTCATGGTTACAAGCTGCATCTCAGTTTCCATGGCCCTAGCTTTTGCAGCAATTAATACTGAGAACCTGCCAATTTCAACTGGAAACCTAAAACTGGGCTTCTTGAGCTCCATTTGTTATTATGCATGATAATCATTTGTCTACACAATTCCATTAAGACAAGTTTGTTTGAGGGAAACCTTGGCAGCATATAAGGATGACCTTGGAAAAAGACAACCCTTAGATATGAGAAAGAAGTAAATAGTAAGAACATGCATCCAAAATCATTTACCATTGACCAAGCTTCATCTGAAACTCTTCTTTGTTCTAGCCGAGGGTCAAAAGATACAAGAATACTGCAAAGAAAGCATCATTTACTCTCCTGAAATGGTGAATAGAACCCTTCAATGTCAATTGGGAATAATACTGATACACAGGAATTACCCTCCTATCTCCTTCTAATGTTAGACCTGGAAAAATTCTCATAGAGGCTGCTATATACACCAGGTAAGAAGTCATGTAGAATTTGAAGGGAGTGGATACCTTTGTCAATTGCTCATGCAGAGTATTGTTGATTTACTCACCCCAAAAGACTGCTTGTTTACCTTGGAGTATCACCTTGATGAAAGGGTACATCCACTCATGAAAAAGTGAGGAAGAGGCCAATCCCCTTATCCTGTTGAGAAAAGTTATAAGATCACCAACTTCTTCTATAAAGTCACTTCTAGGAAAACTCCTTGGCCACCTGGACAAGTTTGATCGTGAAGTCTTGAGCCATTTAGTATTGATTATCTTCTTAGCCTTCTCAGGATTTTTGTCATACTCTTTTTGTGCTTCAGCAAAATCTAGCTTTATGACTTCTGTAGCAGTAGGGCACATGAAAACTTTATCAATGAATTCAGGATCTAATCTGATTATCACATTACCACTTGCATCCATCACAGCCCTAGTATCCCTATTGTAAAATTGAGCACACTGAAGAACAAACTCTGTGTTATGGGATGCCACCAGGAAAAATGACACCAGATGAATGTTACTGTCAATAATCTTCTTCATTGCAGAACTGGGATTATTGGACTTAGTTCTTTCCACAAATTCAGCCATGTCCACATGGCCAATCTCTGTATCCCGAATGTCATCAACATTGGAAGTAACCGAGGTGATTGGGAAAACACCTTGATACTTATACTTCATTGCCTTCGACTGCTTCAGAGATTGCCTTCGACTGCTTCAGAGACAACTAAGTCATCTAAAAAAGCTATCACCAGAAGGATGTCGATGCAGAGAGAAAATCCGCAGAAGAAGCTACAACAAAAAGTCATGATCATGCAATTAGGGGAAATACTAGTAATTTGGGAAAATTGCATGTTGACGATCATGACTATGAGGATACGCTTGAAAGGGCTAGAGTGCGAGTAGGCCAAAAAATGGAGGAAAGCAGGCTCAGAAAGGCAAAATTGAAAATATCCCAGAGTTAGAAAAATTTGAGAGAATGTGTGCACGGGCGGAAAATTTGCCACCCTTGCATGTAAGGGATAGTTCACAAGTGTATCAGCGGTTAAATTCGCCGCTACAACATGTTTTTAGAAGAATTGCAAGTGTATGTTTGAGTGGAAAAAAATGCCGACGCTACATGTGCTAGGGGAATTACAAGTGTATCGGCGGCAAATTATGCCGACAATGCAAGGGGTGTGAATTGCATGATATTTCAATACAACTTAAACATGAAAATTTTGCCGCCCATACACTCGCATTTGAATACAACTTAAACATGCTTAAGCGATGATTTCTGCCGACTCCGCATTTGTTCACAGGCTTATGGAAAGATTTCAAGTGGCAATTTTCACCGACGTTGCAGATGTTGTAAGATGGGTTTGGTGTTTGGTCAGGACAAACCACCGACAATGCATATCACCTTAAAACCTAGGGCACAAGTATTGATCAACAATTTTTGCTAGTTGGACACTCACTAGTTTACAAACAGGAAAAACCTTACAACCTATTCAAGGACGTCGATAATGCACATTGAAGAACAAGGATTCAACATAAAAGATCAAGCCAAAAACGACAATACCAAATAGAAACACAACGTTTTACAAAGGTTTTTAAAAAACAAACAATAAATTCGAAATAATAAAGCTACCGAATAATCATTTTAATGAAACCCTAGAAAGAGAGGTTTAACGACTTACTTGTTGAGAGATTGAAACCCTAACTGTGACGACGGCGACTCAAAATCTGTTTGAATCCAAGGTCACCACAATCAAGCGGTTTGAGGAGGGTTCAAGAATTGACTAGGAGGCTTGACGAAAAAGAAATGATGAAATGAAATGAGTTTATCAATTAAAAAGGTTAAGAACAAGCTCTTAATGCTTAACACGAGTGGCCATTAATGCCACTGAAGTTTGAGATTTTGAAGATCCTACTCGAGCGGTGATTGAACATGTGTTAACCGAACTACAATGGTGGTAAAAATTATCGACTTTGCATTTGCTTTTTAGCGAGGAACATGTAATGGAAGCAAAAAGTGTCGCTCGGGCATGTGTAAATGAAAAACTATGTAAAAGCAGTGAAAATTGCCGACACAACACAAGGAAACAAAAAGATATGCAATAGCGGAGAATTTTGCCGACTTTGCACATACAGTTTCAAAATCTAGCTAACACCCAAAAATGATCAAAATTGATATTTTGATCAGTTTACAACCTAATCAATTTGCACAAACTTCAAGGAATCGATTCAAGGGAATGTCACAAACTAGTTTAGGATGTCGTATGACTTCGCACGAGGCCAAGAGAATCTTGTCTCGATTTGCAAACTTAGAGTGTAGATTACGAAACGGACAAGTTTCGTAGGGGTTGTCTACAAAAACAAGTGTAACTGATTTTGAGAACAACAGAGATATAGGCCAATTTTCAAAGACAGAATTTGTTATCATGAATCTTGCCAAGTGAATGAGTGCAAAATTCTAAGTAGATTTGCTTTTTGAAGCACCTTAAAAATTCCCCACGACTAGGAAGTTATGCTCGGTCAAAGTTCAGTCAAATAGTCTTAGGGATATCATCACATTCCTTAATATCTGGACATTAACTGAATGTCTTGATCACATAAATTACTAAGGAAAGCTCAGTGTCTGCACATTTGCAAATGTGCGCACGTCAAACTTTGACCTGAGATGTAGTAAACCATCAAAGTGCATGGATATTCCGGGAGTATGCACATTCACTTAATATGCAGATATTAGTTAATATCCTGACTTGCTTCAATATAACGATAAAGCTTAATATCTGGATATCAACTCAATGTCCTGACATTCACAAATATCCTGATGATGTCATTCGATCTCACCCTGTAGAAATAACGAAGGATGATGACATCATCCAGACATTAAGAATCCATAACATGGCGATAAGTTCTAACATCTGCACATTCACTTAATATGCGGACTTTCGCTAATATGTGGATGATGTCACGATACACCCAAACCCAGAAAAACCTCTAGAAAGGTGACATCATCCTCACATTGGGACTTGGGGATGTTTCACCAAATTGAATATCTGGATATTCCTTAATATCTACATATCCATCCCCGTGACTCAAAATACATAGATTTCTGGAACCAATTAGATGGTGCCACATGGCACGTTGACTTTTCCCATGTGGACATTTTGTAATGTCCTAACATTTAATGTCGAAGGTAAAATTCCTTTTGAATATAACAACTTAATATTCATCCATGGTCAACGTTAACCAATGTCATGATGATGTCATATGCGTATGCATATTCCAAAAGGATATGCACATTGTTTAAACATTCAGATAGTCATTAATATCCAGACCCTGCATCAAATGCCACAAAAATGGTAGGTGGACATTTGAAAATTCAAATTAGGAACCGCCAACTGTTGTAATCCTATGAACTCGATGCTGATATCTACAAACGTAGGTAATTCTGCATTAATTATGCCCTAATATCTCAATGTTAACATTTAAAAGGTGAATGTTAATTCATTTTACATTCAAAAAGCATTCGAAGAGTGAAATTACAGAGAACTAGAGCTATTACGGAGGCTATTACAAAGATCTACATTCACAACAGAATAGTGTACATGTTGGATGACGAACGGTAAATAATGAATATACAGTAGATCTGCATATCCAAATATCAATTAATCAAGGTTTAAGTGAAGAAAGTTAGGATATCATGGAGGTCCAAAAGAACAGAAGTGAGACGGAGTTCATACCCCCATGTATCCACAGCCTAGTGGATCTGGTTTCAGATACAGTCAGATAGGGGACACCCATGCTGGGAATACTAGTTTAGAAGCATGGATAGCTAAATTACAGAAGGGTAGTGGAAACCCTATGCTCATCAACATATATAACTCATGGATGTGGCATGCAGGTTGATTTCCATATGCGACAGAGGCAATTGAGTTGGTAGTAGCATGTGTAGACAATTATAACGGAAATTCCAAAAGGGTGGAGAAGCATGGCCATATATATGTAGACTTCTCAGTCACAGGGATTACAACTGCATTTCACCTACCCAAAGGTCCAAATTTATACAAGATAAATCTTGAGGACTTGGAGAAACAATACAAGGGTAGCTATGCAGACTATGGGAAAATTATGTTTTCATCCTAGAGAGCCCAAGACAACACATACAAGGCAGCTGCAAAACTTCTGGTGAACTTATACAAATTTGACTTTTCTCCAGAGATACAATATATGATGGTCATGCTGAGTAGGATGAGGAGGTCAACAAGGAGGTGCCATTAGGCAAGGAACCAGATAAAGAAAAACCTGAAGATCAGGATAAGACTTTAGAAAATGTTGAACAACAGGATGGTCAACAACAAGTAGATAAAGAGGTTCCTACAGATGAACAACAACAATAATAGAGTATGGATGAAGATATCTCAAAGGAACAAAATGTAGAAGTGCATGATCCTCACATTGTGTAGACATACCAATTAGGGTCCGAACCTGATGTGCCACATTGGCTCAGACATGAGGTAAGCCAACCTCTAATTCTTGATTCTTCTAATTTTGACATATCTTCATTATTTTTAGTCGAAGTAGAAAAACCCAAAAGAAGAGCCAGGGCTACTTTTGCAATAACAAGAGATCCCATCACAGGAAAGAGAATAGCTCAGGTAGTTGTACCTATTGCAGACAAGGCAAAGGGGAGAAATAAAAGCTAGTGAATTTCATATCACCACAGTAGACGTAGGTTTTACAGCTGTAGAACAAGAAGGCCAAGAAGCTAAAGAGAGCATAAATGCACTGCTTACAAGGATAGCCAAGGAGAAGGCTAAAAATAAAGAGTATAAAGAGCAAATTGCTTAGATGTAGACCTTCATTAAAGGATTAGTGGCACCAACTAATGTGCCCATATCAGTCTCCACCTCATTGGCAAGAGTATCACAGGAGGAGATAGCCGCCCTAGATGTGCAGAAACACCATGCCCAAATAATGGACAATTGGTTTAATAAGTTCTTGGTTGATGGTGAGCAGATAATAAAAACCTCATTGTCCAATTGGGACATGCTCAGTAATTTAAAAAACAAAACTAACAAGATGAAGAAGGGGTTGGACAGAGATTAATAGAGTGGTAGACATTTAGTCACACTCAGGGAGATGAGGAAAACATATGCTAACATCCTCTTAACAAAGAATTTCTTAACACCTCACACATTACCAAAGTTAGATAATTGGTGTGAAGATGTGATATTTGAGGTGGATATCCTAAAAGGGTGTAATGATCAAACTACATATATCAGTGTCAAATTACATGAACTCTTAGCTGAAGAGTTAGAGATTTTGGAGAATTGTTGTGTGGTTACACAACACACCCCATTTTACCTTAGCAAAATAGGGACCCAACCTTTTTGGATTTTTTTTGCTCCCTTGCCTTGGGCGGTATGGTAAAAGTTACATATCAGATGCAGTGACAGGATAACACCCTGTGCATGCAAGGACCTCATAAAAGGGTTAAGTGCCAAAGTCAGGTTTCTCTATCACAAAACTCATCAAACAAAAGAATGAAAATTTTTAAGCAGGTTTGCCTTTTAGATCACCTAAAAATTCCTTATGGATAAGAAGTTAAGTCTGGTCAAATTTGGTCAAACTGGTTGCTCATGAGAAGGTCATCACATTCCCTAAGGACCCTGATATTCATTAATATCCCAGACACAGATTTTAAAAAATAAAATCCCAATGTTTGCATATTCACTAATATGCAGACGTCAAATTTCAACTCGAGAAGTGACCACACATCAATACCCACGTCCATTCCTTGAAGGTGCACTTTTACTTGAATATCCCTGATATTCGCTAATGTGTGGACTTACCTCAAATATAACAAAAGTACCAAACATCGACATATTTCTTAATATCATGCATATTATCGAACATCCCAATGACGTCATTCGATATTAGCATAAAGAAGCCCCAATATGATACTAATGTCATCCGGATGCTCAAAATTGAACACATGTATAAATCCTAATATCCCATTAACTTAACATCCCAAACATTTGTTAATGTGATGATGATGTCATCATGATCCCCGACATTATAAGGGTCATCTCGTTCTCAATATCCCAGATATTTGCTAATATCCTGACCCGATGCAATATGAAGGCAAATCTTAATATCCCACACATTAACTTAGATCCCTCATTTTTGCTAATGTGATGATGATGTCACTTCCTCACCATTTCAGAATTAGTAAAAATGTTGACGTCATCCTCATCTTCAGAAAAGGAGGGGACATTACGCATAATTGAACATCCAGATATTTCTTAATATCCCCATATACACTCTTGGGACACATAACACAGATTTTTACAAACCAATAGGATGCTGCCATGTGGCACACTAACTAATTCATATTAGCACATCATAATATCATGATAGTTAAACAAAAGTAAGGTGACTTGATTCTTTGATTGTTAGTCAATGGTTGACCATCATTACGATTATGTCATGGGCATATCCTGGAAGAGCATGCATATTACTTAGTATCCCTGACATTTGTGAATGTGTTGACCCCCATATTGAATGTTATTCTAATGGTTGGTGGACATTCAGAATTTCAAATCATATCACGCCACTTGTTAAAATCTCAAAACATTGGGATGTATATCCATGTATATGAACAACTTAACATTAATTACACCCTAATTCGCTCATTTTAAGCTTATCATGTATTCAAGAAGAGATTACAGAGCTCCTGTGTGATTAAGGCACCATTACAGTAACTTGCGAACACAACGGAATGGAGTGCATCTTCAAATGGAAAACAAAGGAGGGCAATTGAAAAGTGAACACGAATATCCAGATATAGATCAAGTAGTTTAAAAGGTCATGAATATCAGGTATGTAATGATGAAACCCTCTTTTGTCATTTATGGATAGATGAACAGGTAAATGTTGGTTTTTACCAAAGTAAATTAATATGAGGATGTCTGAATTCTGCTTTCTAAAAGTCAAAATGTCATGATATTCATGCAATTGTTAAATTTGAATGTGCATAATGCATGTTAGGGTAAGACATACGCATATTCTTTATTGCAGGATACAATGGATATCCATAGGAATAGATTAGACACCGATTTCTTGAAACCCATCAGTATACATCCCAGAGGGATGACATTCAAATATGGTCAAATAAATGATACACATCTAGGGAACACTGATTTGGATGTATTGACAGCAAAATAAGAAAAGGGCAGTGAGTAGCCCCTGCTTATCAACATATACAATTCAGGCATGTGGTACGCTGGAGGATTTCCTTATGCAATGGAATCCATCAAGATAGTGGTTGAATGTGCTCGTAATTACAATGTTCTCAATAGAAGGGTAGAAAAACATGGTTGGGTGTATGCTGATTTCTTAATCGTAGACATCACCTCAACTTTCAATTTACCATTAGGGCCCAATATATGCAAGATAGATTTGGAAGGATTAGAAAAACAATACATTAGTAGCCAGAGAGACTGCAGAAAGATCATGTTATCATGGAGGGCGAGTAATAGTACATACAGAGCCTCATCAAAATTGCTAGTGCACCTATATAAGTTTGACTTTGCCCCTGAGTATCAATACTTAATGGTTATGCTCAGCTGCATGAGGGGGAGGCCAAATGCAGGCTACTTTGAGGACTGGATGTATGGCCTCATGAGAATGGTAGAATCTACTAATGATAAACCCCAATGGGAAAAGATTATTAGTGATAGCCTTGATGAAGGCATGAGGAATCTTGGGGGGAAGGTAAACATGTTTCACATGACCTCATATGTGGTCTATGCATGTGTATTTCGAGGGACATTTGATGGTCTGCAGACAGTTGGTAGGGTTGGCCCCAACCCTAGGGATGTAAATATATGGGATCACTATCCTCAATTGAAGAAGAGAGCATCTCTCCAACACTACAGGAGAGTAAATGATTCCTTTATTATGCATTTGGTTAGAACCATGAAGATAGAGCAAAGAGACTGAGCATGGAAGCTTAGGTAGTGATATATAGGAATGGGGCTTGGTTTATCCAATTCCCCACATTCACATACATAAGAATGGAAGGTTTCACTAGGCAGCCCCTTATGTTGCCAAGATACCTGACAGACATGGTCATACTAATGGAAATGGCCAGGTAAATACTACCCTCATTTGAGACTTTTGCTTAGAAGAACAAGAAACCTAATATCCTATTTCCACTCATCATTGGGTGGTATATGTGTGGTGATAAGGAGACAGCTAAAGAAGCAATAGAGGGATTATAGTTAATGTGCTTACAACTTTTCCCTGTATTCAGACAATATGACCCCTACAATAGAATGCAAGCATTATATAATAAACTGATGCACCAAGTACATTTTGAAGATTACTGGACTGATTGTGATGATGAGGTAGAAGTGTGAAAGAGAAGCTACCAAAGAATCACTTTAAGGCAAATTCGCACATTGGACTACATACCAGTTCCCATACAATTACATGAAGATGATGGAGTTATTCTATCAAAAGAGTATGCGGACAAGAAAGTATTTAATGATACAATCTCATCACCTAACTGGAATCAACCAGAGGAGACTTCATTGGAAATAATAACGCAAAGGTTCATGCAATTGACCAAAGAGTGGGTCGACATAGAGGTTATTACACTCAAGACCAAAGGAATGGCCATTACCATTGATAAAAAGAGGAAGAGGCAAGACTTGACAGATGAGGAATATGATGATTTCCTCAAAGAGAAGAGGGAATCCAAAGGAGAAAGAAAGTAAGGAGATACACCTAAGGGAACCAAGAAAGGGGGCCTAAATATAGGTGTGAAAATCATCCATCGACTCCCACCTAAAAAGGATCCAGCTTCAACCTCTGCTGCCACAACATCTCAAGAACCTGTTGAACAACATGAGCCCATCACAGAACCTGGTATCATTTGTGAGGACTTAGAAGAAAGTAGTGATGAAGAGGACCTCCTCATAATGAAGAAAAGAAAGAAAACTCAAAAGGTGCCACAGAAGAAGGGTCTAGTATCAGCAATGAGGGGGTCAATAGATGTGAACCCTGGCATTGTATTGAAAGGAAAAGGAGGTGAGGGAATCAGATGAAATCTACAGAATGATGTTCCCATCCCCACCATAGTGAAGTTTAAAACTAAGTTGATAGAAGAGAAAAGAAAGGAGATGAAGAAGAGAGGAGATGATCAGCCCCTCCCCATAGATGAAACAATGGAACTTTTAGATGATGAAGTGGTAAGAGAGGTGTCTACCACCCCGTTGGAGGCACTAGTGAAAAATACAATGATGACTCCCCAAAATACTCCCACTATACAATTAGAAAGGGAGGAGGAAATAGAAGAAGATAGTCCAGAGGTTACAACACAAAAAATCATCCTAGCAGGACTAGTTGATCAGGTCACCAGCCCGACCTTGGCACATCAGGACAATGAAGATGAAAATAAAGATGAGGTTACAACTTCGGGGCAGGATGAATTGGAAGATAATACAGCCATGGATGAAGATGCAGGAATACCTGATCAGCCTGATGCTCAAGATAGTGAGCAATTACATGATAAAGGGACAGAGGAAACTAGGAAAATAGAACCCTAATGTCCTAAGGATACTGATATAACAAAAGCTGGGTAGCAAGGTCCACAAATTGGTGATGATAACAAGAAGCAGGAATAGGTTGACAGGGATAGTCTAGAAGGTCATCAGGATGCCCAAGATCCAGGCCACCAAAACCCTAATGTGAACCCACCACCACAAAATGAGCATGACAAGAATCTAAAGACAACATAGGAAGACTCCACACATGAGGAGGTTCATAATGAAGAAGAGGAGGAATAGCCACAACAAAGGGTAAAGTAGAACACAGGATCGCTAAATATTCAAATTGAACATACAGACCAGGAAGGGTCCAAAACTATGGTGCCATATTGGCTGCAATGCGAGGTAAATCCACATCCACGGGGTGTTTCTTCAAATTTTGACATATCTATATTAATTTCAGCTGAAATAGCTAGACCAAAGAGGAGGTCTAGGGCTACTTCTACAATAAAGAGAGATCAGACAATTGGCAAAAGAACAACTCAGGTGGCTATACCTATTATGAATAAAGCCAAGGGAGAAATAAGTGCCAGTGAGTTTTGAATTACCACTATAGACTTGGGCTTTGCCACTGAGCAACGAGAAGGTCAGGAGGCCAAATATATAATAGATACATTGTTGGCAACAATAGAGAAAGAAAAGAATAAGAATAAGGTGCATAAAGAGCACATTGCTCAAATGCAAGCATTTATAAAAGGATTGGTAGCCCCTACCAATATCCCTATCAACACATCCACCCCACTAACCATAATATCTCAAGATGAAATGATAGGATTACATGTTATAAAACATAAATCACATGTGATGGATAAGTGGTTTATTCAGTTCATAACTAAAGGAGAGAAGGTAATAAGAGCCTCTCTTGTCAATTGGAATTTGCTCAGTACCTTGCAGAGCAAGGTAGATAAGTTGTGGAAAGAGGTTAGATAGAGGTCAATAAAAGTTGAGAAACATTTGACTACCCTCTCTGAGATGAAGCATATAGATGTGAATGTCCTAATATACAATAAAATCCTGACCAACCAAGCATCACAATTGTTAGGTATATGGTATGAATATACCAAGTTTGAAGTGGATATCCTAAAGAAGTGTAATGCCAAGCTCAGTGATATCAGTATCAAATTGCATGAGCTCTTGTTTGAAGAGGTGAATGTTCAAGAGGCCCTTGAGGATAAGATTGAAGGGAAGATGGAGAATCAAGATGTTAATTTCACCATCAAGGCTTTTCAGGATAATTTCAATCTTGTATCAGATGACCCACTTAGCCATTTATTTGAAGATATAATCGATAAAGCCATGAGGATGAGGTTTAAAGTGGAGAAATACAATGAAATATTGAATAGCATGAAGAACAAGTGGACTGCCTTACAAGCCCAGTTCCAATGACAAGGGCATGCAGTTACAAAAGCTAAAATACAAGATGGAGGAGTAGTAGAAAGGATTGTGCAAGCATATGAACCCATCAGAGGAATTGTCAATATACATGTATAAGATGACTCATCTATTGATGAAGAGGAAAAAGAATAAGTAAAGATATAGTGTGACAGGGTCATATGCAGAATGTGTCAAGGATGAAAACTAAACACCACTAGATGGTTGCCAGCTGGCAACTTGTGCCACGAGTTTAATGGTCTTTTGACCTGGTCAATGCAAGATGGACCATTGATTGTAGGGAATACATCCTAACCACATGATCCTTTGTAACTACCTCCTCTTCTTATTCTATAAAAGGAGATGGAGTGCACTTTGTAATTCATTAAAAACTTAATTGAGATTAGATTGTTGAAACATCAGGACTAATTCTCAAGGCCAATTGTGAATGCACATTTCTTTTGCATGCTTAATGAAGATTAAGTACCTTGATTACATACAATTGTAAACTTTGAGTAATTTGTGAATGGATTCTAGATATGTGCTTTAATTTTTTGCATCCCTTAGAGTGCTTTTTAGTCTGCATATGTTGTTTTCATTCCTTTCCATAGAAGTTAGCATCAATCATTTCTAGTTGTGGAACAACCTGGTGAACATATGGTTTGATTTCCTTCTCTTCATGACAGTGTCAAGAATGTATATGGATCAATGGCTAAAGATTCATTCATTTTAGTAAAGTTAGAAAGCATTCAATTAAATTTGTTTAATTTCATTTGATCATCATCACAATTGCAAATACATAGAAAATCCTGAGCAGATACAAGAAAATATGCTGATATCTCGTAGGTAACTAAAAATTATTAGCATGTTTGAGCAAATAGCATGTTGAAATGACAAATATCATGCTAATGAACATGAATAATGATAGTAATCATGGAAATATATGCCTATAGGTACATCATTTGAATAAATTTATAGTGCAGAGGTGAAATCCAATTAATATGAGTTGATATGCAGAAGAATTGATCAAACTTACATAATATCTGCATCATCTGGTTAAATATATTAGGATTTAACCTTGTTTTCTTAGAAATTTATAGAAAGCAAGTGAAATAAAGATTATCTAGACATGAATTCATTTGAACTAGAAACGTAAGGCCCCTGAATAAAAAACAACAATGCACATCAAACTACTAAGTAACATCAAACAATTATGAACTAATCTACAGATACTTGGGATCATGAATTCTCTGAATTCATCGTATCTTTCAAGATGATAAAGGTTTGATTTATATTTGTTTATCTATGTTTGTTTATGACTAACATCATGATCAACATAAATTGGTGCTAGAAGGAGGGCCAATAAAAGCATTTTAGTTCCCAAATCTATAGCCTGAATATCATTCCCGCACTTACACGAGATGATATTTTTCAAACTTTGAGTGTTTGTTCAAAGTTATTACTTGTCATGGGTTATTTGAAGGATTTGATCGTAAATATCCTAATCTTGTGCATAAATATCATTTTCTTTATAGTCAATTGTCTAGAATCCGTATATCTGAGTCAATATTTACAATTCTTGCAAATTATGTGCTAGTATCCAGTCCTTGTGGTCAATTAACCTGATATTTACAGTCAGTGATCTGGACTTTTAAAATTCGTGTCCATATTTGCATTTCTTGCAAATATCATGCAAATATCTGGTTATTTTGTACTTTTGATCATAAATATCCACCTTAGAGGAGCATATACCTTGATGTTTGTAAAGATCCAGTCAAAATATTCATATTCTGCCATAAGTTGCAGAAATCTGGCTCACAAACCAAATACCAGGTCTAGATCCATCAAACCTTTTGAAGAATTGCCAATTCATGGACTTAGCCCTCACACAACTAATATTCACCACAATCTAGGTCCTAATTCACTAACATCTTCATCCATACATGTTGTAACATCTCTAGTGTCTCCAATTGTGCCTCAAATACCTCAGGTGCAGGCTACAATGTCTTTCTTTCCAACTCAGTCACCACTTCTGTTTGTTGCATATCATGCTTTACCTAAGAATCCAGACAAAATATGTCTAAAGTATCATCCTTATCAGGATGCAAAGGATCATATCAGAACCTACAAGGAAGCTTGTTTTAGAGCAAGAATAGAACATGAAGACGTCGTGTGTAGGTTATTTCCTTACTCTTTAGGAGAAGAAGCTTATAGCTGGTACATTAGTCTTTCCTAGTCAACCATCCCTACCTGGGATGCCTTAGAAAGCTTTCATAGGAAGATTTAAAATACCAGTAGATCCGGCTATCACTTATCACATGTTTGCTACAATCAATAGAGATGAGGGGGAGCTGATTTCTAACTTTAATGCCAGGTTTCAGAAAATGTATTCTAAACTAGTTGATCCATACAACGTAGGTGATGAAGAAGCTAGATCTATATATTATTCGGCTTTAGATCCCTTAACATCCATGTTCATTAGAAGAACACATCCAGCCATAACTTCATTAGCAGGTTCTTTTGAAGAAGCCATTAAAGTCAATCAATAGTTAACCCCTGGCTTTACACCTAACTATGGATATCTTGCATATCATGTACAACCACAAGTCAATGGAGTCATGATACCTCCAGCCATAATGCCTAGTCCATTGCAAGTACCTCCACTTAGTATCATGCCTCCTCCAAACAGAAATGTCCAGATGATACCTCATCCTAGACAAGTATCTCAGGATGTAATACAAAACAATAGCAATGGTAGTTCTTTCTTTAAACCTTAACGGGATAATGTAGTAGCTAAGGCTCAGGAAGAGAAAGATGACATTAAGGAAATGTCTAGACAACTGAGGAAATTGACTACTAAAATCACACATATGAGGAGTCAAAACTTTTATTCTCAGTCAAATCAGAAAAGGGGATATCCTGATAGAGGATATGGAAACAACAATGAGAGGACCAAATATCCTGACAAGGGGTACAATAATGATAGGAATTTCAACAACAATAGAAATAATAATGTTGCCCCTAGGCCACCTAGAACATGGAATACCAGGCCAAACAATGGCTCATTGCCATCACCATTGGACAATCAGCGTCGTAATGAACCCAAACAGACTACTAGGGTGAATTTAACAGAAGTTGCACTCGCAAATTGGTGCAGAATGCACAATACTAATATGCATGTTGAATTAGATTGCCCTCAGTTTAAGATAGTAGCTAGTATTTTCCAGGCTGAAGCGTCTAATACTGCAGAAAACCTTCCCTAGCCTGAAGGAAGTGAAATTGTCCCCCTAGGGTATGAATCTGCCCTTGTACTGGAAAGTTCCATCAGTCATCAACATCATCAAATGATCTCAACTCATGAGAATTGCACGTTAGCATGTGAGGAGTCTACCTTAGCATTTGAGTCAAATTATGTGTTTCCCTTTGAGGAAGAAAATGAACCAAAGCAAGAACCTGAAGAGGTTCATGCTTACCAATAGCAATATCAAGGTAGGCATAATTATAACCTGATGAGTAATCCAAATAGACCAGCTGGTCCTTTGACCACATTTGTTCCTCCCAACAATTTTAACACTCCACCAGATCCAAAAGCCAATAACAATCCTAGTCCTCCCAAGGTGAATACTCAGTATTTCACACCTCAAAATACAGTGTCAAAAGCCATCAACCAATTGCCTGAGTTAGATAAATTAGTCACATACCTGGCATAAGAGATGAAAAAGATAAAGATTATCTTATCCTTGTCAGAATTGCTCAAGACTTCAATCATCAAGAAAGCCTTCTTGATGTCCTTAGATGAATCCACATCAAGGGATGACAACCCTAGTCATAATCCCAGTCAAATCACGACTAGAGATCTTGCACCTAAAGAAAATATTGTTAAACATAAAGTGCAGGCTACTGTCCAAGTTGTTGAAACATCACATATGAATCTATATAGAGATAAGACCGAGTCACCTCCATTCTTGCTCACGCTAAGAATATTTGGTAAGAATTTACAGAACTGTCTAGTAGATTTAGGTGCATCAATAAATGTGATGCCACTATCCATTTATAATGCCTTAGGGTTACATCGAACCAAATCCCTCAAGAAGGTGACACAACTTGATAAAATAGAAGTGAGTGTAGTAGGAGAGTTAACTCATATCCACATGTAGCTCGCATCGGACCTAAGGGTACAATATTACATTGACATCTAGGTAGTGGATATACCTGATACCTATGGGATGTTGCTTAGTAGGGATTGGTCCAAAACACTTAATGGTTACATGGTCACTAACTTCATCCATATGTGGCTACCCTAGAAAGGAATCCCTAACCAGATAAGGATAGAAGCTGAATCCAAGATGAAACACATGATCACTGAGTACAACAATACCAATGAGGTGTTATATGTAGATACTGAACCAGGAGTTTACGCTATAAGACCTCGAACTATTAGGATTGAAGAAGTCTTGATGTATGACCTGCATACACATAGAAATAGTGATCAAGAGGATAGAATAATCACTGAATCTGATCATAGTTCAACTGATGAAGAAGGAATAGATCACTTTAAAGAGTTTGAAAAATACTTATCCAGAGAAATGCTAGATGCCAATTACTAGGCACATCCATTAAGGATATCTTGATATCTGGTTAGTGCAGGTTACATGATGAAGCACACTCAGAAAAGAATTGTTCAAAGAATGCTTGGATATGATCGAGTTAGAAAGAACTTATAGTGAATTAGGATCATCTTTAACTGAGGTAAGTGAAATATATGATAATGATGATACTGATTCTTATTTTTTTTCTTTGGATGCAGGGGAATGTGAGGAAGATGTACATCCAGATAATGCCCACATGCTTAATTCAGAGGAAATCATGATATGTGAAGAAGATTCTCATGAAAAGGAAAATTCTATCACCCCAGGGACCAATTGCCTAATTGAGTCAGACTATGAACTATTAGATGAGGATAAAGGGAGTCATCTGACACAATTTGAAGGATTTCTATCCAAACAAAGTCAAAGACATAGTTTACAAGGAAGCTCTCCACAACAAGCATTGATTGAGGGATGGTGCAGACTCCATGAGGCACCACACTCAGAACCAACATGTGCCCTATGTTTACATGTATTAAACAAAGAAGAGCAATTGTGCTCTAGTGACAAATTACATGATACCAAAGATATCCCTAAAGGTGAAGGGAGTAGGATTGCAACATATCCAGAAGATAAAAGAAATAATATCAGAATGATGAATATATAAAGTCTCCATAGAAATCACCAGAAGTGATAAAGATTGAACCTCAAAAGTTAAAATGTCTATCAGGTGGTGTAGCAACAAGAGCCAAAAGGAAAAGAGAAGGTCCTGACAAACCATTAACAGAAGATAAGGCATGGGTTCTCAAGTTTGATGGTTCTAAGTCCAAATAGGGAGCTGGAGTAGGCATTGACCTCATTGATCCATCAGGGAAGTCCTTTCTAGCAGCATACAGATTGCAGTTTCCATGCACTAATAATGTAGCTGAATACGAAGCCTTAATTCATGGGTTGTTGTTTGTTCTCAAGAAGAAACTCAAGATATTACATGTTTATGGAGACTCAAAATTGGAGGTAAAACAAGTTAGGAGTGTGTATGCATGTAACTATAAGAAGTTGTGAAACTACAGGCATAGGGTTTGGGACTTAATAGAAGAATTTGATGCATTTAACATCATGCATGTCCCTAGAGAACAAAATCACAGGGATGATGCATTGGCACAGGCTGCCAGCACATTCAAGCCTCTATCCATCACTAGAATGAAGAGATTCTTAGTAGAATCGGTATCAGTGCCCTCCATACTTGGTAATGTGACTAACTTCCAAGTGTTCGATGATGATCAACACATCCTAGACTTTATAGAAAACAAGGATATATTTGAAGCACAAATCCTAGATGAGAAGAATAAGGAAGATCATGTATGGGAAGAAGAAGAAATCTTGGACCTGCCAAGCAACAAAATTCCCAAAGGCATAATAGAATTTGAAAGAGAATTTGACTTGGACAACATGATAAAACAAAAAGATCTCCCCAAGACAGATGGAGGAGAATATTCACCAGTCGACATAGGACAGGATGAGGACACAAGGAATTATTGCAAGTATGTGCCTAATTGGTGTTGTCATTGATGTCAACATATCCTTGTTGTCATTGGTGTCAACTGTATCTTATTCTATTACTTGCCTAGAGGACTTGTATGTTAAGGATATTGAGAAAATTAGCCTCTCCGAAAGAAACTAGTGAGCTACAGAGAAGTGCAGTACAAAAAGTGAGTTGCATGCTGAAGAACAGTTCGGTAAACTACTCCGCATTTATTTCTACTTGAAGATCATGGTCTGCAGATTGGAAGTAAGTTAGAGATATGTCTAAGGATGCTACATTTTAGGTTTGAGTCATCCACATAAAGATCTGAGTGAGTTGTGTTCACCAGGGTGAAACCTACTTTTCTGTAAGTTTAGTTGGGACAGGAAGAAAGTATTATGCTCCACATTCCTCCACAATAAAGTATTTGGCTCTGTGGTTCTAGAGAGAAGTCTGGGATGATGATAAGTGCCTACAGTTGCAATGGTTTGTGGTTTGGTGTTCCGCAAGCTATCTTTCTTTTATGATAGTGAAGACAGTGAAGTTCATGTGTTCCGGTGAGAAGATTCCTATGGATAAAGTGGTTAAGGTTCGTGCGGTTGCTCCTGATGATTATAGCGTGCTTGTGGGTGTCTCCTAATCATGTTCCTAGCTAGACTTTGGTCCATGTTAAGAAATTGAGATGGTGTGTGAAGATTGTTCCCATATAATGTAGCGTGTAACTAGTCTTGGCCGACCTAGTTGATCCTAGTGATTGCAGAGATCTCTAGAAGATTGTGGAAGCATGTTGTGATGTGGAAGATTGTGTTTGAGTCCCAGCTAAGGCATGGCATGATCCGCATTTCACTCCCTTTGCATGATGTGGCAATAGGTCAAGACCTATTTTGTAAATATTTGTAATACCAACCTTGGAGATTGATCCAATGGTTGATGATTGTGATGCCAACCTTGATGATCATTCCAAGGTTGATGTAGTGTATAAATACTTGTAGTTGAGTCATGGAAAAAGTGGCCTTGAGTGAAAATGAAAAGATATTAAAAAAGGTCCATAGGCAGAGCATAGAAGAGGTAGAGGAAAGAAGAGGAAGAATAGAGCAGAGGAGAAGCAGAGCAGAGGAATTGTTATTCACAATATAGAAAGGTGTTGATCGTGGCAGTAAGCCACCAGTAGGGTTTAACAACCCTTATTGTAATCTTGCTAGGTTTAGGGTTGAGGCAGTGATCCTGCTAGACCTAGTTGTTCTTCATGGTAGTAAGCCAGTATGTTTAGGCCCATGGAGTGACCAAGCCTGAACATCATTATTTCAAGATTGCAATATATATTGAGTTAATCCTCTCCGTGGTTTTTCCTCACCTTGGGGTTTTCCACGTAAATTTGGTGTCTCTTGTGTTTGATGTTGTATCTATGGCTAAGTTTATGATTTCATGCACTCATTGTTAAACTATAATAATTGTGGATAAGTGATGAATGTTTTAATTGTGGAAAGTGTTTAAGTGTTTGTGACAATTGATTTACCCCCCCCTCTTAGTTGTCTAGAGTATATCAACAATTGGTATCAGAGCCAAGTTCCTCTAAAGAAAGTTTAACAACTTGAAGAAGATCCAAAATGTCTTACAAGAAGGAAGCGCCGCATTTTGATGGAATGAATTATGTTCTCTGGAAGGCTCGGATGAAAAGTCATCTTCTTTCTCTTGGTTTCAAAGTTTGGAAAGCTACAGAAAAATAATACACCATACCTCAAAATGGTCTGATGACTAAAGATGAAATCAAATAATATGAGATAGATATCAAGGCAAAGGATGCTCTCCTAAGCTCATTAATTGACTCAATATTGACGAAAGTGGTGGATCGTGAAACTACAAATAAGGTATGGGAAAAGTTGAAAAATATGTATGAAGGAGATGATTCTGTGAAGGAAGCCAAGTTACAAAGTCTGAAAGTGAAATATAAAAGCTTGAAGATGAATAATGATGAAAACATATCAGTTTTTATGCAAAGAGTTGATGAACTTGTTACAGGGATAAAAGCCATAGGTAGAACTCTCGAAGAAAAGGAAATTGTTATGAAAATTCTCAGATCTCTGCCCAAGTCCTACTGTCACAAGGTAGCCGCGATTGAAGAATTCATGCAAGTAAAAACCGTTAACAGGGATCAGTTGCTTGGTAAGCTTATTGCTTTTGAAATGAGGGAGTTATATGATGCTCTGCTGAAAGTTGAGATGGCCTTCAAAGCCAGTACTCCTGGAATTACTTCCAAATTAGAAAAGTACAAGGTAGAATCTGATGATGAGTTAGATGAAGCTGAAGCTAACTTTGTGGACAGGCTACAAAGAGGATCCAAAGAAGATATGAGAACAAGCCTACGACCTAAAAGAAGTGTTATTATGTTGAAGATTTTGATGATGATGAAGGAGTATCAAATAATGGTGAACTAGATAATGCTAGTTCCTCTGTAAATGAATGCTTGTTCATTGCTATTAAGGAAGATCTCGTGTCTACTAATCCATCTAGCTATGTGAAGGAAGAAAAACTAGTAGAAAGTGCTTTAGCTACTCAGGTCATTAAGGACAAGGATGAATGGGTTATTGATAATGGTTGCTCTCACCACATGACTGGTGACAAAAGTAAGTTTGTAAGTTTGGAAAGATATGATGGTGGACAGGTTAGGTTTGGAGATGATACAACTAGTAGGATTTGTGGAAAATGATCTATTTCTTTTGATGGCAAGCATAATACTGAAGATGTCTTGTATGTGAAAGGATTAAAACACAATCTTCTGAGTGTGGGTCAAATGTGTGACAAGGGCTATGACTTAAGCTTCAAGAACAATGGATGCAAGATCAGAGAAAGCTCCAAAATAGTCATTGCAACTGGTAAGAAGACCAGAGGTAATATCTATCACTTGAAAGGAACTAAGAACTATTGCTTGTTGACTTAGTCTGATGAGAGTTGGTTATGGCATAGAAGGTTGTGTCACATAAATTTTGATAATATTGAGAAGATAAGTATTGCTCAGATTGTTAGATATTTGCCTAAGCTTGTGAATCTTGCTAATCTGGTATGCAAGGAGTGTCAATTTGGAAAACAGACAAAAACAAGTTTCAAAAGCAAGGACTAATTAGTTGGAGAACTACTTGAGCTAGTGCATACATATTTGTGTAGACCTACCAGAGTAAGAAGTTTGCAAGGAGAAAGGTATTTCATGCTGCTCATTGATGATTATTCTAGAATGATGTGGGTCACCTTTTTGAAAGAGAAAGCTGAAGCTCTAGATAAATTCAAGGCATTTAAGGCAATGGTTAAAAATGAGATGGATTTGAAAATCAAATGCTTGAGGTCTGATAGAGGAGGAGAGTTCACATCAAATGAATTCAATTTCTTTTGTGAAGAACATGGAATAAAGAGACAGCTATCTGCGCCTAGAACTCCACAACAAAATGGAGTTATTAAAAGGAAAAACAAAACAGTTCAAGAAGCTGCTAGAACCATGATGAAGGAAGCTCATCTTCTGGAAGCATATTGGAGAGAGGCAATCCACACCGCAATATATATCCTAAACAGAGTTCAAATAAAAGATGTTATATCAAAAGAGAAGAAGATTTAGGCAAGTTTGATGCTAGATGTGATGAAGGAACTTTCCTTAGTTATTCCACCAAGAGTAAGGCCTACCGGTGCTATAATAAGAGGCTGAATAAGATCATTGAAAGTGCAAATGTTAAAGTTGATGGATGTAAGGAAAGGTCTTCAGAATCAAGTGGATATGAGTCAGATGATCCAGATGTTTCAGAAGTGGTGCAGCATGAAGATAAGATAGATGAAGAAGAACAAGCTCCGGTAAGTGTTGGTGTGAACAGTGTTATTACCTATCTAGTTTAACCTTTGTTGTGTGGATAAGTCATATTATTTAACTATTTATTAGTTAAATAATACTCACACACATGTTCAAATGTTAATTTGACTTAGTGAGTCTACTAGATGTTTCTAGTTGTTTCTAGTTGTGTCTAGTTGTTACTAGGTGTTGATAGTTGTCTTATCCTACACATGTGATCTAGTTGACATCCTATCCTCTAGTTGTCTCATGTGATAGGAATGTGAGACTTGTCACATGACTACAACATCCTAGCTCTCAACCTTGGTCTTTATAACCAAGGCCTCTCATTGTATCATATCATTGATCTTGTATCAAGTCATTATCTTATGTATAGAATATTATTCTATCATGTTGGTCTTCTTTGATTCTTGTGATTAGCTCTTAGACATCTTGATCCTGGGATAGCTATCTCCATAGCTAATCCTAACATGGTATCAGAGCTGGTAGATTGTCTAGAGTTAGTTCATTTAGAAGATCTTAGATATTGATTATTTTTCTTTCTTGAAACCAAGTATGCTCTTCTCTTGCATCCTTGGATGAACTGGAGAATCAGAAAGGTTGAGAGAAATAACATTTTTTTGGGGCCTTCTTGTTTGTGATTTGAAATTGTAGGTTTCTTTCGGTGCATTTTGGAGCAAACCTGACCTCACCATTGAGATCAAAAGGGTCAAATCTTCTAAGATCAGTTGTAAACATGATATACTTCGATCACAGTCAAATCTAGCATTTTTTTACCCCCTCTGCAGATTTTTTGTCCAAAAGGCAAAAAAAATTTAGCAGAAGGCCATTCCGCCCCCTGCATTTTCTACTTTATTTACAGTTTTCAGGTCATATTCAATTGGTTTTTCAACCTTTGGACATGATCCAGATCATATTTGGCCTCTTTTGGTCATATTCGGCCCAGATCGGGCCTTGCTACAGATCTTTGTAGATTGAGCTTTTTGGCTGCAGACATTGGTTCAGATTCTAGATCGACTCTGTTGGACCACGCCTCAACACTATGTTCTAGTCTCCAATCAAACTCAGTTGATATTGACTCTCAGAGGTCATGATCATTCAAATCCCGTGCAGGCCAAGGCATTTATAGTTTTCCACACAAGGAGTATTTTTGGCCATGTGTTTTTTAACAACCGGGCTCCATTCCCTGCTCATTGTTGGTCTTTGTGACCACAAAGGTTGTGATCGGGCTTGTTGATTGGCAAATCTAGGCCTCTTCTACTGGTCCTTGAGGAACCCTAGCTGGGTTTGATCTGATGGCGTCCTCATAGGTAGAAGCTCGTGGTAGAGAAAATAGAAGCTTGAAGATTGGTAGAAAGTACACGACACAGGTAGGTTGTGGTATAGTGTTGTATTTGGCTGCTCCAATTGTACGCCATCTATTCCAAATTTAGAGTTCTACAAAAATTTTAGGAACTTTGACACTAGTTAGATCCAACACCTACATTTTGTGGGCATTCACAGTCCAGAACGGCCCCCATTTGAAATCAGGATCTTGTCGACCTTTTTTTTGGACTCAGCCCTATCAATGGTATTCTGTTATTTATGCACGTATCTACAGCTATTAGAGTTCATGTTTGGCTCAGATTTGACTCTAGATTTGGTCTTCTATAAATCTGTAGAATGTTTCCATCTGTTATGGTCTCAAACCTGTTCATTGACAGATCTAAGGCAGTTTTTGGTTTGGCATTGAGTCCTCTTGGATTGAATTATCTGGATCTGCTTGCCGAGGTATTTTGGTCTAATTTAGAGTTGTTTGGCTGATGATCTCTCTACTGTGTGACATCTTCACAAATCTCCATCGGCCTCATAAACTTGAGCGTTGGATTTCATTGTTTTGGATAACATCGTTCCATTATTTGCAGATCTATTTATGGTTCTTAAGCAATCGTTCCTTGATAAAATCTTTTCGTGTCCACCCACTCTCGAATCAAATTGTAGATGACATCTTGTCTTAGAAGTTGAACAAACCTAGCAAGTGTTGATTAAAGACTCCATGTTCTTTTTTGGGCAAGACGAGTTTTCTTTGCTGCAGTTTGTCATTTTTTTTACCCTGCAAGGCAGTGTGCCTCGATCTTGATCGGCCTTTTTTCCTGGCACCCATAACAATCTCATTGAATTTCTTATCCATTTCTGTAACAATTTCATGAGAGAGTTTGGTGAGTTCTTGGCCTCACATTGATGTTTGCATGGAGCTCACGTATAGAGTAGAAAAAGTCTGCTACCTTAGGGGCCGATTCCCCAATACACAATCTTTGAGTAGTTGTGGCATCACTGGCGGCGTTGGTTCTGGGGTTTGTTTCTCTCATCGTGGCCCGTTTTGTGATCTTGGGTGTTTTTTTGGCCCCTTACGGCCTCAAGTTCAGCTCAACCTTGGCCTATCTTTGTCCTCAACACTGAGCTATGAGAAATTTACATAGAAGATTCAGCCTTTACAAGACCCAGCTACCTAGACATTTCAGTCGCCCAACTCACCAGACCAGTCACTATCAAAGGCTTCAGGTTGTGGTTTGTGTTTTCGATGGCTCTTGTGACCCGACCGCATTCAATTTTTTGGATCTTATTATATGATGTGTATTTGGTCGAGTTTTTTTGAGATCCTGTCTTGAATCTGGCAGAAGACTTCTTCAAGATTGATTCAAACCTTCAAGCACTCAAGTCACCTTTTTCAGTTGGCCATCGGTTGTTTATTCATCAACCAAGTTGTCACTTGATTTGCAAGATGCGATCTACTATGTGTTCAATTTTTTTTCAGGCCCCTCAGACTCCCTGTCCGCATTCAGGACACTCTGTCTCGAAATGGGATAGCCTGTCCCAAAACAAGACAAGTAGTCCATTTTTTGCAAAGTGCCAAAGGAGGGGGATTTTTTCTTTTTACGACAACTTGCACTCGATGAGTCAGATTTTCACATTATTAAGGGTGTTGGAAAGGTGGTTCCAAGTATTTCATCATGGTGTAGGTGATTTTCCCCCAGTTTGCTATATTTTTCCAGAATTTGCCTCCGAATGCCATATTTGCTTAATTTTTTTGACATTTTTCGACAAGGCATAACTTTTGCCTACGATGTCGAAATTGAGCAAAATTTTTTTTGAAATTGATTAGAAAAATGCAAAGAATCTCTTGGTATACGTCATTTTTTTGTTTGGAAAGCCAATTTTCTTGAAAATTTGTAAAATTGCTGTATGTTATAAATGGTCGATTTAGGCTTCCACATTTACAACATTGTACTCAACCTTGTATTTCTTTCTGGGGGGGATATTTTAGAGCATTATTTGTTATGGGGGTTCATTCTGTTGCAAGTATGGGCCTAATCGGTGTTGTCATTGATGTCAACATACTCCTGTTGCATTGATGATAAGGATTGGATGAGCTGTGTGCTGAGGATATTGAGAAAATTAGTCCTAATCAGGAATAGAGAAGAACAGTGAAGACAATGAGGCAAAGATCCCATCTAAGATGAAGATCAGAGGATACGCTTCAAAGGATTTGTATATATGTGTCCTAAGATGATCCAGCAAAGATCTCAGAGGTCCGCATAAATATCTGAATAAGTTATGGCTACTTAAGTAAAACTAGTTCTGGTAGATGTTCAGAGGTGATAGAGTGATACAGATAGGTCTGGTGAGATCCAGAAATGCAATATCTTATTCTGTGGATTTGGTGGAGTGTTTAGGAAGTCAATGTGAAGTGACAACTCAATTGGTTCATGGTCTGGAAGTTCGCAAGCATCTATTCCAATATGATAGTGATGACAGACTGTGTTCTTGAGGTTTTAGATGAAGGAGAGAATGATTTCAGTAGGCAAAAGTAGTGTGGATGTTCTTGGTGATTCAAGCAAGCTTGTGGAGGTCTTTGGATTTTGTCCAGTTCATGTTGGTGGTCTACATTGAAGATTGAGCTCGTAATTAAAGAATTACTTCTGGATGATGATGTTCTTCCTAAGTCTGGCCGACTGGATGAGTTACACATCCTGCGGATGATCTTGGAGATGTTATGTGAAGAATGGCATGTTCCTAAAGGAATATTGAAGTCTCAGATCTGTGTGGCCGACAATGTGTTGATCCACATGAAGTCTTTTTGTAATTAGTCATGTTGCATTTATGTATTTCTCTATAAAGTATGCCGACTTAGATGGTTATTCCTAAGTCGATGTCTTGTATAAATAAGGAGTTGTAAAGTCATTTCAAAGTATCTTGTCAAGATGAGAGTGTGGTAGAGAGGAGGAAAGAAAAAAGGCAGAGCAGAAGTATTGAGCTCAAATGGAACTGACTCAAGCATGGTGAAGATGCTATTCTTCAGTTCAAGTATGTAATACTTATTATTCTGTAGACAGTGTGTCTCCTGTAGGCAGTGGGCCTCTTGTGAGCAGTGTGCTCAGGCAGTGAGCCCTAATTGGCATGTGCCATTTTATTCTTTTATTCTTTTAATAGAGAATACAATCTTGGGTTAGTCACCCCGTGGTTTTTCCCTTAACCGGGTTTTCCATGTCAAAATCTTGTTGTAATGTGTGTTAATGTGTTTCTGCTATTGAATTATTACATTATGTTTCCATGATTGATTTATTATTATGCTGCTGAATTAAGAAAAGGATTTAAGTGATTAATTAGAAAAAAGTTTTGGACAACTGATTCACCCCCCCTCTCAGTTGTCTGTCCTAAATCCAACACATCCTTTGTAGTGTTTTGTCATTTTTTTGAGGTTTGTAAGGCATGCATTGTCAATGTCTTCATTGTCCACCTCATGAAATCAACTCATTCCGTCCTTGTTTTGGACATTGCATGCATCCATTGAATGCACTTGTTGATTTGTAAACGCACTGAGATAAGGTACCACATATTGTACTTGTAGTTTGGAGATCTTGCACATCATGTGCCATTTTTTGTACTTGAACTACTTATAAAGTGCCATGGGGGGTTGTGTTAGTGCCTTATTATTTTCCATCACAATCTTGTTCGGTCAGTGTCCCTCCACGACAACATTTTAGCCTCATGCGTGTGTGCCTTGTTATTTGGACACCCTTTATTAGTTGCAGGTACTAATATGTGCATATTGTGATGTTTCTTCTTCACCTTCTTACACTACATTGTTACACAGAGTTTCAGTGGAGCTGCCATACCTCTCCCTTGTCAGTGTTATGGGGGGTATCATACTACTTGTGCTAATGCTTCCTTGGTTTCGCTTGGAGTGAACTATGTATCCAGTTTTTGTTCCTGTATACTAGGCGGATGCAGTGGTTGGTTACCCATGCATTTCGGTGAGATGGAACACATACCATATAGACAATCTTGCATTCATATTTATGGAGGCAACCTTCTACCTTATTCAGATGATCAGTTCTTGAGACTATTGGCACCTGTATTTTCAACTTTCACATTGGTTGAGCAGTGTCGTTGGGGTCACTCGTATAGATTGATGTGCCATTTGCATCTTCGACTATCAGATTGGTTGAGTAGTGTTGTTATGGTTAGTCATGCAGATTTTTGTCTCTTTCATCCTGATCTTCATCCTATTTTCAGTGAAGGTTCTTCAGCAGTGTAGTAGTTCTTTGGCAGTTGTTTGCAGCGTTTTTGTGCTTCAATGGAGTTCTTCATGTTCATCATCATGTTCCTAATCCTTTTGGGACATCCTTTGTGGGGGCTTCTTAGTCCTTCTTTTATCTCCTATGGGGGGGATATATTTTGTATCTTTGTGATGGAAGTAGTCCTTGGGGGGTCATGTTGAGTCCTCCTTCCTTCCTTCACTTTTTCATGCTTTTTTTGTATGTTTTCTCTCTTTTGGAGAGGAGTTTTTCCCATGAGGTTTTCTCCTTTTCTCCACTTGTGAGAGATCTTTTGTACATGGGTACCTAACATGGCCTTGTTGTCGGGACCCATTTGTTTGTTCCTCCCTAAGTTGCACTTAAGGAGGGGTGTTGGTGTGAACAGAGTTATTACCTATATGGTTTAACCTTTGTTGTGTGGATAATTCATATTATTTAACTATTTATTAGTTAAATAATACTCACACACATGTTCACATGTTAAGTTGACTTAGTGAGTCTACTAGATGCTTCTAGTTGTTTCTAGTTGTGTCTAGTTGTTACTAGGTGTTGATAGTTGTATTATCCTACACATGTGATCTAGTTGACATCATATCCTCTAGTTGTTTCATGTGATAGGAATGTGACACTTGTCACATGACTACAACATCCTAGCTCTCAACCTTGGTCTTTATAACCAAGGCCTCTCATTGTATCTTATCATTGATCTTGTATCAAGTCATTATCTTGTGTATAGAATATTATTCTATCATGTTTTTGATTAGATAAGCGGCAAAAAAGGATGCTGATCCCATAACAAAACAACCAACAAAGGCTCACAAAAACTTGAACAATTTAGAACAAACCATTAAAGTTTATGCAACATAACAAAAAGACAACAGAACTAGGAAATAAGAAAAAGACTTAAGATACTAGACACCACAATAACATCAGACCGACCATGGACCAACAACAGACTAGCACTAAGCCACCAATGGCTACTCGAACATCTTATCCCAGTCATCAAATAGGAACTGGACCACGTCCTCGTACTCCTTCATCTTTTTGTCTGTCTTCTCTTGACCTTTGGGAACCATCTTCTGGAGAGCCAACACAGTTGTGGCGGACCTGTGCATGATTTTGGCCAAGAATTTGGCTAGGGTATTAAACTTTTGTTCCAAATGAGTCATCTTAGCCTCTAGAGTATCTTTAGCCTTGTCCTTTTTGTTTTTAGCACCTTTCTTCTTCTTACCAGTCTGTTTTATCTTTTCCTCTAAGCTGTCAGTATCCGAACCCTGCACATTAAAGTCCAAGAAATTGTTGGGGCCTTCTTCACCATCTTCCAGCACCTCAATCTTGTTACCATTGTTAACCAAAACATCACTGTCCATCTGTTCAGTCTCCTCCACCACTGTGTCTATATTGATAATGGCCCCAGACCCTAACCCTTGAAGCTCAGCAGAACCCTTCCTATTATCATCCTCAGAGTCTTCTTCTCCCTGCATATTCCCAACAACCTCAGTATTCTTCTCCTCTGGTTGGTTTTTGTTAGGAGTTAGGTGTTGTACACCTTGCATAATGTTTAATTATTATAATGTGTGTGGTGCACCTAGGGGAACCTAGATGGACGTGCATCACTAGGAGTTATAATGTTGGGGCCACTTTATGTTGTATGTAAAATTGGGACTTAATTGTAAAATGTAATTATTTAATATTGGGGAAAAATAAAATATAATAAAGTACCCAATATTAAATGTGGGGTCACATGATTTTGTAAGTTCATGGTTTTGGGCACATGGTTTATGTAATACCACTTGGTGGTTTTGTGGGAGCTTACTTCTATAAAAGCAACCGCAAGGGTAGTTGTCTAAGGTTGGAGAGTTTACTGCAGGTTAGCAAGTTGAGCTTGTGCATGTGTGAGGGTTTGAAGCATGGCATGGGATGTGTGGATTCATGCTTGGTCACATGGAATGCATGGATAGCTTGTGCTTCAGAAGTGTTCATGGAGTCTTTGAAGATGTATTGTAATGGGTTTTCATTGCTGAATAATACATGGAGTGTGGATGCTTTTGGAGGCTGGGTTTTTTCCCTCTTGAGGGTTTTCCCAGGGTATATCTTATGTCATCATTGATGGGTATGTTGTCTATTCTCTTGCATGTGGATTTTGAGTACTTATTTGCATTGTTATCTCCTTTGGGTTATGTGGAAATTGTCATACAATGACTGCAAGTTGCCTTACAAGTGTATCAGAGCTTTCATGGTTGGAGATTTATTATGATAACCCTAGGTTGCATGAGAGAATGAAAGACAATGGCAAGATATGAGGGTTTGCAGGTTCTTTTTTGTAGATCTGAGGGTTCTGGGTTTGTTGTTATGATGGGTTGTTTGCAGATTTGGGGTGTGAGAAATATTGGGTCAAAAGGGCTTTTTTTTCTGGTTGTGCATTCAAATGAGGGTTTTGTGGGAGAAATTTTGTAAATGATCTCCTGGGACAAAATGGACCTCATGGTTGGATTTAGGTTGACCAAGAGATGAAGTTTGATATAAAACTTGACCTATTTCTGTTACTGTGAAAAGAAATGAAAAATTTACCCTCCTACCCTAGTTCGGTTGTACGACCGTACCGACTGCAGGTACACTGGTTTGAAACAAAAAAAAATTCATTAAAAATTCCTTGCACAATTTTTTCTATAGTTATGAAGAAATATTTTTTTAAAAAAAATGAAAAAAAAAACTATAGCGATTATTGGAAAATCAAGATACAAAAAAAAAAAAATGAAAAAAAAAAAATAAAGGGGGGCGGGTACCCCCGTACCCCCCTGCGCTGCCTGTACTCTGCGTATGCGCAGAGAGGTATTGCCATATGCTATCGGCCTTTGGGTTAGCGCCCAAGTCTGCCCTTTGGGCATTTTAAACAAAAAAAAGTTTTTTTGAAAAACATTTAAAAAGGTTGCAGGCCCCATTGCGTGGAGAAGACCCCCCCGTGGGGAAAATTAAAACATTTTTTTTATTTGTTAAAACCTTTTAAAAGGTGCAGCGGTGAAATTTATTTTAAAATGGCATTTGAAAATTAAAACAAGAAAAATCCACCACCTAAAGTGCAGCGACCAAACTTGGTTTTATAGTTAAATTGGGCAGTTTTTGCTCCTAGAGGTATAACTTTCACCCACAATGTCGGTTTTCTAACTTCTTGGACTCGTTGGAAAGGTGACTCAGAGATATTCACTATGGTGCTAGAGATTTTTGGATATTTTGCAGTTTTGATAGTGTTTTTCTTGGTCAAAGTCAGGTGTTCCTTTTGCGCTTTGAGATGTGATATCGGGTGCATACGGAGTTGGATTTTGGACTTCGAATAGTCAACGAAAAGCTTGTTCAGAGCACTACACAGTGGATCAGGTTTGGAGTTATTTTGGCATGGTTTATTTGCTATTTTATTTATCTAAGCTGTTTATGGGTTACTTTGACTATGGTGATACTATGAATTTATGGATGATCGGATCTTAGAGATTTGATTCATTGTATACTCAGTTGTACATCTGAGATTACCCTTTTTTGACATGGTTATCAGTATTGGTTGGATTTGTATGTTGCATTGTTTTGTCTACAAGTTGTGCAAGGTTGTAGGTAGTCTATACTTACATGTTGCATTTATGACTTGGATATGGGTTGTCTTTGCCCATTGATATTTCAGTGTTGATGCATGTTCAATTTTGGTGGCTTGGTTTAGTCACTTGGTTTGCTGGTTTTGTTGTCATGTTGAGGAGGTGAGATGGTATTAACAGGTAAAGTCATGATATGAGACCTATGTAGTTGACTATGATTATGCAGATATGTGGATACGATTGGGTTGAGTTGTTGGTACATTTGGTGGTGATCATGGTGTCATGGATGTTTCTTGTGCATTAGAGACTTTGGCATGTCATGATGGTTTATGCAGGTGCATTGTTGGTGGTGTTGGATTGGATCCTGATTTAGTTTGTGGCAATGTATCTTCTTGGTTTGAGGAGATTGGCATCACGATGTCATGGATAGCTTGGTTACACTTTTCAGTGGGAGCTTTTGACAATGATGGATTAGCGGTGATGGGTATGATGGTTTGACAGTGTATCTTCTTGCTTTAGAGGATGGTTATCATGTTGTCATTGAGAGCTTGGATTCACAGGTTTGGTGTGAGCTTATGACAGTGATGTGGTGTTGTTTGTGTGCATCATGATGCCATGGGATTGCTCGGTATCACGGTTCAGTGCGAACATTTGGAAATGATGTGGATCCATTGTTGATTATGGATGGTTGTCTTTAGTAGGGGTTGATTGGTGTTGTGGAGGAGCTCTTGGACTATGTGTGCTACAGTGAGAGTTCATTGACATTAGGTGCTAGAGATGTTGAGGTATTGTTTATGACTTGTTGGTTTTAGGTTTTGACAGGGGATCCTTGGTTGTAGGATGGTTTTGTTATTATGTCATGGTATACTCTTGATTACCAGTTTAGAGTTATGGCATGGTACATGTTATGATGATTTGAGCATGTGATCTTCTTTTGAGAAGATGTGAGATCATGGTGTCATATTTATGTTCCTGATTCTGCAGTTGGAGCTATGATTTTGATCTTGGTTGGTTCTCTTTGTATTGAGTACTTTGATCATTTGCTTGGAGTTTAGCATGGATTGACTGGTTACAGGTGCTCATTGGATACATGGAGAGTTAGGTGAGGCTTGGTGTTCTCTTGTGGTTAGAGACATGTTTTTTGAGACAGTTACTCTTGATGAGATTTCAGCAGAAAGTCCGAGGAGCTTACACCTTGTTTGGATGTGAGTCCAACATGGACCTATGAGGAGAGTGTTCTTGGTTGAGTCATGATGACTTGGATATCCTGGAGGAGCATTCTCATTCCCCACTCTTGGTCTACTCGGTGGTTCACTTGAGAGGTATTGCCCATTTTTCTTTTAGGTGCATTATGTTTATGATTTGTCTTCTCATGGATATGGATCTTGAGCCATGGGTATTTGGTTCTGGAGGGTTCATTTGCGGAGTGTTGGCATGTTTATCTCCTTGTACATGTTGGCTTTAGGATATGGTTTATTGGGCTGATTTCCTTGGTTTGGGAATAGCTACTTTGAGTTTGATCTTCTTGTTTTGAGATGCTTACATCCATGATTAGTTACATGATACATATGTTATGTTTGATCTTGGTAATTGGATGGTTGGATGTTATTATGGATTTTGTTATGGGGTGTTGTGGAGGAGATCATACTTGACACAATTGGCATTTAGAAATGTGTGTAGGAGGAAATGCTACAGGTGTTTGGTTTGCAGGTTTTGCATATCATTGTGGATGTTGCTTGTTACTATATGTTTACATCTTCTATGTGATGCTGTTAGTAGACTTGGTATGCCTTGATCACTTGTGATGGTGCCTTATTTCTGGAATGTTAATGAAGCGACGCGTTGTATGTGCTCATTCCAAGTTTGCATTCATCTGGACATTGCCCATGCAGTGGGAGCTCCTGGATGTGTATGTCACTCTTTGACAAGTTTGCACATGGAGTTTGTTTTTGCAGTTTATGGGTGGATATGTGATGGCATGAGTTTGCTATATTATGTATACCTTAGAGATATGGATAGTTATATGTGTTGACATTTGCTGTGGGTGTCATTTCAGCTATGGTGATTCATTCTTGATAGCTACTGGTGCATATTCATTACCTTTGGATTGAGTGTTTGTGTTTTAAGATATCAGTTTGAGGCAGGATTATGCTTCTTTGTGACAGTTAGTGTGACATCTCTTTGGATGTGTTCTTATATTAGTGCATTGGCATGGCGGAGGATGGGAGCATTCATGGATGAGATGGTGGTCACCTTGGTTCTTGTTATAGGTATCTTGATGGAGCACATGGAGAACTTGGATTCCAGGATGGTACATGTTGCCTATGGAGTTTATTATCTTGATGGTTGAGCTTACTTGTTACCCCATTATGCAATGTATACAACAAGTGGGAGATTGTTAGGAGTTAGGTGTTGTACACCTTGCATAATGTTTAATTATTATTATGTGTGTGGTGCACCTAGGGGAACCTAGATGGATGTGCATCACTAGGAGTTATAATGTTGGGGCCACTTTATGTTGTATGTAACATTGGGACTTAATTATAAAATGTAATTATTTAATATTGGGGAAAAATAAAATATAATAAAGTACCCAATATTAAATGTGGGGTCACATGATTTTGTATGTTCATGGTTTTGGGCACATGGTTTATGTAATACCACTTGGTGGTTTTGTGGGAGCTTCCTTCTATAAAAGCAACCGCAAGGGTAGTTGTCTAAGGTTGGAGAGTTTACTGCAGGTTAGTAAGTTGAGCTTGTGCATGTGTGAGGGTTTGAAGCATGGCATGGGATGTGTGGATTCATGCTTGGTCACATGGAATGCATGGATAGCTTGTGCTTCAGAAGTGTTCATGGAGTCTTTAAAGATGTATTGTAATGGGTTTTCATTGCTGAATAATACATGGAGTGTGGATGCTTTTGGAGGCTAGGTTTTTTTCCCTCTTGAGGGTTTTCCTAGGGTATATCTTGTGTCATCATTGATGGGTATGTTGTCTATTCTCTTGCATCTGGTCTTGTGCTTACAAAATAGCCATTTGTTGCCTTCTGCACTGAAATTGGGTGTTACTGCATTCTGCTCCAAAAATCCTGTCACTAGATATTGCCCTTGAAACTGCTTCTACAGGATGTGTCATGTTGAAATTCCTAGTTTCTAGGTCTTAGAGTTGTAAAATCATGCCAAATTCCACAAGATTTCACTAAGGGGTTCATATACTTTCATTCTAACGCATGGTCCTGAAGCCCTGATTTGGCTAAGTTTGAAACCCTGAAAACCCTAAAAAAATGGCTAAGTCTAAAATCTGGTGGAACCTCAAAAATCTAGAATATGCATATGAAATCCTATGGATCTAGAACCTATCTCAAACATTTTGAAAGTATATTTAAAAAAATATCTAAAGTTATACTTAAATATATTTTTAAATATACTTTCACCCTGGCTAATTCAAAATCTGGTGCTAAAAATGCCTCTTACTACCTTAGCGCTAAAAACTAGAATCACTGACTTCAATGCTAAAATCATGAACCACTGAATTTGTGCTAAAAAAAGTCGCTACCAAATTCGGTGCTAAACACATAGCTCACTGGCTTCGGCGCTAAATTCACCTCCATTTGACTTCCCTCCAAGCTATCGCTAAGTCAATCAGACCCAAAATTCGCGCAGGTTAGTCGGTGCCAAAAGCCGCGCTAGGTCAGTCACAACAAAAGGCCTTGCCGGAAGGTCTAGCACTAAAAATTACGGGTACCGACTTGCGCCGAAAATGTGATGCACTGTCTTTTGGTCGGTAGACCCCAAAATTGGCACTAGGTCAGTTGGACCTCAGATTAGCGCTAAAAAGTGAATTGAATGACCTCATGGAGCACTATTCTAATTAGTCAGTCCGACCCAAAATTCATGCTAAGGCGGTAGTCCATGAAATCCATGCTAAAGGTGTTAGCGCTAGAATTGCATTGCACCGACTTTTAGTCCGTGACACCCAAAACCTGCGCTTTTTGACATTTTGGCTTAGAAATTGAGTTTTTCAAGGTGTAAATTAGATTTTCTTGATGGATTTGAATTGCATATCTATTTTTCACATCATGACCAACATTTTTACCAAGTTTGTGTGGATTTTGGGCATGTTTAATGATAATTAATGTTACTGTACATAAAAAGTCAGTGACCACCAAAAATCCTGCTTTTTGCAAAAAAAGGCTAGAAAAAGATGAAATAAATGTCTCTAAATGAATTCTAATGACCAAAAAAACCTCTCAGATCAATATATAGGCCAAATGGGCACTCAAAAATGATGAAAAACTTAAAAAATCATGTAAAAATCACTGGATTTAAGAGGTTGTCCACAAGGAAGCAACATTGGCAACGAGTTGTCCTAGACTGATCCAAGGCTGCAAATGGACATATTTTGATATGATTTGATGGGAAATGACTTTTTATGATGAAATTGATGCTTTTCATTGTGAATTGTAGGTCTAAGAGGATAAAGGAGCCAACTAGAGCCATCTTGGAAGGATGAACATACAGAGGTACTCTGCTGACCCAGGAATACAGAATTGACACTCTATCAATCAAATTGCTGCTTCACCTGTAAGATAAGATCAATATGATGTCCAAGATGATGGATATGAGCTACAAGAGCTAAAGACATACAAGATCAAGTCTGCTTCATTATTGTTCCTACAGATCCAGTCCAATGTCTAAGACATGTTCACACTTGTTCGTAGTTGTCCCAACAGTCCAGGCATACAATTATGAGCCAACAAGCATCTAGTTAGATATTTCTTCATAAAGAATGTGCCACATACACCTCTTGATCTAGTTAGTACTTGGAATCCTGTGAATCCACGTTAGCTCATATTTTCAAGTGTCATGTGAATGTATTTTGGCTTTATTAGGCCTTGAAAATTTACTTTCATGTACCACCAAATGGGTATCCATTTTGTCTAGATTCAATGTATTTGTAAGCTATTTTTTTTCTTTTTCCTAAAGGACAAATGCAAATCTAAAATGCAACAAATTGATGTATCTCCTTAAATGCCATGTAATCTGGACTGTTGGTGTTGAGTTAATCTCCACCATCCATTCAAACACTCGGTATGGTGCCTTGTCTATAAAAGGGCCACCCTTTTCTCTCACTTGTATGTAAGACTCTTGATGCTGAATTGTTGACACTGTTGAATTTCTGATTAATGCAAAGCAAGTTACTACAGGTTTCTCTGGGAATTTGTCTCTTGTATTGTCAATTTGGTTTCATGGTTCACATCTTGATCTGCATTAGTTAAATTGTGATTTGCAATGCTATTGATTTGTTAAAGGTATTTGATGAACATTCAAGTCTATAGTATTAGTTGCTTGATGATTGTAAGTAACTATGCATAGTTAGCCTAGGCTATTAAAATGAGATGAGTTCAATTAAATTGTATTAGTTAAATCACACCAACATTTGGGTATTTAATGAATGTGTGTAATATGAAAATCTATAGAATCCATAGAAGATAACACTATTTTCTGTAGCACTGTAGCAAAGTTTTAGCTTGGTAAAACATAAAATTGGTTTAATTTCTGAATGTTTGTCTACTTGTAGCAATCTTTACTTTGTGAATGTCACTTAGGATCTCTCTAAACCCTACTCCCTTTTGTATTTTCTTATTAATCAATCATTAGAGTTAGATTTTAGCAGCAATTTACATAGAGATATCAGCTGAGAAGTTATAAGGGTTTGCATGTTTTGATGTCTTAACCTCATAAATCTATCATATCAAATGCAAGACCCCTTGTAGGAACAACTAGTACATCCAACTGAATCATTCCAAGCAAGCTAAGACCTAGTTGTATTATCCTTGGGGCAGTCCTATCTTGGATAGGATACCTTTTTCAAGAGAGGTGTGATACCAGCAATCATACATGCGTTGTGTACTAAAACCACCATCAACAGATCCCACCCTCCTTGTTAACCTCAAAATTCCTACCCTGCAGTTTGCACATGAATACTTAGGCATAGATAACAAACAAGAAGTCAGGTTGCTGCAACTCATGCACCTGGAAGAAAAGAGAGATAAGGTGATTGACCAATTCACCAAGCATCAAGCTACTGTCAAACGTTTGTTTGATAAGAGAGCTTAAGTAAAAGCCTTTAGGATATCAGATCTAGTCCTATCATGGGACAAAGCACATGAAAGGAAAGGTGACCATGGAAATTTTGACAAGTTATGGATAGGTCCCTTTCAGATCTTCGAAATCCTAGGTGACAACACCTATAGGCTCAAGACCCTAACATGTGAGGATGTCCCATTGCCAGTCAATGGACAATTCCTCAAACACTATTTTCATACCTCGGTAGGTCATACCATGATGATGTACCATATGTATGTAATGTACATTTTGTATAGTTGTTTGTATAGTTTTCTTTGTGTGTTTTTTTTTCTTTGTGCCGTTGAGTCCTTATTTTGGTTAGGCAAAATGATGCATTTTTTCTCTTTCAGAAAACCACTAAAATTGTTAGAATTCAAGTGATGGATACAAGTTCTTACATGGGTTGTAACTCATGTTAGAAGAAGTATTCCTGATTAGTTCTATGATATTTGGTTCATCAGTACTACTTTATCTTGTTCAAGGAGATCCTCACATGACTCACCTAACAGCCTTGGGTTTGTTGAACATACTAGTGCAGTGTCAAGTGAAAAATCTAATGGTTGCCCTTGCTACCATTGTAATTCTCATCCTAAATAGCAAGTGATCACACCTTACAAAAAGTGCTTACATGATGACATCTTATGATTACATACACAAAAAATTAAAAAATAGAAAGGAATATATTAAATATCTAAAAGAGATAATTAGGTCATCTAAGTAACTCTACCGAAGCTATAGACGTCTGACTGGTAGTGGGGCTCTACTTAGGGGAATTACAATGATAATGTTTGTCAGGGCTATGAACACCTACTAGCAACAAGGCTCTATCTAGGTTGGCTATGAGGGATGAACCAAACTATGTAGCTTAACACCAGTCACTAGTGTTTTCAACTTACTTTCAAGATGAGGGATATTAATCACATGCACACACCTGATCCCTTCTTAATACATTGTTATATGATGAAAATGATATCACTCAAGAAGATTAAGATACTTATGCTTAATAAGAGTTGGAACATTATGTTTTAATTTGTCCTCACCTCTTGAATTATTTGAATTTTGTTGTTTTCTTTGGTGGCAAGTTGTTGTGTGGTTACACAACACACCCCATTTTGCCTCAGCAAAACAAGAACCCAACCTTTTTGGCTTTTTTTTTCTCCCTTGCCTTGGGTGGTATGGTAAAAGTTATGTATCAAATTCAGTGACAAGATATCACCCTGTGCATGCAAGGACCTCATAAAAGGGTTAAGTGCCAAAGTTAGGTTTCACTATCACAAACCTCATCAAACGAAAGAATGCAAAATTTTAAACAAGTTTGCCTTTTAGATCACCCCAAAATTCCTTATGGATAAGAAGTTAAGTCTGGTGAAACCAGTCGCTCATGAGAAGGTCATCACATTCCCTAAGGACCCTGATATTCATCAATATCTCAGACACAGGTTTTAACAAAGAAAATCCCAATGTCTACATTTTCACTAATATGCAGATGTCAAATTTCAACTCGGGAAGTGATCACCTGTCAATACCCACATGCATTCCTTGAAGGTGCACTTTTACTTGAATATCCTTGATATTCGCTAATGTGTGGACTTACCTCAAATATAACGAAATACCAAACATTGGCATATTTCTTAATATCATGCATAGTAGCGAACATCTTGACATGATGTCATTCACTATTAGCATAAAGAAGCCCTTATATGATACTAACGTCATCTGGATGCTCAAAATTGAACACAGGTATAAATCCTAATATCTCGCACATTAACTTAACATCCCGAACATTTGTTAATGTGATGATGACATCATCATGATCCCTGACATTAAAAGGGTCATCTCATTCTCAATATCTCAGATATTTGCTAATATCCTAACCCGATGCAATATGAAGGCAAATCTCAATATTTGGCACATTAACTTAGATCCCTGATTTCTGCTAATGTGATGATGATGTCACTTCCTCACCAATTCAGAATATTAGTAAAAATGTTGACGTCGTCCTCATCTTTAGAAAGGGGGAGACATTCCACATAATTGAACATCTAGACATTTCTTAATATCCTCATATCCACTCTTGGGATACATAACATGTAGATTTTTACGAACCAATAGGATGCTGCCACGTGGCACACTTACCGATTCATATTAGCACATCATAATATCATGATAGTTAAACAAAAGTAAGGTGACCTGATCCTTTGATTTTTGGTCAACGGTTGACCATCGTTGTGATTACGTCATGGGCATATCCCGGAAGAGCATGCATATTACTTAGTATCCTTGACATTTGTGAATGTGCTGACCCCCATATTGAATGCTATTCTAATGGTTGTTGGACATTTGGAATTTCAAATCATATCATGCGACATGTTAAAATTTCAAAAGCTTAGGATGTAGATCCACAGATATGAACAACTTAACATTAATTACACACTAATTCATTGGTGTTACTTATTAAAATGTGAATTTGAGTTCATTTTAAGCTTATCACATATTCAAGAAGAGATTACAAAGCTCCTGTGTGATTAAGGTGCCATTACAGTAACCTGTGAATGGAGTGCATCTTCAAACGACAAACGGAGGAGGGTAATTGCAAAGTGAACATGAATATCTAGATATAGACCAAGTAGTTTAAAAGGGCACGAATATCAAGTATGTAACGATGAAACCCTCTTTTATTGTTTATGGATAGATGAACATGTAAATGTTAGTTTTTACCAAAGTAAATTAATATGAGGATGTCTGAATTCTACTTTCTAAAATTCAAAACGTCATGATATTCATGCAATTGTTAAATCTAAATGCGCATAATGCATGTTAGGGTAAGACATACTCATATTCTTTATCGCAGGATACAATGGATATCCGTAGGAACAAATCAGACACTGAATTCTTGAAACTAATGAGTATACAACCTGGAGGGCTGACATTCAAATATGGTCAAATAAATGATACACATCTAGGGAACATTGATCTAGATGTATGGACAACAAAATTAGAAAAGGGCAGTGGGAAGCCCTTGCTTATAACCATATACAATTTAGGCATGTGGCATGCTGAAGGATTTCCTTATGCAACGGAAGCCATCGAGCTAGTGGTTGAATATGCATGTAATTACAATGTTCGCAACAGAAAGGTGAAAAACATGATCGGGTGTATGCTGATTTCTCAATCACAGGCATCACCTCAGCTTTCAATTAGCCATTAGGGCTCAATATGTAAGATAGATTTGGAAGGATTAGAAAAAAAATACTTTGGTAGCTAGAGAGACTGCAGAAAGATCATGTTTTCATGGAAGGCGAGTAATAGTACATACTGTTGGATCTAGGGCATACAACTGAGAGGGGGGGGGGGTGAATCAGTTGTATAGAACTTGTTCTATTTCAAACACTTTATTCTCTGTTGTTAGTTAGCAGCATATCAAATAATCATTCATGGAAGCACAATACATAAACACAAGAGTAGATAAGCATCAACACATTGAACACCAAGATTTTGACGTGGAAAACCCGGTTAAGGGAAAAACCACGGGGTGATTAACCCAAGAATTATTCTCTGTTAGAAGAATAAGGAAAAATGAATGGCACATGCCAATAAGGGCTCACTGCCCGAGCACACTGCTCACAAAGAGGCCCACTGCCTACAAGGAGACACACTGTCTACAGAGTGATAAAAATCACAGTCTTGAACTGGAGAATGACATCTCTACCATGTCCGGATCAGTTCCAATTAAGCCCAACAATCTCTGCTCTGCCTTTCGCACCTTTCTTCGCTACACCCTGCTCATCCACATGCTACACTCTGAAATGAATTCACAAATCATTATTTATACAAGACATCGACTTAGGAACAAGCATCTAAGTTGGCAAACAACCATAGGAGTATCCGCAAGATGAATAACACATCCGGTCGGCTATCACAAGAACATTCGCAGGATGAACAACTCATCCGGTCGGCTAAACAGAGAAATAACTTCATCCGGAAGAGTAACTTCAGTTCCGGGCTCTACCATCAATGCGGACCAACAACACAACCTAAACATGATTCAAGAACCTTCACAAGTCTGTCTGAATGTCCGGATACATCCGCACTTTCTCTGCTTACTGGGATCTCTTGTCTTCCTCATCCGGAACTTCAAGAACACAGTCTGTCGCCACTGTCATAATGCAGGAGGTACATCCGGACCTCCAAATCACACACAAATCAGGATGACACATCACAAGGACATCTAAAACACTCCTTCCAATCCGCAGATTATGATAATACAATTCCGGACCTCACCGGACCTTTTTGTGATCCTCTGTCACCTCCGGATACTTGCCGGACCCGGTTCTATACCGGCAGCCATAACTCCTTCAGATCTTCATGCGGACCTCTGAAATCTTAACTGTAGCATCTCAAGACTCATATCTACTAATCCTTTAATCCGCATCCTCCGGTTCTCATCCTATACAGTATATTTACCTTCTTCTCATCACTGTTCTTCACTGTTCCTGACTGAGGCTAATTTTCTCAATATCCTCAGCACAAAGCTCATCAAATCCTTCTTGTCAGTGCAGTATGAGTATGTTGACATCAATGACAACACTGGCTCACCTCATACTTGCCAACAATCTCCCCCTTTGTCATTGATGGCAACATATGATGTGAAAAACCATCAGGACAAGAACTTCTCTTTTCTGTCACAGCTCCCCCTATCAACAACAACTCTTCACATGTCTTCCTTTGCTGCTCCCCCTTTGATCATCAACCACTTGTTTTTCACATGTCTTCTCTCCCCCTTTGACATCAATGGCAAAGGGCTCATACTTGCAACTCTCATGCATCAGAATAATACCAGCTGCTCCCCCTTAGTTGCAGCTCCCCATTAGTCCGGATCACAAGATATGACTGTGATTGCCACCGGACTGATGCACATCAGTGCATCTTAGTTCATCACCGGAGGGGCCATGACCCCTAACTTCTCCCGGAGATATTCAAAAGAGTCCTTGGGAAGAGGTTTTGTAAAGATATCTGCAATCTGATCCTTGGAGGGAACATACTCCAATCTGACTTCTTCCTTGTTTACTTGTTCTCTCAAAAAGTGAAATTTGATAGATATGTGCTTAGTCTTAGAATGCAATACCGGATTCTTGGAAATATTAATTGCACTTGAATTATCACAGAAAATTGTAATAGGCTCCTCATATTCAACTTTGATGTCTCTTAGCATCTGCTTCATCCACAAGATTTGAGTGCAACTACCTGCTGCTGCAATGTATTCTGCTTCAGTTGTAGACAGAGATATTGCATCTTGTTTCTTGCTTAGCCAAGAAACCAATCTCTTCCCCAAAAAGAATGCTCCACCACTAGTGCTCTTCCGGTCATCCACATCTCCTGCCCAATCTGCATCTGTGTAAGCATGAAGAGAGAAATCCGGATCTCTAGGATACCATAGACCATACTCAACTGTCCCTTTCAAGTATCTAAAAATTCTTTTGATTGCCATAACATGAGATTCTCTAGGATCAGCCTGGAATCTTGCCACAAGACCAACAGCTTGCATTATATCTGGTCTAGTTTGAGTGAGATACAACAATCCACCAATCATTGATCTATACTTTGTCTGATCTGCCTTTGGAGAATCATCATCTTTGCTTAACTTACATCCGGTTGCCATAGGAGTGTTCATAGGCTTTGAGTCTTCCATACCAAATTTCTTTAACAATTCTTTCACATATTTGGTCTGAGAAATGAAGATCCCTTCTTTTGTTTGAGTAATTTGCAGACCCAAGAAGAAATTCATTTCACCAAGCATAGACATTTCAAACTCACTTTTCATCTGATTTGCAAAAGTTTTACACATACTATCTCTTCCTCCAAAAATGATATCATCCACAAACACTTCAACAATCAGAATGTTTTCATGATCAATTTTGAAATATAAGTTGCTGTCAGCAGTACCTTTGTTGAATCCAATCTGCACAAGATGCTTATCCAACCTTTCATACCATGCTCTTGGGGCTTGCTTCAATCCATACAAAGCTTTCTTCAACTTGCAGACCATATCATTATTATCAGACAATTGAAATCCATCCGGTTGTTCAATGTAGACTTCTTCTTCCAGATCACCATTTAGGAAGGCAGACTTGACATCCATCTGATATACCTTGAAATCTTTGAAGGCAGCAAATGCAAGAAGTAATCTGACTGCTTCAATTCTTGCTACCGGAGCAAAAGTCTCTTCAAAGTCAATTCCTTCTATTTGAGAGTAGCCTTTGCAGACCAATCTAGCTTTGTTTCTGATTACTTCACCAGCTTCATTTAGTTTGTTCCGGAAGACCCACTTGGTTCCAATTACATTCCTGTCTCTAGGTCTGGGAACAAGATCCCAAGTATGATTTTTCTCAATTTGCATCAGTTCATCTTCCATTGCTTTGGTCCAATTTTCATCATTGCAGGCTTCATTTATTGTTTTAGGTTCAATCCTTGAAATCAGACAACATTCATTCTGATCTTGAGCAATATTCCTTCTAGTTTGTACACCTTTGCTTCTGTCACCTATGATCTGATCTTCAGAGTGATTCAGTTTTACATACCTTGGAATTTTGGGAGTATCCAGTACTGCTGTTTCTTGATCAGGCTCATTTAAACCTAACTCTTCTTCCTGATTTACCGGATCAGGCTGACTCTGTTTCACCGGAGAGGATTGAGTTCCTTGAACACTATCTTGGTCATCTTCATCAAATTCATAAAATCTTGAAGGCTTCTCAATTCCTTCATCAACCTTTACATTGGTACTTTCTATCATCTTCCTCAATCTCTTATTGTAACACCGATATGCTTTGCTTTGAGTGGAGTAGCCCAAGAAAATTCCTTCATCACTTCTAGCATCAAACTTTCCTAGATCTTCATCTCTTTTAATATAACACTTGCTACCAAATACCCTGAAATATTTCACAGTAGGAGTGATGCCAAACCAAAGTTCATAGGGGGTCTTACCGGTGTTGTTTCTGATTTGAACTCGATTGAGAGTGTAGACTGCAGTGCTGATAGCTTCTTTCCAAAACATTTGAGGAACATTTGCTTCCAACATCATTGTCCTAGCAGCTTCCTGGATGGTCCGGTTCTTTCTCTCAACTACTCCATTCTGCTGTGGAGTCTTAGGAGCAGACAACTGTCTCCTTATACCCTGTTTCTCACAAAAGTCAATGAATTCACCAGATGTAAATTCACCACCTCTATCAGACCTTAGACACTTTAGTTTCAATCCGGTTTGATTCTCCACCATAGCTTTGAAGATTTTGAACTTCTCAAAAGCTTCTGATTTTTCTTTTAGAAAGGTAACCCACATCATCCGGGAATGATCATCAATTAACAACATGAAATATCTATCACCTTGCAGACTCTTGATTCTTGTCGGACCACATAGATCAGTATGTACTAATTCCAACAATCCGGTAGAAGACTGATCTTTGCTTTTAAAAGAGACTCTGCTTTGTTTGCCTAACTGACATTCTTTATACACACTGTTTGTAGGTTTTATCAACTTTGGAAGATCTCTCACAGCCTGAGTATTGCTTATTTTGATGATGTTATCAAAATTTACATGACACATTCTTCTATGCCATAACCAACTCTGATCAATTTGAACAAACAAACAACTTTTATTTGAACCAACCAGATGAAAGATGTTACCTCTTGTCTGAGTACCGGATGCAATTTCAGTTCCGGAGCTTGTAAAGATTCTGCATTTTCCATTCTTGAACCGGAGATCATAGCCTTTGTCCACTAACTGACCAACACTGAGAAGATTGTGCTTCAATCCTTCAACATATAGTACATTACCTGTTTTGCTCTTACCATCAAAGGAAATAGTTCCCCTACCTCTGATTCTGCCAGCAGAATTGTCACCAAACTTTACCATTCCTCCTTCATATCTTTCCAAGTCTAAGAACTTATTCTTGTCACCAGTCATATGGTGAGAGCATCCACTGTCAATAACCCAATCATCCTTTTCTTCCACTTGAGCAGCCAAGGCTTTTTCAACAACTTTGTGATTGACAGATTCAGAGAGTAAGGAATCTTCTTCCTTGATGGCTATAAACACCCACTCATTTCCGGATTTGCTTCCTGGATCTGATTCATCATCTGTTACTCCTTCATTGTCATCTTCTTCATGAACATAATATCAATTCTTTTGAAACCTTTGTCTGTGAGTATTAGATCTTGCAGATCTCTCCGGACATCTTGAGGCAAAATGACCAATCTTATTGCAGTTAAAACACTTAAAGGGTAGTTTTCCTTCATACTTACCGGATCCTCTTGGCAGTCTCTTTGCAATGAGGGCTTCAAGTTGAGCTGTTTCTGCTTCTTCTTCTTCCATGTCTCTTCTTGCTTGATCATACCATGACATTTTCCTTGATGAGTTTTCACCCGGATCAAATCTCTGTTTGCCTTTCACATAGGCACTGGCTTTGAAAGCAGATTCAGTCTTGGGAGGATCATCTCCAAACTCGGTCATTTCAAATGCAGCTAGTTTGCCAGCCAGTTGTTCTCTTGTGACTGTTGTGTGGGCTCTGAATTCATCAATGGCAGCAACTTTGATTTTGTAGGCAGCAGGAAGGGATCTTAGGATTTTGCAAACAATCTCATTTTCATCTAGAGTTCCACCAGCATTTCTGATTCCACATACCAACTCATTTACCCTTGGCATAAAGGTAGTAATGTTTTCATCATCTCTCATTTTCAATCTTTCAAATTTCCCTTTCAGACTTTGCAACCTTGCACTTTTGACAAACTCATCTCCTTCATACAGAAGTTCCAGTTTAGTTAGGATCTCATATGCAGTTGGTAGGTCAATGACATTCGAGAGATCTGAGTCATTCAATGCGCTTAGAAGAGCTTCCTTGGTCCGCAGATTGTTTTCAGCTTCTGTGGTTTCATCAGGAGTTGTCGGACCACCTTGTGGGGGTATATATGGTTTTGAAATCATAGCCAAGTATGCTTTTCCCATACATTCCAAATGACACTTCATGCGACCTTTCCAGAGAGTGAAGTTGGTTCCATCAAACTTCGGACTATCCTTCTTGTATGACGACATCCTGGATCACCTCAAGCGGTTAAGCTCCTATCAGAGGAACTCAGCTCTGATACCAATTGTTGGATCTAGGGCATACAACTGAGAGGGGGGGGGTGAATCAGTTGTATAGAACTTGTTCTATTTCAAACACTTTATTCTCTGTTGTTAGTTAGCAGCATATCAAATAATCATTCATGGAAGCACAATACATAAACACAAGAGTAGATAAGCATCAACACATTGAACACCAAGATTTTGACGTGGAAAACCCGGTTAAGGGAAAAACCACGGGGTGATTAACCCAAGAATTATTCTCTGTTAGAAGAATAAGGAAAAATGAATGGCACATGCCAATAAGGGCTCACTGCCCGAGCACACTGCTCACAAAGAGGCCCACTGCCTACAAGGAGACACACTGTCTATAGAGTGATAAAAATCACAGTCTTGAACTGGAGAATGACATCTCTACCATGTCCGGATCAGTTCCAATTAAGCCCAACAATCTCTGCTCTGCCTTTCGCACCTTTCTTCGCTACACCCTGCTCATCCACATGCTACACTCTGAAATGAATTCACAAATCATTATTTATACAAGACATCGACTTAGGAACAAGCATCTAAGTCGGCAAACAACCATAGGAGTATCCGCAAGATGAATAACACATCCGGTCGGCTATCACAAGAACATTCGCAGGATGAACAACTCATCCGGTCGGCTAAACAGAGCAATAACTTCATCCGGAAGAGTAACTTCAGTTCCGGGCTCTACCATCAATGCGGACCAACAACACAACCTAAACATGATTCAAGAACCTTCACAAGTCTGTCTGAATGTCCGGATACATCCGCACTTTCTCTGCTTACTGGGATCTCTTGTCTTCCTCATCCAGAACTTCAAGAACACAGTCTGTCGCCACTGTCATAATGCAGGAGGTACATCCGGACCTCCAAATCACACACAAATCAGGATGACACATCACAAGGACATCTAAAACACTCCTTCCAATCCGCAGATTATGATAATACAATTCCGGACCTCACCGGACCTTTTTGTGATCCTCTGTCACCTCCGGATACTTGCCGGACCCGGTTCTATACCGGCAGCCATAACTCCTTCAGATCTTCATGCGGACCTCTGAAATCTTAACTGTAGCATCTCAAGACTCATATCTACTAACCCTTTAATCCGCATCCTCCGGTTCTCATCCTATACAGTATATTTACCTTCTTCTCATCACTGTTCTTCACTGTTCCTGACTGAGGCTAATTTTCTCAATATCCTCAGCACAAAGCTCATCAAATCCTTCTTGTCAGTGCAGTATGAGTATGTTGACATCAATGACAACACTGGCTCACCTCATACTTGCCAACACATACAGAGCCTCAACAAAATTGCTAGTGCACCTATATAAGTTTGACTTTGCCCTTGAGTTTCAATACTTAATGGTTATGCTCAGTCGCATGAGGGGGAGGCTGAATGCAAGCTACTTTGAGGACTGGATGTATGGCCTCATGAGAATGGTAGAATCTACTAATGAGAAACCCTAATGGGAAAAGATTATCAGGGATAGCCTTGATGAAGGCATGAGGAATCGTGGGGGGAAGGTAAACATGTTTCACATGACCTCATATGTGGTCTATGCATGTGCATTTCGAGGAACATTTGATGGTCTGCAGACAGCTGGCAGGGTTGGCCCCAACCCTGGGGATGTAAATAAATGGGATCACTATCCACAATTGAAGAAGACAGCCTCTCTCCAACACTACAGGAGAGTAAATGATTCCTTTATTATGTATTTGGTCAGAACCATGGAGGAAGATAGAGCAAAGAGACTGAGCATGGGAGCTCAGGCAGTGATATACAGGAATGGGGCTTGGTTTATCTAATTCCCCATATTCACATACATAAGAATGGAAGGTTTCACTAGGTAGCCCCTTATGTTGCCAAGATACCCGACAGACATGGTCATACTAATGGAAATGGCTAGGCAAATACTACCCTCATTTGAGGCTTTTGCTCAGAAGAACAAGAAACTTAATGTCCTGTTTCCACTCATCATTGGCACCTGGTACATGTGTGCTGATAAGGAGACTTCTAAAGAAGCAATAGGGGGATTACATTTAATGTGCTCACAACTTTTCCCTGTATCTAGGCAATATGACCCCTACAATATAATGTAAGCATTATATAAGCAATTGATGCACCAAGTACATCTTGAAGATTATTAGACTGATTGTGATGATGAGGTAGAAGTGTGAAAGAGAAGCTACCAAAGACTCACTTTAAGGAAAATTCACACATTGGACTGCATACTAGTTCCCATTCAATTACATGAAGATGATAGAGTTATTCTATCACAAGAGTATGAGGACAAGAAAGTATATAATGATACAATCTCATCACATGATTGGAATCAACTAGAGGAGACTTCATTGGAAATAATAACGCAAAGGGTCATGCAATTGACCAAAGAGTGGGTGGACAGAGAGGTTATTGCACTCAAGGCCAAAGGAGTGGCCATTACCATGGATAAAAAGAGGAAGAGGCAAGATTTGACAGATGAGGAATATAATGATTTCCTCAAAGAGAAGAGGGAATCCAAAGGAGAAAGAAAGCAAGGAGATACACCTAAGGGAACCAAGAAAGGGGACCTGAATATAGGTGTGAAAATCATCCATCGATTCCCACCTAAAAAGTATCCAGCTTCAATGTCTGCGGCCACAACATCTCAAGAACCTGTAGACCATCATGAACCCATCACAAAACCTGGTATCATTTGTGAGGACTTAGAAGAAAGTAGTGATGAAGAGGACCTCCTCATAATGAAGAACAGAAAGAAAACTCAAAAGGTGCCACAGAAGAAGGATCCAATAGTAGCAATGAGGGGGTCAATAGATGTGAACCCTGGCATTGTATTGAAAGGTAAAGGAGGTGATGGAATAAAAAAAATCTACAACATGATATTCCCATCCCCACCATAGTGAAGTTTAAAACTGAGTCGACTAAAGAGAAAAAAAGGAGATGAAGAGAGGAGATGATCATCCCCTCCCCTTAGATGAAACAATGGAACTTTTAGATGATGAAGTTGTAAGAGAGGTGTCTACCACCCCCATAGAGGCACCATTGAAAAATACAATGATTACTCCCCAAAATACTCCCATTGTATGATTAGAAAGGGAGGAGGAGGAAATGGAAGAAGATAGTCCAGAGGTTACAGCATAGAAAATATGCCTAGCAGGACTAGTTGATCAGGTCACCAGCCCGGCAGTTATTGACTTGGCATATCAGGGCAATGAAGATGAAAATTTAAAGATGAGAATATAGCTTCGGGGTAGGATGAATTGGAAGATAATATAGCCATGGATGAAGATGCAGGAATACCTGATCAGCCTAATGCTCAAGATAGTGAGAAATTACATGATAAAGGGATAGAGGAAACCAGGGCAATTGAACCCCAATGGCCTAAGGATACTGATATACAAAATTTGGGCAGCAAGGTCCACAAATCGGTGATGATAACAAGAAGTAGGAACATGTTGACAGGGATAGTCTAGAAGGTCATCGGGATACCCAAGATCTAGGCCACCAAAACCCTAATGTGAACCCACCACCACAAAATGAGCATGACAAGAATATAAAGATAACACAGGAAGACTCCACACATGAGGAGGTTCATAATGAGGAAGAGGAGGAACAACCACAACAAAGGGTAGAACAGAACACATGATCACTAAATGTTCAAATTGAACATACAGACTGGGAAGGGTCCAAACTACCGGGTGTTTCTTCAAATTTGCTGCAATGCGAGGTAAATTCGTACCCACCAGGTGTTTCTTCAAATTTTGACATATCTACACTATTTTTGGCTAAAATACCCAGACCAAAGAGGAGGGCTAGGGCCACTTTTACAATAAAGAGAGATCAGGCAACTGGAAAAGAACAAATCAGGTGGTTGTACTTATTGTGTATAAAGCCAAGGGAGAAATAAGTGCTAGTGAGTTTCAAATAACCACTGTAGAAATTGGGCTTTGCCACTAAGTAGCAAGAAGGTCAGGAGGCCAAAGATATAATATATACATTGTTGGCAACAATAGAGAAAGTGAAGAATAAGAATAAGGTGCATAAAGAGCACATTGCTCCCTACCAATATCCCTATCAGCACATCCACCCCACTAACCATAATATCTAAAGATGAAATGACAGGATTGGATGTTATGAAACATAAATCACATGTGATGGATAAATGGTTTATTCAGTTCATCACTGAAGGAGAGAAGGTAATAAGAACCTCACTTGTCAATTGGAATTTGCTTAGCACCTTGAAGAGCAAGGTAGATAAGTTGTAGAAAGAGGTTAGACAGAGGTCAATAAAAGTTGAGAAATATTGGACTGTCCTCTTTGAGATGAAGCATATAGATATGAATGTTCTAATATACAATAAAACCCTGACCAACCAGACATCACAATTGTTAGGTATATGGTATGAAGATACCAATTTTGAACTGGATATCCTGAAGAAGTGTAATGCCAAGCTCAGGGACATCAATATCAAATTGCATGAGCTCTTGTCCGAAGAGGTGGATGTTCTAGAGGCCCTTGAGGATAAGATTGAAGGGAAGATAGAGAATTAAGATGTTGATTTTGCCATCAAGGATTTTCAGGATAATTTCAAGCTTGCATCAGATGACCCACTTAGCCATTTATCTAAAGATATAATCAATAAAGCCATGAGAATGAGGTTTAAAGTGGAGAAATACAATGAAATATTGAATAGTAGGAAGAACAAGTGGACTACCTTACAAGCCTAGTTTCAATCACAAGGGCATGCAGTTGCAAAGGCTAAAATACAAGATGGAGGAGCAGTAGAAAGGATTGTGCAAGCATATGAACCCATCAGGGGAATTGTCAATGTACATGTAGAAGATGGCTCATCTACTGATGAAGAAGAAAAAGAATAAGTAAAGATATAGTGTGACAGGGTGATATGTAGAATCTGTCAAGGATGACAATGGTACACCACTAGATGTTTGCTAGCTAGCAACTTGTACCATGAGTTTTGGTCTTTTGACATGGTTAATGCAACATGGACTGTTGATTGTAGGGAATACATCCTGACCACAGGATCCTTTGTAATCGCCTCCTCTTCTTGATCTATAAAAGGAGATGGAGTGCACTTTGTAATTCTTTTGAAACTTAATTGAGATTAGATTGCTGAAACATCAGGACTAATTCTCAAGGCCAAATGTGAATGTACATTTCATTTGCATGCTTAATGAAGATGTACCTTGATTACATATAATCCTAAACTTTGAGTAATCTGTAAATGGATTCTGGATATGTTCTTTGATTTGCTCTGTCCATTGGAGTGTTTTTCAGTCTACATATGTTGTTTTCATTCCTTTCCATTAAAGTTAGCGGCAATCATATCTAGCTATGGAACAACCTGGTGAACATATGGTTTGATTTCCTTCTCTTCATGATAGTTTCAAGAATGTATATGGATCAATGGCTAAAGATTCACTCATTTTAGTAAAGTTAGAAAGCATTCAATTAAATTTGTTTAATTTCATTTGATCATCATCATAATTGCAAATACATAGAAAATCCTAACCAGATACAAGAAAATATGTTGATATCTCGTAGGTAACTAAACATCTTTAGCATGTTTGAGCAAATAGCATGTTGAAATGACAAATATCATGCAAATGAACATGAATAATGATAATAATCATGGAAATATATACCTATAGGCACATCATTTGAATAAATTTATAGTACAGAGGTGAAATCCAATTCATATGAGTTGATATGAAGAAGAATTGATCAAACTTACATAATATCTGCACAATCTGGTTAAATATATTAGGATTTAACCTTGTTTGCTAAGAAATTTACAAAAAGGAAGTGAAATAAAGATTATCCAGACATGAATTTCTCTAAACTAGAAATGTAAGGCCCCTGAATGGAAAACAACAATGCACATCAAACTACTAAGTGACGTCAGACAATTATGAACTAATCTATGGAGACTTGGGATCATGAATTCTCTGAATTCATCATATCTTTCAAGATGATAAAGGTTTGATTTGCATTTCTTTATCTATGTTTGTTTATGACTAACATCATGATCAACAAGACCCTTGAGGGTGAGGTTGAAGGAAAGATAGAGAATCAAGATGTGGATTTTTCTACAAGAGCATTCAAAGATAATTTCAAGCTAGTGGCAGAAGATCCTATTAGACACTTTTCTGAGGATACCATTAATATGGCCATGCGATGAAGGCCAAAATAGAAAAGTATAACGAAGAATTGGACAACAGGACTAATAGGTGGATAACACTACAAGAGAAACTGAAGAGTCATCATCAGATGAGGAACTGGATGATAATGCAGCCTAAGGAGATCCTATTGACCAAGTCAATGATCCTAGAATGTTCCAGATGCCAGCTTGATACCACAGATTTATTGCCAATTGGCAATCATGTGCCATGTCTACATCTTGACCGTTGATATTTTGAAGTGATCCTAACCATTGGATCAGTTGTAACCATCCTCTCCTTGTTCTATAAAAGGAGGTGGATTGTCATTTGTAAAATATTAGAGACTTGATTGATACTGAATTGTTGAATGTCATGGTTCTCTCTCAAGACTGATTGTAAATATGCATACTTTTGAACGTTGAATAAAATAGAGATACATATTACAACTCATTGTAAACCCTTCAAGTAATCTTCTGTGAATGTCATCTGGATATTTCACTATGATATGCTATGTCCCTTGGAGTGCATGTTAATTGGTGGATATTGTTTTCATTCTTTTACCTTTGAAGATTAGCATCGACTATGTGAAGTTGTGGAACGACCTGGCAACACATGGTTTGATTTTCTCTCTGTTTTATGAAATGCTAAATTATGCACATGGACCAACTGTCAAAGACTTACTCACTTTAAATAATGTTAGGATTTCATTTCAATTTCTTTAAATTTCATTAAATCATCATCATCAAACTGCAAAATATTGAAAATGATAAGCAAAACTTAAAATATGCTGACATCCGTAGATACATGAATATTATATGCATATTTGAATAAACCGCATGTATAATTGCAAATATCATGCAAATAACTAGAAAGAATGATAAGAATCATGCAAATATCAACTTATAGGCACATTATTTAGATAAATTCATAGTGCAAAAGCAAAATCCAGTGCATATTAGTTCAAATTCCATTAAAATTAGAAGAACTAATCAAATTTATTTACATAATAATGAATAATCTTAACAAGAGTGATAATTAGAAGAATTGAGCAAACTTAATATAAATATCTGCATGATCTGGTTAGATATTGTGAGATTTAACATCATTTGTTGAGAATTTACACAAAGTAGGTGGAACAGAGTAAGTATCTACATATCAGGGTACAAATGCCTCAAATTCATGCGTAAGGCCCCAAAATGGAATACAACAATTCACATCAAACCGAATGAGAGATTATCAAGAGATTATGATCTAATCCATGGAGACTTGGAATCGTTAATTTGTTTCAAATTAACCATATTCTTCAAGAATATAAATGTTTGCTTTGTGAATTTTTATCATTGTTGTTATGACTAATATCATCATCAACACTTCCCTCTATAAATAAGAGGGGGCTCTTTTGTAATCTTTATCTTTTAGTTATTGAAGGGAAGTGCTACTGCTTTAAGAAGCATATTAAGACTTTGTGTTCAATTTGTAAATCTTTATTCAATCAATATAAGAAAAGCAAGTGGGCATTCAATCTTTGTGTTGGAACAAATTTGTGGTTTATTGGGAATGTTCTTACGTCTTTTCTATTGCATTTTCTTGTGCATTTGATAGAATCATGGTGTGAATCTACATAATCTGGAAGGTGCTCTAAATCTAATTTTGAAGTCTTTAGGTTGTAATATCATTTCTAGATTTGTGTCTTATGTTCGTGATTGGAGGTGACTTAAAAGACTTTGGGTTGTGAGTTATCATCTATGATTGTTTAATCTTCTTTTTGCATATGGTGAAGACTTTGGGCTGCACTCTATTCCATACCATTTCATTTTCCAATTAGCATAAGGAGCAACAAAAGACTTTGAGCTTTTGTGTGTTTCTTGTGGTCGACACATCCTCGTATCACTTTAGTTACTCTTATGTTTAGCTAACCTGGATATCAATTATTATTGCTTCAATAGACTTTACAACTTAATACCTTAAGACAAATTAATTACAAGTATGTTGATCCTTAACCAAAAATTTGTTGATTTCCAACTGCCACCCAATAGTCCTTGATGCTTCCTACTACACATCTTTGATGGAGTCCTTAAGCAATTTACACCCATTTTTCCTCTAAACATATTGGGGAAACAAAGATCACAAAGTTCATTACAATAGTCAAATATAATTATCGCTAGAAGAGATAATATTCATTCATTTTTATTGCAACTAGAGTTATTTATGAATGCTTTTTGGATTTAACAGTGTATCTTTTTCATCGATGTTTCAGATCACTGAGTATGATCTGAAGCTTCGATGAAAAAAGATACATAGTTAAATCTAGAAAGCATTCATAATAACTTTATGTACTATGGAAAACTCATGCCAGCTACTAGAGTTATTTATTTATTCATAGAATGCAAGAACATGTGTTACCAATTTATTATTAGAGTGGAGAGGACTTTTCTTGGAGGCCAACCCAAGTATCATGCCTACTTTGCCTCCTATCCACCATTACAATGAGGTATTCAAATTCATAGGGGTTTTGATGAGGTGTGTGGCCATCAAAAGTCTCCAACCCATTTGATTGGTGCAGGGCTTCTACCATCTAGACAATTTTGTAACTAATTTCTAGAACCAATCCAAGAAAACCATGGAATCAACCACTTAGCCAATCTAGGAAAATTATAGCATCCACCACTCAACCAATCTAGAACTCAATATTAGTAGATTGACCAACTAACACATGCACAAGCATACACACACAAGTCTCTAAACATCTAAGTCACAATTATAGTCAACACAGTTTGGGGGGCTACAACCACTCCAATGGGCCCAAGCACACATCAACAAGGAAATATAAATTGATTCTTTTAAATAAACAATTAATTCCTTAGTTTGTGCTTGAAGTGGCCATTCCTTGTAGTGATTTTGGTTTTTCTTTGCAATGTGATTCTAGTTAGAGCACACACCACTTTAATTTTGATTTGAACATTATTCCAAAAAGTACATTCTATACATAACTCCTCTTTGATTTCTTGTTTGTTAAAGTCTAGATTAAATATTAGTTAATATAGAGCTATGCCAAAATTAATGCACTTAGTTTGTGTAAGAATGGGTCATGATTATTCTGAAAATAGAACACAACTAGTTTTTGAAGCACATCAATTATTAGGAAAAGTTCCCATTGTTTAGGGTAAAATGTGGATTAATCAATTGAATATTAAAAACCCAAACATCAATAGAATATGAAGGAGAAAAGGAGATTTAATTAACAAAACAAATGATACTTATAAACTTTTCACCTTTTGTCTTCCATTGCTCACCTTGTCTTGATCTTGATGGAGATGAATATGGCCCTCAGGAAGCTTGCTTCCTTGTTTCAAAGTCCTCAAGATGACAAGATGAAGTTGGCTATGATACTTTGCGTGATTGAAGATGAGCTTCAACACACTATTGATGGATGATAGATGATATGGAGATGGGCGTGCCAAAGGCGCGCTTGTGTTTCTGTAGCATAAGTTTACTCAAACGATGGATATGAAATGAAGAAGAAGAGGGTTGCATTTATAGAAATATGTGAGAGCAGATCAACGGTTGAGAAGAAATATGAAGATCAAAGGTTGAGAATGGTTGAGGAATGTGCACGAATAGAAAGAGGACAAGTGTCCAAGCTCCATCATGTAACAGGGGAGTTAACAAAATTGATTGAATAGTTAACAGAATAAACCAACCAGTTAAGTGAATTGATTGGGGAGTTTGACTGAATTGATTGATCAGTGAACTTGAATGATTAATTAGTTAACAGACTTGATTGATGAGTTAACTAATTTTGACTAGAGGATAAATAGGACATGTGGGTGAGGGAATATTAGCTAATTAAATACTTAAAATATTTAATTACATGTGCAACATGGTGAGGTGGAAAGATGAGGTGGATTGATGAGGTGGAATTATGAAATTAGGACTTAGGATAGAGGGATTTAGGATTAATTAAATAATGTAGGATTATTTAATTTATGTGATTCATTAGAAGAATTTAGGGAATTTAATTAAATAAAATGATTTTATTTAATTATGGGATAATGAACCAATCAAATAAACTTAGAATATTTATTTAATTGACAGAAGAAAATAAGAATTAAGATAAATATTAAAATATTTACTTAATTCGGCATGAGCAAATTTTAGGTGTATATATTTTGCCCCTCTTTGAAGCAATGTGTTTAATCACGTTGTTTCAAAGAATAAGAATTTTTCTGACAATGATACATGCCCCAGTTTGCCCCTGGTACAAGTTTGATGACAGGATGCGCCCTCAGGATATTGGATGGGAAGAAGGCAGAAGGGTGTGAGACGGACAATCTCATGAAGAAGAAGGTTAGGTTTGAAGAAAATGGGTGAAGAAAGAGCTGAATGATATGTGAAGCAAGATAGAATGATAACACACACAAGCAAGTTTAGCAAGTATGCACAAATGATACAAGAACAAACAAGGTATTGTCCCTGTCAAGCTGTGAACCACCTGATTGATTGATAATGATATATGATAGTGTTGTCATGGTGGGGAATGATAGTCCCTAGAGCAACACGAAGGATAATGTCTGGTTTTAGGAAATGAAACATGTCATGTAAGACGCGTGTTTTGGTCTAATTTCAACAATGTTACATCCTGTATAAGACAAATGTTTGATTATAATTGATCGAGTTGGTTTACGACCAGACAAGGATCAAGACCACTGAGGGCACTTGGATAATTTGAGAAGATTGACTTCAATTTGATTGGTATGGATTAAGGATAGACTTGAATTTGGATCATTGTTCAGATTGACTAGACAAGGATGAAAGATATGATGATAGATACGTTAGTTGCAGTTGCACCAAAAGATCAACCTATTAATGCCCGATACAACCACTTGACTTAACAAGCACGGGAGGCAGTTAAGCCCTTGTCACAAACCACCACAGCACAGCACTGAACAAGGAGACCAAGGGCCACACCTTACAACAATCCCCCCAGTGCAAGCATGGGGTTTAAACCCGTGACCTCGGCTCTGATACCAACTGTTAGTTGCCATTGCACCAAAAGATCAACCTATTAATGCCCGATACAACCACTTGACTTAACAAACATGGGAGGCGGTTAAGCCCTTGTCACAAACCACCGCAGTGCAACACTAAACAAGGAGACCAAGGGCCACACCTTGCAACAAGATAGAAATTTGATTGATAGAAGAATGACTCGATAGAAGAAATCACAAGCTTTTCTTTGTAAACATTGATACACTACATAGAATTTTATTGCATGGGATATGGATATGGATATAGATACGAAATGCAATTGGATATGTTATGGATATGGATATTTGTCATCATTAGAGTGCAAGTACTTTGCTTTCATCATTGGGCACTTTTTGGTATTTTTCTCTTTTTGAAATGTTGTAAGAGAATACAAGCATCTAGGTATAAGTAGACCGAGATGACCTGAGTATTCCTTACATGGATTTTGTTATAGCAAGTTGATACAAGCATCTAGTCAAACTTGAATCTAGATGACCTGAGTACTTCTTGTGTTTCAACAGACAAGGATTGCCCTTTTTCATGTTTTAGACCTCGGAGTCCTCACTGATCGTTTTGCTGATCATGTCATTAGACAAAAGTTGTTACATTACTAAAGTTTAATCCACAAGCAGCAGACAAAGAAAAGATTATGCCCCCATCATAGCATCTCTAGCTTTTGGCATCCTTGAGTAGCATAGGAAGACATAATGGCTAAAATCTAAGACTTTGTAAGTTTTAACCTGTTCACAAAACATTCTTGCATTAGATGTGTCTTTTTGCCATAATTGATATAGAATTAGTTTGAGTGTTTCGGTATGGTGTTCTGCTTTGGACAGGTTGATGTCTTTGTGTCAAGAATTTTTACTTTGGGAAGCTTGTTTTTGTTGCGCTTGTTTGTCTAGTGAAAGTATCACAATCCTTTATTGGTATCCTCTTAGAACATGCGGCATTCAAGAATCCAAATCTGTAACCAGGTCGAGGAGTTGCCCCCAGTTTAGACAAGGATCGACTTATTATGGGTGATAGGATGAACAAATATGGAGAGACAGACCCTAAGGGATTGACCTAGTGCCTTGGGGGCTCATTGCTAAATGGCCTTGCCTACGTGACGATGCAGAGGCAACGTAGTTCAAGGTGAACCTGATGGACCTAAGACCTAGGCGATGGCAAAGGATGAAGAAATAGAATGGACTTAGATTGATAGTGTTGCAAGTATGGGCCTAACCGATGTTGTCATTGATGTCAACATACTCCTGTTGCATTAATGATAAGGTTTGGATGAGTCGTGAGCTGAGGATATTGAGAAAATTAGTCTCAATCAGGAATAGTGAAGAATAGTGCTGACTGTAAGACAAAAGTCCAAGATAGGATGATAATCAGAGGATGTGGATTAAAGGGTTTGTAGATATGTGTCTGTAGGTGATCCAGTAGAGATTTCAAAGGTCCGCATGAAGATTTGAAGAAGTTATGGCCGCTCAAGTAGAACCGGCTCTGACAGGTGTTCAGAGGTGACAGAGTGACACAGATAGGTCCGGTGAGATCCGGTAATGCACTATCCCATTTTGCGGATTTGAGCGAGTGTTAAAGATGTCCATGTGAAGTGTTAACTCGATTGGTTTGTGGTTTGAGGGTCTGGAAGAACCTATTCCTTTGTGACAGTAATGACAGACTGTGTTCTTAAAGCTCTAGATGAAGGAGAGGAGAATTCTAGCAAGCAGATGAAGAGTGGATGTTCTCAAGTGATTCGAGAAAGGTTGTTGTGATCCTTGGATCATGTCTAGTTCATGTTGGTGGTCCGCATTGAAGTTAGAGTGCGCATTTGAAGAATAACCACTGGATGATGGTGTTCTTCCTGAGACTGGCCGACCAGATGTGTTACACGTCTTGCGGATGTTCTTGTAGATGTTTGCCGACTTAGATGATTATTCCTAAGTTGATGCCTTGTATAAATGAGGATTGCGAAGTCAGTTTGAACTTGCCTTTTTGTGTGGAGATGAGTGAGTGGTAGCGAAGAGGAGAGCGAAAGGCAGAGAAGAAGTATTGAGCTTAATGAAACTAATTCAAGCATGGTGAAGATGCTATTCTCCAATTCATGTATGTGATACTTATTTCTTTGTAGACAATGTGTCTCTTGTAGGCAGTGAGCCTCTTGTGAGCAGTGTGCTCGGGCAGTGAGCCCTAATTGGCATGTGCCATTTTGTTCTTTATATTCTTCTAACAAAGAATACATTCTTGGGTTAATCACCTCGTGGTTTTTCCCTTAACTAGGTTTTCCATGTCAAAATCTTGGTGTCTTATGTGTTGATGAGTTTCTGCTTTTGATTTGAATGCATTATGTTTCATGTTTAATATACTGCTAATCACTAAGAGGATTTAAGTGTGTAAATTGGAGAAAGTTTTGCACAACTGATTCACCCCCCCTCTCAGTTGTGTGCCCTAAGTCTAACAATTAGTATCAGAGCTAAGTTCCTCTAAAAGGAGCTTAACCGCTTGAGGAGATCCAGGATGTCGTCATACAAGAAGGATAGTCTGAAGTTTGATGGAACCAACTTTGCTCTTTGGAAAGGTCGCATGAAATGTCACTTGTAGTGTATGGGAATGGCATACTGGTCCATGGTTACAAAAGTGTATGTACTTCCACAGGGTGGTCTGACAACCCTAAATGAAATCACAGATGCTGAAAATAATCTGCGGACCAAAGAGGCTCTTCTAAGCGCATTATCTGACTCAGAGCTCTCAAATGTTATTGACCTACTAACTGCCTTTAAGATTTGGAATAAACTGGAACTTTTACATGAAGGAGACCAGTATGTTAAATGTGCAAGGTTACAGAGTCTCAAAGGGAAATTTGAAAAACTAAAGATGAGAAATGATGAAAATATTACCACCTTTATGCCAAGAGTGAATGAGCTGGTCTGTGGAATTAGAAATGCTGGTGGAGTCTTGGATGAAAATGAGATTGTTGGTAAAATTCTCAGATCCCTTCCCGCTTCTTACAAAATCAAGGCTGCTGCCATTGAAGAATTCAGAGCCCATACAACTATCACAAGAGATCAATTGGCTGGGAAATTAGCTGCATTTGAAATGACAGAGTTTGGAGATGACCCCCCCCAAGACTGAATCTGCATTCAAAGCCAGTGCCTTTGTTAAAGGTAAACAAAGGTTTGATCCAGGAGAGAATTCTTCAAGGAAATTGTCATGGTATGAAAAAACAAGAAAAGATCTGGAAGAAGAAGAAGTAGAAACTGCTCAACTTGAAGCCCTTATTGCAAAGAGGCTACCAAGAGGATCCAGTAAGTATGAAGGAAAATTACCTTTTAAGTGTTTTAACTGCAATAAGATTGGTCATTTTCCCTCAAAGTGTCTGAAAAGATTTTCAAGGCAAAATCCTAACAAGCCAAGGTTCCAAAAGAACTGTTACTATGTTCATGAAGAAGATGATAATGAAGGAGTAACAGATGATGAATTAGAGACTGGAAACAAATCAGGAAATGAATGGGTGTTTATTGCCATCAAGGAAGAAGAACCAATATCCTCTATATCTGTCAATCATAAGGTTGTAGAAAGAGCCCTGGCTGCCCAAGTTGAAGAAAAGGATGATTGGGTCATTGACAGTGGTTGCTCTCACCATATGACAGGTGACAAAAATAAGTTCATAGATTTGGAAAGGTATGAAGGAGGAGTGGTGAAGTTTGGAGATAATTCTGCTGGTAGAATCAGAGGAAGAGGAACTATTTCTTTTGATAGAAGGAACAAAACTGGTAATGTTCTATATGTTGAAGGCTTGAAGCACAATCTTCTCAGTGTTGGACAGTTGGTGGACAGAGGCTATGATTTCCAATTCAAGAATGGAAAATATAAGATCTTTGAAAGCTCCGAAACAGAGATTACATCCGGTACCCAAACTAAAGGTAATATCTTCCACTTGGTTGGCACTGGTAAAAATTGCTTATTTTTTCAAGTTGATCAGAGTTGGTTATGGCATAGGAGAATGTGTCATGTGAATTTTGATAATATCATCAAGATAAGCAATACTTAGGCTGTAAGAGATCTTCCAAAATTGGTGAAACCTACTAATAGCTTGTGCAAGGAATGTCAGTTGGGTAAGCTGAGCAGAGTCACATTCAAAACAAGGAACTATCTTCTACCGGATTATTGGACTTAGTTCACACTGATCTTTGTGGTCCGGCAAGAACCAGGAGTATTCAAGGTGATAGATACTTCATGCTGTTAATTGATGACTATTCCTGGATGATGTGGGTAACCTTTCTAAAGGAGAAATCAGAAGCTCTTGAGAAATTCAAAATATTCAAGGCTATGGTAGAGAATGAAACAAGACTAAAGTTTAAATGTCTGAGGTCTGATAGAGGTGGAGAATTCACATCCGGTGAGTTCATAGAGTTCTGTGAGAAACATGGAATTAAGAGACAGTTGTCTGCTCCTAGGACTCCACATCAGAATGGAGTAGTGGAGAGAAAGAACTGGACCATCCAGGAAGCATCTAGGACCATGATGATGAAAGCAAATGTTCCTCAGATCTATTAGAGAGAAGTTGTCAGCACTGCAGTCTATACTCTCAATCGAGTTCAAATCAGAAGCAATACCGGTAAGACCCCTTATGAACTTTGGTTTGGAATTGCTCCTACTGTAAGATATTTCAGAGTCTTTGGTAGAAAATGTTACATCAAAAGAGATGAAGATCTAGGCAAGTTTGATGTTAGAAGTGATGAAGGAATATTCTTGGGTTACTCTACTCAAAGCAAAGCATACCGGTGTTATAACAAGAGACTAAGAAAGATGATAGAAAGTACAAATGTGAAGGTTACTGAGGGAATAGAGAAACCCTCAAGGTTTTATGAATATGATGAAGATGATCAGAATGGTGTTCTGGTTCAAGGAGTTCAATCCTCTTCTGAAAGTCAGATTCAAACTAATCCGGTAAATCAGGAAGAAGAGATAGGTCTGAATGAGCCTAATCAAGAAACATAAGTGCAAGAAACTCCCAAAATTCCAAGGTATGTAAGACTGAACCACTCTGAAGATCAGATCATAGGTGACAAAAGCAAAGGTGTGCAAACTAGAAGAAAAATTGCTCAAAATTCAGATGAATATTGTCTGATTTCAAAGATTGAACTTAAGACAATAAATGAAGCCTGCAATGATGAAAACTAGACCAAAGAAATGGAGGAAGAGTTGATGCAAATTGAGAAAAATCACACTTGGGATCTTGTTCCCAGACCTAGAAACAAGAATGTGATTGGAACCAAATGGGTCTTCCGGAACAAACTAAATGAAGTTGGTGAAGTAATCAGAAATAAAGCCAGATTGGTTTGTAAGGGCTACTCTCAAATAGAAGGAATTGATTTTGAAGAAACTTTTGCTTCGGTGGCAAGAATTGAAGCAGTCAGATTATTTCTTGCCTTTGCTGCCTTCAAGAATTTCAAGGTATATCAGATGGATGTCAAGTCTGCCTTTCTAAACGGTGACTTGGAAGAAGAAGTGTATATAGAGAAACCAGATGGATTTTAGTTGTCTGATCATGGTGATATGGTCTGCAAGTTGAAGAAGGAACTTTATGGATTAAAACAAGCCCCAAGGGCCTGTTATGAAAGACTGGATAAGCATTTTTTGAAGATTGGCTTCAATAAAGGTACTGCTGACAGTAACTTATATTTCAAAATTGATCATGAAAACATCTTGATTATTGAAGTATTTGTTGATGATATCATCTTTGGAGGAAGAGATAGTATGTGTAAAGCTTTTGCAAATCAAATGAAAAGTGAGTTTGAGATGTCTATTCTTGGTGAAATAAATTTCTTCTTGGGTCTGCAAATTACTCAAACAAAGAAAGGAATCTTCATTTCTCAGACCAAATATGTGAAAGAATTCTTGAAAAAATTTGGGATGGAAGATTCAAAGCCAATGAATACTCCCATGGCAACTGAATGTAAGTTGAGCAAAGATGATGACTCTCCTAAGGTAGACCAGACAAAGTACAGATCAATGATTGGAGGATTGTTGTATCTCACTCAAACTAGACTAGATATTATGCAAGATGTTGGTCTTGTTGCTAGATTCCAAGCTGATCCTAGAGAATCCCATGTCATGGCAATCAAGAGGATTTTTAGATATCTAAAAGGGATGGTTGAGTATGGTTTGTGGTATCCTAGAGATCATGATTTCTCTCTTCATGCATATACAGATGCTGATTGGGCAGGAGATGTGGATGCCCAGAAGAGTACCAGTGGTGGAGCATTCTTTTTGGGGAAGAGATTGGTTTCTTGGATAAGCAAGAAACAAGAGGCAATATCTCTGTCTACAACTGAAGTAGAATATATTGCAGCAGTAGGTAGTTGCACTCAAGTTTTGTGGATGAAGCAGATGCTAAGAGATATCAAAGTGGAGTATGAGGAACCTATCACAATCTTCTGTGATAATTCAAGTGCTATAAGTATATCTAAGAATCCAGTGTTGCATTCAAAGACAAAGCATATATCTATCAAGTTTCACTTTCTGAGAGAACAAGTGAACAAGAATGAAGTCAAATTGGAGTTTGTGTCATCCAAGGATCAGATTGTAGATATCTTTACTAAACCTCTACCTAAGGACTCTTTTGAGTATCTCAGGGAGAAGTTAGGGGTTATTGCCCCTCTGGTGATGAACTAAGGTGCACTGATGTGCATCAGTCCGGTGGGTATCACAGTCACATCTTGTGATTTGGATTGATGTTGGGGAGTTGCTACTCAGGGGGAGTAGTAGGTATGATTCTATAGTGTTGGAATTGCAAGTATGAGCCCTTTGCCATTGATGTCAAAGGGGGAGAGAAGACATGTGAAAAACAAGTGGTTGATGATCAAAGGGGGAGTAGTAAAGGAAGAGAAGACATGTGAATGGTTGTTGCTGATAGGGGGAGTAGTGACAGTAAGGAGAAGTTCTTGTCTTGATGGTTTTTCACATCATATGTTGCCATCAATGACAAAGGGGGAGATTGTTGCAAGTATGGGCTTAACCAGTGTTGTCATTGATGTCAACATACTCCTGTTGCATTAATGATAAGGTTTGGATGTGCTGTGAGCTGAGGATATTGAGAAAATTAGTCTCAATCAGGACCAATGAAGAACAGTGATGACTGTAAGACAAAAGTCCAAGATAGGATGATAATCAGAGGATGCGGATTAAAGGGTTTGTAGATATGTGTCTGTAGGTGATCCAGTAGAGATTTTAGAGGTCCACATGAAGATCTAAAGAAGTTAAGGCCACTCAAGTAGAACCGGCTCCAACAGGTGTTCAGAGGTGACAGAGTGATACAGATAGGTCCGGTGAGATCCGGTAATGCACTATCCCATTCTGCGGATTTGAGGGAGTGTTGAAGATGTCCGTGTGAAGTGTCAACTTGATTGGTTCATGGTTTGAAGGTCCAGAAGAACCTATTCCTTTGTGACAGTAATGACAGACTGTGTTCTTAAAGCTCCAGATGAAGGAGAGGAGAATTCCAGCAAGCAGATGAAGAGTGGATGTTCTCAAGTGATTCGAGAAAGGTTGTTGTGATCCTTGGATCGTGTCTAGTTCATGTTGGTGGTCCACATTGAAGTTAGAGTGCGCATTTGAAGAATAACCACTGGATGATGGTGTTCTTACTGAGACTGGCTGACCAGATGTATTACACATCTTGCGGATGTTCTTGTAGATGTTTGCCGACTTAGATGATTATGTTGATAACTGAGAGGGGGGGGTGAATCAGTTATCCTAATTGTTTCTTCTTTTGAACTTTCTTATTAAGCAAAGCAGCATTGAGTTAAACAAACAAACATTATCATGAAATGAGAAACACATGACACAGTATTTTTGACGTGGAAACCCGGTTAAGGGAGAAAACCACAGGGTGATTAACCCAAAGATTATTCTCTGTTAGAAGAATAAGGAGTTACAAAAATGGCACTTGCCAATTAGGGCTCACTGCCCGAGCACACTGCTCACAAAGAGGCCCACTGCCTACAAGGAGACACACTGTCTACAAAGAATGTTATACAATACTTGAATTGATTGGAAGCACCTACATATGCTAGGGTTCAGTTCCGGTTAGGCCCAGTACACTAATCTGCTGCACTTCATCTTTCCTCTATTCTTTATTCTGCTATCTTTTCACATACCGGATCTTTCTTACTACTTCTACTTTGATCTGTACTTATTCGCATACACTATCACACAATCACTGCTTTCACAACTAAATCCATCCTCTATATATATCCGCACAAGTAATTTCATCACCTTTCTAGTCAGCATCCGGAACAATCTGGTTTCTTACAAGCTCTGTTCTGTCGGCTGAATCCTTGCTCACCAAGCAATGCGGATCAAGCATATACTTGTAGATATCATTAGTCATGTTGGCCAAACATGATTCATGCCTTCACAACCTTTACCATCAACAGTAACATATCCGGAAAAGATTCTGATGCTCTGTCAGTCAGTTCTTCCTTCTATTCTCATTGTCTTTCAGGAATCCGGTACTCAGCTATTCATATCTTTTTCTTTGTCCATCACCGGAGGCTAAATCCTTGGAATATACTACTCAAGGTAGTCCTCTTGACTTCCCCAAATCTGCACTGCACCAAGACACTTCCTCTGAGAGGTCCGGACCAATCTGTCGGACCTTGCCACATGCTCTGTTCTTGTTCACCGGACCATAACAGTTCTTCATCCTGACTTCCGGTAGAGGCACACCATGACTTGCGGATATGTGGGATGACCTTTGTTGCCATCAATGACAACAACCATGAATCCATATAGTGTCTCTTGCCAACAATCTCCCCCTTTGGCATTGATGGCAATACTTAGTGAAAAAATGACTAAGTGTTTACACTATGCTCCCCCTTTGCTGATGCTCTATCTTTATATACAATTTCTGGAACTCCCCCTTAGTTGGATTCCTCATTTTTCACTGCTCCTCACTCCCCCTTTGACATCAATGGCAAAGGGTGGGGTCCGCACACCAAAATTTTCAAAAATTTTCTATACATAGCCGCATATTTACATACTCACATGAACTGAAGAATGTCTGCAAAAGATGTCTTCAGTTGGATCAGTTCTGTAGCCCAACTTTGCTTCATTCTATCCAAAATTGAAATGTGACCACTCAACAAAAATGCAAAAGCTTCTGCCCTCTTGAGATCTATCGGATCATTTGTTTGGGCGGTAGTTTGAGCATCACTGATGGCCTCATGCATAGTTTCTAACTTAGGGATTATAATCCTTCTAAGTTCTCCCATCCGGTTAGTGATATTCTTCCTTTCCTTCTCAAAGTTCTTTATTGCATTTGTGATTGCAATAGTTTGACATTCTTGATTTACTATGGAAGAGAGAGGATCAAAACTTTGAGACAAACTTTGTAGTTTGTCTTGTTCCGCTTTTATTTTCTTATCTATTTCTACTGTTGCCTTTGACCAGGAGATACAAAATTTGTAAATATCACCGCCATCCTTAAGAGCATTTTCTAAGCTCTTTATTCCAATACTCATATTTCTCCTATCGTTAGAGATTAATCCTAATACTTCTGAAAATCTTTTATCCAAAAATTCCTTCCGGACCTTTTCTTCAGCTAATTTTTCTAGAGAATCAAAATGTGTATCAACACTGCTGACTAAGGTTTTGAGATTACCGGAAGAGGAGGCTGTCGGATCTATCTAGATTGATGGCATGATCTTTTCAAGCACTCCGGAAGCAGCCTCTATCAACTCATAGTCTTCCATATGAGACTTTAGGAGTTTTTCATTTGCCTTAGCATTTGCAAATGAAGCTATCTTCATTGTCTGTACTGGAGAGAGAGAGTCAAAGTTGAATGGGCCTTTTAGAAGCTCTGGTTCATCAATCTCTAAAGTTTCTTGGCTTAGAAACTTTTGAACAGTTTGTGCAGTGTCTCTTGCCGGAGACAAATGTTTCTTTTCTTCTGCAGTTTTGTCCTTAGGAGTATTATCTCCTTCCACATTCTTACCACTTACAGTTGTGGTTTTCTCTGTTGGATTCTTCTCTTTCTCTGTATCCTTGGTGCTGTCAACCTCTTTTTCTTTTTCTGCTGCTTCTTTCTCCTGTAATTTTTCTTCTTCTTGGGATCCGGAGACTGTAGGGGAAGCCGGAGAAGAGATGTTAGCCTGTTCTGGTGGCACTTCTTCCGGAGTAGATGATTCCAAGTCCGCAGCTGTTTCTGCACCTGAGTCCTCTGTAATAGGAATATTAAACCTTTTGTATGTATTCCGGAGGATCTCTTCAGTGTCCTTGGCTACTTTGTCTGTCTCACCAAGCATAAGCTGATTCATCCTTGCTTTGCTTCTGAATTCATCCTTGCAGTCCTTGAATACCATGTTCATGGTTTTGTGATCAATTGAGGGATATAGCTGAATAGCTATCTGTTCCCTGATCTCAAGGTCTTTTGCCATGGCATTGTTCTTTCTTATTTCTAGTTCCATCTCTAGGCTCTTTGGGATTTCAGAGATAATCTCAATAAAAGCTTTATTGTAGATGTTCAAGTACCTTATTATAGCTTCCTGCAGGATCTTTTGATCTACCTCATTGTAGTCATCATAGAATTCAGCCACCAGTTGAAGGTTCCCATCCACAGTGACTGATTTGACTACACTGTCTAGAGACAGGGTGGGTTTTTCAGAAAATTCTTCTGTCATTTCTTCCTTGTCTCGACCAGAAGAGGGTTTACCGGATCCTTTCTTTTTCTGTTTCTTTATTTCTTTCACTCCCTCATCTGACTCAGTTTCTTCTTCATCCTTTTGGCTTTGATAAGCTCTTGAGGCTTTTGTCTTGGATCTCTTACCGGATCCCTGGACTTCCGGTTTTGAGCTTTTGGTTTTGATAGGTGTGGATCCTTTAGATGATCTGGTCCGGGTTGAGGATTCCACCGGAGCACTTTTCTTGCTTTTCTTTTCTACCTCTTTCTTTTCTTCCTCAGATTTTCTTCTCTTTTCCCGGCTGGCATCAAGTGCCTCTTTTGAGATGCCTAGGCCTTGAGCAATATGCTCTACTTCTTTTCTCACCTTCCTCTTTATCTCAGGTTCCCTGAGTTCTACATGTATCTTTACACTCAGCTCCTCAAAGGTTCCAAACCTTTTTGCCTTTGGATCTTTGGGCTGACTTAGCATGTGTTGAACATGTAGCTCCACTATTTGTTCATCCACTTCATACCCCATGGGCATGATCCATACAGTTCTTGGTTCTACTGCCTCCATTAGACACTGATCTGTTTCTACCATGAAGCATACTGTGTCTTTGTACTTTTCAACAAGGGATTGGGGTATTCTTTCTCTTGCATGCATCATGCTTTGGAAGTTCTTGAAATATCCCCATAGAGCTGTATTTCTTGCTTTAGCATCCCCAAGTCCATGCAAATAGTCTCTGATTTGGATGGCAACCGGTCTGTCATTCTGCCATATCCATCCGCTGGATCCGGGAAGCTCATTCATGTAGTAAAAGAAGAGACAAAGGATCAGATTGCCATACTTGAAGGAGTTTTTCTTGTCCTTCTTAATCTTCTGTAGATTTTCAAAAAGTTGGTTTACAAGAAGCTCACACAAGTCATAGTCTGCATTCTCCTTTAACATTTGATAAGCTGTGTAGATTGCAGTTCTCGGTACTGAATTTTCCCTACTGGAGTGATAGATTTTGTAACCAATTATCATAGATGCAAATTTGACATCTGGTTCAGTGATGTCATCAACTGTCATAGCTCTCTTGTCAAACTTGGATCCGGTTGCATCACTAACTGTCTGATTTTTGACAGACTTGAGAACAGGTAATCCACCGGATGAGTGCAGACCGGTTACAGCCCTAATTGCATCTTTGGTGATCTTGAAGGGCTTGTTCAGCCATAGGAAGTTGTCATGTACTCTACTTAGTACATACCGGACCCATTCATCTTCTTCAAAATAGGGGAAATGAGTGCACTGTGCAAAGTGTTTGTCCCGGATGGCTTTGTACTGAGGTTTGATCTCGAAGGAGTCATCTATCAATTGTTTGTGATAGATATCCATCAGTTTTGATTCTCCAAAGTCTTCAAAATTTGCATGGATGTAAACCCTAATGTCTTCCATATGTAATACACCATGTGGAACACTAGAGAAGGCTCCTAGTGGATCTACCTCCAATGACTTGTATGGATGTTTCTTAAATTCAGGTCGGGGCCTGTTTGAGATTTTTACAATATTTGGAGTAGCCATTTCTTCAAAAGATTTGTAGCAAGATATCAGACGTGAAAAATACCTTTTGTGTCTTCGGTTACACGGAGTGGCTGGATTGATTTCTGTATGTAATGACTTCGGCAGGAGATCTTCGGTGAACTTGATGAATTTTGTTGCAGAGCTCCTCTTTTCGCTTCTTCTTGGATGTGGAATGATCAAGTGATGGTTGAGAAATCCCTTATATCATTTCGCAAACCCTAATATCTGTTTGCAATAAATGCTCCACCTATATTATTCCGGTTTGCCTTATCCGGATAGCTTGGAGTATCCCAGATCAGTCCTGATCTATGAACATCATACGGATCTTTCAATCATGAATAAATCGAGGTGACATATTACAAGAACATCCCAAACGTTCTGTCCAGTCCACAGAGTAAAATAATGTACTTCCGGATCTCTCCGGACCCTTTTGTAGTCCTCTGTCATTCTGGAGCATCTCCCGGAATAGGTCTTACTTGATCGATCACAACTTCTTTACATCTTCATGCGGACCTCTGAAATCTTGTCTGGATCATCTCAGGACTTATATCTTCAAACCCTTTACTCCGCATCTTGTGTCATATCCAGCATCACTTGATTGGCTGGGGGAACAGGATTTTCTTTGAGTCTCCCCCTGAGCCAGAGCTCACTTTTTAATTTCTGGAAGGAATATCAGCACCAGAATCTGGTGCGGATCCAGTTTCTGTATTCTCTAAACTTTTCTTTACCCAAATCTTGCTCATCTAATTCCTAACTTCATCCGCATTCATCTTTTGTTTACCCTTGTCTTGATTCTGATTATACACCGGGCCTCTTTTGTCCTGATTCTTGCTTCTGCAGACTTTAGCATTATGACCGGACCTATTACAGATTTGGCAAATAACATTTCTTTGCATATTTGACTGATAACCTCTTGATCTGCATTGATTAGCCATATGACCTACTCTATTGCATGTAAAGCATCTACCTTTGAATGATTTGTTTACTTGCATATTTCTGCATTCATGAGACTTGTGTCCATACCTTTTGCAGTTAAAGCACTGTTCGGAGAAGGATGGATTAGTTTGATTCATTCTTTTTCTACACTGATTAGCTTTGTGACCAAAGTGATTGCAGCTGTGGCAGTATCCATTGAAAGATGGATATCTTTGAGCATTGGGCTGTCTTACCGGAGGTCTTTCAGGCCTATTCCTTGGATTTTCTGATCCAAAATTCTTTTGACTGGATCTGGAGCTTTCTCCTTTCTCATATCCCAAACCGTACTTGTCATCTGTCTTCTTTTGACTTGCAAGAAGTACTTCAAGTTGGGCAGAACTTATCTTGAATTTATCTTTATATTCATTTGCTGTTTGAAGATCTCTTTTGAGAGAGATAATTTGATTCTCAAGTTTTTCTTCATTATCTTTGGCATCTTCAAGATCAGATTCAAGATGTCTGATAATCCTGTCCATCTGGTGGCATTCTTCTAATTTCTCTTTAAGAGATTGTCTTAGATTATCTTCAGCTTTTCTTTTTTCTTCAATCTCTTGAGTAAACTTTATAGTTCCTGATTCCATTTCATGTCTTAACATAATGACTTCTTTTGATAACTTTTCACATAACTTGGTTTTCTCAGTCAATTCTTCATTAGTATTGCTTTCTTCAGTTTGGCTTGCCAATTGTTGGAGCAGCTCCTTTCTCTTTTTCATAGAGAGACTTAATTTGTCTTTTAGTTCTCTCATGAATTCATTAGCCTGTTTGAGTCTTTCCTTTAATTCATTGACTTCAGAATTTGATTGTTCAAGATCCTCAAGGGCAGTCTTGAGTTGCTCCCTTAAACCATATGCATCCATTTGAATTCCCAGATCTTCCTCAAGCTGTTAGGCTCTATTAGGAGGAACCTTGCTCTGATACCAATTGTTGATAACTGAGAGGGGGGGTGAATCAGTTATCCTAATTGTTTCTTCTTTTGAACTTTCTTATTAAGCAAAGCAGCATTGAGTTAAACAAACAAACATTATCATGAAATGAGAAACACATGACACAATATTTTTGACGTGGAAACCTGGTTAAGGGAGAAAACCACGGGGTGATTAACCCAAAGATTATTCTCTGTTAGAAGAATAAGGAGTTACAAAAATGGCACTTGCCAATTAGGGCTCACTGCCCGAGCACACTGCTCACAAAGAGGCCCACTGCCTACAAGGAGACACACTGTCTACAAAGAATGTTATACAATACTTGAACTGATTGGAAGCACCTACATATGCTAGGGTTCAGTTCCGGTTAGGCTCAGTACACTGATCTGCTGCACTTCATCTTTCCTCTGTTCTTTATTCTACTATCTTTTCACATACCGGATCTTTCTTACTACTTCTACTCTGATCTGTACTTATTCGCATACACTATCTCACAATCACTGCTTTCACAACTAAATCCATCCTCTATATATATCCGCACAAGTAATTTCATCACCTTTCTAGTCGGCATCCGGAACAGTCTGGTTTCTTACAAGCTCTGTTCTGTCGGCTGAATCCTTGCTCACCAAGCAATGCAGATCAAGCATATACTTGTAGATATCATTATTCATGTTGGCCAAACATGATTCATGCCTTAACAACCTTTACCATCAACAATAACATATCCGGAAAAGATTCTGATGCTCTGTCAGTCAGTTCTTCCTTCTGTTCTCATTGTCTTTCAGGAATCCGGTACTCAGCTATTCATATCTTTTTCTTTGTCCATCACCGGAGGCTAAATCCTTGGAATATACTACTCAAGGTAGTCCTCTTGACTTCCCCAAATCCGCACTGCACCAAGACACTTCCTCTGAGAGGTCCGGACCAATCTGTCGGACCTTGCCACATGCTCTGTTTTTGTTCACCGAACCATAACAGTTCTTCATCCTGACTTCCGGTAGAGGCACACCATGACTTGCGGATATGTGGGATGACCTTTGTTGCCATCAATGACACCAACCATGAATCCATATAGTGTCTCTTGCCAACAGATTATTCCTAAGTCAATGCCTTGTATAAATGAGGATTGCGAAGTCAGTTTGAACTCACCTTTTTGTGTGGAGATGAGTAAGTGGTAGCGAAGAGGAGAGAGAAAGGCAGAGCAAAAGTATTGAGCTTAATGGAACTGATTCAAGCATGGTGAAGATGCTATTCTCCAGTTCATGCATGTGATACTTATTTCTTTGTAGACAGTGTGTCTCTTGTAAGCAGTGAGCCTCTTGTGAGCAGTGTGCTCAGGTAGTGAGACCTAATTGGCATGTGTCATTTTGTTCTTTCTATTCTTCTAACAGAGAATACATTCTTGGGTTAACCACCCCGTGGTATTTCCCTTAACCAGGTTTTCCACGTCAAAATCTTGGTGTCTTATGTGTTGATGAGTTTCTACTTTTGATTTGAATGCATTATGTTTCATGTTTAATATACTGCTAATCACTAAGAGGATTTAAGTGTGTAAATTGGAGAAAGTTTTGCACAACTGATTCACCCCCCTCTCAGTTGTGTGCCCTAAGTCTAACAGATAGAAGGACCAGATATGGGATGGATGGGACAGTGGAGTGGAGTGAAGGGGAGCCTTGGGGGTGCATTAAGAATGGCCTTGCCTACGTGATAACTTAGAGGCAACGTAGTTTGACAACAGTTCGAATGACCGGTTCAAGATGAAAAATATGGAAGATACAAGAGACATGAAGTCACAACAGATGGAGGAAATGATTTGTCGCAGAATAGTGCATGTTTACCAGGTTTTCACCACTTGCTTTTATTTGTATGGAAGCTAAAAGTACACATGACGCCTGTTTGGAAGGGTAAAATGTGGATTAATCAATTGAATATTAAAAATGCAAACATCAATAGAATATGAAGGAGAAAAGGAGATTTAAATAACAAAACAAATGATACTTACAAACTTTTCACCTTTCATCGTCCATTGCTTGCCTTTTCTGTCTTGATCTTGATGGAGATGAATATGGCCCTCAGGAAGCTTGCTTCCTTGTTTCGAAGTCCTCAAGATGACAAGATGAAGTTGGCTATGATACTTTGTGTGGTTGAAGATGAGCTTCAACACACTATTGATGGATGATAGATGATATGGAGATGGGGGTGCCAAAGGCGCACTTGTGTTTCTGCAGCATAAGTTTACTCAAATGATAGATATGAAATGAAGAAGAAGAGGGTTGCATTTATAGAAATATGTGAGAGCAGATCAACTGTTGAGAAGAAATATGAAGATCAAAGGTTGAGAATGGTTGAGGAATGTGCGCGAATAGAAAGAGGACAAGTGTCCAAGGTCCGTCATGTAACAAGGGAGTTAATAAAATTGATTGAATAGTTATCTGAATAAACCAACCAGTTAAGTGAATTGATTGGGGAGTTTGAATGAATTGATTGATCAGTGAACTCGAATGATTAATTAGTTAATAGACTTGATTGATGAGTTAACTAATTTTGACTAGAGGATAAATAGGACATGTGGGTGAGGGAATATTAGCTAATTAAATATTTAAAATATTTAATTACATGTGCAACAAGGTGAGGTAGAAAGATGAGGTGGATTGATGAGGTGGAATTATGAAATTAGGACTTAGGATAGAGGGATTTAGGATTAATTAAATAATGTAGGATTATTTAATTTATGTGAGACATTAGAAGAATTAAGGGAATTTAATTAAATAAACTGATTTTATTTAATTATGGGATAATGAACCAATCAAATAAACTTAGAATATTTATTTAATTGACAGAAGAAAATAAGAATTAAGATAAATATTAAAATATTTACTTAATTCGGCATGAGCCAATTTTAGGTGTATACACCCATAAATAAATAGTTCACATTTATGATTTGTTCTCCATTCATTTTTTCTACCACACATAGTAAACAATTTATTTAGATTTAGATGTGAAACATATATTAAATATTATGTTAGAGGTGCTTAGAGATAGTTTAGATGTGGAACATCATCTATCCTAGTCTACCTAATAGGGCCACATCATGCAACCTATTCTATTTGGCCCAACCTAGTTTTAGTGTCCCTCATGCCTTCATCAAGTATTAGTTCTTATTGAAAAGGTGTTGCATTGAAAAGTGTAATGAGACTTGTAACTTTCAAGGCAAGAGAGAAAGACCAAAACTTGTATTGGACACAAGTCAAACACTTGGATAATGATATATAATCTTGTAGACATGACATACAAATGATGCAAGATGTAGAGATCTAATGGTTTATGTATGATGCAAATATGTAGCTTTAGATGCTCTATAATTAGACATGTCCTTAGAGCGATTCTCATAAATACTTGATGTAAATATGTATCCTTATATGTGGATATCTAACTCATGGATTGAGTCTATATCCACATGAATGAATTGAGTAGAAACTAATTTTTGGAAGTCACTTGTCTCAATCTTCTAATATCTAAATTTTAGTAAGGACTAGCAATGTTTACAAACACCTTTTAAGAATGTATTGAATTAAGAGGATCATGTTATCCTTAGTCATAACCCTATGATGATTTATTCAATGACTTTAAAACAATGATTAATGAAAGAAAGCAAATGTGCAATGGGCCTAGGATGAGTTCAAAAGCAAACAACTCCAAATTGGTTTCACTTTAAGTTCTTTGACCAAGATGTTCTTTCACATTCTAGTATGATTTTAAATGAATGAATGAATGTATTAAAATGCAACAACATAACACATATATCAACACTAATGTGCACTTGGTTAGATCACAATGAGTAATAGGAGGATTTCAGTAGGACTTATTTTGAATTAAAATTTTAAAAGTTTAGTGTTTGGATTTGTGATTGTAGAAATTACCTAACCCAAATCTACAACCATGGATTTGATCTAGGGTGGTTTTTTTTAAGGCCTTTAGATTACACGAGGTCCTTAAAAAGATAACATATAATCAAGATATTTGTTTGACTTCCATTTTTTAAATAAAAAAGTATACAACATTATGGAAAAAATTGTATACTAGTACCACTTATCTACTAGCTCAATAGATGACCAAAATATTAGGGTGTAAGTTAGTCCTTGTGGACATACTATGAATATATTGTATGGATTGGTATTACAAATGGGAAGATTGTGTGTCTTTGGTAGATCCCGTGTTCAATAAAACATATCATTTTAATGTATACATAGGTCCCATTGAATATATTATATATAAAAAATTAAATGTTGTATTTAGTGGTAAAGCACATTAGACTATTTTGTTCCTACTTGAAAAATATTTTTTTTATGTAACATTTAAATGTGCTAGTTTATTTATAGTTCATATTGTATCACATGATCTAGTAAATAAGTGGTGTTAAGCTGTGCTATTAGGTAGACTATTAATATGATTATTGTATAATTTCTTGGGGGCTGATCTTGGAGAACTTGACTACTTGTAACTAATCGACAACTATTAAGGTATTTATAAATACCACCAAGTTTACAAATGTTTAAGAAACATAGAGAAGTCAAGAGTGAGTAGGTAAACTAAAGATCAAAGATTAGTAGAATACAGAGGACAAGTTCATAGAAGTAGTACAAGTTTATCGTCATAGATTATTCTTAGATCATAAGACTCATCCCTACATAGAATCAAGAGAATATTTTAATCCCATGGTGATTGCCTCTTTGTCATCTCCTGTTCCTAACCTTGAAGATTATCAAATTTAGATCTTCATAAATTTTTATGTGCATTCATCATTTATCAAGCAAAGTAGACTAGTTTTGTATTTACGTTCTTGCACATTTTAATTATTAAGCTCAATATTCATGTCAACTCAACTCCATAATAGTCTAGGTTAGTGATGCTTAAATGTGTATGCATTTGATTTGATTATCCTAGACTAAGCTTTAGGAAACCTTGTTTTCTTATACATTTTTTATGAACTTAATAAATCCTATAAAAACTATGTAATTTCATGGAAATGGCTCAACTTTGGGAGATGATGAGTCACACATGGAAATGGTTTAGATAACTTGTAGCCTTGATAGGATATTAGAATTGAAGTAAAAATGTCTAACCTCAAATTGAACATAAGGACTTGATGAATGTATAGAGCAACAATAGGCCAAGGTCATTTAACCTTGTATCTATGCAAAATCTTGTGTGGTGCTCCTCAAAAAATATGGCTCATGGAATTTATGTGTAGATGTTTGAGCTTCAACTAAACTCACAACAAGGATAAGTTTCCAATCCCTATGATTGATGAGTTAGATGAATTGCATGAGTCATATTTCTTCTCCAAACTAGATTAATGGTTTACATAGCACTAGATCCATCTTTAGGAAGTATTCTAGACCATGTTCTGAACTCAAGAGGGTCGTGCTCAAGTTCCCAATTATGGATTTTGGCCTCACTAATGACTTGTTTACATTCCAAATCGTCTTAGATCTTTTAACCATTTCTTAGGAAATTCATTATGGTAGTCCTTGATGACATCATCATCTACAAAATAAAATTGGATGAGAACCTCATTCACTTGGATCAAGACCTCCAAATTCTTCTAGTTAACTAGTTAAGTGCAAAAAGTGTTAGGACTAGGTGTTGTAAACCTTGCAAGTCCAAGTGATGATGTCATTATTGAATATTTGCAAAATATTATAATGTTGGATCCTAATGGAAAAGGGTACCACACATGAAGAGAATCTTGAGATTCCTTTGTTGGCAATCTCTATCATGTATCATTTGTCTTATTAAACGATTGTAAGAAGTCATTGAAAGAGGATTGCAAGTTAGACTAGTCAAGGCATCTTTAATTGTCTCACAATTTATATGTTTGTAAGAGGTGTGTAAGAGACAATATCGCACCACCAAGGAGAACTCGAAAGTTACATATGTTTCCCTTGGTCATAGGGGTAAATGGTCATCATCATGAGTTATAAATTCTAAGTGGGGAGGAGTTAATTTTGGAGAGGGGCACATGTTGGGTTCAACTTGAACAAGATGGACCAAGGTTTGACTCATCATTTTGAGTCCATGGTTTTACTTTTCTAATATACCAAGGGATTGAAGTGGAGATTGTATGTTTGATTTTATGTAGGTTTACGTTGCCAAAATTCCTCCAAAATGCAAAGTGTTGATCTTTAATTATACAATCTCCCAAGCCAATTTATCCAACTTTACATAGATCTCTTGTGTCTATGGATGCAGTTTGCCTCCTACACAAAAAAAAAAAACCATTTTATGGCCTTCAATCCAACTACATCCAAGGATCTTTTTAATTCTCTTCTCTCATCAATCTCCTTACCATTTGAACCTTGAAACCTCACCACTATAGATGTTTGAGAGAAGAAAATAAGTCACAACATTTTTGGCAACCAAATAAAAAAGCAACGTCATTGTAAATACTCCCAAGCCTATGCTCATATATGATTTGTAGGCACCAAGAAAACACATCCACACAACCAACGTAGGTTTAATGGCATCTTAATGATACATTTTAGGGTGTCCTCAAGATAGACAACATGGGCAAGAAGGTCAACTATGCACATATAATGATTAATTGTAGGTGTAATACAATAAGGGTTACTTTACGATTAAAGTATGTATAGCCCTCGTCCACTAAACTTGCATGGCTGCACACACATAGAACACAAGAAAAGTTTATAATGTCATGATATGTTCCAAACTGCTTTATTAATTCAAAGATTTTGAAAGCATCCTTGCAAAATCCATTTTGTGCATATTCCTGTAACCATGGCGATCCATGAGACCACATTTCTTTGAGGCATTTTGTCAAACAGTTCACGTACGTTGTTTATGCTTCCACATTTTGCATACATGACTACCAGAGTAGTTACAACTAGAACATATGAAAAAATTCCTCTATCCTTTATGCTTTGATGGATGTCCATACCCTGTTCCAAAGCTCCCATTTGGCATAGGCTAGGAGGATGCTGACAAAGGTAGTAGAGTTTGGCTTTATGCGTGCAATTGCATTTGCTTGAAAGTTTCTAAATCCTTTTCAACAAATCCATTTTGTGAATACCCTGCAATCAAGGCATTCCATGAGAACATGTTTCTTTGAGGTATTCTATCAAACAAAGTTCATGTGCCTTGTCTATGCTTACACATTGTGCATATCCTGCAGTCATGGCATTCCATGAGATGATATCTATGCTCCTATATTTTGCATACATGTCTACCATGGCAGTTACAACTACAACATCTGATAAAGTTCATGTATCATTTATCTTGTTCTAAAGCTTCCATTTTGGTACAGGTAGGGAGGCTACTGGCAAAGGTTGCAAAATATGGATTTACACCTACCAATTGCATTTTCTTGAAAGTTTCTAAAGCCTTTTCAACAAACCTATTTTGTGTATATCCTGTAATCATAGCAGTCGATGCAAACCCATTTTGTGTATATCTTACAATCATAGCAGGCAAAGAGACCACATTTATCTACGCACCATCTGGTTAGACAGTTTGCATGCCTTGTTTATGCTTCCACATTTTGAATGCATCTCTCATTTAACCTACTAGGCGGGAAGCAATTTCAAATTGATTGGGCAGGAGACTATGCTAAATAAAAATTGAAGTTCACCAAACTGTGACTGCCGAAGCATCAAACTGTGACTGCTGAAATGGAAATTAGGAATGGAGAGTGGGACTGGGAATGGACAGAAATTAAAGGGCCCACATTGCCACGTCAGATGGTCAGTGCTTAGAGTGTGTTGTTTAAGCCCAACCTTTAATGACTCACTATTTATCTTATGGAAGCTCAATTAAGCCGTTGTCATGATCCTTGGTTGTGAGTTAAAATGGGCCTGAAACCAAATCAAAATTGTTTAATCTCATATAGCCATGTATTAAATACAAAGTGATAAACCATGAAAGTGGGAACCAATTGTCTATGTTATGGTAGTGGTCATGGATTAGAGGAGAATTGAATTATGCCATGGTAGTGGTCATGGTTTGATGTTGACGCTAAGTAAATTTCGGTATATATTTTAAACTTTGAAATCATTGTTTTTAATATTTTACATGAAGAGAGTTGTATTTAGATTGATGATTAAGAAAGATGTGGAAGTTGTCCTACTATAATTTCTCTCTACCTTGAAAATTTATTAAAAGCAACTTGAAACAAAGATTTTAATAAATGGTGGATAGGTGAGTTGGTCAAAGAAATTTTATGAAGGCTTTTGGATTTGGTTTTTATAGATCATCGGTTTGAATTCTTTTTTGTTTCTTCTTAGACATCACATATAAAGTTGTTGATCATTTATATGTCAAGAGTTTAGAGAAATAAGAGAGAAGGAAAAATAAGATGTTGATATGACTTTGGAGGTTGTTTGTGTGGTGACGTAAATTCACATGGAGACAACTAATGAAAATAAACCAAACAAACAAGTATACATTCCTTCACAAGAAAATCTAACCTCACTGATCGAGCGTAATTGGAATGCACCCATCTCTAATGGATTGCTCCTTTGATACATGAATATTATGTGGATTGCTCATGTCAACATCATAACTTTGATCTCTCAAGATGAATGAAAAGTAGCAGCATAAGTTTACGAAAATGAGAGATGAATAAGAGCTTGAGAAGATGTTCTATTTATTGAATTCAAGGAATGAAGATCAATGGTGGAGAATGATCAGAGAGATCAATGATTAAAATTGGATGAGAGGTTTTCAACAAATGAGAGTGACAAGTGTCCTTGTCCTCTCACAAATCAAGGGATTTAACAAGTGAGTTGACTGAATTGTTTAATTTGTTAACTAGATTGATTGATTAGTTAGTTGAGTTGATTGACTTGTTAACTAGCTTGATTGATTAGTCAACTAATTTGATTGATTAGGTAACTGATATGATTAAGAGTGATTTGAGGGAGTGATTAGAGAGAATCATGGTGAGACGAGTCAATTATGGTAAGAGGAAATTATGGAGGAAATTAAATAATTTAATTTTTGGTGCACATGAATAATATTGGAAAATAAATAAAATATTAATTTTATTTATTTGTGGTGGAGAAAATAGAAATTAATTTGTTTATTTAATTAATATTGGAAGAAACGAAGAATTAATTAAATAATTGTTAAATTATTTAATTAATGCTAGAAAATAGAAAACTTAAATTAATTAAATAATTAATAATTATTTAATTAATGCAGAAGAATAAGATATAGTGATAATAAGAATACAAAATGCATATTACATACATATCAACATCATCTCTAACAATAAGTCATATTTTTGTAACTACGCTCTCAACAAAATGTGACAAAATGAGGTCTTTTTTAGAAGACCTTTGTGCTCTCAACAAAGTTTGTTTGCTAAAGCAAATAGGGCAAGAAGGCGCTTCTCCTTTTAGAAGTCTTCAGGGTTAGGGTTTCGACTTTCTTTTTGAAATGATGTGCAGTTTCCTTCTTCCTTTCGGCATGGTAATGGTAATGGTATTGGTAATGGTTTTTGGAACAATAGAGGGTTTTTTGCAAATACGTTTCTTACAAAAAATTGAGCTGGGGTTTCAGGAAAGGTGGAAAATGGAAGCGGCATTCATCAGGTTTGGAGGGAAAAGTGAGTTTCCCATACAACGAAATCTCATGAAAGAACTACTGTTACTGGTGTTAAGGTCTCGGTGGGTATTGTTAATATTCAAATACCAGAAGATTTGGTGAATCCATATATTCAAGACCTTGCAACAAGGGCAATTATTGGTAAGGTTTGGAATTTGAAACTTCATTCTAAAAAATTTCTTAATTAGATTAGAGTTTCTTGGAAAGGGATTTCGGATGTTTTTTTTCCTTCATAAGGATTTAAGTGTTTTTACGGTAATTTTTGAAAATGGTTGTCTTCGTGATGAAACCCTAAAACAAAAATTGTGGTTTTATCAAGGTAAAGGGATTTGTATTCAAAAGTGGGAGCCTAATTTTGATCCCATTAAAGCTAATATGAATTTTGTCCCCTTTTGGATTTCATTGCCAAATTTACCCCTTGAATACAAAGATCTCAATATTATTGAATTTGTGCGAAGAAAATGGGTTTTTTTATTAAACATGATAGGTCTAATTTCCAAAAACCCAAATTGCTAGTACAGTTTTCTATAATTTTAAATACTTCATTTCCATTCCCTAAATTTCTGGAATTTCAGTCTAAATTTGGGTCTTTGAGACAAACGGTTGCTTTTGAAGACCCTATGGTAATGGAAAAGCCAGAGCTTTTTGAGTCTAAATGGGCCTGTGAGGATTTGAAAAATGATAAAATTGCATGGGAAGATCTTGACTTTGTCAATCTTGGGGAAGCATCTCTAAGTCATTTGGTTAATTCCTCCAGTCTGGATGAGGAACAAGATTATGTTAATAATCCAGATGAGGAATTTTCTTTTGATCTTGATTTTGGTAAAAGGGAGGACTCAAATTCCCCTAATTTTTTTCTTAATGAAAAAGTGAAAAAGAATTTATTTTCATCTTTTAACAAGGAGGAAGATTCTTGTTTATCAGAGGGTAGACTACATGATGCTTCAAATTTGGCTATTTTTTCTTTTTCTGAGGAGGAAGTGAAAGCTTTTGTTGATAAGAGTATTCATAAAGTTGCTTTTGATCTTATAGATAAAATTGCAGATGAGGTAATTGCAGAAGGTTCACATGAAGATGTAGGAGAGGGTGTCTCTCTTAATAATATCACTTCTAAATCAAGCTTGGAAACTGATAAACAATTAAGTACAGATAAATAGGATTGGAAGGTCTTATTAGGTGATGGGATTGGTAAGGAGGTTTTTAACCCTAATCAAAACTTCTCTTTTCCTCAATATGTCCCTCAGACTCCTCCTATTGCTAGTGATTTGTTTGATTTTGCTACAAAATTGTCCATCTCTCAAACTTCTAGTCAGGATTCTCCTATAGAATCTAGGTCTATATCTCCTTCCAAGAGAGGCCGGAAACCAAAATCTTTTAAAACTTAGGAAGAAATTAAGGCTGGGTTGCAGGCTACCCTTGAACCCTATTTGAGATCGGGGAGAGTGAGAAACTCTCCCCGGGAGCAATGAAGATCCTATCCTAGAATGTTAGGGGCATTAATGCCCCTAACAAAAGATGCTTGGTAAAGCGTTATTTAGATTATGTAGGTATGGACATTATCTTACTTCAGGAGACAAAGTTATCTCAAACTCAAGCTGAAAATATTTTTCCAAATTGGTTTAAATGGAAGTTTCTCCATTCTCCTTCTCATGGGGCATCAGGAGGTCTGGTTATTCTTTGGGATAGTAAAAGTTGTGATGCAGATCTTATTTTCTCTACTCAAAAGTTTTTATTGGTTAAAATAAACTCTCCTTCCCAAAACTTCTGGTTATTTAATGTTTATGGACCAATTTCGACAAATGACAAAAAATGGTGTTGGGATATTCTGTTAGCACTTCTTGAAAATTTATCTGGAGAAAAAGTTATCTTAGGGGGAGATTTTAATGCTATCACTTGTTTATCTAAAAAATCAGGAGGGATTTGTCCCCCTTAGAGGGTAATTGATGATTTTTCCAATTTTATTTCAGACAATGCGTTGGTGGATAGCCCTTTATTAAATGGGAAGTTCACTTGGTCTAATAGGAGAAAGGATTTTTTTAATATTGCAGAAAGATTGGATAGATTTTTGTTCTCTCCTGATTGGTGTTCTGATACTAAAATATCTAGTACCTCTATTCTTCCCTTTTCTACTTCTGATCATTTTCCCATTTCACTTCACCTGGACTTGGATATGGTTAAAAAGAAATATAGATCTTCTTTTAAGTTTCAAGCTATGTGGTTTAGAGATTGTAGTTTTTTACCTTTATTGGAAACTTGGTGGAAGAATGCCCCTTTTGTGAAAGGTTCTCGCATGTTTTGGCTTAATGAAAACTTAAAATTTATAAGAAACAAAATTAAGTAATGGAATAAAATTTCTTTTGGTAATATTTTTTCTCAAAAAGCTGCTCTGCAGTCTTAGTTAGAATAGATGAATGAAGTCATTATAGAAAATGGCATAGATAGTACTTCTTTTGAATATGTTAAATCTCTTCAATCTAACTTGGAGGAGATTTTAGCTAGAGAAGAAATATTTTGGAGACAGAAATCGAGGGAGACCTGGCTTAGAGAAGGAGACTGTAATACTAAATTTTTTCATGTTTTAGCTATGGTAAGAAGACATAAGAATTCTATTTGTGTAATTAAAGACACTATGGGGAATATTTTGCAAGATGATGTTCTGATTCAGAAAGAAGGAGTTAGTTTCTGTCAAAAGCTTCTTTCAAAAGAAAATATTAAGGTTCCACCTTTGACTATCCTTGAAGTTCTAAATCATATTCCACCTTTGATTTTACAAGAAGATAATTTGGAATTGATGAAACAATTTTCTTTAGAAGAAATTAAGGCAGTGTTTTTTCCTTTAGATCCATATAAATCTCCTAGCCCGGATGGTTTTACTCCACTTTTCTTTCAAAAATGTTGGGATTTTGTAGGTAAAGATATATGGTTGGCTATAGAAGAAGCTCGTAGGAATCGTACTGTTTTAAAAGAGATTAACTCTACCTTCATCGACTTAATTCCTAAAGTTGCTACTCCTTCTTTTGCTGATTTTAGACCCATGTCTCTTTGTAATACTTTGTATAAAATCATTTCTAAAGCAATTACTCTAAGACTTGTTTTTTTCATTCCAAAAATTGTGTCAGAAGAGCAAGGAGGTTTTGTCCCAGGTAAAGAAACATCTGAAGGTGCCTTGGTGGCACATGAGGTTCTGCATTCAATTTATGATCTTAAACTTCCTGCTATGTTGGTTAAATTGGATATGTTAAAAGCTTATGATAGAGTGTCTTGGAATTTTTTGTTTCAAGTTCTTCTTAAGTTTGGTTTCTCTTCTAAGTGGTGTAAGTGGATTACTTCTTGCATTTCTAGTTCAAGCTTTTCAATTTTGATTAATGGTTCCCAGTCTAATTTTTTCAAATCCTCTCAAGGGATAAGGCAAGGTGATCCTTTGTCTCCTTTTCTTTTTATAATTATGGTAGAAGGGTTGAGTAGATTAATTTTGAGGCAAAATTCCTTGGGAAATTGGAAAGGGATTAATATTCCTAGAGTTCCTTTTGCTATTACTCATGCTTCATTTGTAGATGACACTACTATTTGGTCAACCTGTGTTGTCAGAAGATAAACATATGAAGGATGTAATTTTAAACTATTATTTAGTATCGGGCCAAAAAATAAATCAGGAGAAATCTATTTTTTTTTTCTTTTTTACTTCTTCACTTGTTCAAGAAAGGGTTGCAAAATATCTGGGTTTTAAGGTAGATGTCCTCCCTTCTACATATTTGGGGATTCCTCTTTTCTCAGGTTCAATTAAAAATATGTTTTGGGATAAACTTATTAAAAGCATCAATTCCAAAATCTCTTCTTGGAAGGGCAAATGGTTAACTTTGGCGAGCAAAATCCTTATGATTAAATCAGTTTTGTCGATAGTGCTGGTGTATATGCTTTCAGTGCTTATGGTGCCCAAGTCCATCCTTTCTTGCCTTGTTAATATCTTGCGGAAATTTATGTGGAATGGCTCTAACTTGAATGGAAGAAAAATCCCTCTAATTTCTTGGGATAAAATCTGTATTCTAAAGCAGAAGGGAGGATCTGGGATCCATAACATTGAAGCTCATAATAAGGCTCTTGAAGCCAAGTTGGTTTGGAATTTGTATGAAAAACCAGACTCTAAATGGGGAAAAATTTTGATAGCTAAATATCTAGATTCATCTTCACCTGAAAGAATCTTCACTATTCTTAATCCAAATATGGGTTCTCAAATTTGGAACTTTTTATTAAAATGTAGAGAGGTGATTTCCCCTTTTTTATCTTGGATTATTCAGGATGGAAATTCAGCTCTTTTTTGGGATGATTCTTGGAATAGTTATCAACCGCTGTCAAATTTTGAAGGTCTTCAAGATATTAAGTTATTTTTGTGTCAAGCTTGGGAAACAAAAGTTAAAGATTATATTGTGGTTGATTCGGATTTGGTTATTAATAAAGTTAGTTGGAGAAATTTTGATGATTTTCCAATTCCTTTAGAATAGAAGGGCCTTCTTAGGAATCTCTTGAAGGAGAGAAGAATTTTTATATCAGGAGGAAGCGACAAACTTATTTGGGTCCCCTCAAAGTTTGGTCTGTATACAGTCAAGCAAGGATACCTAAGCATCATTAGTAAGGATTCTAATTCAGTTTCTGATTGGCCTTATAAACTTTGTTGGAGTGGTTCTTGCCTGCCTAAGGCAGGGGCTTTTGCTTGGTTAGCTTTGAATTATAGAATCGTTACTAGTGATAGGTTGGTCAGGCTTGGGGTTGCAAATTCTTTTTTCTACCCTTTTTGTTCAGAAGTAGAGGAATATGTGGATCATTTACTGCTAAATTGTTACTTCTCCTCAAAAGTCTGATACTGGTTAATATCAAAATTGTGTTTGCAGGGCCCCATTCCTTTCTCTCTCCTTCAATTTTTTCAAAGCTGGCCTATCTTGTTTACAAATTCTACCTTCTCTGCCTTGTGGTTGGTCTCGCCGAGTATTATGATTTGGATTTTGTGGCTAGAGAGAAATAGTAGAGTTTTTAGAAAAAACTAATAACTCTCTTGAAGCAATTATTGTAAAAATTGAGAAAATGATTTCAGAAGTAGTCTCAGCTTCTCTTTTGTTAAAAAAAATAGGTTCTCTAGTTTTTACTTCTTGGGATGATCTAATGTTAAAATAATGGAAATTTTTATCTTTGCCTAATTCAAGTTGCTTTAACATCGGAATAAAGATAGATAGGTCCTCCATTAAGTGGTTCTCTTTACATGTTTCTTTTGTAAAATTGAATTTTGATGGTGTGAGTAGGGGTAATCCTGGTGACTCTAGTGCTGGTTGTGTTTTAAGAGATCATAATGGTTCAGTTTTAAGAGCCTTATTAGTTAAGCTTAGTGTATATTCAAATAATGAGGTAGAGGCTTTGGCATTAATAGTAGGTTTAAATCTTGCATTAAAATGTGAAATTTCAAATATTATTGTGGAAGGGGATTCTTTGAATATTATAAGGGCATTTTCTCTTAAGTCATCTCCAAGTTGGAAAATTGATTACTTTTTAAAAGTTGGAAGGAATCTGCTTGATCATTTTCAATCATTTAAGATAGTCCATACATATAGGGAAGGTAATTTGTTAGCAGATTTTTTAGCTAATCATGCCTTTTGCATTAATGATTATAGTATGGAGTGGGACTCAAATTCTTTGTTATTGATTCCCAGAATTAAATGCAGTTTAGCTAAGGAAAGGCCTAACTAACTTGTTTAGCATATTATGGAGTATTTAGAAGAAAGTTATTTTTAAGAGAGTATTTTGTTTAGCAGCCAAATCTAGATTCATCTCCTTCCTGCAGTTCTGGTCTGACAGTTGATGTCATCCCTTGGTTTGAAGATAGTTTCATTTGGTGTTTAGTACTTCTGCTTTAATTTTGCACGTAGGGTGGCAGTTCTCGCTTAATGGTATTTCTTGTCAGGAATGATTTTATTCATTGTATTTAGAAGGAACTCTCCTTTTTATTCATGTCATCTACCATTTCTTGTAAGTCTTAAAATTGCTCTGCCTTAGTTTTCCTAATCAGTTTTATTTTTAAGATTCAAGAATTTTTGTTAAGGTATGGGCTTTGTCCAACGAAACAAAAGAATTCTCTTGCCAATCCAGAATTGGGAGCAGCCATCTTTAGGTCTCCTTAATCTGAACTCCATGCAGGAAGTCTTTAAGATTCACGAAGATGCTGTTGAAAGAGCAATTATACAGGTTTGTGGTCTTCAAGTTTTGCATTTTCCTAGAACTTTATATTTGTCCCAAGTGGTATCACATTTCCTTTCAAATGCTATGGATTTGTTGCAAAGTTTTGATCTGGTAAGGAATCTAGGCTTTATGTTTGTCCAAGATATTCATTTTCCAATGGATGTTTTTAATGAAGTTGTTGAGGATTATGATTTGTATATTGGTACTGCTCTTGTGTGTGGTTTGTTTGACTGCAAGGATATTTTTTGCCGACCTACTCTTCATTGCCTCTTCAATGCTTTACTGCATGGACTTCAAAATAACTGTGTTCTGTCTTTTCATAATTCTGTCCATTTCCATAGGAGAGAGCTAGGGAGACAATTAGTGGATAAAGCTACAGAGGTGTTCAATGCATTATCCTTTCTGCTACATTACATTCCTCCTCCACCACCTTCTCCTCCTCCTTAGTCGCAGAAGAGGAGGTTCTTCGCCATCATGGTTTTATTGTTCAAAGAGTGCAGGATGATAATTGATAGTTATGGTTTTTTGTCTGGGTGTTTTTTGTTTTCATTATATTTGGGTTGTATCAGTTGTAATTTTTGTAATATCATCTTATTGATAAAGATGTTATTCATGTAATGTTCACAGCCACAGACTTTTCTTGGTCGACTCATTTTTTTGAGTCATTTTTTTTGTAATAGCTATGTTTTTAAAAGGCTACAACCGGAGGTTTTCTTTGTCTGATTCTTTCCTGCTAGTATGCCTTATTGAATCAAACTTTTTGTAACTTATCTTTTATATTTAATATAATTTTAGTGGCTATGCCACTTTTTCTAAAAAAAAAAGATATAGTGATAATAGACGAAATTAATCAAATAATTAAGAATTATTCAATTAATGTGAAGGTATGGTAGATGAAAAACTGAGTTGGGAAGTGAGGCTAATTTTAGGTGCCTACAGTTAGTTCAAATCCTGCCAAATATTTTCCAATTATGTTTGCACATTAGTTTTAGAGTTACAAGTTTTTATTTACACTATATGTAAAAGGTGTACAGTTTCAGTGGAATCTGACACTTGATGTCTTCCTATGGCTTCTATTTTGCATTACATGCAATTCTTAAGAAAACATGGCCACTAAATTTTGACTATCTTGTGGCATATGGTGTTCTTGATTACATCTTATTTGATGTTAAATGTTGCACACGACATAAAAAGCAAAAGCTTAAAAAGTGTTATGAAGCAGATATTGAAAATAATGGAGAAAAAAAAAGTGAAGAACTTATCAAACTTAAAGACTAAGCACATCCTTTATATTGGAGGCTAGAGGCACCAAAGTCAGGAGGGGTTTTTGTTATCTTGAGCTAGCTTCTCAATCAGAGATGCCACATTGCATGAGAAGCACCAGTTTTGATTTGTGTCCCTTAATGGAGCAAGGGGGGCTTGGCAATTCTTGACAATATTTGTGGATAGTTTAATTTCTGAAATAGTGTGGGATTGGTGTATCTACATTGGTTTAGTTCCTTTTGTACAAAGGAGGGATTTGGTTCTCATTGCATTGGAGGAGGGATATTAACACTTTCAAAGGAAAGTGGACTCTCGAAGGAGAGTTGCTCTCTCATATGTAGCATTAGAGGAGGGATTTTGGTCCACACTTAGAGAAGATGTGGACTTTTAGAGGAGAGTTGTTCTCTCATTGTGCATGGACGATGGGAATATTTATATTCTCTGATGTGGTACAGAGGATTTTAAGGTTTGATAGTCAGGAGATTCGTTGATAGATTCAATTCGATGTGTTTCTTAGCTGAGCAAGAAAAATTGGTGGAGGCACTTCATCAAAGTTTCCAAAAGGGCTGCTATGTTCAGTCCTTGCAGTGTTTCATCCTTTATTTAGATTGATGTAATAAGGGGGGAATGTTGGAGTATTACATCTTTTTATACACTTTACCATATAGTTAGTATAAGTTATATTAATTAAATAATCAAATAAATGTTTGTTAGGTTAATTGGTTGTTGGGAAGGTACATTCCCGTAAATAAGTTAAGGGAGTTAACACGAAAATACATTAGCTTTATAAGCTATTGTAAATCAATGTAAATTTCAATTGAAGTTGTATGCATTGAATATCTGAAAATATCAATAAAATATATAGTATTCTATGAGGTTTTGTTGTGTAATAATGGTTTGACTCAATCTCTTTATGTTGCTCACCATTTTAATAGTCGTTAAGTTTTAGATAGTATAGATTTGGGAAATAATGAAATATCATGTTTATTTTATTTAAAATATAATTGTAATTGAATTAAATTGCTTATATTTACCATCAAACTTAGAAAATATATTTTTAATGACAGCCCTTCTGATTAGATCCTGACTAAAAGGAATTGAATAATTAAAAGGAAGAATTATGTCATTCAGAGGTTTGTAATTAATATAAAATCTACTTTTGCTTACAAACCTCTGAATGGCATAATTCTTCCTTTTAATTATCTAATTCCTTTCAGTCAGGATCTAATCAGAAGGGTTGTCATTAAAAAGATATTTTTGAAGACTGTAAATATAAGCAATATAATTCAATTACAATTATATTTTAAATAAAATAAACATGATATTTCATTATTGTCCTTAATCAAGACTCTAAGTTGTGGGAGAGACATGAGTCAAGGTTGCATGCCCAAATAGGAGAAAAACAAAAGAATTCAAAATCTCAAAGAAACTAAATAGCTCAATGGAAAATTTCAGACTAGGAAAACATTGATGGCATATCAGTAGATGTCTCTAATACTATTGAAAATGTTTCAAAAATATACAAAGATGTCCAAAAGATATAAAACTATAATTATGATGCACATACCAATATTGAAAATATTATACACTATAAGGGAACCCTAGACACAAGAATTAATCAAATCATGACATGACAAACTAGAATGGAGGCAACCATGGATCATGTGCAACAAGAACAACATAGGAGCTTAGAGACAAGTCAAAATGAGCTTAATGACAAGGCCCTCCTAGATCATGTATCAGGTAAATTAGGAAAGGTGAGGGCATATGTCAAAAAGATCAAGGTCACACAAGCAAAACATGATAGTTTTGATGATGAAAAGACACTTATAACATTAGATAGGATTCCTCCTATAGTCAAACCCAAAAAATAGAAGGCTGAAAAATATTCTAGCTCAGGATATAAATATTTGAGTATTGAAGAACTTTATGAGAAGCTTAACATAAAGGTTGTGATTGAAGAAAATAATTGGGTAGAAGAAATAGGGTTAAAGGACATTTATGAACCCATATATGCCCAACAAGAAATTTTTGATGAAATTTTTTAGAAATTGAATTAGAAAGGGAAGAACCCAGTTGTGAACCAATACAATACTCTGAGCCAAAATCCAGAAATGATGTAGAACCATTAGCCAAAACCTATGATCTAATGATGGGTTTGGTATTTAAATCGAAGAGGTTTTGGAAGAAAATCTAGGTCTAGAATAGATGAGGCCTACAACAACCAATGGATATATTATAAATATTGACAAATTTCTTGATCCATATGATTGGCTTAGTACATCATTTGACAATCTGAAAAATGTCTTTGAATTCAAGAATTATAATAATACTATGAAAGTTCATTATGCCACTAGATTGTTTCTTAGGAAAACTTAGACTTGTAGGATGGACTAGTAGAAGCAGGTCCTAGAGATGAAAAGAACAAAATTGAACAAGCAAATACAGGTAGGTAGGATATTTGTGATCTAGGGCTTGAACAGTTGAAATTATGTTTGATTGACCAATTTTGCATGAACAGGGAAAATAAAGTAAGAGAGGCTATAAATACATTGTGTTCCATGAAACTATGCAATCTAGCTAAAATCACTTCATATGCTTTAACATTTGAACAGTTAGCTTTTATAGCCAGATTACAAAATGATATGGCTAGAAAGACTTATTTCTTAAATTCCATTCCTTGTAAAATTGGTGAAGTTGAAACTCATGTCACTAAAAGGTTTGATCTTGATGATGTAACTCTTCAATAATTAAGGGGTTATGTAGACTAGAAATTGAAGGTACACAATGTCTCCTTAAAAATGTAAATAGTAATCTGGATGAATATAATTCATCCTATAATCTAAGATCCTATTGTAAGAATACTCCAACGGTGAAGATTTGGGGTGTGGACACAAAAGTAAATGTTCTTGAAAATCCAAGAGTTATTATAAGCCCCACAAGAAACATCATTACAAAAATTATTTTGATAGCATAGTTCATGGGCAAGCGGAACTACAGTTAGCAAAAGATACAAGAAGTATAGGTTCAAGCCTATTTATAAACAACAATTTAAAAGAAAAGGTTACAAACCACCTCCCCATGTTCTCAAAAGAAGATCGCAGCCAAAACCAGTGCCTGAGCATATCAAATGTTACATATGTAATGGTCCTCATTATGTGATTGATTGTCCTAAAAAAACAAAAATTTCCTTGCCAAAGTCTTCTTTCAGTCATAAGTGGCAACGTGGTGGGATGCTATTCCAGCACAACAAGCTATCCAAGAACTAGAAAATCAGTACTATGAACTTCTAGAGGTTACAGAAACATTTGGTATGATAAGAGAAAAAATAACTAAACAAAAGCAAAAGAAATATGAATCATTTTCAGAAGACTCTCAAAAGATGAAGAAGAAGATCTAGTCATAATTTTGCTGAAAGAAAAGTTGAAATAAGTAGAGAAAAGACTTTTAATAGAAGAAAACAAGGATCCATATAAAGATGCTTACACCAAAGAAGACAAAAAGAAAGAAGGTAAAAAGCATATGGATCTTATCAACAATCTCCAAGAACTGAAAAAAGAATTGAAAGAGTATATCTCAAAAAATAATCAAGTTACAAAGAACCTTCTTGGAGAAGCTAGAAAGGATAGTCATCCAAAAGTAAGTATGATAGAAGATATTCTTTTGAAGATTATGATTCAAATATTATTATATTCAAGAAATTGGATATACTAATGGATGATAGTGCTAGAATAAAAATAATAGTTTTTAATCAGTAGAAATTAATTAAAGAAATCCATAAGTCTATGAAAAGAATTGAAAAAGTCTTGTTTAAGACAGACAAAGGATAAAAAACAAAAGCTAAACCTAAAAAGAAAAAGGAAGTAGAAAGTTCAAAATTAGCTTATGTTGTATATGTTATAAATAATTGTTCTTATATTAAAATTGGTTTAGATTGTCTAGATTACAAATTGCTTGAGTTTGATACTTTTTTGGACTCATGATTGACTAGATCATTTGCAAAGACAAAATCCATTCTAGAAAAATACTAGAAACCAAGGATGAAACTCCCAAAGGGACACTCTATAATGGGTGAAAAACATAAAATTGGGAGATGTGCTCAAGATCTGCATATCAAAATAAATCCAATAATAGAATTTCATTTCCTTGAGAAATGGTTAGCAAAAATCAGGAGTCTAATCAAAGATTGCTTTGATTATAAATAATTTGATTTTGAGATGTTCTACTTAGAGAATTTGGACTTAAAGAAGGAACTCTCTATACAACCAAATAATGCTTTTATAGTCAAAATCTAGATTACGAGGATGTAGAGAATTTGGTGGCATATAGAAATTCAAAGTACCCTTCTAAATGTAAGTAAATATGGTTTTTTTAATTGTTTAACCTTTTATGTATGGGAGTTCGAAGATTATGTAGATATAGATGGTGTGCTAGAACTAAACACAAAATATTTTTTTAATAAAATTAAACTAGGTTTTGCTGAACATTTCAACATGAGGCTAGCAAAATACCATGAAAGGAGATGGATTTTTAGTTTTCCAAGGATTGAGTTTAATCCTACCAAAAGATATTAGTTTTCCAGGGGAATTATAAAGGATCATGAGGTCAAATTGATAGTAGCTTAGGTAGCACGAAGAATCAAATGGGAAAATATACTTTTCAGTGAAGTTAGAAGAATACACTTTACTTTTCACATTAGACCAACAGATCAAGCGAATATTGATGCTCCCATGTGAAGACCTTTTATGTGTCAGAAATTCTACAAGGAAGGACATAGGACTGAAGACCTTTGTTGGCCAATCGACAAAGTTGTGAAAGTTTTGTGGACCCCTATTCAGATAAATTTATTCCTTTGTACATGCATGTTGACATCTTTTGTACTATTTAAATAAATCTCAACCTTTGATGCCACATCTTGTAAAGGAATCATTGATCTTCTTACATCCTTTCTATAAATGTAAGCTTGACCTCCTCATTTGAGCATTGGTGGTTTTGGGACATAGAGTCTAGAGAGTTTAGAGATCTAGTTGTATGCTCTTAACTTGTGCAATGTACGATCTTTCTAATCAGAAAACTGGTTAGGATTGTGATTTATTTATGTCCTTATCAGCTTAAAAAAATGCTATTTGAACTATCTATATCATGTGTTCATATTGTAATACTTCTCTTGCATATTATCATATTAATATTAAAATCTATTATTCAGATTGTTGAGTATGTTGAGTCATGGGTTTGCAATTAAATTATGATAAAGAATATCTAAATTTAAAGTGAGAATAAAGGGAGAGCTATTATCGCAAACATTATCTCTTTGATGAACAAGGTTGTAATTTAGGAAGACATAAAGATTAAGAAAATATTGAGATCTTGTCCAAATGGTATCAAAGAAAATATTGAGATCATTTTTCTACCTTAAACAAGACTTCTTCAATTCTTTTCAAAGAGTTATGGATTTCTTTAATTAATTTTTGCTGATTAGAAACTGTTCTTTTTATTTTGGCACTGTCATCCATCAGTATATCCAATTTCTTGAATATAACAATATTTGAATCATAATCTTCAGAATCAAATCTTTTTTCATACTTACTTTTGGATGACTGTCCTTTCTACCTTATCCAAGAAGGTTCTTTGTAATTTGATTAATTTTTGAGATACTCTTTTAATTTTTTTCAGTTTTAAAGATTGTTGATAAAATCCATATGCATTTTACCTTCTTTCTTTCTATCTTCTCTAGTGTAAGAATATTTATATGGATCTTTATTTTCTTCTACTAAAATTCTTTTCTCTTCTTCTTTCAACTTTTCTTTTAGTAAATTATGACTAGATCTTCTTCTTCATCTTCTGACGAGTCTTCTGAAAATGATTCACATTTCTTCTTCTTTTGTCTAGTCATTTTTTCTCTTATCATACCAAATATTTCTATAACTATTGTCGTATTTTGCCTAACCCCAAAATATCCCTGTTCCTGTCCTATCACAGAAATTCGATCAGAGAAAGCCTAAATAGAAGGAGGAAAGTCTTAAATCCTACATTTCCCCATGCTGTGCCTTGCAAAATTTCCCAAAATCTCACCTAAAAAATCTCTGCAGAAAACCCAGGAAAACCCAGAAATCCTTAAGCTTCAAGTATCTTCCATTGTAGGGATTTCTTGTTTCCATACTTAGTCATTTTAATGCATATGATCATGATGTCATCATCTATTTAGGGGTTTTTCTATCATTTGGTCAAAATTGTATCTCAGATACAATTTTATTTGTATCTGGGTCATGTACAATGTTTTACTGTACATTAGGTTCTTTGTATGCAATTTTTTGTATGTATCTCTGTTTGCAATTGCGCATACAATTGCATATACAAGGTCATATACAATTGCATATACAAAAGATGATGCAAATGAGGTAGATACAATTCCGGACTCGACCATTCCTTCATGCTATATTTGATAGTGGTTCAATTCTGCCTTTGTATGTTGTATTCGAATTGCATGTGTGTGATATACAAAAGCATATACATGATCAAATACAAAGTGATATACAAAGGACTAGGATGCAGTCCCGGACCCGAACCCAGTTCCAATTTGCTTCATAAAATGTTGAGATCCACTTTTGTATGCACATGCGATTGTATCACATATTCAAAGGCATATGCAAAAGGCTATACAAAAGTTAGGGTTATCTTTTGTATGTTGGCAATTGTATTGTTTATACATTTGCATATACAAAAGAAGATACAAAGGCACATACAATCGCATATACAAAAATTGAATATGCAAAAAAGTGAAAGGAAAGAAAATTGCATAAATGCATAAAGTGAACCTAGCAGTGTAAAGTGCATATACAATTGCATATGCATGATCAGATACAATTGCATATGCAAAGCAATATACAAGTGCAGGGTGCAGTTGACCACAACTTTGACCATGAATATCTTCCACATCCTGAGGAATTTCTGCATGCTCCAAAAGGCAAAAGTGCTTATTTTTGCCTCCTCTTTCATCTGACAAGATTTTGAGGGGATTATCCTCACTTTCAAGATATGATCTGTATATGCATGCTTAGCCGACAGGATGTCTCAGCAACCCCTTGGTGTGTTGCAGAGGTTGATATGTTGCCTTTATTCTAGTTGGTGAGCTTTGCAGATGCATTCATGGTGGATGGCTCTATTCTTCAATGCATATGGGTTCCTCTGGCTCGCTGGAAGACATCTATGTGGTTTGCGATGATTTTTGTGCTCCCTCCTTCATATGTTGTCCTCCTCTGTGTGTGGGCAACCGTTTCTTAGGTTGCAAACTTGCCAGCGACATGGTTCCTGTCCTTTCATCATGCCCCTATTCCTGCATTAATGACCTCAAATCCTATGGAATGACTTCAACGCATTCTGTGCAAGAATTTGATCTATAAAATGCATTGTAACCTCATTATTCAGGAGGATGGAAAATTTTGGGTTGTTATGCTGCCAAATTTCTTGTAGTCAGACCTCTTAGTGTAATTACAGGGTAAGGGAATGTGACTCATTGTGCCTGAATCTAGCCCCTGCTATCTTCCTGTTTATCCACCAATGAATGTGATTAGCTATACTATGTCTTTTCCTTCTACTGGTTATTTTGTATTGTAATGGTTTCTAACCTTCATGATCAATATATGCATGATTTCTTGTCTCTCTTATGTCCTGATTTCTGTGTTTTACTTGAAATTATAATATATTCTGTGAGTAAAGTAGCTCCTCTATAGGTTACATCTTCATATCGAAGCCTCAATCAGCCCTATAAGCCTATGTGAACTCCCTTCATGATTGAGATCATTGTTGTGTCTCTCTTCCAGAATCACTATCACTCACTAAATCTGGTGTATCACCCTTTCATTTCAGTTTCCTTCTAACCCCTTTTTCCTACAATATTAGCACTAGGTTTAGATCTATTTCTCTAAGCATTAGGCTTAGAATGAGGAACCAGCCTTCTCTGGAGGTCTGATCTTAATTTGCAAAGTTTCACACTTTCAAGATCATTCCCATTATATCATTAGAATGCTTGGACTCTCTCCAAGCAGGGTGCAATTCTATGTGACAACAGTTTCTGGCATGGCCGATGGGACTACTCTGCTCTGAGTGAGAGCTAGACTAAGGATTTGGTGTCACTCTTGGTCTACTTGCCACTGTGAAAGCATCAACAAACACCTGGCGACTCTTTGCTGATCTAGTTCCTTCATCATATTTCAACATTTCATGCCTGTGCAGACAAGGTCTTCTTCTAGAGGTAACTTCCAATTTGTTGAACTCTCATTTGCTAATAGGAGGAGAAGAACAAGATTATCCAGGTCCCCTATGAGGGAAAATATAAACCATTATTTAAATCATACAAGGGTACAGTCCACTCCTCCTCCATTAGATTTTTAGGTTAGGTCTCAACATACAGTCAAAACTTTTCATATCCCCTTCGTTATCAACCTAAACATACCTAACATGGTGAGGAATCTGCCATTTGTTGCATTTCATGGAGATAGCCCTTTGGACCTAACCCAGTATGATGATATTCCTACATCAGCCTTGAAGGCTATACCATATTTCAATGGTGAGAACTCTACCACCCCTACTGAGCACATACAAGATTTTGCCAGTGTCTGTTCAGTCCACCATGTCACTGCTTACAACGTGGCCATGAGATTGCTGGCCTCTTCTTTTAAAGGCAAGGCCTTACAGTGGTATAGAGGCCTCCAACCTAATTCAATACATAACTGGGATGACTTGGGCACTAAATTGTGCCAACACTTTGAAGATAGAAGTGACCATTTATCACTTATGGAATAGTTGGCTTCAATCAAGAGGGCTCCACATGAGTACATGGTAGATTTCAACTACTATTTTCAAAAGACATGGGATATGATTCCTTAGCTGGTGAAACCCTCTCCTAACATTGCATTTATATACTATTTGAAGTCTTTAAATCATGATCTTGCAATTATGATTTAATCCATGGGTGGAGTTGTCTTGCCTGATACTTATGATATAGCCATTAGGGCAGAAAATTGCATAATCTAGGTAGAGAAGATTGCTCCAAGGCCACATATGCTTCTGTTTCCAGAAACCCTTATCATGCAGCCTGCTGCTATTGCTCTAATTCCCACTGCAGTCAACCCTATCCCCTCTCTAGTTTCACCTACATTTGAACAAATAGAGGAGAGAGATGCTCAGATTAGAAAGTTAACTAATGAGTTGACATTGGCGAGGAGGCAGAATGCACAACCAAGCTGGCCATATCAACATTATCAACCCTTCAATCAGGGTTATCAATAGAATAGGCCTCCATATCAGCATAATGTGCAAAGGCAAGGGCAGCCTAGCTACATTAGACCTCTCAATCATGTTAATCCTAATGCAACTACCACTTCAGGGCCCCTTGTGCTGATCCAGAACAATCCAGCTCAAGATAGTGACTGGTGTCACCCTTGCAATCAACCACATGACCAAAATTTGTGCCAAGGAGGACATTTCAGTCACTCTTTGACAGTGCAAGATCAACCATCAAGCTCAGAGCATCAGGTTAACATCAACCAAGGAATGGTTGATAGTCAAGAACAAATGCAAAATGATGCAACTCTAATGAATTAGACTTATGATGATCACTGTTGTGTTAATCAAAGTTCTGGTATGGTTGCATTCAATACAAGATCAAAGAGAAGGGTTGTTAAAGACACATCAGTGCCTACAATCAACCAATCACCTATTCCTAAGGTAAACCCAATCGAATCTGCAAAGGAAAAGGTGCCTATTATTTCATCAAAACAAGCAGATCCAACTATTGGTAAGGCTAACTCAGCCTCAATAGTCAAACCAAGTGAAGAACAAAAAAATAGAAGTGACCAGGTGTAGTCACTAAAACATCTCATAAGGGCAGCCAAATACCTTTCAATATAGTGGAGCATATGAAGAAAACAAACATAGGTGTCAGCATGTGGGATGCATTGCTAATTCCATCTCAAAGGAACCTGCTCCAGGAGGCTCTAACTGATATCAGTCATGACAATGCAGAATTGTCAAGTGAAAGGACTGCTGCCCCAATTAATCTATGTCAGCCCAAGGAAGAGGTAAGTACAAGCAAAGCTAAGAAGCCCCCTCCATTCTATGTTTCCCTAGCCATAGGTGATAAATTGTTGCATAACTATATGATAGATTCGGGGGTGGGTACCTCTGTCATGCCAAAGGTCATTGCTGAGAAGTTAGGAATGGAGTATAAGCCTATAAGCAAAGGTGTAGTTCAATTAGATGGTACTATTGTCAAGGCAGTAGGTGTTATTAAAGGCCTAGATCTCACCTTACATGCATGCCCTGGCTGCTCTGTTTCACAAGACATATCTGTTATTGACCTCCCTGCGTACTTTGGTATCTATTTGTCTAGGGATTTCACTACAAAAATAGGTGGATATTTGTCATCTGACTGGTCACATATGTTTTTTAGAACTAGATATGGTACCAAAGTGACCATTAGGGATGAACCAATTGCTAATGACCACATAGAGCCCTACTCTCCAAACCCTGACAACATGAATTGTACAATACATGAGTTGGAGGAGAAAGATAACAATAGACATGAGGCTGCCACTCCTGTGAATGAAGTACCAAATATCCTACTTGATGAGTGGGCTGATTGCTTTTAGTTTGACACTCTTGATTGTATAGAAGATATTGTTGGCAAGAGACACTATGTGGCTTCATAAGTGTTATCATTGATGGCAACAAAGTCTATCCCACACATCCACAGTACATAGTATGCCTATACCAGAAGTCAGATTGAAGAATGTTTTGGTCCGGTGAACAAAAACATAGTATGTAACAAGGTCTGACAATCAGGTCCGGATCTCTCAGATGGTGTAACTCAGTAAGTTGCAGACTTGGACAAATCAAGAGGGGTATCATGACTACTATATTCCAAAGATTTAGCCTCCGATGATAAAACATGAAAAAGATATGAGCATTTGAGTGTTGGGTTCCAATCATGCAGAGCAGACAGAGAAAGAACTGACCGACAAAGTATCAGACTTCAATCTGGATGAGCAAAAGGTGTTGATCAAGCAATTTGTGGGATTATACATTGTTGGCCGACATGATTAATGACTTCTATGCCTATGTTTTAGATACACATCACAAATCAAGCATGGATTTAGTCAACATATTAATTACTTGTAGTGTTCTTGTTGCCAACTAGAAAGTTGATAAAAATCCTTGATGCAAATATATATACCAGATATATTTCAGCATGTAAGAGTGTGTGGTGAACAAGTGATGAAATAAGGTGTGAAGAAAGGTAGAGATAAGTGTGAGAGTTGCATTTCAAGTCCAGTATGTGACAGAGCAACAACATTAAACATAGGAAGAATGAAGTGCATCAGATCAGTGTATTGTGCCTAACTGGAACTAAACTCTTGCTTTTGCAGATGCTTCTCATCAGTTCAAACACTTGATTATCTTCTGTAAGTTCTGTAGATAGTGAGTCTCTTGTAGGCAGTGTGCCTCTTGTGAGCAGTGTGCTCGGGCAGTGAGCCCTAATTGGCAAGTGCCATTTTGTACTCCTTTATTCTTTTAACAGAGAATACAATCTTGGGTTAGTCACCCCATGGTTTTTCCCTTAACAGGGTTTCCACGTAAAAATCCTTGTGTTATGTGTGTTGATTTTATTTATGTTCTTATGATTACATATGCTTTCATGTTTTGATGCAACACTGAATATTAAGATAGCAAAAGAGAAGAAAGTTCCTCTAAATAAAGCCTTGTTTCCAACAATTGGTATCAGAGCCAATTTCCTCTAAACAAAGCCTAACAGCTTGAGGAAGATCAGGGAATCTCAATGGATGCATATGGTATGAAGGAACAACTTCAGTTTGCCCTAGATGATCTTGAACAACCCCACTCTGAAGTCAATAATTTGAGAGAAAGACTCAAACAAGCTGATGAATTCATAAATGAACTAAAAGAAAAACTTAGCATTTCTGTGAAAAAGAGAAAGGAACTACTTCAAAAATTAGCCAATCAGAGTGAAGTCAATGATACTAATGAAGATCTAGATGAGAAAAATAAGCTATGTGAAAAGCTGTCAAAAAAAGTCATTATGGTGAGGTATGAAATGGAATTAGGGGTTATGAGATTCACCCAAGAAATTGAAGAAAAAAGAAAGATTGAAGATAATCTAAAACAATCCCTCAAGAAGAAAATAGAGGACCCTACAGCTAGTAACAGAGTTCTATGATGAATATAGTGATGTTGACAAGAGAATTTTGGAAGAAGCTACTGTCAGGTACTTGAACATTTACAATAAAGCTTTCATTGAAATTATATCATTAATTCCTAAGTCTAGAAAAAGTACTTGAGCTGAGAAAAGAAAATGCAAAGGCAAAAGACTTAGAGATTCGGAAGCAAATAATGATTCATCTTTATCCTTCTATCACTCCAAAACAAATGGACATAATTTTCAAGGACTGTAAAGATGAGTTCCAGAGTAAGGCAATAATGAATAAACTTATGCTTGGAGAAACTGACCAAGTAGCAAGTGAAACAAAAGATATCCTCTGGAATGCTTTGAAAAGATTCAATCTTCCTATTATAGAGGAAATATATGAAGAACCTTCTACCATGGATGTTGAAGGATTAAATATAATCAATGAAGAATCTTCTGACAAGGTTGAAGAAGAATCAAAGAAAATAGATAAAGAGAAGGCTAAGGACTTAGATTCCTGTGTTTTGGAAGAAGTTCATAAAGCAGTAAACATAGGTGACATCTCTCCTCTGGATCCCACTGCAACTATGACAAATATTCCAGACTCTGAAGCTAAAGGAGAAGATAGAGGAGAGGAGAAGAAGATTCAAGAAGAAAAGGTCAAGGGAAAAGAAGAAGAACAAGCAGAAAAGACTAATGAAGACTCTTCTGATATTTCAAAGAAGTCTCAATCTCCAGCAAGAGACATTGCAGAGATAGTGAAGAACTTCTTAAACAAAGAAATGATGGAGATAGATGAACCTGAGCTATTTCAAGGACCACTGAATTTTGACTCTCTCTCTCCACTTCAGACAATGAAAATAACATCTTTTTCTCAAGCCAAAGCAAAAGAAAAACTCTTGAAATCTCACATGGAGGACTGTGAACTATTGGAGATTGCATCCGAGATGCTGGAGAAGATCATGCCATCCTACCAAAAGGATCCTTCAGCCTCACCATTCGGTAACTTGAAAACTTTGGTAAATTCTGTCAACACTCATTTTGAATCTCTAGTGAAATCAGCAGAAGCAAAGGTCCGGAAGGAGTTTATGGGAAAGTGATTCACTGAAGTGCAAGGAATTATTGCTAATGATAGGAGGACCCTTGACATTGGAATAAGGAGCCTTGAAAATGCTCTTAAAGATGGTGGGGACATATACAAATTCTGTTTATCTTGGCCCAAAGTGACAGAGGACATTGAGAAGAAAGTGAAAGAACAAGAAGGAAAACTAGCAAGTTTATCTCATAATTTTGATCCCCTTACTACCTCTCTAATGAATCAAGAATGCCAGGCTATTGTTATCATAAATGAAACAAAGAGGCTATACAAAGAAAAGAACATAATAAACAGAATGAGTGAACTCCGAGGGATAATTATCCCTAAGCTAGAGGCAATGCATGAGACCTTGATAGATGCTCAGACCATAGCCTGGACTAGTGATCCGGCAGATTTAAGAAGGGCAGAAGCATATGCATTTTTGTTGAGTGGTCACATATCCATTTTGGACAGGATGAAGTAGAGCTAGGCCACAGAGTTTGTACAGTTGAAGACTACTTTTGCAGATATGCTTAAGTATATGTAAGTATAACATATATATACTTATGCGGCCATGTATAGGACAATCTTTAAAAATTTTTGGTATGCAGATTCTGCCCTTTGCCATTGATGTCAAAGGGAGAGTGAGAAGTAGTGAAAAATGTTGAATCCAACTAAGGGGGAGCTTCGGTAAAATAGTGCAAAAGATAGAGCATCTACCAAGGGGGAGTTACTGCGACACTTAGCCATTTTTCACTAAGTGTTGCCATCAATGCCAAAGGGGGAGATTGTTGGCAAGAGACATTGTGTGGCATCATAAGTGTTGTCATTGATGGAAACAAAGTCTATCCCACACATCCGCAGTACATAGTATGCCTATACTGGAAGTCAGATTGAAGAATGTTTTGGTCCGATGAACAAGAATAGAGCATGTAACAAGGTCCGACAATCAGGTCCAGATCTCTCAGATGGTGTAACTCAGTAAGTTGCGGACTTGGACTCTCAGATGGTGTAACTCAATAAGTTGCGGACTTGGAAGTCAAGAGGGGTATCATGACTACTGTATTCCAGAGATTTAGCCTTCGGTGATAAAGCATGAAAAATATATGATCATCTAAGTGTTGGGTTCCAATCAGGTAGAGCAGACAGATGAAGAACTGGCCAGCAAAGTATCAGACTTCAATCCAGATGAGCAAAAGCTGTTGATCAAGCAATCTGTGGGATTATACATTGTTTGCCGACATGATTAATGACTTCTATGCCTATGTTTCTGATACGCATCACAAATCAAGCATGGATTCAGCTGACAGATTAATCACTTGCAGTGTTCTTGTTGCTGACTAGAAAGTTGATAAAAATCCTTGATGCGGATATATATACCAGATAGGTTTCAGCATGTAAGACTGTGTGGTGAACAAGTGATGAAATAAAGTGCAAAGAAAGGCAGAGATAAGTGTGAGAGCTGCATTTCAAATCCAGTATGTGACAGAGCAACAACATTAAATAGAGGAAGAATGAAGTGCATCAGATCAGTGTATTGTGCCTAACCGGAACTGAACTCTTGCATTTGCAGATGCTTCTCATCAATTCAAACACTTAATTATCTTCTGTAAGTTCTGTAGACAGTGAGTCTCTTGTAGGCAGTGTGCCTCTTGTGAGCAGTGTGCTCGGGTAGTGAGCCCTAATTGGCAAGTGTCATTTTCTACTCCTTTATTCTTTTAACAAAGAATACAATCTTGGGTTAGTCACCCCTTGGTTTTTCCCTTAACAGGGTTTCCACGTTAAAATCCTTGTGTTATGTGTGTTTATTTTATTTCTACTCTTATGATTACACATGCTTTCATGTTTTGATGCAACACTGAATATTAAGATAACAAAAGAGAAGAAAGTTAAGGAAATTTTGAGATAACTTATTCACCCCCCCTCTCAGTTATCTACCTTGTTTTCAACAGATACAAGGCTAGGTACTTATTGTATCCATGAGGAAGATGCTATTACCCCCAATCTTGAAAAGGAAAGATTAGATCTGAGGGGGATATGGTAGATGTACTTTGATGGCTCCAAAACCAAAAATGGAGCAGGTGTTGGGGTTGTATTGATTTCACCCCAAAAGGAAAGGTATTTCTCTTCATTCAGACTGTAATTTAGCTGTACTAACAATGTAGCTAAATATGAAGCCTTGATTCAAGGCATACAGCTAGCTCAAAAAAGAGGAATAAAAATGTTACAAATATTTGGTGACAGTCAACTTGTTGTTCACCAAATTAGAAAGTTAAGTGCTTCAAAGAATGACTTGCTAAAGTCATACAAACACATAGTCTGGGACTTGATTGAAGACTTTGATGCCTTCAACATTCAGGTGATCCCTAGATAGAAGAACAAGGATGCTGATAGGTTGGCTATGGTTGGCACCCAGTTTGATATTCCTCTAAATGTCAAACAAGTTTCAGATCAGCATGTAAAGATTGTGGTTAGGCCTGCTAGGCCTGACAATGTGATAAGCTGGCAAGTGTTTGATAGTGATCAGCAAATTGTGAGTTTCTTACAAGATGAGGCAGAGTTTGCTACCAAAAATCAGTCAGTTTTCCAGGAACAGTATAGTGATCAGATCATCCAACTGAAAACCAACAAATTTCCTAGAGGCCTGATCACCCTAGAAAACATGTTTGGGCCTGATGATCAGCAAAAGAAAGAAAAGATGAATATGACAATAAAGAAGCAAGACTATGAAGAGTGAGGTTGCACATGGCAAATTTCTAAAACATGGTAAGGTAAATACTCAAGCTAAAAGGCAAGGTTTCATTAGGCTTTGTGATGAGTTTAATGATCTAATTGCTTGGGATTATAAAGATTTGAAATGTTTTGATCCTGGTTTAATCCAACACACCATTGACCTAGATCCCAATGCCAAGCCTGTCTGCCAAAAGCAAAGGCCTGTCAATCCTAAAATAGAACCATTAATGAGAAAGGAGCTATCCAAGCTCATAGAGGCTAAGATCATTTATCCTATTAAACATTCCTCTTGGGTAGCCAACTTAGTTCCAGTTAGGAAGAAGAATGGAGAAATTAGACTATGTGTGGACTCTAGAGACTTGAACAAGGCCTCACTTAAAGACCACTACCCACTCCCTTCCATGGAGTAGATCCTACAAACAGTAGCAGGTGCTGAAAGGTTTTCACTCCTAGATGGCTACTCAGGCTACAATTAGATCCTAGTGAAAGAATCAAATCAGTACAAAATGACCTTTACCACCAAATGGGGTACTTTGGCCTATCAAAAGATGCCTTTTGGACTAACAGATGTTGGAACCACCTTTCAGAGAGCAATGGATTTGTCTTTCAAAGGCCTAATCAACAATCTTATCTTGGTGTATCTTGATGATTTGACAGTGTATTCTAAGCATGCAGCTGACCATTTGGGTCATTTGAGAAAAGTCTTTGAAAGATGCAGAGAGTTTGGGATATCATTAAATCCAAAGAAGTGTATATTTGTTGTCCCTGAAGGTAAATTGCTAGGACATGCGGTCTCCAAAGAAGGATTGGCCATTGATCCAGAGAGAACAAGTGCCATTCTTGCTCTTCCCCTTTCCATCCATAAGAAAGGTCTGTAGAGTTTCCTGGGGAAGATCAATTTTGTGAGAAGGTTCATACCTGATTTTGCCTCAATAGCAAAACCCCTCACAGCTATGCTAAAGAAGAATGTTGCTTTCATTTGGTCCAAGGAAGGTAGGGATAGTTTTGAAGCTGTCAAACAAGCTATTGCACAAGCTCCTACACTAATAAATCCTAATTATGAGAAAGATTTCATCCTTTATGCCTTTGGAGGTAAGGAGGGTATATCAGTTGTCCCGATGCAACAAAATGAGGAGAAGTTGGAGCAACCAATTGCTTTCTTCGGCCAGCCTCTGAAGGGATATGAATTGAATTATGACTTCATAGAAAGACAAGTGTTTGCTATGGTCAAAGCCTTGAACAAGTTTAGGCATATGGTGTCCAACAACAAAATTTAATTGATGGTGAATCAACCTGGTGCCAAAGAGTTTCTCTTGAGCAAGGATATGAACGAGAAAAGAGTTGGGTGTATCACTAAGGCAATGGAGTATGACATCAACGTCAGCATTACTAGATTAATCCTCGACAAAGGTCTATGTGAACAAATGACAGCAGATGTCAAAGGTAGAAGTGATGTTGTACATGTTAAAGAGTAGGTGCAATCAGTTGAGCCTCATATTCCAACTGACTGGCATCATGACATGATCACATTCTTACAATTAGGTAGATGTCCAGATGGATTGTCAAAAAGAAAGTATTTCAGACTTCAATCCATTCCTTATGTTATTATTGATGGTGTCTTGTTTAGAAGAGACATCAATGGAGTTCTTCTTAGGTGTATAACACAAAATTAGGCTTCAAGAGTACTAGAAGAATTTCATAATGGCCCTGTTGGTGGCCATTATTCTCCCAAAACAACTACAATGAAAATCATGAGGATTGATTATTACTGGCCTAGTTTATTCAGTGATGCGCATAAGTGGATCAGAAATTGTAAAGAATGTGCATTATTTGCTGGAAAGTAGAGACTGGCGGCTCTTCCCCTTCATCCAATCAAAACAGAGCAGCCTTTTTCTCAATGGGGTTTAGACTTCATTGGGGTAATCAACCCCCCTTCTAGTGTAGGTCATAAATGGATCTTTATGGCCACTGATTATTTCACTAGATGGATAGAGTCAGTTGCATTGAAGGATGCTACGGAGGCATCTATTGTGGATTTCCTTGAAGGTATAGCCACAAGGTTTGGTGTGCCATCCACCATCATTTTTGATCATGCTAAGGCCTTCATAGGTGTAAAGGTCAGTGAATGGGCACTGAATCATGGAGTGTACATGAAGACCTCATCAAACTACTATCCTCAGGGCAACAGTTTGGCTGAGTCCACCAACAAAAACTTAATCAGGATTATCAAGAAGATCGTGGAATATAGTTAAAGGACTTGGCATTCTAGGTTGAAGACTGTTCTTTAGGCTGATAGAATCACTCCCAAAAGAGCCATAGGTAATTCCCCTTTCATGCCGGTATATGGAAGGGAAGAAAGGGTTCCATTGTCATTAGAGCTTCCTTCTCTTGAGTTGGCGCAACAACTAGAGTTAATAGAAAATCATGCCATGATCATCAGGCTTGCAGAACTGATGGAACTTGTAGAAAAGAGAGATGCTGCCATGAGAACTCTTGAGGTTCACCAAGATCAGGTTAAGAGAACCTTTGACAGAAAATCTATTGACAGAACATTCAGTGAGGGAGATATAGTGTTGAAGTGGGATGCAAATAGAGCCAAAGCTAGAAGACATTCAAAGTTTGATGCCCTATGGAGTGGACCTTACATCATCATTAGTTGCAAGCAAGCGAATGCATTTCAACTTTCTAGGTTGAATGGTGAGGTCCTGCCCATCCTAGTCAATGGGATTCATCTCAAACCTTGTTTTTAGCATTGTTGTGAGGTCTTGTAAATAAGGTAGGTTTCCCTTCAATAAGTGCCCTTGCACTCTGTTGTATTCTCATTAGGAGATATGTGCTTGCTTTTTGTTTTTTGTTTTGGCTTGGTAGCTTGCCTAGTGTTGTAGCTCCTCTATTCTTGTTGCAGTCTCTTTTGACTCTATGCCCAATGGATGTATAAGGCTACTAATCTAATGTTTGGTAAACAAACATCCCTAAAAGTCACCAAAAATGTTGTCATATTTTGCCTGGATCCAAACTATCTCGGTTCCCCTCCTATCACAGAAATTCGATCAGAGAAAGCCTAAATAGAAGGAGGAAATTCTTAAATCCTACATTTCCCCATGTTGTACATTGCAAATTTTCCCAAAATCTCACCTAGAGAATCTCTGCAGAAAACCCAGAAAAACCCAGAAATCCTTAAGCTTCAAGTGTCTTCCATCACAAGGATTTCTTGTTTCCATACTTAGTCATTTTAATGCATATGATCATGATGTCATCATCTGTTTAGGGGTTTTTCTGTCATTTGGTCGAAATTGTATCTTAGATACAATTTTATTTGTATCTGGATCATGTACAATGTTTTACTCTACATCAAGTTCTTTGTATGCAATTTTTTGTATGTATCTCTGTTTGCATATTGCGCATACAATTGCATATACAAGGTCATATACAATTGCATATACAAAAGATGATGCAAAGGACGTAGATGCAATTCTGGACCCGACCATTCCTTCATGCTATATTTGATAGCGGTTCAGTTCCGCCCTTGTATGTTGTATATTGAATTGCATTTGTGCGATATACAAAGGCATATACATGATCGGATACAAAGTGATATACAAAGGAGCAGGATGCAGTCCCAGACCCGAACCTAGTTCCAATTTGCTTCATAAAATGTTGAGATCCACTTTTGTATGCACATGCGATTGTATCACATATTCAAAGTTAGATGCAAAAGGTGATACAAAAAGTTAGGGTTTGGTTTTGTATGTTGGCAATTGTATTGTATATACATTTGCAATACAAAAGCAGATACAAAGGCACATACAATCGCATTTACAAAAATTGAATATGGAAAAAAGTGAAAGGAAAGAAAATTGCATAAATGCATAAAGTCAACCTGCTAGTGTAAAGTGCACATACAATTGCATATGCATGATCAAATACAATTGCATATGCAAAGCAATATACAAGTGCAGGGTGTAGTTGACCGCAACTTTGATCGTGAATATCTTCCGCATCCTAAGGAATTTCTGCATGCTCCAAAAGGAAAAAGTTCTTATTTTCACCTCCTCTTTCATCTGGTAGGCATTTAAGGGGATTATCCTCACTTTAAAGATATGATCTGTATATGCATGCTCAGTCGACAGGACATCTTAGCAACCCCTTGGCGTGATGTAGAGGTTGATATATTACATTTATTCCAGTTGGTGAGCTTTGGAGATGCATTCATGGTGGATGGCTCTATTCTTCAATGCGTATGGGTTCCTCTAGCTCGCTAGAAGACATCCCTGTGGTCTGCGACAAATTTTGTGCTCCTTCCTTCATATTTTGTCCTCCTCTGCGTGTGGGCAACCGTTTCTCAAGTTGTAGACTTGCCATCGACATGGTTCCTGTCCTTTCACCATGCCCCTGTCTCTGCACCCCTATTCCTACATTAATGACCTTGGATCCTGTGGAGCGACTTCAACGCCTTTTGCGCAAGAATTTGATCTATAAAATGCATTGTAACCTCATTATTCAGGAGGATGGAAAATTTTGGGCTATTATGCTGCCAAATTTCTTGTAGTCAGACCTCTTAGTGTAATTATAGGGTAAGGGAATGTGACTCACTATGCCTGAATCTAGCCTTTGTTGTCTTCTTATTTATCCACCAATGAATGTGATTAGCTATACTGTGTCTTTTCCTGCTACTGGTTATTTTGTATTGTAATGGTTTTTGACCTTCATGATCAATATATGCATGATTTCTTGTCTCTCTTATGTCCTGATTTTTGTGTTTTACTTGAAGTTATAATCTATTCTATGAGTAAAGCAGTTCCTCTATAGGTTACATCTTCATATCGAAGCCTCAATCAGCCCTATAAGCCTTTGTGAACTCCCTTCATGATTGAGATCATTGTTGTGTCTCTCTTCCAGAATCACTATCACTCACTAAATCTGGTGTATCACCCTTTCATTTTAGTTTCCTTCTAACCCCTTTTTCCTACAGTATTAGCACTAGGTTTAGATCTATTTCTCTAAGCAATAGGCTTAGAATGAGGAACCAGCCTTCTCTGGAGGTTTGATCTTAATTTGCAAAGTTCCACACTTTTGAGATCATTCCCATTGTATCATTAGAATGCTTGGACTCTCTCCAAGCAGGGTGCAATTCTATGTGACAACAGTAACCTCTAGAAGTTCATAGTACTAATTTTCCAGTTCTTGGATAGCTTTTTGTGCTGGAATAACATCCCACCATGTTGCCTCTTGTACACTAAAGAAGGCTTTAGCAAGGAAAGTTTTGGTTTTTCTAGGGCAATTAGTTGCATAATGAGAACCATTACAAATGTAACATCTGATATGCTTAGGGATTGATTTTGGCTATGATCTTCTTTTGAGAACATGGGGAGGTGGTTTTTAACCTTTTCTTTTATATTTCTATTTATAACTAGGCTTGAATCTATACTTGTATCTTTTGCTAGTTGCAGTTCCACCTACCCATGAACTATGCTTATGAAAAGATTTTTTGTAATGATGTTTCTTATAGGGCTTATAATAACTCTTGGATTTGCAAGAACATTTGCTTTTGTTTCCACACCCCCAATCTTCACTCATTAGAGTATTCTTGCAATAGGACCTTCGATTACAACATGAATTATATTCATCCATATTACTATTTATATTTTTGAGGAGACACTAAGCCTTCAGTTTCTAGTCTACATAACCCCTTAATTCTTGAAGAGTTACATCATCAAGATCAAACCTTTAAGTGATACGAGTTTCAATAACTTCACCTATTTTACAAGGGAATTTAAGAAATAAGTCTTTGTGGCCATATCATTTTGTACTCTAGCTTTAAAAGCTAACTTTTCAAATGTTAAAGCATATGAATTGAATTTAGCTAGTGTTGTCACCAAATAGTGTACCCTTATTGAGTTGTAAAACTCGGCCTATTGGTGAAACATGGGATAACTCCCCTGATTGTGGGCTCAGGTTGTGGGAGTTAACTATTGATGTGTTTTTTATGCACATGTAAACTCAGAATAAAATACCAAGTATTCTATCCTCTCTTGAATAATGTCTCTCAAAGGCTAAACTGTGTGATCTAGTGAGACAACTCCAAGGTTCATGATATGTCAGGTCTTAACTTGCAAATCAGATAGATCAATGGTATGGTGTGATTTTGTTGGTAATCACAAAGGGACTTACGCTCAATTTACTCCTTACTCCACTCAAATATGTTATTCTCTTTGTGAAATGGAACTTCCTCTAACTAGCTACGAAAAGAAAATGCAAAAGAGAAAGGGTTTAGAAAACTATTCCATGGATAATGAGATAATGAAATATGTCAAGATAGACAAACTCCTCATGAAACCAAACTCTGCTTCACCATGAGAACCAATAACTACACAAAGTCGGTGCAATCTTCTAAGGAAACTCAAGGATTTTCATATTGTAAACTTTCATCCAAACACCCACTGCTGGCACAGCTTGAACGAGAATCCACAACCAAACTAAAACAAATGTGGTTTAGGATAACCTTGCAAAATGACTTATCAGCGATAAGATATAAAAAGTATGAATCGATAAGGAATTCATCAAATATCTTTGCATAAACTCATTACATCAATGAACTTCTAATCTAATTCTACTCTACTTGGAAACATCTTTCTGTTGGATCTAGGGCATACAACTGAGAGGGGGGGGTGAATCAGTTGTATAAAACTTCTTGTTCTTTCAACACTTGATTCTTTGTTGTTAGTTAGCAGCATATCAATTAATCATCCATGAAAGCATAATACATAAACACAAGAGCAGATGAGTATCAACACATTGAACACCAAGATTTTGACATGGAAAACCCGGTTAAGGGAAAAACCACGGGGTGATTAACCCAAGAATTATTCTCTGTTAGAAGAATAAAGAAAAATGAATGGCACATGCCAATTAGGGCTCACTGCCCGAGCACACTGCTCACAAAGAGGCCCACTGCCTACAAGGAGACACACTGTCTACAAAGTGATAAAAATCACAGTCTTGAACTGGAGAATGACATCTCTACCATGTCTGGATCAGTTCCAATTAAGCCCAAAAACCTCTGTTCTGCCTTTCGCACTTCTCTTCGCTATGCCACACTCATCCACACACACCACGCCTCGAAATGAACTCACAGACCGTTATTTATACAAGACATCGACTTAGGATCAAACATCTAAGTCGGCAAACAATCATAAGAGTATCCGCAAGATGAATAACACATCCGGTCGGCCACCACAAGAACATTCGCAGGATGAACAACTCATCCGGTCGGCTAAACAGAGCAAGAACTTCATCCGGAAGAATAACTTCAATTTCGGGCTCTACTATCAATGCGGATCAACAACACAACCTCAACACGATCCAGAAAACTTCACAAGCCTGCCTGAATGTCTAGATACATCCGCACTTCCTTTACTTGCTGGAATCTCTTGTCTTCCTCATCCGGAACTTCAAGAACACAGTCTGTCGCCACTGTAGAAGGTACTTCCGGACCTTCAAATCATACATTATCAATGCGGACCAATGACACAACCTCAACATGATCCAAGAACCTTCACAAGCCTGTCTGAATGACCAGGTACGTCCGCATTTCCTTTACTTACTGAAATCTCTTATCCTCCTTATCCGGAACTTCAAGAACACAGTCTGTCGCCACTGTCATAATGCAAGAGGTACTTCCGGACCTCCAAATCATACACAACTTGAGATGGCACATCACAAGGACATCCCAAATACTCTTTCCAATCCGCAGATTAGGATTGTACAATTCCGGACCTCACCGGACCTTTCTGTGATCCTCTGTCACCTCTAAGCACTTGCCGGAACCGGTTCCACACAGACAGCCATAACTTCTTCAGGTCTTCATGCGGACCTCTGAAAACTTGACTGAAGCATCTCAGGACTCATATCTGAAAACCCTTTAATCCGCATCCTCTGGTTTTCAACCTATCCAATATATTTGCCTTCTTCTCATCACTGTTCTTCACTGTTCCTGACTGAGGGTAATTTTCTCAATATCCTCAACACACAGCTCATCCAATCCTTCTTGTCAATGTAATATGAGTATGTTCACATCAATGACAACACTGGTTCACCTCATACTTGCAACAATCTCCCCCTTTGTCATTGATGGCAACATATGATGTGAAAAACCATCAAGACAAGAACTTCTCCTTTCTGTCACAGCTCCCCCTATCAACAACATCTTTTTACATGTCTTCTCTCCCCCTTTGATCATTAACCACTTGTTTTTCACATGTCTTCTCTCCCCCTTTGACATCAATGGCAAAGGGCTCATACTTGCAATTCTAATACATCAGAATCATACCAGCTGCTCCCCCTTAGTAGCAGCTCCCCATCATCAATCCGGATCACAAGATATGACTGTGATATCCATCGGACTGATGCACATCAGTGCATCTTAGTTTATCACCGGAGGGGCCATGACCCCTAACTTCTCCCAGAGATATTCAAAAGAGTCCTTGGGAAGAGGTTTTGTAAAGATATCTGCAATCTGATCCTTGGAGGGAACATACTCCAATCTGACTTCTTCCTTGTTTACTTGTTCTCTCAAGAAGTGAAATTTGATATATATGTGCTTAGTCTTAGAGTGCAATATCGGATTCTTAGAAATATTAATTGCACTTGAATTATCACAGAAAATTGTGATAGGCTCCTCATATTCAACTTTGATGTCTCTTAGCATCTGCTTCATCCATAAGATTTGAGTGCAACTACCTGCTGCTGCAATGTATTCTGCTTCAGTTGTAGACAGAGATATTGCATCTTGTTTCTTGCTTAGCCAAGAAACCAATCTCTTCCCCAAAAAGAATGCTCCACCACTAGTGCTCTTCCGGTCATCCACATCTCCTGCCCAATCTGCATCTGTGTAAGCATGAAGAGAGAAATCCGGATCTCTAGGGTACCATAGACCATATTCAACTGTTCCTTTCAAGTACCTAAAAATTCTTTTGATTGCCATAACATGAGATTCTCTAGGATCAGCCTGGAATCTTGCCACAAGACCAACAGCCTGCATTATATCTGGTCTAGTTTGAGTGAGATACAACAATCCACCAATCATTGATCTATATTTTGTCTGATCTGCCTTTGGAGAGTCATCATCTTTGCTTAACTTACATTCGGTTGCCATAGGAGTGTTCATAGGTTTTGAGTCTTCCATACCAAATTTTCTTAACAATTCTTTCACATATTTGGTCTGAGAAATGAAGATCCCTTCTTTTGTTTGAGTAATTTGCAGACCCAAGAAGAAATTCATTTCACCAAGCATAGACATTTCAAACTCACTTTTCATCTGATTTGCAAAAGTTTTGCACATACTATCTCTTCCTCCAAAAATGATATCATCCACAAACACTTCAACAATCAATATGTTTTCATGATCAATTTTGAAATATAAGTTACTGTCAGCAGTACCTTTGTTGAATCCAATCTGCACAAGATGCTTATCCAACCTTTCATACCATGCTCTTGGGGCTTGCTTCAATCCATACAAAGCTTTCTTCAACTTGCAGACCATATCATCATTATCAGACAATTGAAATCCATCCGGTTGTTCAATGTAGACTTCTTCTTCCAGATCACCATTTAGGAAGGCAGACTTGACATCCATTGGTCTGCAAATGCAAGAAGTAATCTGACTGCTTCAATTCTTGCCACCGGAGCAAAAGTCTCTTCAAAGTCAATTCCTTCTATTTGAGAGTAGCCTTTGCAGACCAATCTAGCTTTGTTTCTGATTACTTCACTAGCTTCATTTAGTTTGTTCCGGAAGACCCACTTGGTTCCAATTACATTCCTGTCTCTAGGTCTGGGAACAAGATCCCAAGTATGATTTTTCTCAATTTGCATCAATTCATCTTCCATTGCTTTGGTCCAGTTTTCATCATTGCAGGCTTCATTTATTGTTTTAGGTTCAATCTTTGAAATCAGACAACATTCATCCTGATTTTGAGCAACATTCCTTCTAGTTTGTACACCTTTGCTTTTGTCACCTATGATCTGATCTTCAGAGTGGTTCAGTCTTACATACCTTGGAATTTTGGGAGTATCCTGCACTGCTGCTTCTTGATCAGGCTCATTCAAACCTATCTCTTCTTCCTGATTTACCGGATCACGCTGACTCTGTCTCACCGAAGAGGATTGAGGTCCTTGAACACTGTCTTGGTCATCTTCATCAAACTCATAAAATCTTGAAGGCTTCTCAATTCCTTCATCAACTTTCACATTGGTGCTTTCTATCATCTTCCTCAATCTCTTATTGTAACATCGGTATGCTTTGCTTTGAGTGGAGTAACCCAAGAAAATTCCTTCATCACTTCTAGCATCAAACTTTCCTAGATCTTCATCTCTTTTAATATAACACTTGCTACCAAATACTCTGAAATATTTCACAGTAGGAGTGATGCCAAACCAGAGTTCATAGGGGGTCTTACCGGTGTTGTTTCTGATTTGAACTCGATTGAGAGTGTAGACTGCAGTGCTGATAGCTTCCTTCCAAAACATTTGAGGAACATTTGCTTCCAACATCATTGTCCTGGCAGCTTCCTGAATGGTCCGGTTCTTTCTCTCAACCACTCCATTCTGCTGTGGAGTCCTAGGAGCAGACAACTGTCTCCTTATACCCTGCTTCTCACAAAAATCAATGAACTCACCAGATGTAAATTCACCACCTCTATCAGACCTTAGACACTTTAGTTTCAATCCGGTTTGATTCTCTACCATAGCTTTGAAGATCTTGAACTTCTCAAATGCTTCTGATTTTTCTTTTAGAAAGGTAACCCACATCATCCGGGAATGATCATCAATTAACAACATGAAATATCTATCACCTTACAGACTCTTGATTCTTGTCGGACCACAGAGATCAGTATGTACTAATTCCAACAATCCGGTAGAAGACTGATCTTTGCTTTTGAAAGAGACTCTGCTTTGTTTACCTAGCTGACATTCTTTGCACAAACTATTTGTAGGTTTCATCAATTTTGGAAGATCTCTTACGGCCTGAGTATTGCTTATCTTGATGATGTTATCAAAATTTACATGGCACATTCTTCTATGCCATAACCAACTCTGATCAATTTGAGCAAACAAATAACTTTTATTTGAACCAACCAGATGAAAGATATTACCTTTTGTCTGAGTACCGGATGCAATCTCAGTTCCGGAGTTTGTAAAGATTCTGCATTTTCCATTTTTGAACCGGAGATCATAGCCTTTGTCCACCAACTGACCAACACTAAGAAGATTGTGCTTCAATCCTTCAACATACAGTACATTACCTATTTTGCTCTTTCCATCGAAGGAAATAGTTCCCCTGCCTCTGATTCTGCCAGCAGAATTGTCACCAAACTTTACCATTCCTCCTTCATACCTTTCCAAATTCAAGAATTTATTCTTGTCACCAGTCATATGGTGAGAACATCCACTGTCAATAACCCAATCATCCTTTTCTTCCACTTGAGCAGCCAAAGCTTTTTCAACAACTTTGTGATTGACAGATTCAGAGAGTATTGAATCTTCTTCCTTGATGGCAATAAACATCCACTCATTTCTGGATTTGCTTCCTAGTTCTGATTCATCATCTGTTACTCCTTCATTGTCATCTTCTTCGTGAACATAATAGCAATTCTTTTGAAACCTTTGTCTGTTAGTATTAGACCTTGCAGATCTTTCCGGACATCTTGAAGCAAAATGACCAATCTTATTGCAGTTGAAACACTTAAAGGGTAGTTTTCCTTCATACTTATCAGATCCTCTTGGCAGTCTCTTTGCAATGAGGGCTTCAAGTTGAGCTGTTTCTGCTTCTTCTTCTTCCATGTCTCTTCTTGCTTGATCATACCATGACATTTTCCTTGATGAGTTTTCTCCCGGATCAAATCTCTGTTTGCCTTTCACATAGGCACTGGCTTTGAAAGCAGATTCAGTCTTGGGAGGATCATCTCCAAACTCGGTCATTTCAAATGCAGCTAGTTTGCCAGCCAGTTGTTCTCTTGTGACAGTTGTGTGGGCTCTGAATTCATCAATGGCAGCAACCTTGATTTTGTAGGCAGCAGGAAGGGATCTTAGGATTTTGCAGACAATCTCATTTTCATCTAAAGTTCCACCAGCATTTCTGATTCCACATACCAGCTCATTCACTCTTGGCATAAAGGTAGTGATGTTTTCATCATCTCTCATTTTCAATCTTTCAAATTTCCCTTTCAGACTTTGCAACCTTGCACTTTTGACAAACTCATCTCCTTCATACAGAAGTTCCAGTTTAGTCAGGATCTCATATGCAGTTGGTAGGTCAATAACATTCGAGAGATCTGAGTCATTCAATGCGCTTAGAAGAGCTTCCTTGGTTCACAGATTGTTTTCAGCTTCTGTGATTTCATTCAGAGTTGTCGGACCACCTTGTGGAGGTACATATGGTTTTGAAACCATAGCCAAATATGCTTTTCCCATACATTCCAAGTGACACTTCATGCGACCTTTCCAGAGAGTGAAGTTGGTTCCATCGAACTTCGGACTATCCTTCTTGTATGACGACATCCTGGATCTCCTCAAGCGGTTAAGCTCCTATCAGAGGAACTTAGCTCTGATACCAATTGTTGGATCTAGGGCATACAACTGAGAGGGGGGGGGTGAATCAGTTGTATAAAACTTCTTGTTCTTTCAACACTTGATTCTTTGTTGTTAGTTAGCAGCATATCAATTAATCATCCATGAAAGCATAATACATAAACACAAGAGCAGATGAGTATCAACACATTGAACACCAAGATTTTGACGTGGAAAACCCGGTTAAGGGAAAAACCACGGGGTGATTAACCCAAGAATTATTCTCTATTAGAAGAATAAAGAAAAATGAATGGCACATGCCAATTAGGGCTCACTGCCCGAGCACACTGCTCACAAAGAGGCCCACTGCCTACAAGGAGACACACTGTCTACAAAGTGATAAAAATCACAGTCTTGAACTGGAGAATGACATCTCTACCATGTCCGGATCAGTTCCAATTAAGCCCAAAAACCTCTGTTCTGCCTTTCGCACTTCTCTTTGCTATGCCACACTCATCCACACACACCACGCCTCGAAATGAACTCACAGACCGTTATTTATACAAGACATCGACTTAGGATCAAACATCTAAGTCGGCAAACAATCATAAGAGTATCCGCAAGATGAATAACACATCCGGTCGGCCACCACAAGAACATTTGCAGGATGAACAACTCATCCGGTCGGCTAAACAGAGCAAGAACTTCATCCGGAAGAATAACTTCAATTCCGGGCTCTACTATCAATGTGGATCAACAACACAACCTCAACATGATCCAAAAAACTTCACAAGCCTACCTGAATGTCCAGATACATCCGCACTTCCTTTACTTGGTGGAATCTCTTGTCTTCCTCATCCGGAACTTCAAGAACACAGTCTGTCGCCACTGTAGAAGGTACTTCCGGACCTTCAAATCATACATTATCAATGCGGACCAATGACACAACCTCAACATGATCCAAGAACCTTCACAAGCCTGTCTGAATGACCAGGTACGTCCGCATTTCCTTTACTTACTGAAATCTCTTATCCTCCTTATCCGGAACTTCAAGAACACAGTCTGTCGCCACTGTCATAATGCAAGAGGTACTTCCGGACCTCCAAATCATACACAACTCGAGATGGCACATCACAAGGACATCCCAAATACTCTTTCCAATCCGCAGATTAGGATTGTACAATTCCGGACCTCACCGGACCTTTCTGTGATCCTCTGTCACCTCTAAGCACTTGCCGGAACCGGTTCCACACAGACAGCCATAACTTCTTCAGGTCTTCATGCGGACCTCTGAAAACTTGACTGAAGCATCTCAGGACTCATATCTGAAAACCCTTTAATCCGCATCCTCCGGTTTTCAACCTATCCAATATATTTGCCTTCTTCTCATCACTGTTCTTCACTGTTCCTGACTGAGGGTAATTTTCTCAATATCCTCAACACACAGCTCATCCAATCCTTCTTGTCAATGTAATATGAGTATGTTCACATCAATGACAACACTAGTTCACCTCATACTTGCAACACTTTCCATCATATTCAAGAATTTGAAACCATGCTAACATTCCATCACCACACAAATCACCATGAGAACTAACAATGAGCTTGTATTGATTTTGGAAATGTACTTTTTACAACAATTTCATATGTATCTTCAATGACTTCGAAGAGTCTCCTCTAATCTACTTCTACTTTAACAGCATGTACTCCTACTCTTCTATCTTGATCTCTCTGAGAGAAATGGGCCTTATATAGGCACCAAAATTACATGAACAGCCAGGATTGATTCAAGAATCAATGGCCAAGATTGAGAAAAAAGGCAGTTTGTTACAAAAGTTACTATTTTTAGAACATTGAATGTGGACGGATGATGTGACAGACTGTGATTGGATCAATGTTGTGCACATGCCACCTCAACAACAAGCAAACTAGTTGATTTTCTTTGTGTTCATATTGCTCAAAATATTTTCCTAAATTTTGTTATCTTTTGGAGTAGTCTTCGAACTTGGATTTTCACCTCTGGAACTTAACTGCTTCGAACTTGAAACTTGGGAAATTTAGAATTTCTTCTTGTTGTCAATGCCTTAGTGTAATTTAAGGATTTTTGATGCTCACGCTCATTTCTCTTCTCAACTTTATTGTCTTCATGTAGTTGCGCAGGATTTTAGCTCTGGATAGTGCAAGTAGAAGATGTCTTTGTTAATGACTATCGGAGTGGACCTGCGGATGATAGATGCTCTCTCCCTCTACTTGGCACATGAAATGGATGACTTTGGGTTCTTGATCATAGACTTGAACCTTTAGAAATGAACTTCTTCTCATGCATGGTGAAGTGATGCTATCCTCAAACATATGAAATTATCCTCTTCGTGCAAATGATGATCTTGATGTAGGCATCCCTCTGTGTGGTGATGATGTCTTCTTCCTCGAATGCTCTTGATATATGACTTTGGTGTTGAAACTTGATGATCTTGAACAGGTTCTCTTCCATCTTCTTATCTTTCCTTGCGCGAGCTTTTGTTCTCTCTTGGCAAAACCTTCATCACCTACAAAAAACCTTAAGTTAATATCTTGACTTGATACCTGATAAATGAACAAGATGATGACAATTTCAATAACCTAGTGAATGTGGGACAAATGAAATCATGTAAACTTCTACCTGCCTCGCCTTAGAAGGATAAGAAAAAATAATTTTGTGAGATTTGATAGAATTTCCAAAATTGCAAAATTGACTTGATTAATGGGTAACTTGATCTCTCTACTTGAGTTTTCTGCTCGTATTCACTACTAATTTGCTCTTCTTCTGCTTTAAATTGGTTTTGAAATGATTGATTTAAGTGATGAAATGATTGTTGTATAGATACCTTTTCTATAACTCCTTCAAGAATGTCAGCCTGCCTCAAATTGGCATGATTTTTTTTTCAATTTTAAAACTTTTTATAACCTTTTTCTAGGCCGACCTCACTCCCTCAAGTGCAGATTTTGTATATGCATGTATTGAGGTGCAGTTTTTTATGTAGTGTGCATAGAAGGTAGAGCACTGATTTGAATGTCCTATGTATAATGTTAAAGCACAGTTTTTGATCACTCATGTGTAAAAGCAGAATTTTGAGAATCTCCTGTGTTGAAGGCTATTTGAATATCTTATGTATTGAGCGTTGATTTAGGAGGTATATGTATTGGAGGCACAGTTTTGATGGTCTCATGTATTAAGAGGAAGTGCTCATTTGGAGGTGAGATGTATGAAATGGATGTTTGATATAAGCTTGTAAGAAGTGGATTATGCAGGGTGTCTCTAGATGAGCGCCAAAGATGGGCATGATGATGGGCGCTGGTTTTAAATGTCCATGTATGATCTTAATACAAATACCTCCCAAATTGTGTTTAAAGAGAGAAGCGCCAATTTCAAGTTTTGCGTGATGTAAGGATCTTCTAAATTTGTGCCTATGAAGATATGAGTGTTCAGTATTATCAAGTTATCAATCTTGCATGAATCTTGGCATTGGTTTCCCTTGAACATGTATTGATTGTGAATTGCATTGTGCAAGATCATGTAGAAAGTGCACTCTTAGAAGCAGTAAGCGTTGGTTTGGAAGGAGTGTGTATGGCATTCAACTCTTACACTTTACAAAGTCCTTGATAAGGTGCTTTTTGGGCGGCCTTTTTAGGTGATCATGCATAATGTCAAACTTACCAATTACAAGGACATCTTGCAAGTGCGCTCAGGCTGCCTTTTCATGCCTTTATGAATAAGTTGAAACTTTACAAAATGCAAGGTCTTTGAAATGTGTGTTTGAGTGGGTCATCGACATTCAATACACAATGTTAAATTTCTCATATCTCCTCTATCGTGCGTTTTGGCAAATCTTCTGGCGTTTTATGTATAACACGAAAGAGATATATTCATGAGTCCAAGGAATAATGAGCTGACATCCCAAACATAATTAAAAACCTCTACTATGCATATTTATTTACCACTAAACTCTTGACCGGACTTTCAGATGTCCCATGCATAATTTGAAATTCATCCATTTTTGCAAACTGATCATCATCACACGCTCAAGCGGACCTTTAAGACCATTACGTATGAATTGAACAAAAATGTGAATTGAAAAGCTCACATAGATATGCATTTGAGCAGACTTAAGAGGACGCCATGGATGAAGTTGATGACACCAAAATGATGTGAATGTGCGCTCCTGGACCGGGTGGAAAATTTGGTGTGTCGTGTATTATTTTAAAAATTCCACACTATACAAGTATACCACCGTTTGGACACTTTAATGTAGAAATCTTTACTCACACAAATAAGCCATCAAAAGGCGCCTGGAGTGGACAACTCAATCCATTTTCCATAATGCTCAACCTTCATTTCCTACGAAGTGATCATCGACAAACTTTCGGAACAGAGAATTGAGACTTGCGTATAAGACTAAAATGCGCCTAGGCAGGAATTTGGAAGCTCCTCGCATGATTTGAAATCATTGTGCATTCTGAGCAGACCTTTAAAACCACTAAGAAAAGTTAGACAATGCAACCTGCAAGGCGACCCTTTGGTTCAATATGCAAAACTTGTCATTCTCACTATACGAAGCAATCAGAACACATGCCGGGGCGGGCATTTCAAACTTGCTCGCATAATACCAAAATAAATGTACTTCTAGATTTCTGAACTTCGATAATTTTCAAATTTCACTTGATCCAGATTTACAATTCAAATCTCAGGGTAAGTATGGACCACCTAACCATTATAGTGATTGATTCTTCATAGCACTCAATGGTTTCTTTATAGCTCTTTCATTATTTGCAAACTCTTTATTAGGGCGGGAATTCTCGAGCAGGACTACTTGCCAAACCAACACAATTCAAGCCAAAAACTCAAAAGAGAGGGGCCCCCATGTGTGATTAGGTCACAACATGTAACACCAATTCGAATAAATATTCTTGAACATTTCAAAAATAAAGACCAAATCTAGACCTAGAAACTTGAAACAACTCCTTTATCATCATCAACCTGCTAGGAAACGCACTCGAAAGGCAAGAAGAATCATAAATTGGATTGAGACACTTCATAGTTAAACATATCTAGAACAGTAATTAATATAAAATCTTGAGCATTCCAAAGATAAACAAGAATCAGAACTTCAAAATTCCTGCGTACACCCAAATATTAGGCCAAATAGACATGAAAACTCGATCAAAGAGTCAAAATCAAAAGCTTAGCACAACCATTCATATCCTGAAGATCCAAGTGTGTGCAATTGAGTTCATTCCCATCCATCAGCAACTAAGATCATCTCAGTTCCTTCGCATTAAGCTATGTGATTAGTACACACCTCATGAATTACCTGGACATGGCTCCCCTACCAATGAGCGTCTATAGCTTCAAAAGGTTTGTCTCATAATTCCACTCGAGAAAAGCCCTATTGTCGGTTAGGCGTCCATAGCCCCAATAAAGATTACTTGATTGTCCATCTAGTTGAATTATAGTGTGTGAATGTGATTTTCTTTTCATTTCTTTTTTTTATTCTTTTGATTTTCAACAAGCTTATATCTAGTAGAGTACAATGCAGTACCGCTACCCTTGCAACACATGCTTTTTGAAGGCACAAGTTACATTGATAACTTAGCTAGCTGGGTGTGGAATTTCGATGGCGGCAAAGGTAGACTTTTAGATTTTTCACTTAATGCGAGATCACAAAAATTCACTTAGGCACCTCTAGATTTTAAAAGCGTGAAAAGGTATAAGATCTCAAAACACTTCAAGTAGTTCTAAAGAGTCGATTCATCTTCCAAGAACAAGCAACATGCTATGGAAACACTAACAATGGAGTCCACAATGAATCAATCCATCTGATACAAGTTTCTCAAAGGAAAAATAAGAGGTTAATAATTAAATTTATATTTGGCATTTTAAACATGATAATCACAGGATGTTAGTGTCAAGACACAATATATGATTCCTTTCTGAGTCAAGTACAAATCATAACTTGTTGATAAAGCTAAAGAAAATCATCTTCGGATTCTAAAGAATTTCATGAACATTTATCAAAGAAGTGAACTAACATTCGATAAGAATCAGGCTATATGTGCTTTAAGGATAACAATGCCCATTTCACCAATCGGGAAACCCACAAAACAAATATAAGCTAGCAACAACCTAAACTATGGAAAGCAAACAAAGCCCAAGACTAACTAAACATGGCAAACTACTCTAAAGCAACAGAAAAGGAAACCTACTCCAAGCAAGCTATGTACAAAGAGCGGACACAACTCAAAAGACCGAAATATATACAAGACCTCTCGAGTTATTTTTCAAAATGAAAAGCAGTAATAAGGCACATGTGATGGTTCGGATTTTGGCAAATTTGTCCATGAATTTGGAGAAAAATTCTCTCACAACACAAGCATCGAATTCAGAAAAAAATTTGCACAAAATCAGCAGTTGTGGCGACTCATTTGGACCATGATTAATCCATATGTAGGTTGTTTTTCCAAAATTTCCATAATCAAATTCATACTCTTCAAATTCACAACTTGGAAATTCATGATCTTCAAATTCGTAATCTTCATCACTAGGAGCAAGGAAAGATACAACCTACTGGTCTTCATCCTCAAGTAGGAATTCTCGTTCATCGCTTATCAACGTGTCAAGAGGTCAAAGTTGGTGATGAATCATCTCACTCGCATCCACAACATGCAAATCAACATTATAATCAATAGTGGGCATATCAAAATGAAAAGGTGAAAATAATTGAAATTTAGAAGCATGGAACATTTCACCTATTAATTCCTCATAGATTTACAACAATGGATCTAGCATCAATTTGAATTGCTTCGTGTTCTTGACATCTATTTCTTCATCTTTATCATCTTGGGATGACTATGGATGTACTTCATCCATGAGAGCATCGAGCGCCCCTTTGAATTGCACTTGATTCGCTGACTTGTGGATGATGACTTGTAGTATATCTTCATGATTACCATCTTTTTCAAGGACTCTTGAAACCTCTTGCAATCCACTCTTAATAATCTCTTCTAGCAACCTAAATGAATATATACCAAGGAATTCTTCTTCTTGTAATGAATTCGAGTCACTTTCTTCTTTGATGGAGGAATCAACATTTTGTTCATCAATTATCTTTGTTTGAACATCTTCTATTCCTTTTTCAACTTCTTTAGCAGGAGGTTCGTTCTTACTTGGAAGAAGGTATGCAAATGGGCTTTCCACTTGATTATCAAGTTCACTTTTTCTATCTTCACTATTGAATAACATGGGAACATTTTCTCCTTTGGGTGGTGAATTGATTTTTTGAAGACATTTGCTCCACAAATAGTCTAATCTCAATTGTACTTTGATTCTTCTTCCAACCTTAATTCTTCCTTCACTTGATGAATAGCTTCTTGAAAAGATGAACACAAGAGTTCTGAATGAGTGGTATTATGAATCCTGCACCAACCCCCTGGAATCAATACATCTTCTGTAGGCAAATCCTTCTCAATGCTTAGTCTTTTCTTGATCATTCCCTTAAAACTTATGAAGAACTCCCTTTCATCAAATAAGGTGTCGGGAACCACCTTTGTAGAAACAATCGGCTCATGTACCTGTGAAAAAGAAATTTTTTCTTGCAATGCTAAGTCTATCCTTGATAAGAATGTTAGGCAATATAGCTCCTTGTGTCCATTAGTGTCGTAAATTTTACATCCCTTCCTTGATGCAAAGTCATCCAAACTCTTAGGATAGAGTTACAAATTCAAAGTCCACCAAAGCTGAAGAATATCATCTTGAGGGTGATCCATATTGAATCGCCTTGAAATTTTTGAGAAATCCATCATTATTTTGGTATTTTTCAATTTTTTACTTTTTTGGATTTTTTGAATTTTCTACTTTTTTTGTATTTTTTGGCATAAAAGAGATCTAGCAAATCTCAAATTTGGCTTTGAAAGCTCACTTGGGTTCCAATTCCACAATTTGAAGTTCATTCACGTGCTTGGAGTGAAAGAAGAAATTTAATTCATTATTCATGCCCTTTTATCCTGAGTTGAGATGTATGAAATTCTTTGTTCTGGCCTCCTCCTTGCTAAATTTTGTCGAGCAGTATAAGGAGAGGCGTGCATAAAAGTGATGAATGATAGAGTAATGAATGATAAAACACCATAATATCTTTTGTATGCTTGGAACAAATGGAGCAATTCATTGTTCTCGCCCTCCTTCTAGCGCCAATTTTGTTGATGTGTTTTTTATGCACATGCAAACTCGGAATAAAATACCAAGTATTCTATCCTCTTGAATAAAGTCTCTCAAAGGTTAAACTATGTGATCCAGTGAGACAACTCCAAGGTTCATGATATGTCAGGTCTTGACTTGTAAATCAGATAGATCAGTGGTATGGTGTGATTTTGTTGGTAATCACAAAGGGACTTACGTTGAATTTACTCCTTACTCCACTCAAATATGTTATTCTCCTTGTGAAATGGAACTTCATTTAACTGGCTACGAAAAGAAAATGCAAAAGAGAAAGGGTTTAGAAAACTATTCTAAGGACAATAAGATAATGAAATATGTCAATATAGACAAACTCCTCATGAAACCAAACTCCACTTCACCATGAGAACCAACAACTACACGAAGTCGGTGCAATCTTCTAAGGAAACTCAAGGATTTTCTTATTGTAAACTTTCATCCAAACACCCACTGCTGGCGCAGCTTGAACGAGCATCCACAACCAAACTAGAACAAATGTGGTTCAGGATAACCTTGCAAAATGACTTATTAGCGACAAGCCATAAAAACTATGAACCAATAAGGAATTCATCAAATATCTTTGCATAAACTCATTACATCAATGTTTAACCTCTAATCTAGTTCTACTCTACTTGAAAACATCTTTCCATCATATTCAAGAATTTGAAGCCATGATAACATTCCATCACCACACAAATCACCATGAGAACCAATAATGAGCTTGTATTGATTTTGGAAATGTACTTTTTACAACAATTTCATATGTATCTTCAATGACTTCGAAGAGTCTCCTCTAATCTACTTTTACTTTAACAGCATCTACTCCTACTCTTCTATCTTGATATCTCTTTGAGAGAAATGGGCCTTATATAGGCTCCAAAATTACATAAACGACCAGGATTGATTCGAGAATCAATGGCCAAGATTGAGACAACTAAAAGGAAGTTAGGTGTGCAAAAATCACTTCCTACACTAATCTAATGAGGGGAGGAGAGTGCAAATTCAAATTTATCCTAACTATTATAGCAAAATTAAACCATTAACATGAGATATTATAGAAAACACATAAACAAGAAGAGACAGAAGAAGAGAGACACAAGATATACATGGGGAAAACCCTTACGAGTGAAAAACCCCACACTCCAAAACACTGCTCAACTGTATTACGTAAACAAAGAGGTTACAATACAAATCAAAGCCAATGCTCTTGCAGGAGCCTTCGACACTCGTATCTGGAGATGATCTGACAGCATAACAATACCTATAAAACATGTAGTACATCTTCTCCTACAAGCACCTGTTTATATACCAAATACAAGGACAATTGCCTCTATCTTGGAATCGGCGTCCAACTTGGCCTCATGGCCCAAAACCCACGCCTATGGACACTTGGTCAACATTGTAAGAGGCTTCTAACACTTGTCCATAGTCTCCATCCCAAAGAGGTCACCTATTTCCAAAATGGGTTATGACAGATGCTCTTACAACTGTTACGACCGTCATAGAATCTATCATAGCAGTTACAACTTACAGCTGTAAGAGAATCTGTCATACACAGGCTATAACTAGCATATTCTCTTACAACATGTCATAGTCCACCTTGGGACACCCAAATATGCCTTTTCAAAGATGCTCTTCAACACATGTCTTCACCTATCATAGAATCTCCTATTTCCGACTCTTACATGTCATAACTTTGTCATAGGAATCTGTCATGACCATTACGGTCAATATTCCCTTACACAACATCCAAGATGCTGACACATGGCAAAATATTCCTACCACAAAGTGGGACGCCTATCTCCTTATGTGAGGACAAAATTACAAGTTGTCATCTTCCATGTAGGATGACACATGACCGTGCCGCATCCCACAAAATGACAATATGGAATTTACAATTAATTTGCATCATAGGCAATGAATAAATAAATACAATCAAAATAATGCAAGGAATTACTGAGGTTGAGACACCTTAATTCCCAACAACAACAAGGTAGTTTGTTACAAAAGTTACTATTTTTAGAATATTGAATGTGGACGGATGATGTGACAGACTGTGATTGGATCAATGTTGTGCACATGCCACCTCAACATCAAGAAAACTATTTTAAAATTCTTTGTGTTCATATTACTTAGAATATTTTCCTAAATTTTGTCATCTTTTGGAGTAGTCTTCGAACTTGGATTTTCACCTCTGGAACTTGACTGCTTCGAACTTGAAACTTGGGAAATTTAGAATTTCTTCTTGTTGTCAATGCCTTAGTGTAATTTATGGATTTTTGATGCTCACGCTCATTTCTCTTCTCAACTTTATTGTCTCCGTGTACTTGCGCAGGATTTTAGCTCTAGATAGTGCAAGTAAAAGATGTTTTTCTTCATGACTGTCGGAGTGGACATGCGGATGATAGATGCTCTTTCCCTCTTCTTGGTGCATGAAATGGATGACTTTGGATTCTTGATCATAGACTTGAACCTCTAGAAATGAACTTCTTCTCATGTATGGTGAAGTGATGCTCTCCTCGAACATATGAAGTTATCCTCTTCGTGCAAATGATGATCTTGATGTAGGCATCCCTCCATGTGGCGATGATGTCTTCTTCCTCAAATGCTCTTGATATATGACTTTGGCGTTGAAACTTGATGATCTTGAACGGGTTCTCTTCCATCTTCTTATCCTTCATTGCGCGAGCTTTTGTTCTTTCTTGGCAAAACCTTCATCACCTACAAAAAACCTTAAGTCAATATCTTATCTTGATACTTAATAAATGAACAAGATGATGACAATTTCAATAACCTAGTGAATGCGGGACAAATTAAATCATGTACACTTCTACCTACCTCGCCTTAGAAGAATAAGAAAAATCAAGTTTGTGAGATTTGATAGAATTTGCAAAATTGAAAAATTGACTTGATTAATGGATAACTTGATCTCTCTACTTGAGTTTTCTGCTCGTATTCGCTGCTAATCTACTATTCTTCTTCTTTTAATTGGTTTTGAAATGATTGGTTTAAGTGATGAAATGATTGTTGTATATATAGCTTTTCTATAACTCCTTCAAGCATGTCGGCCTGCCTCAAATTGGCATGATTTTTTTTTCAATTTTAAAACTTTTTATAACCTTTTTCTAGGCCGACCTCACTCCCTCAAGCGCAAATTTTGTATATGCATGTATTGAGGCGCAGTTTTTGATGTAGTGTGCATAGAAGGTAGAGCGCTGATTTGAATGTCCTATGAATAATGTTAAAGCGCAGTTTTTTATCACTTGTGTATAAAAGCAAATTTTTGAGAGTCTCTTGTATTGAAGGCTATTTGAATTTCTTATGTATTGGGTGCTGATTTAGGAGGTATATGTATTGGATGCACAATTTTGATGGTCTCATGTATTAAGAGGAAGCGCTCATTTGGAGGTGAGATGTATGAAATGGATGTTTGATATAAGCTTGTAAGAAGTGGATTATGCAAGGTGTCTTTAGATGAGCGCCAAAGATGGGTATGATGATGGGCGTTGGTTTTAAATGTCCATGTATGATCTTAATGATGCTTGATACAAATACCTGCCAAATGATGCATGAATCTTGGCACTGGTTTCCCTTGAACATGTATTGATTGTGAATTGCATTGTGCAAGATCATGTAGAAAGTGCGCTCTTAGAAGGAGTAAGCGCTGGTTTGGAACGAGTGTGTATGGCATTCAACTCTTACACTTTACAAGGTCCTTGATAAGGTGCGCTTTGGGCGGCGTTTTTAGGTGATCATGCATAATGTCAAACTTACCAATTACAAGGACATCTTGCAAGTGCGCTCAGGCGGCCTTTTCATGTCTTTATGAATAAGTTGAAAATTTACAAAATGCAAGGTCTTTTGAAAAGTGTGTTTGAGTGGGTCGTCGACATTCAATACACAATGCTAATTTTGTCATATCTCCTCTATCATGCATTTGGGCGACTCTTCGGGTGTATAACACGAAAGAGATATATTCGTGAGTCCAAGAAATAACGAGCGGACATCCCAAACATAATTAAAGACGTCTACTATGCATATTTATTTACCACTAAACGCTTGAGCGGACTTTCAGATGTCCCACACATAATTTGAAATTCATCCATTTTTGCAAACTGATCATCATCACGCACTCAAGCGGACCTTTAAGACCATTACGTATGAATTGAACAAAAATGCGAATTGAAAAGCTCACACGGAGATGCGCTTGAGCGGACTTAAGAGGACGTCATGTATGAAGTTGATGACACCAAAATGATGTGAACGTGCGCTCCTGGACCAAGCGGACAATTTGGTATGCCGTGTATTATTTTAAAAATTCCACACCATACGAGTATACCACCATTTGGACACTTTAATGTAGAAATCTTTACTCGCACAAATAAGCCATCAAAAGGCGCCTGGAGTGGACAACTCGATCCATTTTGCATAACGCTCAACCTTCATTTCCTACGAAGTGATCATCGACAGACTTTCAGAACGGAGAATTGAGACTTGCGTATAAGACTAAAATGCGCCTAGGCGGGAATTTGGAAGCTCCTTGCATGATTTGAAATCATTGTGCATTCTGAGCGGATCTTTAAAACCACTAAGCAAAGTTGGACAATGCGACCTGCAAGGCGACCCTTTGGTTCAATATGCAAAACTTGTCATTCTCACTATACGAAGCAATCAGAGCACATGCCGGGGCGGGCATTTCAAACTTGCTCGCATAATACCAAAAAAAAAATGTACTTCCAGATTTCCGGACTTCGATAATTATCAAATTTCACTTGATCCAGATTTACAATTCAAATCTCAGGGTAAGTATGTACCACCTAACCCTTGCAGTGATTGATTCTTTAGAGCATTCAATGGTTTCTTTATAGCTCTTTCATTATTTGCAGACTCTTTATTAGGGCAGGAATTCTCGAGCGGGACTACTTGCCAAACCAACACAATTCCAGCCAAAAACTCAAAAAGAGAGGGGCCCCCATCAGCGATGGGGCGATGTGTGATTAGGTCACAACTTTAACGTCCAGAGTGAGCTGGTTCTCATGGGTCTATCACCTAAATTAAGCTACCTACTACTGCTTGTTGAGAAAAGAGAGAAGGATAACATGTAAATGAATCCTAAACTAAAAGGTGATACACCAAAAAGGTTTTCAAACCTATACTATTTTTTGGAATTAGAATGATCAACAATCTACAAGATTTTATACACAACTCAGGTTTTACATACTTATACATCGATATTTCATAGGAAAGATAAAGCTTTTTCAATCCTAAAAGGAAAATGACTATTTTCACAATTAGGAGTTGTTTAAACTAATTTTCATAACCTATGACTTGCATAAGGCATGTATATCTCTGAAAAAGGTGCTTAAAGAATGAGAAGGCATGTACATCTATCATTCATATTTGCACAAAAAAATAGATTGGAGAAGGCATAATGTTTATATTTAATTGATAAAAAGAAGTGTTACAGCTGTACAAGTCTGAAAATGGAGTCTCTTTTATTGCTCCAGCTTGAAAAGAACTCCAGAGAGTTACAATTAGCAGCTAAGAGAGAAAAGAACTTCCTAACAACTAAGCCTAAGGATCCTATATCTCATCCCCAGCATAGCAGAGCATATAGGGACTGATTTTGACCAAGTTACCAAGCCTTCAAAGTAGCTAACTTACTTTGGACGCCCAAGAAGAGTCCTCATCTGATTTGGTCTTCTTCAAGCTCCTAAGAATGTGTTCCAGCTGTTGGCGAAGGTCCTATATCCTTGGAGAGTATTGGAACTGCTCCTAGATGCCCTCAGACTGTCCACAAAATGCTCCGGTTATTGTCCTTGTCACAAAACTGCTCCTAGATGCTTGCAAAGTGGTCAAAACTGTTTGTAGTGCTGTCAAAACTGCCCAAACTGCCTCATAACTTCACTAAACTGTCTTGACAATTTCATAGGACATGTGCTTTCATGTGTTTGATGAGTGAAACTCTTTGGATGGCGTGTAAGGCAAGAAAACTACCTTTTTTGGGCTCTAAACTGCTGTCTTATGCTCTCAAAATATCTTAGTCTCATCACTACCCCTTTAGGGTCTTCACCAGGTTTGAAAAAGTTTATATATGTCCCTAAACTGAGTCTTGCAGCCTTCATGACTATTTTCTGTTCAAGATATTTGCTACTTCACGAGCCTATATTAAGTTTATATTATGAAGATACATATCCAACAGAGAGTATACAGGCCTGTAGTGATTGGGTTGACCCTATACTGCCTTGACAGTCAATCTCCAACAATGTGTGGAGTATCTTTTGAACTATTATGATACCCTTACTAGCTTCATACCCCTGCAACAATGTAAGGTGACTAAAAGAGAACTTAGAACTAAGTCTTTGGAGCAACTCCACTTACCTATATCTCTGCAGGTCTGCACTGAGTACTCAATGGTAACAACATCATGACCAAATGTAACATATGCTCACAAAAGTTTCACTGACCTCTGTCAATCTTGTAGAGACCTCTATGTATGATAGTTCCTTATTAGTTTATGACTGTCCTTGACAGTACTGACTGCTCTTTACATTATGTGACTGCTCACATTGTATGACTGCTCAAAGCAATCATTAGGACTGTCCACACACCTTTGCATTTGTGCATGCTTTCCTTAAACCCCCTAACTATTTGTTTATGCTTGCATACCTTAAAGACTGACTACACACCTTGAACATCTTCATAAAATAGTAAAGACTTCTTCCATACATTTTTATCCTCATTTCTCATACATCCTCATGGCTTCAACATTGCAGGTGGACTGTTCCTTCATGACAGTCAAGAATCACTGTTCTCTTACTATCCCTTAAACCCTATTGGTCTTCTGTTCAATTCAACCTTTGTCACAACCATTACCTTCTCTTCTCTTTCTCTCACTGCCTCTGAGATCTCCTTGTGACTGTGACAGTATTGATTGCTGTCACAGTGCTTTTTAGGACTGCTCCTTTTGTCTTTAGTGTTGGACTGTCACTAACATTGTATGATTGTTGTGACATTGTATGAATGCTTGTATAGTTGAGTTTTAAGTGGCTTAGGACTCCTTAGAGGGTGTGGGAGACGAGTTTTCCCCTTTCAAAATCTTGGCCATAGAATAGGAATGCTATGAAGATACAAGACTCTTCTTTTGACTATGAGCATTGTTTCCTCATTGCTCAGTGATCTTGTATTCTCAACCACTACTAACAGGTATATGTTTCAAACATAAAATGACCCCTAAATATAGTAAAATTTCCTTTAATGTGCTAAGGAGACCATTCATCATGCAAGGGTTCAGGGTTCAGGGGTATGTAGCGTGCAAAAGGTCTTTACCTTCTTTTTCCCAAAATCAAACAATGAAATACCATTGAAAAATCTCTGTGTGCAGGCTGAGCATAACTATTATATCTAGGGTTTTAAATAGGGTTTAGGGCTTATCGGCATGCTTGCATGTACCACACAAAAAATTAGAAGAAAAGGGAGTCACTATGCTTTCCTTCAAACTTGTTCCTCTGTTTTGATCAAACTGGTCTCGTTTCACTGTCTTTGTATTCTTATAGCAGTCTTCTTGCACTGTCTAACTGCCCCCTGCATATACTGCTGCTTCCTTGGCCTGGGAACTATCTTCACCACTTCTAAATAGAGACTTCATGAAAATGGTTTAGATCACTGTCTTTTGCACAGGCTTTTCAACTGCTTTCATGATTGTTTTCTCTGCCCTTTGTAGTTGCTTTCAAGATTGTTTTCACAGGTCATCTAGGGTGATTTCAAGACCCCTGACAGCCTTATACAAACCTTTTACCCTAGAATGTCACTATATCATGTCATTTGCCTTCTTGCATGACTGTCATGCTTCACACATTATGTTTATGTGATTGTGAACACAGTCTTAATATGATTGTTGTATCTGCTTTGTTCTCTGTCTCTTAACAGTCTGCTACTCACCTCTATCTCTGTGGTAATTGCCACTATCATACAAAACCCTTGACCAATCTTGTACCTATCACTGCTCTTTATGTTTGCTGTTCCGTTCTTCTTTGTTTGCTGGACTGTGACTGCTATTTCATACCAAAACTTATCTTCTCACTTTGTACCAGCTAGAGACCCTTCAAGACTCTTCTCCTTTAATTGTCTACACCTGAATAATGGTTGTCATACTCTCTTTGTATGACTGTCAACACACTTTACAGTCAATATGACTGTTTGCTGCTCTTTTTGCAGTCATGACTGCTCTTTTTTGTTACACCCTTTAGATTGCTCCAAACATAACTGATATTCCTCTGATATCCATGACTGTGACTTTGACTGTCCTTTGTCTTTTTAAAGTGACTGTTCTTTTACCAGTGACTTTGGAAGAGAGATATTTCTTTCCCTTAGAGTTTGATGATCATTACAATAAGCATGGATGATCAAACAAAAATACCTTATGCTCAAGAAACTCTATGTCTGTGCAAGGAACTTGGGACAACAAGCTATGACTAACTGGAGCCAAGGCAGTTTGTGCATGAAGACCATCCTCAAATGAACTAACTTGACATTATAAAACAGGGCAAAGTGAAAACAGTGCTCAAAAATCTTGATCTCACAGTCACCAATGACTGTCCCATGAAATGGTGGCTTGCTCTTAGCTTTTAATTGCTCTTGGATATGAAAACCCAGTATGTAAGGCAGTGTTCTTTGGTGGGTTTGATAAATGGACACTTAATCATCAAATCATGAGAAGCATTCTTCAATCCTTCTTCTCTTTGTATGTAAGTAATGGTGAAATAGGGCAGTATAAAGCATCATAATATACCACTAGGCTCTTGCTCACCATATTAGATCTCTATATAAATCCCACTGTCTATTATCCTTCACATTTTTCCATGCATGTTATCCTAGGTTTTATGATGTTTGAACGTTGCTCCTCACAAAACTGTCTCTGCATTTTTTGCTGATCATAATGCTGTCCCTTATCTGCCATTCATTATCTCTGCTCACTGTTCTTTTCATCATAATGTTGTCCCTTATCATTATTCTGGCACACAGTTCGTTGAATGAGAAGAAATCCTTTGAAATGATCCTGATGACTTCATTCTTCACCAGCAGACTCAAGACATATTTGATATTATTCTGAAAAACTCTGACAATTTTTCCTCTGCATACTATCATTCTTGCAATCTCTATCCTTTACTGTGCAGACCTATTAAGATGATTGATGTTATTTCATCATGATTAAATAATGACTATCATGTTATTTCTTGCAATCTCTATGATTGATGTTATTTCCATTTATAATGACTCCTGCAACTTTTGCAAAAACCTCGTACACCTACAGCTCCTCAGTCTACTATTCATCGAGTCATCATCACCATCTTGGATCCATTGAAAGATCTTCAAGTTTTCAAAGCCTTTCTTCATACTGTTCCACTGATCTTCAAGGGAGATAATCATGAATAAATGCATGAAAAACCGCATAGAGACCTTTCTCTGATCTTAAGGCTTAATATGATTGTTCCATAGAAACTTTAACTGCCACAAATTCATCAGTGACGCTTAATATTTGAAGACTGGTATACCTCCCTTCATGAGACTGAGAAGACATTCAAGTTAGATGAGAAGAAACCAAAGAGGAAAAACCAAAACATGATTCTAGATAACCCTAAACAGACCTAAAACCTTAACCCGAGAAGCTCGGGTTTAATCTCATGAGTCGACTCAACACTCAACCTACCTGAACCTTGCCATTTTAAAAAGAAGAAACTCCCTCCTTGGATTTATACGGTGATTTTGACCAAACAATGAGACTTGGACGTGGAAAACATTGCCTTTTGAACTTTGACAGCTAAAAATTGCATGTATGCAATGTGTATCCTGATTTTGGACCTGATGGAGATAATTTATTAACACTTGATATCACATCTTAAGACAGAAATGACCCCTTCCCTAACAACATAAGATTTTAGGAATAACTCCAAACCTATCTTCTATGCCATCAAAGAAATACAACATATGACTTTGCATTCTAAGAGCTCTTCTTGATTCACGTATGCAAAACAACTTTGCTTCATTGCCATGAGGATAGCCAAGGATTGAAAACCACTTTATAATGATGAAATGCTTCAAAACATAACCTATCATCACAAAATGACTTAAAACAATTTGAAAATGAACAACCAAGGGCATAAGCTTATTAAAACCTTAGGACAGTTATGTTTTCCTTATTTGGGCCAATCAATACAAATGGGTAACAACTAGATTGCAGAGTTTCATGGAATATAGTGTATTTCTAGCCTCTCTTACTTTATTTTCCCCATTCATGCAAAATTATTCAATCCCTAGATCACAAATATCATGCCTGCCCATATTGAGAAACTCTGAAGTTTAGAGATCTATCTGTACCCAAACATTCTTTATTGTCTTCTAAGCCTAGAGTTCATAGAAGAAGGATATCTACCATTGACATGCTTACAACACCAGACCAAACATTGACTGAACAAATTACATTGATGAAGAGCCACCTCGAAGAAGCTTAGCCAAACCAACTAGGAGTTATTCTTTGCAATGAAGTTTAGATCCTCTACCTCGAACTCCTCTTGTCAGTATAGCTTCAAATCCTTATTTAGATTTTGATCTAGGAGAATGTAGTATTCCAATGCCAACAATACACTGAGAATAAAACTATTTGTCAACCCATATATCTTTCTAGAAATTCCATGGCCACAATATCTAACCTTAGTAATAATCCCAAACTTATGGATGCATTAGCTAAACAAGTCAATCTAAAACCTGCTTTAACACCTAAATAAGAATCTAGGAGGATAAAAAAGGAAAACCTAAGTCCTCTGAAGGGATTAATATCAGGGAAATACCTGAAAATATGGTATGATTAGAGAAAGGGTTCCTAGGAAGAATCAGGAGAAAAGGAATTATATTGCTTATTACATACAAAGAGAATGAGGTTTCCAAAGGTTTGTTGTTTTTGGCTTTCTTTTGGTATTATTTATGTTCTTATGGTTCTTTTGTTCTCTATTTTCTCCTTTAGTGGCTCTTAGTAGAGGTGGGGGATTCTACCCACTCTTGTTTGTTTAAAGATTCTATAGTTGGATTTGGATTTGGGTCTTTTATTTGTTAAAAAAGAGATTTATGTGGCAATATAGCGTTGACATGCATTGGCAGTAAATCTTCTAATTACATCCTAGCTCTTGAGGGATCTCTAGTAATTAATCTAAATCTGGATGGGTTCAAAAAAATGTCTCTACATTTGAAAGGTAGATCCTGATTTGTAGAGTCTTGGGTCCTCAACTTTCATTGGAGGAGTTGTTTTTTTGGGCTAAGAAGAATTGGAAAACACAAGGTGAATATGAACTCCATTCTTGTGTCAAGGGTATTTCATAGCCATTTCCCAAATGAATTTGATAGGAATAGAGTTTTTAGAAATGTTACCCTTTCATGAAACATTGGCATGTGGGTTTTAATTCTTCGGAGGAGATTCCTATGGCTACTCCAATCTGGATAAGGATGTACCCTCTCCCTCAAGAATTTTGGTCCCCTTACATCTTTGAGACAATTGATTGTTCTTTGAGAATGACTATTGATATCACAAGATATTTCTATAGACATGGACAATCTGTCTACGCAAGAGTACGTGTGGAATTATATCTCATTTCTCTTCCAAAAAGTAGATCACTTTACGTGCTAAGAATTTGAATGGTCTTAGGATTTGGATTATGAAAGTCTTCCCTTTCAAAATAGAGGATTCCATGAATATGGTCATTTCATTTGTGAATGTCTAAGATCTCAAAAATTTCCTAGAATCAAGAGCAAGAATGTTCAAGAGATAAATGATTCAGAAGCTTTTATTATGCCAAAAAAACAAATATTCAGAAGAGAAAACTTAGATTTTTTAAATAATAATAAGAGTGTTAGTTTATCCTTAGATACTGGTCAGGAGGATGTTAGTAAATACTTAATCTCATGAAATTGAGGGGATAAACAATGAGGAAATTCTTGAGGATTATAATTTTAATGAAGATTTAGAACAACTCTTGGATGAGCAAGAAACTTCAAAAGAATAGAACCCAAAAAGGCATGAGAGAGGAATTGATTTATTCCAATCTATCTTGTTCATGAAAAATAATCAAGGTAAATAAAAGGTGGTTCAAAATTCTTAGGATGGTTCTAGCTTTGAGTAGGAAAGTTTAGGCAAAATAGGTTCTCATTGATGCAAAGTTAAGAGGAAGGGAGATTTCATAAATAATAAGGTGGGAAGGCCTAACGGGTATATTTTTCTAAAAAATGCTACAATGGTGGAGGTTGCAATGGGAAGTCAACCCAAATTGGAAGTTTTCTTGGAAGTCATCAAGAAATCCAATGTTGATCAATGAAGGTTCTCCCTAGAACATAAGGATACTTAATTCCCCATCCAAGAATTTTTGTTTCAAAGGGTCTTGGAATAATATAATCTAGAGATAAAGGTAATAGCTTAAGTTATTGCTAACAAACTAAAACCTCTCCTTCCCTCTTTAATTTCTAAAGAACAAGAAAGTTTTGTTAAATATAGATAATAGATGAGATTGTCTTAGTTCATGAAATAATTCATTCATTCATGGTCAGTAATAGAAAGTTTGCTTCTTAAAATTGCCATTGCAAAAGCCTATGATTGTGTCAATTGGGGATTCCTTGATAGAATTTTTGTAAAGTTTGGTTTTATTAAGGATTGGAGGAAATGAGTCAAGGGATGTTATTCTTTAGCAATCTCCTTGGTTCTAGTTGATGGTTATGAAAAATGTTTTTTTCCTTCTTGTTGGGGTCTTCCTCAAGGGGATCTGCATTCTCCTTGTTTGTTCATCCTTATGGTTGAACCTATGGGAAGATTAATAAACTTTCCCCATAGACTTGAGGCATTGCTTTACAAAGTCTTAAATCTTCTTCTAGTGGGAATGCCATAACCAATAATTTGTGGGTGATAATATGTTCTTTGCCTTTCCTTCTATTTTTTAAGTCAAGAAGATAAGGGGTCTTTTATTTGACTATGAATAGGCCTTGGGTCAACTTTTTAATAGAACTAAATTTAATATTTTTTAATGTGGGGGGGTAAGAAACAAAATTTTATCTGCAGAGGTCTCTCTTTTAGAAAAGGCTATTTCTTGGATTCCTACCTTAGTTTCCTGCTCTTCTATGGAAAGAATTTAAAATATATGTGGAATCTTATTTTGGATAGATTTAGAAAGTTTTGGGTTGGTTGGAAAGGAAGATGGCTTTGTTTAGTTGGAAAATTTGTTCTTCTAAAAGCTATTTTTAGTATATTCATGTTTGTTTATTTTCTCTTCTTCTTGTTCCCAAGAGTATTATTGGAAAAATTATTTCTTTCACGAGGGACTTTCTCTAGAAAGATTTAGGGGATCAATTCAAATTTCCTTTGGTGGCCTAGGATAAAATATTTGTGAGTATGGAAGGTGGCCTTGGGATCAGAGATGTGCAACTTTTCAATGAAGATTTGTTGGTTAAGTTGGTTTGGAGGTTCATTTCCTCTCCATAATAGTTGGATTCATATTTAAGAAAATAAATATCCTAATGGAGCCCTTCTTATTGCAATGCCTAATATGACCACTTTAGCCTTGGGCTCAACAATTTGGGAAGGAATGACATCAGTTAAATATTTAATTGAGAGATATAGATTGTAAAAGACTCAGGATGAATCCTTAGTTTCCTTTTGAGAAGACTATTGGTTGATGGATACTCCTTTGTCACACCCCAAATTTTGACTATGTTTTACTTTTTTACTGGCACGTAATTAGTAGTTGGTTATACATGAATTAATGATTTGACGTTATGTAAAACTGTCAGGATAAATCAATGATATCATGAGTTTATGTTTATATGATTAGAAATAGACATGTGATTATAAGATGTCATGATTACTTATTCATAAGATTTATGAATTGATTAACGATGCACTAATCCTAGTTTGGTGATTGTAAGTTGTAACCAGGAAACATGTTTTCCACCCTTTGAAAAAGAGGGAGAGCATCATCAAAGAGAAGAGAATAGATGTATGGATATAATGGATTGGTTTCCATATAAGTCTTATGCTTTCACAGTTTAGTGAACCTTCGTTGATTTTGGTAGGTCAATTGGTCTAAGTTTAGTTTCGACTTGACAATCGTCGATTTGTCAACAAGATCCATGAAGCTTAGGTTTTGTCAAAAAACCAAGTCAGGATAGTATGACCATAGATAAGGAAAGGTCAATAGTTGTTAAATTCAAGTGTGTGATATGAATATAGATTATATTCAAGAGAAAATATTTAGTAGTGGATAAACTATTTTATTATCTGTAATTCATGATTGGAATTCTATCATGTTGTTTTGTCTATTTTGACATTTACGCAAGTTAGAGAGGGGGAGAATACCTCGACCCCATTCTCATATCTTGATGAGATTTAGAAACAATGTAGGTATACGTTGTATACACCCTTGTTATGTTTATATACATATATATATATATATATATATATATATATATATTGACGATATTTAGAAACAACATAGGTATACGTTGTATACACCCTTATTATGTTGATATATATATATATATATATATATATATATATATATATAACAACATAGGTATATGTTGTATACATCCATTATATATATAATAGAAATATTAGTTTAAACCTTTTATTATTGTCTATTGAGCTTCTTATGGAAGGTGGTTTAATAGCAAATTTAATGCCACCACTTCTTGTTAAGTAATGGATGCTCGACTCCTTTACTCCATGACAACATGGAAAGTATGGAGGAACTTTAATTAAGATTAGGGAGTGGTCTTAATGACACGTCACTCCACCATCGAACTACTCGCACCATGGAGAATGATAATAGGCATGATTTCAACAAGGAATCTCCACGGGTAAGGAAAAGTAAAGCCTTGTAAAGGCTATATCATTAGAGAGGAATGATAATCTTAGGGAGATGATGATATGACTTAATTGATAGTAGGATTTGTTAAAGCAAGGATAGGCGATAGCGTGTGGTAAAACTAAGAAGAGGAGAGAGCTTTGTATAAGAAAGAAAGGGCTAAATAATATAGAGATCTCTGTTAAATATACAAAGAGCTTCATATAAGAAAGCAAAGGCCGAATAAGATAGAGAGATATATTATATATCGAGAGATTCAAATAAGGAAGCAAGGTCCAAATAAGTTAGAGAGCTCTATTAACTCAATGAGCTTGTTCTTATTTAGAAAACCACGGGGAAAGAAGATATATACTCAGAAGGAGGAGATAAGTCAAGCTCGGGTAGCAAGGAGTTAGTTGGAGCTTGCTCAGGTATTGGAAACCGATGACATTTGGAGGTAAGAATGTCTTAGATGAGCATCTATTTCCATTCTTGAATTGTAGAAGTTCATTACTATATGAATAAAACATAAATGTGCTTTCTTAAGAGTTAAATATATAGAGCATACATAGTAGAGAAATGAAGTTTCAAGGAGATAGTGGTAATGCCATTTATACAGTGATTGAAACTGCAGAGTTTAACTTTTTAATGTTATAGTTTCATCAAAAATAACTGAAGATGACAACTTTCTCATGCTATGGCTATGTTATTGAACTTATAGGGTCATTGTGTTGTTAACTTAGTAGTTGGTAGACATCGAATTGTGGATAAATGGATTTGAATAATCTTGTTTAATCAGAGGGTTTCAAGGTTTGCAGAAAGATATCTCACATTGTGTTTATACCCAAACAAACATAGTATTTTATTTAGCTAGCAACACCAAATATGAGTAGAAAGTTAGCATATTCATGCAGAGTTAAACTAATATTTATTCTCACTTTTGTATATATGACCAATATTGTAGCCATATCCTATTAGGGTCACAATGTATAACTAGATAAAGTTATGTATGTAATTGCAGAGACTGAGCCTTACTACAACTCTGAATTTAACCTAGGAGCTGTGAGGAGTAAGATTGTATATGTTTTAATGTTTTCAATCAACATTTTTGTGTTAGTGATACACTTATTGTAGAATATATTGATATGATATAAATATCTTTTGAAAAACCTAAGGATAGTGATGTATCATCACACAAGCATTCTACAACAATGATAAGTATCATCATGATATTTGAAGGATATTCTATTTGAGTTCAAAACCTATCCTATGTAGAGAGTTGGAGGACTTGAGAAGGCCAAGACGTCAAAAATATTATTATTGTAGATTCAAACATATCTAGGTTGAAAGATAGACTTAGTCGAGAGATTAGTTATGAAACAATAGTATTCATGAAGATCTTATATGAAGAGGACATACCTCGTTATGGGAAATGTGATTTCAAACATTTCCCAAGTGGTCAAGACAAGACTAGAGGTTTTTGTTTTCCATGATATATATTAATATAAACTTTTACTATTGAGAAAAATAAGAATATTTGATATAGCATTATATTGGGTTAGGGAAGTAAAACCCTAGAATCAACCCAGAAGGGTTTAGAAAACTTAAAACTCTCAAGTCGGTTATGACACTGATTTCGTCTTTTATATATTTTGGTTGACAATAAAAGGTCGAGAAACCATAGATCAAGACAATATAAATTAAAAGGAGTCTAAGAAGTGCTTTGATAAAATTTAAATGACTTCTTGATAGAGTCGAAACTTGACATATAACACAAGAATGCTTAATCTTTGAGTCATTGAGTAGAATGACAGAAAGTCACAGACCCTTCAATATTTGCAAGGATGCAAGGAGGGACTCTCTGAAAGGTTAAAATCATCTAAACCTACATATTGTATATATCCTAGGTTAAGGATTAAATTCTAAGTCAGATTGACTAGGAATTGAGTTTAGCCAAGACAATTCATGTCTAGAGTTTCTAGTCAAACAAATCAAACTATGGGATGAGGTAGTTTCTAAGTTGATTTAGAGGTGTGTGAACACACGACTACATTTATTGCAAACATTTATTTATATAGAAACTTTGGCCAAAGTGACGCATTTGTCTTTGCATGCATTAGTCGGTTTACAGTGTCTAGATGGTGTGACATGTTAGATTGATTATACTTAGTTAGAATATTGTTTAGAGTTGTATGGTCGATTGAGTTACATAAGACATAGCACTAGGACTCAGATGGAAACCTATTGGTTTCTAATGTTTATACTCTTCATGAAGGGTAGGGCCACTTCTAGGAAGGAAGGTGTGCGGGGGACCGCCGGTTTGTGGTTGGAGGTAAAGCACTTGGATGATGCTCTCCCTCTGTAGCAGAAGACTCACTGAGACTTGCGAGATAGAAATCAAGATTTCAGATGGAGTACACATTATGTTATAACTTATGGTGAAAATTATTCTTTTTTCCAAGTGCAACTTATTTGTAAATGTAAAGTGAAATGTTTTCACTATGATTTATCTTTGAATATATTGTATTTCAAGGTTGAAAAATATTTAGAAAATATATGCTTTTATTTCTTTGTAATTATGCAACTGATAAAAAAAAATCTCTCATGTTTATGATGTTCATTTACTTTCTTAGTAAATTGTGTGTGTAATTCCTAGTTATAAGGGATGATATGTTACATCCTTTAAGAATTGTTCTTAAGTTTAGGGGTCTTTTATCCTATCTTAAAGCTCAATGGGGAGACTTTGAAGTCAAGGATTATTGGATAAAAAAATATGAGAGTTATGGTAGATCTAGATCTTGGAAACCATTACCTAAAACCCTTGAGGTTGATGAGGTGACTCATTCAAATATTTATAATTTATTATAAAATCAAAGGCCTATTTGGAATATCAATAAGGGTTAAAGTTAATGGAAATTATTTGGTCAAGGAAAGATATGAAAAATTTATGATTTCATAGATTATTCAAAGATCTTCTTTTCCTTGGAATGTGATATGGATAGCAAAAGCATGGCTCAAAGCCAAGATTTTTCTTTGGTTGCCCTACCATTAGAAGATTCTAATGTGGGGTCAACTTCAAAAAATGTTTTATTGGTCCAAGTAGATGCTCTCTTTGTTTGATTAAGGAAGAAAAATCCTAACCGTCTTCTTTTCACTTGTGACTATGCTTTCAAGATTTAGAATATTTCCTAGGTTTCTTTAATGTTAGTTTGGTTTTTGTAAGAAAATAATTGCTTGGGTCTCTCCTATGAATATAGATCTTCTTCAAGATTTATGGGGGATGATCTTGAGTATGATGGCTTGGAAGATAGGGATTGAAAGAAGAAATATGATTAAGGAAAAAGAAAATGATAAACTCTGGAAATAAATATCTAAGGCTTGTTATTTTATTGTAAGAATCACTTCAAAGAGAAAAATAAGGAATCTAGTCAATTTGAGTTGAATATACTTAAAAATTGGTAAAAAATCTATTAACTTTTTGAAGAAACCAAGCCCAAAAAGAAGACAACAAATCATGTTAAGGAGGTGTAGAGTCCTCCAAAAGGATGGATAAAACTAAAATTTGATGTTGTGTCAAAAAATAATCTAGGTATTTTTAGTTGTGGAGCCATTCTCCATGATTATAAAGGGAGTTTTTGGATTTGGAACTTGCTTTTCTAGTTTTAATTTTAATATTGTTGTTGAGTTGGGAGAGTTGATCATTGGTTTAAAGTTAGGTCTAGGCCTCAAAACTTAGAATAAAAATATTATGGTTTAAAGTTGGGTCACTAGTTAATATCGACCCTCAATAGGTTTTAAAAAATACTACAACCTCTTTTGTAGCCTATTGTAAAGCCCACAATTTCATCACAAAAGTAAATGAAGTAAATAATCCACTTAAATACACCATCACAAATATCAAAGGTAAAAGATGTAATTAATCCACTTAATTACAATATAAAAGATAAAAAGGTGTAATTAATCCGCTTAATTACAATATATAAGATTAAAAGGTGTAATTAATCCTCTTAATTACAATATCTCAAGTAAAAGATAAGTCTCATAAATATGAATCAAAATGTCAATAAATCTTACAAAGTCACGTGCTCAATCTAAGTAAAAAGCACTATAAATAATATACGTCCATTGGCATTCATGCCATAATACATCCAATTCAAGTTACAATAATCATGTACAACAAGAATAAATAAATCAACACGCTCATTAGTTGCCATGAACCAAGTCCTGCGAGCTGAGAGATGGGAACATGCCCTAGCTGCTTTTCCACCCAACCATGAAGCAATTACACTTCGCCAAGGAAACCCAACCCTGCACGAAATGTCTAGCTACCTGGAACAACTGGCAGGTGGGAACACCCGATGCAACCCTAATGTCTAAATGTACAATTCTAAATAATGAAAAGTAGATTGTCTCACAATAGGATGTGGCATATATATATATATATATATATATATATATATATATATATATATATATATATATATATATATATATATATATATATATATATAAGTTTGCTAGATAAAATAATCATCTTTTTCAATGACAACTCATTTAGATCTAATAGACATTAGATTTCCATAGTCCATAATCATTGAGAGAAAAATTTAGGATTTAACTGTGTAAGTATTTTTTCTCTCAACGTTTCAGATCATGCTCCATGATCCATCATCAGGAGAAATTAGAGCAAGAGAAGAGAAAAAGTGAAGTAATTTGCAGACAAAGCAAGCTAAATAGAGGAGGGGGTAGTGCGGGAAATGAGAGACTAAAGGGAGGAACAAAAAATTAAAGGAAATCTCTAAACTCTACAAAAAAAGCAACAAAGTGACAACAAACCAAATCATAAAACCAAGAATAAAACTCAAAAAAGAAAGACACATATTAAATAAAACTCGAATCAAATTAGAAGGAAATAGATCGGGATAAAAAAGGTAAGGAAACAAGTTATAATCAAGGAGATAAAATGAAAAGAAGATGAAAAATGAATAGACAAAAGGGCACACCTACCGAAAGAGCATAAACAAGAAACTCAACAAAGCAAACAAACTAGAAAAATATGAGAAAGAACCTTTATATATATTCTCACTATTTGCTTTTGTTCTCTTATCTCACATTTATATGTGTTTTTTCACTTCCGGCTTGTTTTGTGTTCGTGTATTCTTCTTTGAGCCTTTTCATTTTGTTTTTTGTATATATATATATATATATATATATTTATTTATTTCTTTATTATTATTTTTTATACGCATTTATAGCCATAGGCATTTAAACTTTTAGGATATATATATGTCATAGACAGAATTGTGTTTTAGGGCTTTTTGCCTTGCTTTGTTTGTTTTCATTTTACATATATTTTCTTGCTATATATATATATATATATATTTATTTAATTATTTATTTATTTTTTAGGTTTCTTAGTTAGATGCTTTTCTTTCACATTTTTATTTATTTTCAATTTTGAATTCGTATGGTTTTTCTTGTTTGTGTTTTATTTGTATGTGTATGAGAGTATTAAATTATTTTAGTTATATATATATATATATATATATATATATATATATATATATATATATATATATATATACAAAGGTTCTTTCTCATATTTTCTAATTTGTTTGCTTTGTTGAGTTTCTTGTTTATGCTCTTTCAGTAGGTGTACCCTTTTGTCTATTCATTTTTCATTTTCTTTTCATTTTTTCTCCTTGATTATAACTTGTTTCCTTACCTTTTTGATCCCGCTCTATTTCCTTCTAATTTGATTCAAGTTTTATTTAATATGTGTCTTTCTTTTTTGAGTTTTATTCTTGGTTTTATGATTTGGTTTGTTGTCACTTTGTTGCTTTTTTTTTGTAGAGTTTAGAGATTTCCTTTAATTTTTTGTTCCTCCCTTTAGTCTCTCATTTCCCGCACTACCCCCTCCTCTATTTAGCTTGCTGTGTCTGCAAATTACCTCACTTTTTCTCTTCTCTTGCTCTAATTTCTCCTGATGATGGATCATGGAGTATGATCCGAAATGTTGAGAGAAAAAACACTTACACAGTTAAATCCTGAAATTTGCTCTCAATTGTTTAGATCTAATCCTTTAAAACATAGTAACCTGGTTCAATTCCTAAAAAGAGGAAAATCCATCTGTGATAATCCACATTCGGCATCCTAGCCCAAAAAGTAACCCAATAACATTCCTAAATAAAATCTACTTCTTTCCCCAAGAACAAGTAAATAAATAATAAAATAAAAGAATCAAAGTTCTTCAATAAATCATTAAAAATCCCTTTCCCAAAACACCAATCAAGGAAATACACTTTCCAAGCAATAATCCATCATTCGTTACATACAATTGCATCCATGAGGTTATCAAATTGATATAATCACCAAGTCTATATTTCAATCATAGTTTCTCAATATTATAAGCACTCTAAGTTACTTAACCTTATTACTATCAAATCTGTGACAGGAACTCCAGAAACATATAAACAAACTCCATGTCACAACTGTGATAGTAACTATAGAAACATATAAACAATCTTCCTATCGCAACTACGACAGGAACTGTAGCAAAAATAAATAAAAACAAAAGAACATAGTATAAAATCTTTTACTGTCATTTAATGATAATGTTTAAAAATATGTTTTGGACAGAAAACAATAAAGGAACAGTAAGCTACATGAATCTCTTATTATCACCTAAGTTTATAGAATTGTTTTTAATTATTCAAGAAAAATATGATTCCAGATAGAAGACCGATTCTAACAATCACACAGAAAGATTAGAGAGTTTACTAATATCTGGCAGAGAATAATCTGGTCAACGACTGGGTGTTGTTTAGATTTCAGGGCAAAGTTTAAAGGTGATGGTTAGAAGGAGGCGATCTCCTTAGCATTCAATCCAGAAAGCAAGAAAAATAGAGTCTATGAGATAAAACAACAAGCCGAACCAATATTAGTGTCTGTAGTTAAAGAAGATTGGCGGCAGGGAGAATTAATGGTAGGTCGATTCTGATTTTAATGAGCTAACAATGCTTCTATCAGCAAGTCGACGCCTAGTAAGAGAGGAACACACAACAAAATAAAATAAGAAACTGACACTAGGAATAGACTAAGGTCAGATGATTTTAGAGAGTTGATTCTAAGTCAAGACGCCATGATAAATCCAAGGGGGAGCAGTTTAGGAAAAAGGGCAATGCAGGCCTAAGTCTGTTGTTTAACAACCAGGAAGAGTTTAATGCGAGTTGTTTAGCAAGCCGATTGTCTATGTTTTTTAATAGTCATAACCAACATTCAAATAAGATACTCAAACAAGAAACTGAAAATAGAGGTCGCTTCTGCCCAAGTCGCTCACTCCTACTACCCTCCAATCACTGCCTTGAATCTTCTTTCTGTCACCCTAGATGAAAGTCCCTTCTACCTTCAATGTTCATTGAAAATCAATTGCTTCTTGCTGCAAAAAGATCGTGGGTATTTTTCTCTGTTGAACGCCCTTCTTTTATCAAAAATCCCTCTTATTTTTGGTGTCCCCAATTTAGGAAAAACACTGCTTTTCCAGATAACTGAAGCTCTGCCTCGGTTTGCATGAAAATTTGCCTTTCAAAAAGGCTCTAAATTTCTATTTTATTTAAAATAACAACTTTAATTTAGCTTATTTTCACATACATGACAGTAAGTTATTTTTAATTGTCTCTTATTTAATTTTCTAAATATATTATTATTATTAATATATTTTAACTATTTTTAAATAAAACACAATTAGTTTAAATCAATCAAGAAGTAAAACAATAGAATTGTCTATATATATTGTAGTCAAATATATTATTGCTTAAATCTAATTTAGATATTGTCTTCCAAACATCGATACTCATATAAATAGAAAACATTTATTATTATTTATTTAACATATAAAATACAACCATATATATTCACTATTTTACAATACAATTCCCATCTAAAATATAATTTGAAAAGACATTTAATTCTTATAATCAAATCACACATTTGAAAAGGATTTTTATTAATAATTAAAACATAATATTTTATAAGTATCTAACCATCAATCATATTTATCATCTACACAATGATGCATAAATAAGCCATTCAAAATGCAATATGAGACTACATGAGTGTGTGATTGCATCAGGGTTAACCATCCCAAACAGTCCTTGCCAAGTGGCTAGAACACATCTACCTCAACCATGTTCTCGTCTTCGACAAGTACCTGCTTTCATTTGCACTCAAATCGACGTCTATCCCCAAAACATAGCCAAAGCAAAACATCATAAACACATCGATAATATTTAATATTTAAATCAACTTTCTAATTTACTCAAATATAACTTCACGATAATTACCTTCACACATGTGGAACTTACTCAAAGTAAAACAATCATGGTAAATGTTCACTAATCTAGAATAATAATATAGTCCAAAAAAATGAGACGTGACACCTATCATCTCTTTCCATCTGCCCCTATGGCATTACTATTTTGAAATTTATATGGTTTTTAAACTATGTCACAAACTAGAATTGAAGTGCTGAAATTTGAGAGGCATTAGGTATTAAGTGAAAACCTTTGTTTATTCTCCAAATGAACAAAGGGAAGGGGAGAGGGGGGTCACCACATAGGCGTTAATCCTTTTGTAATTTGATTTTGTAAAAGGAGTCATATTACATTTTGATTTATGTGAAACCACATCAAAAGGACAAATTGGAAGGGCAATTGGAATATTCCCTCTTAGATGCTAGAATATTTTAAGAGAATATTCTTTGTTAAGGTTCTTTGGCTCTTTGTAAGTGCTTTTTACAGAAATGGATATATTTCTTGCCTGCATTGTCAGATTTTCATGTTCTTATATGTGTTGGAAAGTTGGTTCTGCAATCTTCCTTTGATGTAATTTGTTTCTACTTATGGTTCCATTTAAAGTTTTTTTAAACTAATTTTTTGGGACTTCTATGTGCACCACTAAATAGACTTGTATTTGCATTGATTATAAAGTGCCATCTTCTACTCATATAAGGGAAGGTTTTATGCAATCATGAATTGTAAACACACACTAATGATAAAGTGCTAAACCTTGTATCTATTTTGTGGTGTATTATGCAAAATTATCTAGTGGGATCATTGTAAATACACTAATATAAAGTGCCAGCATTTTGGGGGGTTGCAAACATGTTTTTTAACACTTCATTTTACTCTTTTGTTGTCACCCTTAACAAAGGGAACTATTTGTCCTAGAAAGAAGGGATAAATAATCACTGCCTTGAGTAGGATCTACTACCCTATCTTGATGGACTTGTTCTTGATCTGGGTGACCATGAACAAAAAATGTTCTTGGTTAAACTACAATGGCATGTAGTTTATGAACTAATAGGTCTTACAATTTCTAAAGATGCCTTACATCACATAGAGCACACTGATTTCCCTATCAGTACCATGACCATAGTGATGTAACATAGAGATCTTGAACCTACAAATAGGCTATGATGTTCCCTTAGAGAACCTTGCACAATTGGATGAAGCTAAAACAATAGATGATCCTCCTAATGCCCCATCTACATTCATTCATACTCACACCACTGATTGAGAAATTTATGGAATGTAGTATAATCATTCCATATGCACTAAGATTCCAACACCTCTAATAGATTCATCACTTGTTCATAATCAAGCATCTAATATGGACATATTGTAGAATGAACAATGTAGTCACATGACATGCACTATGATTCCACCGCAACCTCCTACTGACACTATAAAGTTTCAAGTTGCTTCATCAAGAGCTTCCAATGATTCTTCACAACATGACAGCTCGTGGGATGTGCAATGTAGTCACATGAAATGCATTGAGATTCTACCTTTACTTGTTGCTTCTACAAACTTTAGAGATGCTTCATTGAAGACTTCTAGAGATTATTTGTAGTAGGCCATCTTGTGGGATGAGCATTGTAGTCACATGAAATGCATTTAGATTCAACATTCATACACTATTTCTTTAGTACATGTTGCACATATATTTACACATGGTCTTGAGCAATAATCCTCTTCAGTTTGGCCTAGGACTCTTGATCTGATCATGGTACCACTCAACATTGACATGAGGACCATTGCATAGCTTCCAAAGACATACATTTTTGTTTTTCTTCCCACATATTCTTTTTTAGAATGGGAAGATTTTTTGCATTCACCTTTAGTTTTATTTCTTCCTAAGGGGAGAAATATTATTTGATGAGAATGAATCTTCATCACCTTGCATCATCATTCTTTCTTCATTGGTGTAGGAGGCATCACATCTAAGGGTTTATCTAGCTCTCTCTTCACATTTCTCTTTCTTTGGGGGTTTTCTATCATTATACATGGGTACCTAACATGGCCTCATTCCTATGACCCATTTCTATTTCTTCTTAAATTACACTTATGGGAGGTGTTGGTATAAATATTTCACTTCATCTATGACAGTGTTCATCCTAAGTGTAATATTGCACTGATTTATTAAGTTTACTTGAGATATTAGTAATATTTAATTATTCACCTAGGTAGCTAATAATGACATGTGAATACCTTGACTTGAGGTACATAAGTGCCACCACTGCCCCATCAATCCTTGATTGATGGTAGTTAGGTGCCACCTCTATTTAGTCAAGGCCACTTTTTTCTCAATTAGACTAAGTTAACTCACCTCCTAATTGGAAGTGATTAGGATTTAAAATTTTACCTATTAACCATGTCATCTCCTTGATTCATTGATCCAAGAGGTCTATATATTTGTAATTTACTCTTTGTAGTTATGCTCCATAATATTGAATATAAAAATTATTTATTCATTCTTGATTTTGTGATTAGCTCATATTCATTAGGTCTTAGGCAGAATTATTGTTTATGCAAAATTCTAATACACTCTTATTCTTGGCTTTTGTCTTCTGTGATGGCATTTAACATGATTGTCTTCTTCTTATTTTTCCTTTTTAGTATGATTTCCAATCTATTTTTAGATTTGTATGGAATTTATTACATCTTATTATGCCTCATGTGGTCAGCCTTATCCTTGCCCATGGTGCATTGCTCTTCTCCAATTTAATGCCTAACTTCTCAAGTGGTATAAGTTCTAGTTTCAAACATCTAGTTATTTCGAATAAATCCCATTCTCTACTTCGTACCAATATGGCTTATAGCATTCTATGAATCCTATTATCACTCAACTTCCTTCTAGATTAAATGAGACTGTTAATCCTATTCCTAGAATGTCAAGAAATGATAATTTGTTAATGCTAATAAAGTTGTTAAGATGGAGAATAGCTTGCATTCTACTCCCACTCAGGGTAATGGTTGTCTCTTGATCTCTTTTTATAGGATGAAAGTTACAAGAAAAGTTTCTTTTGATGATTCTATGCCCACTAAAAAGCCACATGAAATGGATTGTTTAATCAAAATCTTCACTTGGATGATAGTCAACGTTCTTCTATGGATCCCAAGAAAGCTAGCTATCCAATAACTTACATCCTTTGATTCAAAATTTACTGGATTTGGGAAACTCTAATGCTGATAATTTGAGAGAACACCATGGTTTGATGGTAAAGTTAACCTCTTAGGCTTCATGATTTGGTTGAAAAAATTAATAATCTTTTTTCCCAAATTGGCACGGAGGGGGAATGTTGTTGCCAAATTATGTAAAATCAAGTTTTGTGTCTTAATAACATTAACACAAATCTTGTACATCTAGAGGAAACTCATGATATTATGCTTTCTTTGGTTAATGATTTTCCTAGACTCACTCAGTAGATCCGTTTAAGGTTGTTCCATGGGGGTCTTGGATGTTCTTCCAGATGTGAATTGGGGCATGAATCATTCGAACATACCTAGTTCCCTATTTTCTTTGTTTGTTTTTGTGTTATGGCTTCTAGTTATTTTGTAACTTTGACCTTTTTAGCTATTTTTGAATAGTTTTTTAATTAATTTTATCAAAAAATTAAAATATAATTTTAAAATATTTGCTTGCTTGGTGTAAATTTATTTATTTATTTATATTAGAGCTACACAATTTTCACATCACATGATTAATAGAAAACTAAAATCTCAAGGAGTTTGTGTAATAATTTTTTAATTACCTCTTTAAATAGCATATATTGTGCTCCATTAAGGATTGTAATGATGAAAATTACATATTTGTATATAATAATTAGAGTATATAAATAAACATTTTTGCATGAAAGTTGGTAAATAATTTGATCTTAGATTTTGTTTCCATTTGCACTCATTTCTATTCTCATTGTTTAGATTTGATTCTCTATATATTTATTTCTTGTCTTGGATTGGATTTGTGAACACTTTGAAAGTCTTGCTAAAATGATCTCTATGGTACAAAAATCAATTCAAAGTTGGACCTAGTAAATTTTCCTCTAATCAACAATTATGAGCTAACTTAAAGTATAAAAAAGTTAAATAACATGCTAGGGTGTATTTAAGGACAAGCTTTAATGCATTTAGAACATCTACCAAACATGCAAATTAATTTCTTTTAAGCACACATAATTGGATAAAAATCTGTTGAATGCTTGTTGCCTTCTCAATCTTGTTCAAAATCTGTTGACTTATCATCCCTATATGGTTTTGATGCAAGGAAGTAAGGGAAAGGGGCTAGTAGCCATCCACCCTAACTTCATGCACGTCAAGCACATAGCTAGACATCGAATTTTGATGATTTTTTTTGGTTTTTTCCATATGCGACGGAAGAGCTTAAAGCTATTCTTTCAGCTTCTGGGCACTTACACATTTCCCTGTAGGACACGTTATGTGCACATGGGTTGAAAAATGGTCATTTCAACATGTCGCTCCATACATGCGCACTGATGTGCCGGTAACTACTTGCCATGGTCCCCCCAAAAAAACACCCCTCCACTAAAAAGTAACACACTTGATCACTTTTGTAGTTAGGGTAGGTTTAAAATATGTTTATTAACACCCCACCATAAATCAAGTTGGTGGGGCCTTGAAACTTACCTGCCCCTTTCCTAAACCTACCGACACCCCTTTATGTGTTTTATTACATGTTTGCAAATTAAACCAACACCATTTTATTCCACTATCCATGTTAAGGTGATTGCGGTGGCACGGACAGGAAACACTACGTATTCCAGTTTATAATACTTCGGGTCCGAATACATATTCAACTATGCACCGAAAACCTTATCATTTTAACAACTGTTCTCGACGGTGCGATGGATAGACAAGGGTTTCTCTTGTCGTCCGGTTGTCTCCCTCCATGTAGGTAACGACATATATCATTTCTCCATGTGATTTCAGCACTTCTTTCATTCCATTCTTTTGGTTTCATACGATGGTGTTTATACAAAACAATCATTATATAGTCGTTTACCTTCATTTTCTCTCATGCTACCCATGATTTGGGTACTGGTATGTAATTTTGTTATTCACGTCTGAATACATATTCAACTACACATCGAATGCCTAATCATTTTAGAGAAGGTTCTAATCATTATACAATCGTTTACCTTCATTTTTGTCTCAAACAACCTATGATTTGAGTACTCGTATGTAATTTACTCTCAGATTTTTCATTATTTTTTCTGAGACAACCCTTATCTTGTGATTATTTCACTGTATAGAAAATATACTGTTATATAATGAGGGTTTTTTTTATACATACAAATGGGTTCGTATATTTCGATGGTTATATACTTTCGAGGGTTCATTGTCAACGGTTAAGGGTTTCATCATATCATTGTCAACCATTAAGGGTTTCATTATATCAGGGTTTCAAAAGTTTTGAATCCTACGGCTTTGTCTCCGCAATAATTTTATAGTCAGATTCTTCCCAGTTTTGACCAAATATTATTTTTTAATTATTGTTACATTAAATATTTACAATTATTTTCCTATGTTTTAATATAATATAACGAGGGTTTCATTTTATATAATCTATCCAAGGTTTATATAAAAAGTATATACATACAAATGGGTTATTAGATTTTTAAGGGTATATATTTTTGAGGGTTCATTGTCAATGGTTAAGGGTTTCATCATAGCATGGTTTCATCATATCATTGTTAACAGTTAAGGGTTTCATCATTGTAGGGATTCAACATGTCATTGTCAATGGTTAAGGGTTTCATTATATCAGGGCTTCGAATGTTTTGAGTCCTACGGCTTTGTCTCCATAATAATTTTACAATTGGATTCTTCCTAGTTTTGACCGAATAATATATTGAGGGTTTCATTTTATATAGTCTATTCTAGGTTTACATAAAAATCTTATAAATATGAATGGTTTCATTTATTTTTAAGGGTATATATTTTACAATTGTATTCTTATCTATTTTGTCTAAGACAACCATTTCGGGTTGGCACTTAACATTTTAACATCTATTATTGTCTATATAACAATTGCATATCTATTAACATTTTAGGTTGGCACTTAACATATAATGGGCAGCTTCATTCAATGGATTAAATCATGTATATTAATGTAAGTTGTATATATATATATATATATATATGTAGATATATATATATCTACATATATATATCTACATACATATATATATCTACATATATATATATATATCTACATATATATATATACATACATATATATGTATGTACATATGTGTGTGTGTGTGTGTGTGTGCGTGTGTACACGTATATCTATAGACATATGCAGCCTAGATAGTGTTAACATTTCAAGTTGGTACTTAATATTTCAGCATTCAAACTCATCAAACAAATTCAATTCTACTTATCATATCATTGAATACAATAGCTTCTACGCATTTAATCAAATTCAAACTCTACAACCAAATTCAATGCATTTCTTTTTCAAATTTGGATCCATTATAAGAGGAACATTATGCAGCGTATAGAATGTTAACATTTCAGGCTGGTACTTAACATTTAAGAATTTTACAATTGCATACATCTATATTCAATTTTAGTCCAATTTGTTTGAACTAAACTTTGCACCTTCATCTATGTATATCTGAATATCTGTATATCTATATGTACTTATGTATATCTATATATATATGTATATCTATCTGTACATAGTTGTATATATATGTATATATATACACATGTATATCTATATACATATGTATATCTATAGACATATGCGGCATAGAAAATGTTAAAATTTCAGTTTGGTACTTCACATTTCAGCATTTTACAATAATATACATCTCCAATTCAAAGTCTGTAGGGAATTTTAGTCCAATTTGTTTGTTGAACTTTGCTACATCTTTTTGAGTTGTGTTGATACAAAATGATGAAACCCTGAAATGTTTATAATGCACCCTCAAAAATGGATACATATGCCATTATATATATATATATATATATATATATATATCACTACAACAAATCCCTGTGATTAGCTCCCTTTTTACTTCCACCCACTATTTTAATGTATTTTTCTCTACTTTTTTGAAAAAGTTGGCGCTATTTATCAAGATGGCACTATTTTTGGCATTTTTTGTGTTGACCAGAACAAGTTGACGCTAAATTAGGTGCAAATTAGGCCTCAATTAGCGCCTAACTTAGCGCCTACTTTAGCTCCTACTATTGCGTCTGATTTAGTGCAACATTTAACACCTGGTTTAGCGCCTATTGTAGCGCCCATGGTAACGCCTTATTTAGCGCCTGATGTAGCGCCTATTTTAGTGCCTAATTGAGTGCCTAATTTATGGTTACTTGGGTTTAGGAGTATTATTTAAGGTTTAGGGTTTTTGGTTTTGGGATTAGGGGTCAAGGTTTAGAGGTTTAGGGTTTAGGGTTTAGAGAGAGATAAAGGACCAATAGGGAGATATAGAGGAGATTGAGGGGAGAGTGAGGGACATGGACAAATACATAGGGAGAGAGATTGAGAGGTAGAGGGACAAAGGCGATAGGGAGAGAGAGGAGAGATAGGGAGATATAAGTTTAGGGGCATTATTTAGGGTTTATTGTTTAGGGGCTAGGGGTTCAGGTTTAGAGGTTTAGGGTTTAGAGTTTTTAGAGAGAGAGGAATGATAGGGAGATATAGAGGAGACTATGGAGAGAGATAGGGAGATAGAGAGTGAGACACATGCAAATGGCCAGGGACATAGGGAGAGAAATTGAGAGGTAGAGGGATGATAGAGATAGGGAGATATGGGATAGATGATAGGGAGATAGAGGTTTAGAGTTTCTTGGATTTAGGCTTTAGGGGTTTGGGGTTTAGGGTTGCTCAGGTTTGGAGATAGCTAGATATATATATATATATATATATATATATATATATATATATATATATATATATATATATATATATATATATATATCCTGCAGAAAGATAGGAAGAAGGATTGAGAGCCGGTAGAGGGACAATATTACAGATAGGGAGATATATAGGGATTTAGGGTTTCTCAGGTTTAGGGTTTAGGGGTTAAGGTTTAGGAGCATTATTTAGGGCTTACGGTTTAGGGTTTAGTGTTTAGAGAGAGGACCAATAGCTGGGAGATATAGAGACTGAGGTACATGGCCAAAGACATAACCAGAAGAGATTATAGGAATATATATGGAGAGTGAGGGACATGGCTAGAGACACAGGGAGAGAGATTGAGAGGTAGAGGAACGATAGAGATAGAGAGATAGCTAGGGAGATAGAGGTTTAGGGTTTCTTGGGTTTAGTGTTTAGGGTTTAGGGGTTTGGGGTTTAAGATTAATTAGGGGTTTAGGGTTTCTCAGGTTTAGGGTTTATGGGTTATGGGTTAGGGGAATTATTTAGGGTTTATATATGTTTTAGGGGTTAGGGGTTAGGGTTTAGGGTTTAGGTTCATTATTTAAGGTTTAGAGGCTTAGGGTTGCTTAGGTTTAGGAGCATTATTCAGGGTTTACGGTTGTATGTCAAAAGATGTCTCTCTCTCTAAATCCCTCAACCCTAAATAATGCCCCTAATCCCTAACCCCTAACCCCTAAGCCCTAAAACATATATAAACCCTAAATAATGCCCCTGACCCCTAACCCATAACCGCTAAACCCTAAACTTGAGCAACCCTAAACCTGAGCAACCCTAAACCTCTATCTCCCTTATCTCCCTCTCTCTAGATATCATCCCTCTACCTCTCAATCTCTCTCCCTATCTCTCTAGACATCTCACTCACTCTCTATCTCCCCATCTCTTGCTCGACTATGATCTCCTCTATCTCTCCCAATCTATCTCCTCTATCTCGACTCTATGTACCTATCTATCTCTCCCTATCTCTTGCCTTTCTCTCTATCTCCCTATCTCTCTAGTGATCACTCTCTATCTTCCTATCTCTCCCCTTTGTCTCCTCTATCTCTCCCTATGATCTGTCTCCTCTCTATCTCTTTCTACCTATCTATCTCTTCCTATCTCTCTATCTCCTGCCACTCTCGGCCCCCTATCATTCCTATATATATCATTAATGAACAAGCATGGAAAACTTATAGGACTCTCTCTCTCTCTCTCTCTCTCTCTCTCTCTCTCTCTTCGTCTTTGTCTCTATCTATCTCCCTTATCAACAAAGCAAATGGAAATAAGAAAACTAGGACATGAAAAGAGGCATGATGATATAAATTGGTAACTGGATGAAATGGAAACAAGCTGTCAAAACTAAAGTTCATTGGATGGGAAGATCGAATGATGAGAGGAGAGGTGGAAAATAGTAAAATAGGGAAAAATTGGTGCAGGGATCTAAAGGGAAATTGGAAAGGAAAAGGAAAACCAGGAAAGCTAGGAAAAGGATTTAACTAGCTAGGAACTAGTAGATAATATATAGGTCATAGAGAGAGAGAGTGACAGAGACAGAGAGTTGCTTGGGGTTAGCGGTCAGGGTTTAGGGGTATTATTTAGCATTTATGAGTTTAGCATTTCTCAAGTTTAGGGTCTAGCATTTACTAGGGTTTAGGGTTTAGGGTTTAGGGGCATTATTTAGGGTACTTTAGGGTTTATGGTTCAGGGGTTAAGGTTTACAGGTTTACGGTTTAGTGTTTAGAGAGAGAGGACCAATAGAGAGATATACAAAGTGAGGGACATGGCTAGAGACAAAGGGAGAGATATTGAGAGGTAAAGGAATGATAGAGATAGGGCAAGATAGGGAGATAGGGAGATAGAGGTTTAAGGTTGCTTGGGTTTAGTATTATTTAGGGTTTAGGGGTTTGCAGTTTAGGATTTAGGGGTTTAGGGTTTATGGTGGGTTAGGGCCAAGTTAGGGCTTATAAGGGGCATTATTTAGGGTTTATGGTTAAAGGGTTAGGGGTTAGGGTTTAGGGTTATTAGGGGCATTATTCAGGGTTTACAGATCTTCAAGGATCTAGATAGTCTCGCTATACACATTGCTACACATGTTGGTGGCTAGTTAGACACATGTAACATCAACAACCACATGTTATGCTTCCATACACATGTGCCACCTAATGACATTTGTAGTGCAAAACATGATGATATAATTGGCACTGTATGCATTTGACACATGGTCATGATGTCCATGTGTTGGAACCAGAATTTTCATAAAAAGTTCTTAGTGTTTTATTTGTGTATCCATGACTCCTACTCTTATTTTTCCATAATAAATCATGTTATTACCATTCATAAAGTCATCATTGCCTTTTACCGTGATACCACTATCACAGTGGCTAGCCTTCATAATACCCATATCATACCTCCTTACCTCAGAACATTCTCAAATAGTCTACGGTATGACGGTAAGAAGAGTTAATACTATACACTACGCATTATAGTGCTATACCTCAGGGGGCCAAAACCTAACCTACGGTAGTGCAGTAATCAAGCTGTTGGGTTATTTAAAGTGTACCAATCACATCAACATCAAAATATGAAGATTTAAGCTCAACACGAAGATTTGAATCGTGCAAATTATGAGCCAAACATAAATGTGTCTTGGTCTTGAAAATACATGAAACAATTTAAGATTTCTCACTCATAGTAGCAGAAGACAAATTACACAGGAGCTCAAACTGCAGGAGTAAAGAGAATTCTTCAAGGCAATTTTTCCAGGTAAGCTCTACTCATCATTTCTTGTGAATTTCATAAAAATGACACCTAAAAAGACCAAGGTAGGAGCTAACAAGGATGTAGCCAAAACTAGTAAGTCTTCATTGCAATCCCCTCTGCTTTCATTATTGCCTGGCTCAATTGACAAAGGTTCTGAAAGGGTTTTTAGAGACTTAGCTCAAGGCTGTAGGGACCCCTATATACCTCTATTGGGATGGAATCTCTACTGGTACTTTTATCTAAAAAGGAATGACCAGGAACTAGCATCAAACCCATGGGCCCTAGACCTAGCTAAATTAATTGTTCTTGACATTTTCATTGACATTGAGCTGATTAAAGCCCTTGCCCATAGTTACCATGCCCGAACCAAAACTATGAGGCTTCCAAATGGTGAGTTCTTAGTGGATATCAATAGAGATGGCATTATCAAATGTTTCAATCTCAATAAATACGCTGTAACAGAGGTGAACTTAGTGAAACTTGAGAAAGAATATAAGAGGTTGAGGAGAACATATCAAAGTGATGAGCTCCCTTTGAACATGAAGAGGGGTGATGATAATAGAAGGCTCTCTATTCCTTCTTCCAAAATGGAACCTTTCCAAGTTTATTTCAAGAATACCTATTATGCGTTGTGTCAAGTTTTGGGGATAGATGCAGAGGAGCAAATGCAAATAGGGTTGATGAGAATGGCTATGATAATTCAACATTTTGAGTCAAATGTAGAATTTGATTTTTCATCTGTGATTGAAGAACAAATACATGAAGGTTTGCTACAAGTTAGGGAAGCCAAGGCCCCTATTACTTTCAGAAAATATTCTTTATTATGTCACTTAATTATGTATCAGAATGAAATGAAGTGGACTACAAGGATGCAATTGTGTACATAAGAAAGAGGAGTTAGACTCCCTATGCAAAACTGGTGCTACATTTGGGATAGAAGGTGTATAAAAAGTGATTTTGTAGTGTTTTGAGATGATTTTGTTGTTAGATTGATTGCTTCTCTTGGTTACCCAACACCAAGAATGCCCGTGTCATTGATGAAGGTAATGAGGCATGTGCAGTATGGGCCAGACCAAGGCTATACTCATAATTATGATGATTGGTTCCTTATGCCACAACACACTATTATTAAAGTATATGGGTGTAACCAAGCACCACACATTTTACCTAAGTTTGTACCTACAAGAGTGTGTTTCCTAGAGTTTATGTGGCAGATGCTCTGGATGGAACATGACTTGATGGGAAATCAGAGGAAAGGCACATTTTTGCCTGACTTGACTATGTTTCAAGAGCTGGCCATTGGGTCAGATATGCTCGAAGAAGTGCAGAGGTTTATAAGGGTCAATTAGTCCCTCAAACTTGGAACAAAAAGAGTATGTGACCCAGAGGGTCACATCATTATGATCAGAAGAACCCTATTGACGAAGAAGGATATTTCACATGAATTTGATTTTAGAGAGGATGTTATGAGGAATTTGGTGTATTTTGTTGATGTAATGCAGACCAGAAAAAGGTGGAATGCAATGATGAGGTGGGAAAATTAAAAGAAGGAAAAATATAGAAGCTTCAAAGGCTTTTTTGCAGATGAACCCAACCTTCTAAAAAGAATGCAAATGATTTTGAGTAAATTTGATGAATTATACAAAATGGCCCAAGATGAGGGACTCATTCCATTGCCCACAGCCCACCAACCACCACATGAAACATCCACATCTCAGATATCACCCCCATCACCTACACATCCATCCCCTCCATCTCCCACTTGTGAGCCACATGCCCAAAAATAGAAGATGGAGCCATTAGTGGAATATGATTCAAGTGATGATGAAGAACACGAAGCAGTCTTGGCCTTGACTAAACTGAAAGAGGTAGCGGAACAACAAAAAAGTCAAAAGCCTCATGATCCAAAGGTCAGGTTGTCAGAGGAGGGAACTGATGAGATTCAAGAGGATGAGAGGGTAATGGCCTCTCTGAGATTCATAGAGGATGATAATTTTATACACAACAATGAGTTTAAAGATTTCTGGATCAAAATGAAAATGAAACAATTTGATGAAAAGTTGAAGATTAATATTATAGGAGTTGATGAGTCAAAATAGGCTGATATCTAGGCTCGAACATTTGTAGAATTGAATATTGATAATATTAATGTCACTCCCCAGGAGGCAAGAGAAATGGTGTTGAAAAGTGATATGTCGATTATACCAGGGATGGAGTTGTCCAAAATGTGTCTTTTAGATCAGATCAGAACACAAGATGACCCCATGTTAGTTGCAGAATTTGATTCAGAGGAAGGTGTCTTAGGAGTAGGGTATAACCCTACTACCCAAACACTTGCCCTATGGACAAAGAAGAACACAAGGAAGCCTTAGGTCCTTGATGTAGTACAAGAAATGAGGGGGTCAACCATGATTAGAACTATGAGAGACACAACTCCTACTGAAGCTGCCACCATAACCATGCACTCTGTAATGTTCACCAGAGATGTGGTAGAAAACATGGAAAACAAAATTAATGAATATGAGAAAAGGTTAAAGCTATCTAATGATGAGGTGAACAAATTGTTCATTGAGAATAGAAAGTTGAAACAACAGTTGCAACAAGCCACCACAGTAAGGGGAGATGAATTAATTGTCTATCACCCACCAGTCCATACAGAGGATTCCCAGATCCAACAAATGAAAGAGGAAATTGATAAGCTGAAAAAGCATAATGAGGAAGATGTCAAAAATCACATCATAGAGATCCTGAGTCGGATATTAAAGCACAAAGTTGATATATTGAAAGACAAAATAAATGGGGTACATGAACAATTCAGCAATCTGATCAAAGCTCTGGAACAGATAAACACTAATTCTTCCATTCTTGAAAATCTTCAAAAGAGATGGTAACCTACCTTCCACATACTGACTAAGCCACACACAGAGATCTGGATGCCCCATCAAGGCTCAAGCCTACATGAGAAATGGTGAAAAGCATAATTGAGGAGTATCAGTATTTGGTAGATACAAAAAAGAAAGTGGAAGATAAGAGGAGTACATTTGACTCCATCAAATGTCATTTCAGGCCATCAATCCTCAAAGATGATAACCAAATGAAGGGTGTAGATGAATGGAGAGAAGAGTTTGATCAGATGATTCCTAAATGTTTGGCACATGTACAGAATGATGGGGAAATTAAACTCACTGAGTTCCATACTCTTCTCGATGGAATTATCATGTTGAACAATGGATACACAAAGTTTGTGGTGGACATTAGGAACCTCTTGGACAACAGATGGAAAAGTCATCTTGTAAGCTTTGTAGCCGCATAGGAATTTAAGTGGCCTAGTGATCTAAAAATAAGTGAATGGTAGGAAACATATTTGGGTCCTGAAGAGGATTGAATGTGAAGAGGAGATACCACATCAGAAAATAGAATGCCTTGCTCAGGCCTTGGTTGGTCACGGGTTTCTATTCGGTGAATAACGGATTGGTCTTTCTAATTAAAAATATTTTCTTAAATCTTGTTAGTTTAAAAGTGTTTTCTTAATAGTTATGAACAGTTATGTCCTTTCTATTGTAATGGGTCTGAAGCTTGTTTTCCTCTTCTATAAAAAGAGAGACCAAGATCCAATAAAAAATAGGGAGAGAGAGGAGAAGAAGGTAGTAGTAGTAGATAGTAGAAAAGCTCCATAATATTTACAAAACTCAAAGACCATGTTGCAAGCATAATTTTGAAGAAGTTAATAGAAAATCTCTAATTTTGTGTTGCCATATTGGTATCAATTATTTGTTGGAGTTATTCAATTATTTGGTTGTCTCCATTTTAGTTCTTCCTTATTATTAAAATTGATATATCAAGTATATACTCAATTTATCAATGCACATTTGTTGTATTTGTGTGATATGATTAATTAGTTTCCTCAAAGGAATAGTCAATCACAATAATCTGGGAGTATTAATTGGATTAGTAAGAAGCACCACATAATTAGGGTTGGCATTTTGTCTCCAATTTGATATCATCTATTATTCTTGTTTGATTTATTCAATTGGTGAACCTTCAAGTACGGATTAAAAATCCTTTTGATAAATTACAAGTAACTTGGTTGTGTCAGTTGGATTATTAAGAAGAGTCTGTCAATTATTTCCTTGCATGTTGATACAAGTTATTAACCAATATTAGTGTGCCAAATAGTTAGAATTACTACTAAATATAAGCCACTCATCTCATATTTTCATTTGACTCCATTTACCCAACAAGGCACTGGTCTCACCCGTTTCATTTTACTTAAAACTTTCTATCAATTAAACATAGGATTTACCTTGATATTGCTTATACAATTTATACCAAAATAGAACTATATCTTTCCATTTCTAATTGCCATTGTGGATAGATTGCTAGATTAGGAAACACACAGTTTATGTTTGCCTCATTTACATAGGTATACCCACCTAGGTCTGGCAGAGCCAAAAGAGAAGGGGTCCTATCACACAAACCCTGTCTTGTTGACCAAAAATGTATTACTGAGTTCCATACTCTTCTCGATGGAATTATCATGTTGGACAATGGATACACAAAGTTTGTGGTGGACATCAGGAACCTCTGGGACAATAGATGGAAAAGGCATCTTGTAAGCTTTGTAGTCGCACATGAATTTAAGTGGCCTAGTGATCTAAAAATAAGTGAATGGAAGGAAACATATTTGGGTTCTGAAGAAGATTGAATGTGAAGAGGAGATACCACATCATAAAATAGAATGCCTTGCTCAGGCCTTGATTGGTCACAAGTTTCTATTCGGTGAATAACGGATTGGTCTTTCTAATTAAAAATATTTTCTTAAAACTTGTTAGTTTAAAAGTGTTTTCTTAATAGTTATGAATAGTTATGTCTTTTCTATTGTAATGGGTCTAAAGCTTGTTTGCCTCTCCTATAAAAAGAGAGACCCCAAGACCCGATAAAAAGAGGGGGAGAAGGGACTAGTGGTAGATAGTAGAAAAGTTCCATAATATTTACAAACTCAAAGACCATATTGCAAGCATAATTTTGAAGAAGTTAATGGAAAATCTCTGATTCTGTGATGCCATATTGGTATCAATTATTTGTTGAAGTTATTCAATTATTTGGTTGTCTCCATTTTAGTGCTTCCTTATTATTAAAATTGATATATCAAGTATATACTCAGTTTATCAATGCACATTTGTTGTATTTGTGTGATATGATTAATTGGTTTCCTAAAAGGAATTAAATCCTTCTAGTCAATCACAGTAATCTGGGAGTATTAATTGGATCAGTAAGAAGAACCAATTAATTAGGGTTGGCATTTTGTCTCCAAGTTGATATCATCTAATGTTCTTGTTTGATTTATTCAATTGGTTCCTTCAAGTATGGATTAAAAATCCTTTTGATAAATTACAAGTAACCTGGTTGTGTTAGTTGGATTATTAAGAAGAGTCTATCAATTATTTCCTTACATGTTTATACAAGTTATTAACCAATATTAGTGTGCCAAACAGTTAGAATTACTACCAAGTATAAGCCACTCATCTCAGATTTTCATTTGACTCCATTTACCCAATAAGGCACTAGTCTCACCCGTTTCATTTTACTCAAAACTTTCTATCAATTAAACATAGGATTTACCTTGATATTGCTTATACAATTTATACCAAATTAGAACTATATCTTTCCATTTCCAATTGCCATTGTGGATAGATTGCTAGATTAGGAAACACACCATTTAAGTCTGCCTCATTTACATAGGTATACCCACCTAGGTCTAGCAGAGCCAAAAGAGAAGGGGGTCCTATCAGACAAACCATGTCTTGTTGACCAAAAATGTATCAAGAGATTGGCAACCTCTTGTGGCCTAAAGCTTGCATTTTTGAGAACCAACACCATGTACGCCACAATATGCCACAATGATCTACTAGTTGGCATGACCATACAAGTTTGAGTACATTTGTTCTCATCCCATCCATTTAAGAAATGCACCATACAATATGTTGGTGTAATGTCAAAAAATGTCCCCTTAGGGGCTTTTCCCTCATAAGGTTTAGCTCCCAAGTCTTTAGTATGCATTTAGGACATCTTAGTTCATATTTTGGCATCCCGATGGAATGAGGCCTAGGTTTCATGATAAATTTGACCTAGGTGGACCCCTTGAGTTGTACCCTGCCCAAAATAGGGTGGAGGACTTGGGCATCCGCGCCCTAGTCACGCCCTATTTTGGGGCAGCCCTAGTTTTTGGGTGTCAGTTTATGACCAGTACTAGGTTCTTTTGTCGACACAGTAAGTTTTGATTTTCAAAATCTTGGTGGGAGTGCTTGTAGTTGCATATATAAGCATGCTTAGGCATTCATTTGTAAACTAGATTTCAATTAGATACTTACTAGCAAGCTATTGTGTTCTCAAGGTGATTCAAGGCTTTCATTGTGTTGCAAGAGCAGACTTGTGTGTTTTATGTGTTGATATTTGTAGATTTGAGCATCAATTTCCTCATGGCATGAAGAGCCTCTTCCTCCATGAGAGCTTCACTACAAGGTGACATAATATTGTGTTTTCATCATTGATTCCTTTAGTTTTTGCCTCTGCCTCACAAGGGCACACACTCTTTATCTGACAATGGTGTTCAGAGACTTAAGTGTCCTCTGGGGCTTGACTGAGGCAAGCCTCTAAACACCACAACCCCCAAACTAAGTCTTGTGATTGCAGGTTACCGGTGTCGTATTTAGAAAAAGTGAAGTTGCAGGAAGGATTGGCAGGCATCAAGGGTTTGGGATCTAAAGAAAAGTCAGACATAGGAGCACTTCTAGGACTTGGGTGCTCGCTCTAGTGTCCTCCACAGATAGATCTCCAAAAATAGAAGTTACGGGGCTGATCAGTGTCGGAAGGAGGTCCAGATTCTGTAAAAAAGTAGGTACCTTGGAATTGGGTGCCCACTCTAGTGTCAAAAACTGTTCCGCTTCAGAACCCCGAAAACATGTATTCTGTGATTTGGTATTTTATTCCTCTCTGCAAGAGCTTTTTTTGTCTTTCGTCAATTTGTTGTCGTATTTGCATAATTAGGGTTTTAATGGTTAATTAGACATAAGAGAAGGAAAATCAATAATTACATTCCCTAATCTAAGTTTCCCTACATCTACAAGTGACCTAGGGCATGATAGTGCTCGTCACTCGATCCCAGATCCTTGAATGTAAGGTGGAAAGGAGGATTTAAACATCTAAAATTTAGAACATTAACAAATCCAATTTTCCCCTAAACATTTTGGTGAACCTATGTTTTTGGACTTAAATTGCAACTTTCTAAGTGTTTTTCTTTAGATTTGGATTTATTGCATTCATTCATTTGGTCATTCATTCATTGCATTGAGAAAAATTCAAAAAAATTGAAAATTTTGAAAAATACAAAAAAAATTGCATTGTTTGGCTTACTAAATTACATCAATTCTTCCTAAATTTTCCTAATTCATGATTTTTGCATCAGATCTGATATAAAATACAGAAAAATCTAAAAATTTAGAAATTTGCATTACATTTTCATCAATTAATTGCTAGGGTTTTGTAGAAATTTTGACAATTTTATATAACCTAGTAATTCTAAAATCTAGGGTTAGTAGGCAAAATCTTTTATCAGATTTTTCTACCAATTTTAGAGGCTCATTAAAATTTTCATTTGGCTGTAGTCTTGTATTTTAGTGTGAATTTGCATTTAAATTTAAAATATTTGCATTTTTACATAGAAAATTTCAACAAAAACTAGCAATTTTGATGCATTTTCATTAAATTTGCATGGGCATTTTGCATGTTAAGGCTTGAAAATAATTTTCAGATCTAAGAGTAATTTAATTTAATAATAAATCATACTTCAAATCATTCACATGGAATTTTATCCCAAGATCTCAAACCTAGGGCTTCAAAAACAACAATTTTCACTAAAATTGGCCTTATCGACTTTGTAAACTTGCACCATAGGTGTGTTGTGAAGGATATTTTAGAATTATTTTTCTATTATTAGGTTAATCATTTTATTCCCCTCATAAAAAGCTTCACAACACCCTTTTAACGGGCTCTTGTAGTGAAAATTTGGTAAAAAACTACACATTTTGGCTATTTTTGCCCTAGGGTTTGACCTAGTTTGCACTCCAAGCGTGTTGTGATCAATTTTATGGATTGAGGTGACTGATATTATTTTATTTACCTCTTAAAATTCCTTACAACACCCCTTTTTCTAGGTCTTGGAGTCGAAAAACCGTGAGAAATTGCATATTTTGTTATATTTTCACTAGGGTTTTACCTTAAGTGGCACTAAAATCATGTTGTGTTGGGTATTTTAGCACCAAGTGGCTGTTATTGCTCATATTATTTTATTTCCATCATCATTTTCCTCACAACAGCCTTTGTTATGCTCTTTTGCATTGAATTTTGGTGAAAAAAGTGCTTATTTTGACATATTTTCACTATAGTTTGACTTGGCATTATCTTGGATTTGCATCAAGAGTGTGTTGGGAGTGATTATATTGCTGTTTTTGACTGATATCAGACATATAACTTTCTTCCCTTGACTTAAATCCTTACATCATCCTTTGTGTTATTCATTTGCATTGAAAAAGTATGAAAAAATAAGCATTTTAGGCTATTTTTACTCTTATCTTTTACACCAATTTTGAAAAGCTTTCAAAATTTGATTTGGAATTTATTTGAGCATATAAACATGGCCTCTAATCAAAATGGAAACAATAAGTTCCCTCCTAGACCTTACATGAAAAGAAAGGCTCCCGAACTTGAAATTGTCTTTACACCTCGTGATAGAACAATCGATGACTCTGAAGGACCTCTTTACATCACTGTGAAAATAATGGGAAATCCCATGAATGGAACTCTTATTGACCCTAATTGCATGACTAATGTTGCCACTGAATAATTCCTCTTCTCACATCAACTAATGCAAGGTTCTTATGACCTCTCGAGCATGATAATTAAGACACATAAGGGAACTCTTATCAAGCCTTTGGGTAAGATATCATTGTTAGTAACATTACCCAGAAAACATGTTGAACAATGGTTTGATGTTGTCCCTGTTTCTGACCTCTTTCTCATTAAATTGGGAGATCCTTGGCTAAAAGAAATGAAAGCTATCCCTTCAACAATACACCATTGTCTGAAATTCCCTCTGAATGGCCGTATAATCACCATCCCTCGAAACAAGTATAAACCTTTGGTGTAGCAAAAACATTTCAAGTTGAATTACTTCTGGGATAAAACTAAATTACCTAGTCCTCCTACACAAGAAATGACAAAAAATAAACAACCCGCATGTGAAGAGAACTTTAGACCAAAAGGACAAGGTCTCTATGCTAAGGTTCCTCCCCCAAAATCCTTACAAGGATCAGGAGGTCATTGTCAACAACAAAGTGTTCCACCGTGACAAATGAGATTTGATCCTGGTGTTTCATCTTCTAATTTGCACAAGCCTATGAAAGAGGATAGCCCTATCTTACAAGAGATAAGTGGTAAAAGAAGACTAAATAGAAAAGTAAGAGAAAGAAGAAAAAGAAGACAAGAATATGCTATAAACCTTGCCTCTCAACAAGAAAACATCAATCCCAACATTCAACCAAACAATAATGATCCTAATGATGAACAACATGATGATCAAAATATGAATTTGACTATGGCACCATATGTCCCACTATCCTCCAACATCAGGGAGTGGGAAGATGACAACGATGATTTGCTTATAGACAACTTCTAACCTGAAAGGGGCCCTACAGGTAAGTATCTCTAACCCTTTATCTCTCTTGTAATGTGCTTCCCCCGTGATGTGTTATGTGTTGTTTAGGCCTCCTGGAATGACCTCAGATTCTCCTGTAACATTCAAGATACTAGGAGACCACCTCTGTTGTGACCTTCTATTTGTATCATCATTCTTCCAAATTGCTCTCTCTGACTTCATTGTTGTGTGTTGTGTCTTACGGACATATCATCGTGGTTGGTGACCTGGGGGTACCCTCCTACATGATTGTCCCTAAGACTCTTATTTATTGTTTCCCTTCCTCTAGTGTTTCCATCTAGTGGGTGGATGACAACAAACATTTATACTGATGTGGACCTAGTGTCCCTTTCAAGAGCAATAAAAAAATGGACTTAGTTCCTAATATGATGATGGGGTTGTATATTTTATTCAACGCTTTGCTAGTGGAAGCACTCATGCTTTCCGCGTAGTGAATTTCATGATGTTTCTATCACATTTACAAACCTTAACAATACTGTTGCTCTATGCACCTTTGTTTGCCTTTGAATCTAGCCTTAGCGGTACTTGATTCAGAGAGCTTTGTGATATAGCCCCATGGTTATTCTCGAACTCTGAATTCATTGTATAACCTTGGCTCTTTGTATGATTAATCATATGCATTGATGTTGTTGTTTATCATGATGTTGTAGACACTAACATTTTCTTGTAGGGATGTGTTTGTGGGAACATTTGGTGATCGTAAAGTACATGTCACCTTTGGGGGGTATGGGCTTTGCAAAAGTCAGTGTTCCCTTGTGTGTTTTCTTCCTACCTTAATGTGTTTGATATCAATAACTGATATCAACCACCGTAAGGTGGGGGCATATATAAGGTAAGATGTCTGTTATAGATGTTAGCAATGTGTTTGACCTCAGATGCAAAGATTTGTGCCCCAGGGTAGTGCAACGTGCATCTTGAGTTTGTTTGCAATTAATCAATCAATCATGTAAGCCCTTTGCGAAGGCGGGATATCACGTATATCCTTTTTTTATCTTAAGCCCTCTGCAGAGGTGGGGAGTGATTCTGTGACTAACTCACCCCTTAAGTGTGTCTTTAGCGATTGTTGTGTCGAAGCCCAATCGTTGGTGTGTGCCTGTAATGTGCCTGAGATGGTGATGATCCTAGAAATAGGGAACACACCATCGCTTGTCTGCTATGTTTTCTCCATGTCTTCAAGTGTGTGTTTTGGCATGCTTGTTTTGTTTGGCATGTTTGTTGCCCCATATCAGAGACCAGTTCCCTCGGGTAGTGCTTCCTACATTTTTGGGAGGTTTTGTGTGTCTTGCGTGTGCGTTTCCCCATATATATAGACACCTGCGCCTTAGGGTAGTGCATCCTATATTATGGAAGGTTTGTTTACTTTGCAGTACTTGTATTTGCATTTCATATATCTAAGAAAAAGAACAGAAAAGATATCATTTCTGTCTTCCATGGATTAATGTGTCTTCTATGCATTGACTGTCTTCTCCATGTTTTGCATGTCTATTACTGTCTTCCATGTGATTAGGCGTGTCTTCTCCATGCTTGATGTGTTTGTTGTGTTTGCGACCTTACTTTAATGCATGTATTGGGCTCACATTTATACATACATTAAAGTGGGGGCTAAATGTAATGTCAGAAAATGTCCCCTAGGGGGCTTTTCCCCTCATAAGGTTTAGCTCCCGAGTCTTTAGTATGCATTTAGGACATCGTAGTTCATATTTTGGCATCCCAATGGAATGAGGCCTAGGTTTCATGATAAATTGGACCTAGGTGGACCCCTTGAGCTGTACCTTGCCCAAAATAGGGGGAGGACTTGGGCGCCCGCACCCTAGTCCTACCCTATTTTGGGGCAGCCCTAATTTCTGGGTGTCAGTTTATGACCGTTACTAGGTCCTTTTGCTGGCATGGTAAGTTTTGATTTTTAAAATCTTGGTGCGAGTGCTTGTAGTTGCATATATAAGCATGCTTAGGCATTCATTTGTAAACTAGATTTCAATTAGATGATTACTAGCAAGCTATTGTGTTCTCAAGGTGATTCAAGGCTTTCATTATGTTGCAAGAGTAGACTCGTGTGTTTTGTGTGTTGATATTTGTAGATTTGAGTTTCAATTTCCTCATGGCATGAAGAGCCTCTTCCTCCATGAGAGCTTCACTATAAGGTGACATAATATTGTGTTTTCATCATTGATTCCTTTGGTTTCTGCCTTTGCCTCATAAGGGCAGGCACTCTTTATCTGACAACGATGTTCAGAGACTTAAGTGTCCTTTGGGGCTTGACTAAGGCAAGCCTCTAAACACCACAACCCCCAAATCAAGTCTTGTGATTGCAGGTTATAGGTGTCGCATTTGGAAAAAGTGAAGTTGCAAGAAGGATTGGCAGGCATCAAGGATTCAGGGTCTGAAGAAAAGTTAGACAGAGGAGCACTTCTAGGACTTGGGCGATTGCTCTCTAGTGTCCTCCACAGATAGATCTCTGAAAACAGAAGTTACAGGGCTGATCAGTGTCGGAAGGAGGTCTAGATTCCACAAAAAGTAGGTACCTTGGACTTGGCCACCCACTCAGTGTCCCTGACTGTTCTTCTTTAGAACCCCGAAAACATGTATTCTATGATTTGGTATTTTATTCCTGTCTGCAAGAGCTTTTTCCATCTTTCATCAATTTGTTGTCGTGTTTGCATAATTAGGTTTTAAATGGTTAATTGGACATAAGAGAAAGAAAATTAATAATTAAATCCCCTAATCCATGTTTCCCTACATTTGTAAGTGACCTGGGGTATGATAGTACTCGTCACTCGATCCTAGATCCTTGAATGTAAGGTGGAAAGGAGGATTTAAACATCTAAAATTTAGAACATTAACAAATCCAATTTTCCCCTAAACAGTTGGATATTTGTCAATGTATACATGTAGAATAACTGATGGTATTCTTGAACAAATGCCTACTTTGTACATTTTGTAGAGTAAAAGCGAGGTATATATAACAAATTTTCATCTTACCTCTGTGTATATTTCCTTTGTTCATTTTGAATAGAAGTGACATATATGTTAGAACCCTTCTATATTTGAATGTGTTCTAGTTTACACATCTATTTTCCTTTATGTATTCTATGATCTTATTAATTACATTAATAGATAATATAGGATTGTCCCTCACTAGTTCACCTTGGGAGTTAGATGAAATAACATCTAAAGTTGATTGTAAATTAACAACATGGTGAGCATTTTGTTGATTTTCTTGCTCATCTTCACCCTTTTGAAAATTGAATTTTCCTATTGAAAATTTGAAGGATGAGATCGATATTTAAGTGCATTAGACTTCAGAATTTGATAGTGTATCAAAATCATCATTAGGAATTTGATAGTGTATCTTTGTTGATAAAGTTTGAAATCCAATAACATAATCATGATTGGACTCATTAATTTGATCCTTGTTTGATGCTCTCCTATTCCTAATTCAATCTATCTTAATAGTGAAGGAAAATAAATACATGGGCAACCCATAGAGAAATTTGTCATCAATTTTGTTCCTCAAAATTGTCTCATGATATGGTGAAGGAAAAATTACCAAAGATAAATTGTGATCATTATTCATCGACCCAAAAACTAATGCACTATTAGAAATGTAGACACCTAAATCTTACCATGGCCTAACATCACACCAGATCTATCCCACATCTCCTCTTACAATGTTAATTAAATAAATCATATTTATTTAATTAACCACTTTGATCATTCCTCCTAATATTAGTTTAATAAGTCACACTATTTAATTAATAAATCTAATCGTTCTTCTGACATTAATTTAATATTAACCCTTCCTCTAAAGTCTCATCCTTAATTAAATAAATCCACATTTATTTAATTAAATCAATCACCCCAACATTCCCCCACAACTAAATCAATACATATATATCATGGCCATTGTGAATCAATCTTGACTATTTTTGACTATATGAGTGTTTTTGTTTATTACCGTTGTCCTATAGGTTAATTGATTATCTTTTGTGGTTATGCGGGAACAAGAGGAATGGCATATGGCACATACCGCATTCCCGCAGAGCATAAAAGAATAGTTTGCAGCTTGGCGGTAGGAAGCAATTGATATGAAGAAGCTACTGCTACCCCGTGGACGGTTCATCTGATGCTTGCAACTTGGCGGTGTTCATCTCATGCTTGGTGGTTTTAGTCTCTTCCTGCGGTTCCGCGGAGGTTTGAAAAGTAACCGGCGGCAGTGCGGTAATAACACTTACGGCATCCCCGCAAGGGTTTCAACCGAGACCCGTTGTAGAGCGGCAATGGGAGAATGCAATTGGTTTTCGCCCTCGCCATCCCACAATGGTCATTTATAACATTTGCAGTTGGGTGGTAAACAGAAGGACATCTAGCTGAAAATGAAAATGAAAGAATATAATGAAAAAGTTGCAATAAATAAAATGGGTGCTAATGAAACACAACATGATCAAATCATTACACAAACTTTCAAAGAATTGAAAGTAGATGAAATTGATGTGAGTGCAGAGGAGGCAAGACAAATGGTGTTGAAAAGTAATATGCTCATCATCCCTTGCCTTGAATTGAAAAAGGTATTTTTGCTTGACCAAGTTAGAAGTTAGGATGATCCACAACTTGTTTCATAATTTGATTATGAAGATGGCATAAGTGGATGTGGTTTTAATCCAAAGACATAGACCCTTGCAATTTGGACTACTCAGAAGAATACAAGCAAACCAAGATTGCTTGATATTGTTCAAGAAATAAGGGGTACAACTATGGTAAAGACTTTACAAGATACATCAGCAATAGAAGCAGTTGCTCTCAATGTTCATACTATTATGTTTACTCATGCTATTGTGAAGAGGTTAGAACAAAGGCCAACAGATTATGAGCAAAATTAGAAAGTAATGAATGATGAAGTAAACAAATTGTATTTTGAAAATGTGAAATTAAAGAAACAATTGCAAGTTGTGAATTCTTCTCAAGGTCAAGCCATTGATCCCTATCAGCCCCCATGTGCCACAAACAACCAGTGATGTCACAATGTCTACTGAAGAATTTAATGCAATAAGATTGAAATTTGAAAAGGAAATTGAAAGTTTGAATAAACAAAATGAAATGACAAAGAATGAGGCAAAGATGAAAGTTTTTGAAATTTTTGAGAAAATTTTAGAGCATAGAGTAAAATTGGTTGTGGATAAGCTTGGGAGTGTGCATGATTGCTACTCTTCTTTATCTCAGGCCATTGAGCAATTAAAGATAAACTTTTCTGTTTTGGATTTGTTGTTTAAAAAATGGCAACCCTATTATCACAATTTGGTTACAATGTACTTAGTAGTGCAAAGGAATCTTGATGCCCCTACAGCTTTGAAGCCCACTGAGAAAATAGTCAAAATGATCATTGATGAATACCACTATGTGAATGGGGAAAGCCAGAAGATTCAAGCAAAGGTTGAATCTTTTACTACGTTCAAGCATAAATTTATTCCTTTCATACTGACAGAAGAAAGAAAATCAAAAGTCTTGACACATGGAAGATGGAATTCGGCCAAACAGTATTCCAAGTTATGAATTTTTTTAAGAAGGATGGAGATGTCAGCATTCTCAGTTTCAACATGATATTGGACCAAGTAATTGCGTTGGATGCTGGGTATGCAAAATTTGTGATGGATGTCAGAGCTTTGCTTGATAAAAGATGGAAAGATCACCAAGAGAACTTGCTTCAGATTCAGGCTTACCAAAGGAAGGTGATTTTACAATATATAAATGGGAGGAGAAATATGTTAGAGATGAATCATCAGCAGCACAAGTTGAGGTGCAGAAGAGCAATGAGCCATATGATGGCATTAAATAGCACCACCACATCTTGAACACTCTCTTTTTGTCTCTTAATGTTTTCTTCATGTTTTCAAAATGTATTCAAATATATCTGAAAATCTAAATTGGACTTATAAAAGACAAATATTGTAATATCAAGGGTTAGGAATACAAAGAGCCATTTTGAATGTGAAAGGTCTGGAGCTTGTTGCTTCCTTTATAAAAGGAAACCAAGACCTTATGGCTTAGAATCTATCTGGGATTTTGATTTTTTGAAAGAGACATTGCACTACCTGTACTTTGAAGAAAATCAATATAAAAGTTGCTATTCTCTGGTGGTCAACTTTTGTTTATCATCTGTTTGTTGAATTGGATTGCTAATAATTTATCTGGTTGTCTCCAATTTACTATTTCTTTGTTATTCAAATCAAAAGAGACCCCTACATTCACATTACAAAAGAGGATAGGTGATATTTATCAAACTAAAATTATAAAGTAATAAGTTATATCTCAAAAGATGTTTATATTATTTAAAAATGAAGGAAGGATATTCTATTGTAGAACATTTTGACACCTTTAATATGATTTTGAGTCAAATAGGTTCAATAAATGTTAAACTTGATGAGGAAGACAAATGTATCTTCTCACTTTTTTCTTTACCCAAAAATTAGGAGAACATAATGCTTGTTATAAATGGTAGTGTTGCAAAGGTGACTATGGAATCCTTTATTGTTACAATGCTCAATGGAGATATGAGGAGAAAGTTCAATGATGATAATATGTCCACTTCATATTTCATTGATGGTCTTACTCAAGTACTTATCACAAGATAACATGGCATAGATACAATTAAGGATATATATGAAAAATAATTAAAGATAAACAAATTCCTCATGTGGCAGACACTAGTGTTTCTCTTTTGAAAATCATTCCCTTGTATACATTTTCAAAATCTAAATTTGTTTTTCTGTTTTAGGAGTAGGGCTTAAATATTTATAGAAAACATTAATCCAAATCATATGCCAGATTGGGTTAAGTGAAGTGGATGATTTAATTAACAAAATTACATAAGCTCCTTAATCTGTTCTGAAGTCACCAGCAAACTTGAAAGTAAATTGTCATTGGTGAAACAAGGTAACACCCACTATTTAAGGAACTTGATGAACTTATCCTTTGACCGATATCACTTAATACTTCCATCACATAAGGATTATCCATTAACAAGTTATGAAGAACATCAATCAATCCATTTAATTAACATTAATGCCAACAATTCATACCAAAGATTGAACAATTTAAGGATATTGCAATAGGTAATTTGCCAACAATTGAACAATCCATTTAATTAACATTATTGCCAACAATTTAATCATCCTTTTTTAAACATGGATTGCAAATAATTCTCAAAATTTAAAAGTCTTGGTCATTAACTTTATTGTCTTCTACAATGTCATCCAGTGTATCATTGTCAATGTTCATATGTTCTTTCAAGTATTTAATATTATCATCATCCTCATCTTGACCTCCATCATCTTCATCATCATTGAAATCTGATTGTAGACCATCTATATTGTTGCCATATGTATTTGGATCATCATTTTGTATACCATCCATATTGTTGTCTTCCATAACATCATCCAACTCTGGATTGTTGTCTTCTTGTTCTTGAACATAACCATCTTCAACATCATCATGGATGTCAATTTCTTCGATGTTCTCTAATCCCTCTCTCTCATTTTGTTGGCCATCATTGTTTTGCTCAGTATCCACTAATGCATCATCAAATACATGCCTTAATCTTGGATCATAATGTATGACAAATATCCATTTCGGGTCCAAAATATCTTCATAGAAAAATACCTGCACATGAACAACATACATATATTAGACGTATGGTATAACAATTTTATTGATTAATAAACACATGTATATATTCGCAATAAACTATGAATTAATAGATTAATGATCACTACCACTTCTTGTTTGAGTTAAAGAAATACCTTCTCACAATGAATTGGTAGAACATAAGGCTCCTTATCCTCTGGTAGGAAACATGAGGAATCTATAGAAAACAATCCACTATGGGTATCATGTCTTCGTGTCCTCTCAAATGCTTCATACCATCTACACTTAAAAATACAACATTTAAAAGAGCGGTAATCCAACACAATAATTTATTGTATTTTCCCAACATATTGTAGATTCCCTTCAATTATATTCTTATCTTTTGAGCTTGATCGACTCGATTGCTTGAAGTCAACCATGATGCCACAATCAAAGGATCGTCTCTTTACATCTACACTTTCTACACGATAATGTTGACCATATGCCCACATTATTAGATATTTCCTCACCTATGAAAGACCATTTATTTTAGTGAAAACAAATATAATGATGAATATTAAAATAGTTAATAGTGTCAAAGTTGTAAGGAAACAACATTTTGTAAAATTCCAACTATACCTTTCTTTCACATCCTCTAGACATGTTGATTTCATCTTCTGTTATGTTTGAATCTATACCTGCATCTTCTATTTGATTTTGAATTTGTTCAATAACCCATTCTAGTGTGCAATCTTTGCCCCATTCCCCAAGCAGATTAGTGGGAAGTGGAGTATTCCTTGGGTTCGATCTCTTAAATTGTCTCCTTTCTTGTAACACTACTCTCTTTTTTATCATACAGATCAATCCATTTGTTCATAAAGTCCATGTGGTACAGAATGAACTTGTCGAGTATAGCACTTTCGTCTACACCTATTACATGTCAACATGTTTATTTCAAACTCTAAATGTCATGTTGTTAATTTCACAAATAAATTACAGAGGAAATTAATGATTGCAAGAAAAAAAACCACACTAATCATGAATTTCCTTACTAATTTCTACTTGAACACCATTAGATTGTGGTTTTTCTCCATCAATAATATCTAATGCTCATTCTTCATCCTAGAAGCATGGCCCATCTTCAAAATCCTTACCAAGGAATTCACACAGGAAGAAAAATGCTTCATTCAATACATACCCTTCAACCATGCAACCCTCTGGATGTGCCTTTTGTCGGACATATCTTTTTAGAGTTTTCATATACCTCTCAAAGAAAAACATCCACCTCATTGATACAACACCCGCCAATTCAATGTCATCGACTAGGTGTATAAGTAAATGGATTTGTAGGTCTATGAAACTTGTAAGGAGCTCCTTCTCAAATACACATACAATTTCTATAATTTCCTTCTTCCATTTTGGCACTTCACATTCGTGGATCTCCTTGGAGGTCACCCACCTAATATAAGAATAATAATTTAGTATGAACCTTTAGTCAAAAATTAAAATGCAATATAATATATCTATGTCTCTCACACAGTAACCACATACCTTGTAAATGCTGACAATCGACTTATGGCATTCCTTAAGTCAACTGTAAGACAGGAATCCCCCCTAATTGCCAATGGCATGATATGCTATGAAACACATTTATGAAAAGGTCATTAGTAATTTTTTCTCACACAACATAACGATATCAAAATATATTTAGTACTTAATCAATGTTACCAGTAAATGTTAAATGATGATATATAATACCTTCATAAAATTATGAAAATCATGTGTTTTAAATCCTGTGATATGTCCATCAACTGTAAAAGCTTTAGCCAATGATGACCCATAGCCAGTAGGTGTCCTTATTGAATGGATGACATTTTTTAGTTGCTCTAGCTCTTTTTTTTTTAAAATCCATGGAGCTTCTGCATATGTTTCATTTTCCCTGTTTGGCCACAAATGTTTTCTATCAATTTTGGTACGCGAAAGAGCAATATCTCTCCTCGAAGACAAGGTGTCCTTCTCTTTGCCTGATATATGTCAAAATATAGAATCTGGGACATTTTTAAAGACGTGCATATGATCATATAGGTGAGATATTAATAGATCCTTCCAGTAAGGGAGCTCATAAAATATGGATTTTCCTTTTCATTCCTTCTGGCATATTAACTAAAACTTGTTCTGGTTCTTCAATTGAATCACCCCGATCAAAAAAATCCTCCCAACCTTTCAATTCAGCATCTTCATACTTCTTAAGCCAATCACTTGGACCCATAATCATGGGAGGGCCTCTAGTTTCAAAATTTCCATCAAATTGATTCTTCATGCGATTTCTAAACTTATGATCTAGTGGTAGAAAAACCCTATTGTTTACATAAATAAATTTATGTAGATCTTTGTAATACCACCCTTGAAATTATTTTGCACATCTTGGACATGCAATTATCCCCTTTGTTTGAAGCCCTGCAATTCAATAAGTAATGTTAATAACATAAAAAATAGTATAAAACTAAGTATGAAAGTTGGGATGAAAATAAATTATGAGTGTAAATACGTAAATATTTTATCTTACCAGAACAAACACTAAGTCCTAGGAAATCATGAATAGTCCAACATAGCACACCGTACAACATGAAGGACCTATTTGATGGGGGACATGATATGTCATACATTCTTATGCCTTTCCATAGCAGTTGCATCTCATCAATAAAAGGTGCAAGATAAACATCCATGTTTTTAACTTGATGTTTTCCTGGAATAATGAGAGTCAGCATAAGGTGCTCCTTTCTAACACTCATCCATGGGGGAATATTGTATACTATCAATCCGACTGGCCAAACACTATAATTTGAGCTCAGGAAAGAGAATGGGCACACTCCATCAATTGCAAGACCAAACCTGATACTACAGGGTTCATCTTTGAATTTTCTTGGCCATTTTTCCTCTATGTGTTTCATTGCTTTAGAGTCAGTTGAAATTCACATGAATCCATCTTTACTCCTGTTCTTTGCATGCCAGTCCATCAATTGTGCAAGTGACTTGCAACGAAACATTCGTTGAAGTCTAGGTATAATTGGCATGTGACGTAAAACCTTCTTTGGAACTGTAGGACCTTGTACATCTGTACGATATCTCTTCTCTTTGCATACAGGGCATTCTACCTTGTTTTGATATTCATCTCTATATAAAATGCAATCATTTTTACATGAATGAATTTGCTTATATTCAATCCCCAACTCAACCAGCAACAGATGCGCCTCTCTGCAAGTTGATGGAAACACATTATCTTCAGGGAATATTTTAGTTTTTAGTGCCCTGTAAGATTGCTAGAGATTAAATCAATTGAATGCTTTGACTTATGATGAACATGTTTGATATGTCAATCTATACTAGGACTATTTATATACAATATATGGTTTTAAAATCCCCTTAAAGAAATATAAACGAAGTTGATGAATGCTTACGAATTATGTACACCAATTGACAATTGCAAAGTAAGAAATAGATTTCAACTCACTTCAATAGGGTAGTGAATCCTTTGTCTAACCAACCAAATAGTGACTTGATTTCTAATAATATTAATGTGCATGCCAGTTTTGAGGTTCTACTTGCACACGATTTGAACATGGGCGTCTTCGCTGCTTGCTTGATGGAGTCTTTCAGGTTGTTATCATCAACATTATGCTGGTGGTAATTACCCCTACTATCATCATTACTATCAACCATATGATCATTATTGTCATCATTGTTTTCATCCCCAAAGAAATCTGTAAGCATTTCATTCAATCCTTCTTCATACACTGCATTTTCACTATCATGATCATCATCATTAAGGCTAGGTGGCATGTCATCAGTGTATGCGGATCTCATCAACTCTTCAAATTTCTTAGCTGATAGTATTCTCTTCAATAATGCTTTTTTCACCCTGGTATTGTTTAAAGGATGGTTTGGATCATCCCATCCAAATCTTAATAACCCAGTTGGATCTTGGGTATTAGTATGTGTTTAATCAATATCTTCTACCTATCAACAAATGCAAGCATTATTTAATGTTTGGTAACAATTGGATAAATCATAAATGTATCAATTTCAAAGATATATAATCAAATATGGCTTAAAAAATAAAAATATTGGTTGTATGATCATATATACAGAACATCCACAAACAACAATTTTCTCAAAGTATTCATCCCATGTACTATAGTCCTGGCCAACCTCTTGTTTAGTGCAATCACTTGTTGTGTCTGCAGGATCCATTGTCATATCCTCTTCCACCCACTATCGTCTACGTGATTTAACAGTTTTAGGTCCACTTCCACATACATATATTTTTCATTTTCTAGTTGAATGCTTAGGCTTTGCATTTGCTCCAATCTCCATCTAAAATAATCAACAACATGCATTAATTTATGTCAAGATTGGATAATACATTATAAATTTCAATAATACTATGAAAAAAGATGGATGTATCACAAAATGCCATCAGATCATTTTTTTCTAAGGAAATTGGATTTGAGTACCTGATTTCCCGCTTCATCCGTTGTGTCCTCATTTGATATGACATGATCTATTGCCATGGCCTCGTCTGGCCCCTATAATACACAACATAGTAAATAATGTTTAGTACACCATTTATATCATTTCAACGAATATGCTATCCAACACAAAACCTCACTTTAGTCATATGTTTGACATATTGATATCATGTTTTGGCCATCCTAATTTTCAAACTTTTCCCTTGATCATAGAATCACATTTAATCACCATTCCTGTGCATTTTCAACCAATAAGTTTGACCTCAGAGGCCTCGTGGACAAAAAAATGACTTTATCTCCTCTATGTTGTAGCATTTGTGAATTCATAAACACCTTCCTCCTTTGGTTGAGGTTGCTTTCTCTTCTTACCTCTATTGTATCTGCAGATTCCATTTTCATATCTATTTCCACCCACTTTCCTCTCTGCGATTTAGTAGTTCTACACCATCCACGTCCTCTCTCCATGGCCTCCTCTAGATCTTGCAATACACAACAATGACAATAGTCACATAACAGCTATGCACCAAGAGAATATTCTTGAATTTATCTTGTTAATACACTCTCTTTTCATTAAGATGCACTATGAAAAATAAAATAGGACATTGCAACATTTTGCTCTTCAGAAAAAGTTTACATGCGGAATCTTGACAACTAGAGCTCAAATCTTATGATTACAAGATGACTACAAATTCACATCAAAAAGACATTTATTTGATATTCGACTCTCTTTTTTCTTTTATGGGTCGTTTTAAGGCAATCTATATCTCTCCAAGTGGCCATAAAACCCTCAAAACTAGCATAGAACCCTCAAAATAGTCTCAAAGAGTCTTTGACACCAAAATTTTAAATTCTTGATGGAGGGAAGGATAATTTGGATGTTAATTTTGAAATCATGTCATTAGATCTTTGTTAGGTTAATCCTAGCCATTGGATATTCTTTAATTATAGGTACATTATGTTATATTTCACCATTACCTTTCACTCCAAAATTAATGGTTTCCTTTGAAAAGAAAACCCTCCATTAGCTATCATAAACCCAAATATCTGTTGAAGTGAACTTAAACATTATGTGTAATTGTCATTGCTCATATTAAGCACCTACCTCCCTTCTTAGTGGTCACACATGTGTGATGTATGCGAATGAATCATATGGTCCCTGTGCTACATGTTTAAAGTTTGAATTTGGCTCATATTGTTGGAAAAGGCCCAAAAAGACCTTTGATTTCTTATTTTTATACTCTATAACATGCATCTCCTTGATCTTTTCATCTAATCTATGACATGTTGTCTTTGCATTTCAACGAGATCAATTCTTGAAAAATGACAATCCAGAGGTTAAAGAGACAAGTTGACACCTTACCTAAGTTCTCATGTTCTTGAAACCTTGTCACTATAAAGAGGAGATATCTAGAGAGTAATGTCACAAGGACATAACCAAAGCATGCACTATCATGAGCCATAGGAACAACTTACTACACCATCCAAAACTCCATTTGAACTAGCTACTATCAATAATTCACATTATTGGGGACTGTCATGAAGAAAACACCATGCATAGGACTGTCATAGTCAAAATGGAGAGAATTGTCTAGTCATTGTATGACTATCATAATAGCTAGTGGCTTAGTTACCATGATTCAACCTAAAATAGGTTAATGAGAACATAGAAATGAAAATCACAATAAATTGCCAATATAGTCCCAATATCATGTCATAATGATAGTAAGAGAAGAGTTGTTTGGTTTTTCCAAAGCCATATCACTTACATAAGGATTGTCACCAACCATCTGTGTAAGGTTGTGAAGGAGTCAGTCATTATTGAACTAATCATAAGAGAAGCATGAAGTCAAAATGCTATCATGGAAACAAGATATAGTTACTTATTATAAGGAAAATCCAAATTTGGTACGGTTACGTTTTTATCAACTTCCAAGCAAAATACATCATTTTTCATTGATTGGTGCTAAATTAGGTGCACTTTGTGCCACCTTTGGTGCCCCAAATAGATTACATTTTTGGCCTAAAAGCCAGTGCTAAAGTCGACGTTAACTGCTCCGACTATAGCGCCAACTACTGGATCAAAAAAATGTTTAAAACATTCCCGCCTGCACATACCCCAAAACAAAAAAAAATAAAGCAAAACTTTATTGATTTTTGGTGTTCATTTTTTGTTTGGAGATCAAGCGTTTGGGTTGGAGTCCCGCCTGAATTAATATATGAGAAATTTGATAATTACAGGAGAAAAACGCCACGTGAAGAGATGAGAAATTTGATTTAGTTTCGACACTATACGTAAGGTTATAATTACAATAAAAAAAATTTGTTCCCAAATATATTTTTGTTTTGATTAAATGGAGAGGATTGTGAAGAAAGGGTTGTAAATATTGTTTTGTTTACAGGCGAATTGTTCAAGTCTCATGTGGTTGCAAAGGATGAGGGTAAAATTGTAGACATTGCATTATTTCCTCTGCATCTGAGAGAAGTGAATGCATTTTTCAAAACCCAATGCCTAGGTTTGCTTATCATTACCATCAATACCTTTCTCTGAACACAACTTTCTCGCTTCCTTCCTTAAAAAGTAGTCGAGTGCTTTCAGACAAGTCGATTGTGAGCAAACTAAAATTAGGGCTTTTAAGATGAGGGTGAGCAAACTAAAACAGAGGTTGGTCAAGACAATATGAGGAGATAGGGCTTTTGAGATGAGGGTGAGCAAACTAAAATTAGGTCGGGAACTATAGATTCCCTCCCAAGGCACCAATTGATTCATAGGAAAACAACTTCATGATTTGCTCTACAAAGTAAAGGTTAAAAACCTTGAGGAATACAGAAAAACTGGATGAAAACTTTCATACCTGGCAGTGTGTACTTCATTTGCCTCCACAGACTAAACAAAAATAATTTGCCCTAGGTCGCCTCAAAATGTCAAGCAAGAGAGGAAAGAGAGCAAAGGGAGCAGACTTTGGCCACAATGAGGTAATTCATTGTCAATTTATAGACTTGTAAATGTTTCCATTGTTTCTTTGATTTTTAGTTTTTAGTTTTTTATTTGTAAATTTAAAAGAAGAAATTTATTTTATAGGAACATGATACTGACAAAGATAAAGATGCATTGGCTTCCATATTGGGGGTAGAGGTAGTGAACAAATTGGATGGTGTGGACTTGACAATGCTTGCCAAATACATAGAAAAATGATCTAGTAAAGCCCCTGAAACATTACAACCAAATCAATAGTGTTAAAGGGAATCAATTGATTCCCCAACCAGTCATGGATTGAGCAAAAGATACAGGAGGAAATCAATACAATAACCTCTAAGAATGTGGAACAGGGAACAGAGACTTCCAATGTCCCACCCACTCCTGGGACATAGACTTCTTCGACCACCACGCCATGTTTTACATCTTGCATTGGTACCTACGATACCAAGATAGAATATGATGTGGTTTCAAGGGACGTCCAAATGATGGATGCTAGAAAAACATTTGTGAATAGGTTGAAGGACTCATGCCTTCAATGGTTCAAAGACCATCTACATTTGCCATTCTCAAAGATACCCATGCACCTGCAAAAAGTAGTTATCCAAGACATGGAGACTGAATTTGGCACAAGTTGGTCTGTAAAGAAGATAAAACTATGAATGTCTCAAAACTGCAAGAGATTTTGGTGAAACCAAACAAAGAAGATAAAAAAACTTCCTCCCGAGAAAAGGCTCAAAAAAAGGCCAATTGATGTAAGTTTGAAAGTATGGAAAGAGCTTGTAAAAGCATATGAGAAGTCTGATGGATGGAGGAAGTCCGGTGAGGAGAGTATGTAGGTATTTGAATTTCCTCATAAGATTATATCAAATTTATTAAATGATTTTTAAATTTTATTTGTGCATAGTTAAATTGAATTAGTATATGTTTCAGGTCAAGGCCTCCAAGGCTAGGCTTGACAAACTTCATGCCACGCATCATAGTGGCCAGAAAGGTTTACAGGCCTTGATCTATACATTTGTAAGTATTTTTAATAAGTTAAATGAAATTTTTTTAATTTCTTAGGAAAAAGTAAATGATTGCATATTAATTAGTTTAACTAGTCCATGTGCCATGTTTTGACAGGAGGAGAAATATGGCCAGCATCCAAGCCAATTTGAAAAGGAAATGTTACAAAGCAAAAAGTGTACCGATTTTGGAATCTAGATGGAGAACGAGGTATCAATAGTTGACTTTCAATAACTTAGTTGGATATTGTTGTGTTAATATGTCAATTTGAATTTCTTGTGTTGAATTGTTTATTGATGCGTAGGATGAGTTCTAAAGTGCTTCTCTGTTGGCCCTAGCACCCTTAAATGTAAGATTTATCTTAGATGACAAATGATTACTCTTATATCTTTGGGGACCCTTCTTGGTGTCATTAGGATCATAATGAGTATATAGTCCTGTGCTTGCTTACAAAAACTGGTCACAATTAACCTAATCTTGTGGTCATTATCTACAACATTTTGTGTGTGCCATGCTATCTCATATGCTTAAGTTTAATGGGATAATAATGGACAGAAAAGCCTTGTTTTCCTGCCTCCAACTAATGGACTTGTTGAAACCTAAAATTTCCTGCCATTTTTTGCAAAAATTCTCTACCATTTTTTGCAAAAATTTTAGGTTCCCATGATGAAAAATTTGATTGCAGCACTCAGAAATGCACCTATACAATATACTTCAATGGCTTACTTTGAAGGGTTATAATTCGAATCCTATTCATTTTTATGTCAAACCACTTGGTAGGCATACTTATCTATCATATGTGAGTGTACATGCTTGATTTCAGCTTCCCATGATCAGATTGGACAAGGTTTTACAGTGCCACGTTAAAGGGTTCTGGTGGTATCTGGTGGTACCCACCTAGGGTTAGGGTTTTAAGTTGAGTCTGTAAGCCTATATTTTTATTCCTTTAAACCCCTTAAGGCCTTAAGTTTTCTTGTCCTTTGGACTCTTGCACTTTATCTTTTAAAACTACATTGACTTCCTGTATTAAAGGGCAATTATCTTGAGGTCTTCTTAGAGGGGTGATATGTGACTAGGGTATGAAGACTAGGACTTTGTACGTAATCTTAAGCCCTCCTTTCTGATTTGTTGGAAGCCTTCTTCACTAATACATAAGGATTGTCAAGACTCCTATGATAGTGCATTAGAGAGGTGTTGAAATCACGAAGGAGATAAATGTTATTAGGCCATCACCCAATGGAGAAGGGATTGGCATAAACAGCATGACAATGTTACCTTGTCATAGTCACAAAGGGGATAGTCTTTGTGGTGGTAATTAAAGTCACTAAGTTTACATCCACCTTCCTAGGGTCTGTAGAAATGCCTGAAGTTGAATATGCCTATTTTAAAGATCTTTCCATGAGTATTTTCTATGTTTTTAGAAATGAAGACCTCCCCAATCCTCATCTCAAGTTTCAAATGCATAATGAAACGATGGAGGACAATCATAACTGTCATAATAGCACATTAGCATTTTTTGTCTCAAGGTAGCCCTTGAGACTGCTAAGGGGATGGATATAGAGTTGGGATTATGGTTTTTGTTTAAAAGCCTTGTGTCATTGACCTAATATTTATTTGTGGAAAGTATCCCAATATTCTAAAGATTACAAATTGTTGTCAAGAAAGGACTGTCATAGTTAAGTGTGGTACAGTGATACAATTTCATCTTGGTTGAGTATTGTATAAATCTCAATCTATTTAGAATGCATGGGGTATTAGGGTGTGGTATCACTATATAGGTAACCATCAAGTGATTTCTTCAACCCAATCTTGGCCTATATAGTACCCAGTGTGAAGAGCAATATAGTGTTGTCCAAGAACCTTGTTACAATCACAAATGAGGGTAGTCTTAGCTATTGTAACCATAGTAGGATTCCCTTGTTGCTACCATAACATACGTGACCTAAAACCATGACTCTACGAGTATGAGTTGTTTGAAATCCAAATTCCACAACCTTTGCCACCATCCTCCCTGCCTGTGTTAAAATGGGAGTTTTGGAATAGGGTATGGACATCCATTAATACATAAAGTATAGAGGAATTTTGTTAGATGTTGTAGTTGTAATTGCCCTGTTAGACATGTATGCAAAATCTGGAAGCATTGACAAGGCACGTGAACTGTTTGACAGAATGCCTCAAAGAAATATGGTCTCATGGACTGCAATGACTGCAGGATATGCACAAAATGGATTTGTTGAAAAGGCTTCAGAAATTTTAAAACAAATGCAATTGGCTGGTGTAAAGCCAAATTCCACAACCTTTGCCAACATCCTCCCTGCCTATGTCAAAATAGGAGCTTTGGAATAGGGTATGGACATCCATTAATACATAAAGGATAGAGGAATTTTGTCAAATGTTGTAGTTGCAACTACCCTTTTAGACATGTATGCCAAATGTGGAAACATAGACAAGGCATGTGAAATATTTGACAAAATGCCTCAAAGAAATGTGGTCTCATGGACTGCAATGACTGCATGATATGCACAAAATGGATTTGTTGAAAAGGCTTCAGAAATTTTAAAGCAAATGCAATTGGTTGGTGTAAAGCCAAATTCCACAACCTTTGCCAGCATCCTCCCTACTTGTTTCAAAATGGGAGTTTTGCAATAGGGTATGTACATCCATCAATACATAAAGGATAGATGAATTTTGTCATATGTTGTAGTTGCAACTGCCTTGTTAGACATGTATGCAAATTATGGAAGCATAAACAAGGCACGTGAACTGTTTGACAGAATGCCTCAAAGAAATGTGGTCTCATGGACTGCAATGACTGCAGGATATGCACAAATGGATTTGTTGAAAATGATTCAAAAATTTTAAAGAAAATGCAATTGGCTGGTGTAAAGCCAAATTCCACAACATTTGTCAACATCCTCCCTACTTGTGTCAAAATGAGAGCTTTGGAATAGGGTATGGACATCCATCAATACATTAAGGATAGAGGAATTTTGTAGATGTTGTAGTTGCAACTGCCATGTTATACATGTATGCAAAATGTGGAACCATAGACAAGGCACGTGAATTGTTTAACATAATGCCTCAAAGAAATGTGGTCTCATGGACTGCAATGATTGCAGGATATGCACAAAATGGATTTGTTGAAAAGGCTTCAGAAATTTTAAAGCAAATGCAATTGGCTGGTGTAAAGCCAAATTCCACAACCTTTGCCAGCATCCTCCCTGCTTATGTCAAAATGGGAGCATTGGAATAGGGTATGGACATCCATCAATACATAAAGGATAGAGGAATTTTGTCAGATGTTGTAGTTGCAACTGCCCTGTTAGACATGTATGCAAAATGTGGAAGCATAGACAAGGCATAGGAACTGTTTGACATAATGCCTCAAAGAAATATGGTCTCATGGACTGTAGGATATGCACAAAATGGATTTGTTGAAAAGGCTTCAGAAATTTTAAAGTAAATGCAACTGGCTGGTGTAAAGCCAAATTCCACAACCTTTGCCAGCATCCTCCCTGCCTGTGTCAAAATGGGAGCTTTGGAATAGGGTATGGACATCCATCAATACATAAATGATAGAGGAATTTTGTCAGATGTTGTAGTTGCAACTGCCCTGTTAGACATGTATGCAAAATGTGGAAGCATAGACAAGGCATGGGAACTGTTTGACAGAATGCCTCAAAGAAATGTGGTCTCATAGAGTGCATGATATGCACAAAATGGATTTGTTGAAAAGGCTTCAGAAATTTTAAAGCAAATACAATTAGCTAGTGTAAATCCAAATTCCACAACCTTTGCCACCATCTTCCCTGCCTGTGTCAAAACGGGAGCTTTCGACCAAGCAATTTGTAGCACTTAAGGTTATGTAATAGAATTTACAGTTGATAGTTAAATTTACGACAAATTTTTTTATGATCTTTACTAACATTTATTAGAATTGTTGCATGTTTTACATCATTGGAATGATATATTAGCTATAACTTTTTTGAAATATTATTATGGTATGTGCACTTTGATATGATGTAATATGATTATGGTTTCGTTTCATATGTTCTAATATTAGATATATAACAGAAAAATAAATTATTGCATGAAATAAATAATAACTTTTCATTTTAAATGTTTTTTTTGTAGAACTCGGGTCTTCCAGAAGATCAAGATGATGCTCATGATAGAGATCCAGATGTTGATAACTGAGAGGGGGGGTGAATCAGTTATCTAGATTAATTTAACTTTCTGTTCTTCTTTAGCCACTAGTACAGTATCAAAACACATAAGCTTAAATGAACATGAAAGCATAAATGAACTCAGTACACATGACACAATATTTTTGACGTGGAAACCTTGTTAAGGGAGAAAACCATGGGGTGATTAACCCAAGAATGTATTCTTTCTTAGAAGAATAGTAGTACAAAATGGCACATGCCAATTAGGGCTCAATGCCCGAGCACACTACTCACAAGAGGCTCACTGCCTACAAGAGACTCACTGTCTACAAGTTATAAGAGAGTAACAAGATACTTGAACTAATGAGAAGCATCCACTTATGTTGGAGTTTAGTTCTGGTTTAGGCTCAGTACACTGATCTACTGCACTTCATTCTTTCTCTTCTTTGGTGCTACTGTCCTGTCACATGTCGAACCTACCTTAATGCCCTTCTACCTTTCTTCATACACAATAACTCACAACCTCAACCTTCACATCCAAATCCATCTGGTATATATATACGCACAAAGGATTTTATCCTCTTTCTAGTCGGCATCTGGAATAGTTAATATTTTCCCAAACTCTAGTCTGTCGGTTGAATCCTTGCTTACCAAGTGACGTGAATCAAGGAGATACTTATAGAAGTCATCTAACATGTCAGCCAATCATCGATGATACCTTAAGAACCTTGGTCACCATCAATATCTCATCCGGAATAACTCTGATGCTCTGTTGGTCAGTTCTTCCTTTGTCTACTCTACCAAACCAGACCTCAATACTTAGATGCTCGTATCTCTTCACTCTTTCATCACCGGAGGCTCAATCCATGGAATCTATCAATCAAGGTATTCCTCTTGACTTCCCCAAGTTTTCACTTTACAAAGATACATCCTCTAAGAGATCTGGACCTGACTGTTGGACCTTGCTGCATGCTCTGTTCTTCCTTACCGGACCAAAGTATCCTTCAATCTGACTTTCGGTAAAGATACACCATGTCCTATGGATGTGTGGAATGGTCTTTGTTGCCATCAATGACAACACTAATGAAGCCACATAGTGTCTCTTGCCAACACCAGATTATGTTGGTTCTAGTACAGATCACATGGCAGAGGATGATGATGACGCAGATACAGAAGACACTGAGGCTGATGGTGATGATGATGACGACGATGATGGTGATTATGATGATGACCACAATGGTGATGATGATGATGATCACGATGGTGATGATGATGATGAGGCAGTTGCTCGTAGTAGCCAATGACATTCATGATCATATAGACTGCATCATGGATCATTGTTGATATATCGTTATGATGCCTCTTTTCATAGTCGCTAGCTATCATATGTATCATTATCACGGCCTACAGTGCCATATTAATGAGTTGTATAATAAATTTATGTATCATTTTGACTTATATCATTTGGACATGTATCATCTTGACTTGTATCATTTTGAGTTACGTAATTTATCATTTTTACTTATATCATTTCTACACGTATCATTTAGACATGTTATTTATCTACTGGCATATTTGACTTTACTTGTTTTAGTTATATATGATGATGATCTTATCCGTATTGACTTGTCAATTTATATATATTGAAAGTGGTCGATGATTTTTGGATGGATATTTATTACGTATGACGATTTTAATTTACTACTGAGGATGGATGTTGTCAAATTTAATTAAATTATAGATATTTTATTCACTTGTTGTAATTATAGATGATGATCATGTTATAATAATTATCTTGTTATTTAATCATATGAGTTAAGTAATTAAATTACTTACTTTATAATCATATGAGTTATTTAAGAGGCATGATATATTTAACTATTAAATTGAAATAAAACCTATTAAATTAATAAATGTAAGTAAAACAATAAGCATTTTTAGAAGCAACAAAAGACACAAAAATGGAAGCAACAAGCGACGTTATATCAGAAGCAAAATTGGAAGCAAAATTCGAAGCAATAGTGGAAGCAAAACTGGAAGCAAAACCAGACGTAAAATTAGAAGCCAAACTGGAAATAAAATCGGAAGCAAAACTAGAAGCACAATTAGAAGCGAAACTGGAAGCAAAACTAGAAGCAAAACTGGAAGCAAACCTGGAAACAAAATTGGAAGTAAAACTGGAAACAAAACCAGAAGCAAAATTGGAAGCAAAATTGGAAGAAAACTTGGAAGCAAAACTAGAAGCAAAACCAAAAGCAAAACCAAAAGCAAAATTGGAAGCAAAACTGGAAGAAAAACCAAAAGTAAAATTGGAAGCAAAATTGGAAGTAAACCTGGAAGCGAAATTGGAAGAAAAATCAAAAGCAAAATTGGAAGCAAAAGCAGAAGCCAACTTGGAAGCAACATTGGAAGCAAAACTAGAAACAAAATTGGAAGCAAAACTAGAAGTAAAATTGGAAGCAAAACTGAAAGCAACACAAGAAGCAAAATCAGAAGCCAAGATGGAAGCAACAAAATCCGGCACTAAATCCAGCGTTAATCCTGGCACTAAAATCTGGCGCTAAACCTGACGCAAAACCTGACGTTAAACCCGGCACTAAACCCGACGCAATAGTGAGATGCTATTGGGCATCGTGTTTTGCGCCAGCAGAAGTGTCCAATTCATGGACTTAAATGCACTAAATTCTGGTGCTATTTTAGGCGCTAATTGTCTCTTCTATTGTAGTGATATATATATATATATATATATATATATATATATAGATATATATATATATATATATATATATATATATATATATATATATATATATATATATATATATATATATATATATATATATATATATATAATACATGTATTTCTATATGTGTGTGCATTAATTATATAAATTGGAACACATTGTGTTTGTCGTCTATGCCACCACATTCACCTTATCATGGATGAACTAAATAAAAAGGTGTTGGTTTAATTTGTAAAGATGTTATTAAATGCATCAAAGGGGTGTTAGCAGGTTTAGGAAAGGAGTGGGTAAGTTCCAAGGCTCCACCAATTTGATTTATGGTGGGGTGTTAATAAACGTATTTTAAACCTACCCTAACTACAAAAGCGATCAAGTGTGTTACTTTTTTAGTGGAGAAGTGGATATAGATGATATATATACATATATATGTATACATGTATATTTTTATTATGTATACATATATGTATATGTATCACTATATATGTCTGCAATATATAGTTATATCATTGCACTGCTTGAATTTATTTGGATGATTTGATGTTTGTTTGTTACTACCCTGATGACTACCCGACATATAATTTCTATGATTGCAGGCATGTGAGAGGTTTGTAGAGCACATTGCATTGCGAGCACTCCATGAAGGTAAAGTCTTATAAGACTTTACTTACATCATTGGTTGACGAATTGTACTATGCATTTGCGTTTGTTAACACACAACTACTCATGGAATATTTTTCCCTGATGGCTTTGATGGAATATTTTTCTCTGATATAATATTATATACAGTCTTCTTTTGCAATTGCATGTGATTATTTAAATTAAAATGCTTGAATGCAGTTTATATCTTCTTTTGCATATGCATGTGATTATTTGGATGATTTGATGTTTGTTCATTACTACTCGGATGACTACCCAACATATGATTTCTATGATTGCAGGCATGTGAGAGGTTTGTAGAGCACCTTGAATTGCGAGCACTCCATGAAGGTAAAGTCTTATAAGACTTTACTTACATCATTGGTTGACGAATTGTACTATGCATTTGTGTTTGTTAACACACCACTACTCATGGAATATTTTGCTCTGATGGCTCTGATGGAATATTTTGCTCTCATGCAATATTATATAGTCTTTTTTTGCAATTGCATGTGATTATTTAATCTCTTCGGTTAAAAGTGAAAGTAAATGTATACATATGTGAACAAGTAATATAAATTACACATTGCATTTACCTTTTCTAGTGAATCTAAAGTTTAAATGCCTCGATCTATCATTTAATGAATTAATGTATATGTGTATGTATATCTATATGTATATGTAAATCTATACATGTATATCTATATGTATATGTACATCTATATGCATATATCTGTATATACATGTACATAACATATGTGTATATGTAATATATGTATATGTATGTCAATGTCTAATATAAATCGAACAATGCATTTTAGTTCATTTTGATTTAATTGGGTGTGGTACTGATTTCTACCAAGTGTTAATGTATTAATGAAACAACTATTAACGAGATAAATGGATCTATGAATAAATATATGACATGATTTAAAAGCAAAAGGATAATGATGGACAAATGAATCTTATGCTCAGGTTAATAAACATATATTATTAATGGATTTAAATGCAAGACGATAATATGAATGTGTAAAGGAATAATGCATTTTCCTTTTGGTGTGATATTAAAACAAAAATGCCTGAATGCAGTTTATATTTACAATCTTATTTATTTACAATAATCTACAGATATGTGTGTGTGTGTGTGTGTGTGTATGTGTATGTATTTAAATATATATATGTATATATGTATTGGTATATTTATATACATGTACATGTGATATGTAATATAAATGGAACAATGCATTTACCTTTTTCTATTTATTACATCTTATGGAACAATGTGTTAAGATAGATGCACTTGCAGTTCAATTTAATTTAGGGTAAGTGCAAGAAGATGGGGGGCCAAAAAAGGGTCTTAAGTGGCCACTTTTTTTTTTCTGAAATTAGGAAATGCTGGCCTTGGATGAGAAATTGAGCATAGTTACACTCAAAATTTGGAGATGCAACCAAAACAATGTTTGTAGTGCTCCGAGTCTACTTTGTAAACTACTTATTTTTTTAAAAAATGGTATAGATTAAGCAGTTCAAAAGAGGGAGCCACAGAAATTGGTGTTGTTTCTGTCAAAAAACATAACATAGCATGTTTTGTGGCTCCCTCAAAAGGTTAACTTCTTTTTGGTATTTTTCAAATCGCTTTAGTGAGAAATTGGGTAACAACATGTAGTTTATGCTTGATTTTTTTGATAATTTTTTGATGAATATTTGATTTTTTACTAATTTTCAAAGTGGACACATCCTAAAAAATAGAATTTTGGCCATGCTACCCCTATAAATTTTGAAAACTAATTGAAATTTTTTTTTTTAATATGTGTAGAATGGAGTCTAGTTTCTAAATTTGTATTTTTTTTAAATTTCAATGAATGGTTAATTTACAATGAAAAAAAGACCAAACAGTGGTTTTTGCACAAAACCAGACACACAAACAAAAGAAATTAAAGATGAAAGGCTTAACATTGTCAAAATGTGAAAAAATTACATCGTTAAATAGCTAAAAGAAAGGCTAACATTACCTAGGTGTTTGATTTGTTTAACCTTGAAACACGTGCAAATCTGAGGGTTAGCACGAACAAAATTATGTGAAATCTTGTAGAATTTGCAAAAACACGTCTGTGGATGTTGAAAAGGCACTCCAAGCCTTTGGGTTGGAAATCCAAAGCAAATCCCAAGCCTAAGGCTTGGGATTCCCAAAGCACACTATAATGTGAGCGCATTCTAATGTGCTCACATTATGTTGTGCTTTTTTCCTTTTTGCATGTTTGCCAGTGTTTTCCCAATTCGACATAACGTAAGCATGTTATAATGCGCTCGCGTTATAACGTGCTCGCGTTATGTCCTCCTTTGAATGAGTTATGTTCAAGTTTCATAAGTATGTTTCGTGGATGTTTATATCTATGCTTGTAGGTATGTACGCATGTACATGTATGCATGCTTGTATGTATGTACATGTATGCATGCTTGTATGTATGTACATGTATGCATGTTTGTATGTATGCATGTATGTATGTATGTATGTAAGTGTTTTGGGTTTAGTGTATATAAGGACCTGAGCCTGTATAGTTTTGAGGGTTGAGGGATTAGGGCTTAAGTAATAGGTAGAGGGTAGAGGGTAGATATTAGAGGGTTGAGGGTTACAGTTGAGGGTTAATATTTAGGTTGTTGATTGTATAAGATTAAGTGTGTAAGGCACGGGGATTAGGGTTTAGGATATTGGGTTTAGGGTTTACGATATGGATTGGGGGTATATAAGGCATAGGGTGACTTGGGTTGAGAGCATGTATGGTTTAGGTTTAATTTAAGTATAGGGTTGAGGCACAATATTCAAGGTTTAGGATCTAAGGGTGAGGATATATGGTCTACGGATGAGGGTTTGAGGGTGTAGGCTTCAAGGTTTAAGGTATAGGGTTGATGTTTGAGGGATTAGGGCTTAAGTATATTGTTGAGGGTATAGGGTTGAGGGTTTAGGGATAGGTTTTAGGGTTTAAGTTTTAAGGGTTAAGGGTTGAGGGATAGGGTTTAAGGTTTAGGGGTAAGGGATTAGAGTTTAAGGTATAGTGTCTTGGATTGAGGGTTTAGGAATAGGGATATCATTTAGGGTTTAGGGATGAGGGATTAGGGTTGAGAGTTGAGGGTTGAGGGATTAAGGTTTAAGGTATAACTTGCTGAGGGTTGAGTGTTTAGGGATAGGGTTTAAGGTTTAGGGTTGCGGGATTAGGGTTTAGAGTTGAGGGATTAGGGTTTAAGGAATAGTGTTGAGGGTTGAGGGTTTAGGGATAGGGTTTAGGGTTGACGGATTAGGGTTTAAGAATAGGGTTTAGGGTTGAGGGATTAGGGTTTAGGGTTGACGGATTAGGGTTTAATGTTGAGAGTTGAGGGTTGAGGGTTGAGGGTTTAGGGATATGGTTGATGGTCAAGGGATTAGGGTTAAATTAGAGTGTTGAGGGTAGAGGGATTAGGGATAGGGTTTAGGGTTGAAGGTTTAACTATTGAGGGTTGAGGCTTTAGGGCTGAGGGTTAAGGGATTGGAGTTGATATAGTGTTGAGCATTGAGGGTTTAGGGATAGGTTTTAGGGTTTAAGTTTAAAGGGTTAAGGGTTGAGGGATAGGGTTTAGGGTTTAGGGATAAGGGATTAGGGTTTAAGGTTTAGGGTTGATGGATTAAGGTTTAATGTTGAGAGTTGAGGGTTGAGGGTTGAGGGTTTAGGGATAGCGTTGATGGTCAAGGGATTAGGGTTAAATTAGAGTGTTGAGGGTAGAGGGATTAGGAATAGGGTTTAGGGGTGAAGGTTTAACGATTGAGGGTTGAGGCTTTAGGGATAAGGGTTAAGGGATTGGAGTTTAAGATATAGTGTTGAGCATTGAGGGTTTAGGGATAGGTTGCAGGGTTTAAGTTTTAAGGGTTAAGGGTTGAGGGATAGGGTTTAGGGATAAGGGATTAGGGTTTAAGGTATAGTGTCGAGGGTTGAGGGTTTAGGAATAGGGATAGCATTTAGGGTTTAGGGATGAGGGATTAGGGTTGAGGGATTAGGTTTTAGGGTTGATGGATTAGGGTTTAAGGTATAGTGTTGAGGTTTGAGGGTTTAGGGATAGGGTTTAGGGTTGAGGGATTAGAGTTTAGGGTTGACAGATTAGCATTTAATGTTGAGAGTTGAGGATTAAGGGTTGAGGGTTTAGGGATAGGGTTGATGGTCAAGGGGTTAGGGTTAGAGTGTCAAGGGTAGAGGGATTAGGGATAGGGTTTAGGGCTGAAGGTTTAAGGATTGAGGGTTGAGGTTTTAGGGTTGAGGGTTTAGGGATAGGGTTGAGGGTCGAGGGATCAGAGTTAAGGGTTGAGGGATTAGGGTTTGACATTGAGGGTTGAGGTTCAAGGGTTGAGGGTTTAGGGATAGGGTTGAGGGTCGAGGGATTAGGATTAAAGTAGAGTGTTGAGGGTCTAAGGATTAGGGATAGGGTTGGAGGGTTTAGGGATAAGGGATTAGGGTTTAAGGTATAGTATCAAGCCCATTGAGGGTTTAGGAATAGGGATAGTGTTTAGGGTTTATGGATGAGGGATTAGGGTTGAGGGTTGAGGGATTAGGGTTTAGGGATAGGGTTTAGGATTGAGGGTTGAGGGATTAGGGTTTAAGGTATAGTTGTTGTCATATTTTGCTTAGCCCCAAAATATTCTTGTCCCCCTCTTTCTATCAAAGAAATTCGATCAGAGAAAGCCTAAATAGAAAGAGGAAAGTCTTAAATCCTTCATTTCCCCATGGTGTGCCTTGCCAAAAATCCCAAAAAACTTGCCTAGAGAATCCTTGCAAAAAACCCAGAAAACCCCAGAAATCTTTTGTCTCTAATTGTTTTCTATCGCAGGGATTTCTCAGTTTTATACTTAGTCATTTTTCATGTATATGATGATGACGTCATCCTTGTTTTGGGTTTTTTTGTCATTTGGTCGAATTACATTTCAAATACATTTTTTCCTTGTATCTTGGTCATGTACAATGTTACTGTACATCAGGTTCGTTGTAGGTTATGTTGTATGTATTTTTGTTTGTATATTGTGCACATACAAAGGCAACATACAAAGGCAACATACAAAGGCGACCTACAAAGGCAACATACAAAGTGATATACAAGCGAAGAGGCAAGGCGCAATACAAAGGTGAAGATACATCGGTGGTATGAAAAAGGTGATACAAAAGTTTTGTTTGTATATTCGCATTGTATATGCGATATACAAAGGTCACATACAAGAAGGTCAGATGCAATGTTTGTATGTACAAGTGTGATTGTATATAGTTTTGTTTGTATATCCGTATTGTATATGCAATATACAAAGGTAATATACAAGGGAATACATACAATCTGAATGTGATTGGGGAATTAAATGTGGCGGATAATCATTTGGGGTCCACCTCTTGTATGTATATGCGATTGTATCATCCCATATACAATCCTATATACAATTGCATATACAAAAGTTAGATACAAAAGGGATATACAATGCAGACACGACTGGGAAATTAAAATTGGCAAACTTAGTGGTGGGGTCCGCAGTTTGTATGTTGAAGTGCATGTATATGCCAATATACAAAAAGGCAAGGATACAAGGGTTGGACCTATTTCAATGTTCCTTTCTGGTTGATAATCCATTTGAGTTCCGTATTGTATGTATATGCGATTGTATCTCCTATATACAATTGCGATATACAAAGTCACATACAATGGATTTTCGGCGAGACAATGTGCAGCGATGGGTCCCAGGTTTAGCTCAGCGACCAATGGAGTGATGACACGTGGCAAGGGCATATTTACAAAAGTTGAATATGCAAAAGGTGAAAGGAGGGAAATTGCTTAAATGCATAAAGTGAACCTAGCAGTGTAAACTGCATATACAATTGCAGATGCAAAGCGATATACAAGTGCAGTTGACCGCAACTTTGACTGTGGATATCTCCCTCATTCTGGCAAATTTCAACATGCTTCAAAAGGCAAAAGTGCTTATTTTTGTTTCCTCTTTCATCTCACGGGATTTTGAGGGCAATTTTCTCATTTTCAAAATATGATCTAGTTTTGCATGCGTGGCCAACTGGACGTTTCAGCGACCATTTTGGCATGTGCAGAGGCTGATATTTTCATAGTAACTCTGGTTGGTGAGCTTTGTGGGTGCATTCATGGTGGATGGTTAAATTCTTCAATGCATATGGGTTTCCCCTGGCTCATTGGTAGATATCCTCGAGGCCTGCAACAAATTTTGTGCTCCTCACTTCTTGTTTTGCCCTCTTTTGTGTGTGGACAACCATTTCTCAGGTTGCAGACCTGCCAGTGACATGGTTCCTATCCTTTCACCATGCCCCTATATCTACGCCCTTGTTCCTGCATTGATGACCGTGGATCCTGTGGAATGACTTCATTGCCTTCTGTGCAAGAACTTGACCTATAAAATGTAATGTAACCTCATTTAACAGGGAGGACGGTTTTATTTTGGGCTGTTATGCTACCAATTTTTCTGTAGTCAGACCTCTTAGTGTAATTACAGGGTATGGGAATGTGATTCATTGAGCTTGAATCTGGCCTCTGTTGTCTTCCTTTTATCCATCAATGAATGTGATTAGCTATACTGGGTCCACTTCTACTACTAAATTTTCTATAATGTAATAGTTTCTGGCCTTCATGATTAATATATGCATGACTTCTTGCCTCTCTTGTATCCTAATTTCTGTGTTTTAATTGGATTTATAGTCTGTTTTGTGAGTAAAACTACTCCTCTACAGGTTTGACCTTCATACAGAAGCCTCAATCATTCTCATAAGTCTGTGTGAATCCCCTTCATCATTGAAATCATTGTTGTGTCTAGACCAAGATCACCATCGCTCAAACGAATCTGGTGCATCACCCTCATTTTCAAGTTTTCCTTTTTTATCTTTCATTTTAAAAGCATTCCTTCTCCCTTTTCCTCTGCAGATCTAGTAGATTTTAGGTGATAACCAATTAGGAAACTAGCCTTCTCCGGAGGTTTGATCTCAGTTCGCAAGGTCCCACACTTTGAGATCATTCCCATGTTTCTCTAGATTTCCAAGTTTCACAACTTAGCAAGGGTGTAAATCTAGGTGATAACAGTTTCTGGCACACCCGGTGGGACTAGTTTGATGAACTTCTCATCAAAGTACTAAGAGATTTGGTGTTTCTCCTAGTATTACTGGCCTTTGGAGGCATTTTTCTCTACACACCTGGCGACTCATACTGCAAAAAGGACAAGTAGGTCAGCGCTGTCACACATTTTATGAGAAAGAAACAAAATTAGAGTTTGAGTTCATTTAATTATTTACAGCTGTCTCCACCTAGAAGATAGAGTAGAACTATGGTAAGAACTCCGGTTTCAAGAAGAATACAATCAACCCCACCAAGTTTTAGGCTAGTAATACCTGTAGTTCCTGTATCGGTTCAAGTAAACCCACCTCCAGTTGTTCCAATGGCAAGAAATAAGCCATTTGTGGCTTTTGATGGGGGCAGCCCATTGAACTTGACAGTACATGATAATATACCCATGGCAGCTTTGAAGAGCCTACCTTATTTCACTAGGGAGGATCAAACTACCCCAATTGAACACATTAGAGATGTAGCTTCTCTATTTGGTGTTCATCATGTAACTCAAGAGAATGTAACCATCAGGCTACTGGCTGCCTCATTTAAAGGAAAAGCAATACGGTGGTTCAGGAGTTTACCAGTGCAAACCATTGGAACTTGGGATGATCTGGGTGATAAGTTGAACAAGCAATTTCAAGATAAGTCTGATAACTTATCACTGGTTGAACAATTGACCACAATAAAAAGAGCTCCCCAAGAGCAAATGATGGATTTTAATTTCCAATTTCAAAAGACATGGAATAGAATTCCTGCCATGGTAAGGCTTTCATCAGAATATGTATTTCTATTCTTTTTCAAGCTCTTAATAGTGATATTTCAGTAATGATACAATCAATGGGGGTACAAATTTACCTGATGCATATGAAATAGCTATTAGAGTAGAAAACAACCTGATTCAGGCTAGGAAAATAGCACCTAGACCACCAGTGCCCTTTTTTCCTAAAATCCAAGCTTCAATGCCTTTGCCAATCCCATCTTTTGCCCCTTTACCTGTTGTAGCAGCATTGCCAAGTATTACCAATCCTGAGACTGCAGTTTCTAGCTCATCACAAGAGTTAAGGGAGATAAAAAAAATAGCCAACAGAAAATAGAGAATATCTTGCAAACTTTTGGGAATGAGCTAGTGAATATCAAAAAGCAGTAGTCCCAGAACAGATAGCCGTATCAGCCACACAGTCAAGGGCAAAATTAGCCTTATCAAGGGCAAAACCAGCCATACCAAGCTAATAGGCCACCTTATCAAAGCAATTACCAGGGTGTTAGGCAGAATATGAACTAGAGGCCTTTCCAGCCCTACAATCCTGCACCCATTAATGCGGTTAGGGACCTTGTCCCTATTCAGAACAACCTTGTAGCTGAGTATGAATGGTGTTTTCCATGCAATCAGCCACACGGTCAGGCAACCTGTTCAAATGGAGTTATAAATTAGGCTCTAATGGTGCAAAATGTTGTAGTTTCACAGCCAAGCACACCTAATGATGGGGCTATATAGCAGATAGAACAGCCTCGGAATGATACTGCCTTCCTAAACTGGCAGGAAGATGAGTTCTGTGGCATAAATAGAGATGATACTTCAGTTGCAGCAAATACGAGAGCTAAAAAGAGGGGTTATGAGATAGATCAAGTAGAAAAAAATGGAAAAGGACTGGCTGATCCTTCTACATCCCAGATTCCCCATATTTTACAAAGGAACACTCAAACAACTGTCAAGCAACAGCCTCATTTACAGGCTGATGTTGCTGCTGCAAACTCACATTAGAAGGTAAACATTACTTCACCTTTTAATATCATTGAAAATATGAAGAAAATGAATGTGACAATATCTATGTGGGATTCCTTAGCAATCCCAGGTCAAAAGGACATGTTACAATCTACCTTGTCTAATTTAAAAGTGTCAAATGATACAATTGTTGACCCAACTAGGGCCGTCCTTACCAATTCATCCCAGGACAACAACAAACAACCAAACAAGAGTGCTAAACCACTCCCATTTTATGTGTCATTAATAATAGGAGACAAGTTAGTACATAACTGCATGGTGGATAGTGGTGCAAGTAGTTCTATAATGCCAAAATAGATTGCAGACCAATTAGGATTGAAATACTAGCCCCTTACGAAGGGTGTACTCCAGCTGGACAGCACAGTTGTTAACATTGTAGGTGTGATAAAAGATCTAAGTCTCACATTGCATACCTATCCAAATGTTTCTATTTCTCAAGAGGTGTTCATCATAGATTTACCTCCTTATTTTGCCATGTGTTTGTCAAGAGAGTTCACAGCTGATGCAGAGTGCCAGCAGAAGCGAATGAAATTTGCCTATATCTTCCCTATCGGCAAGAGGTCCTCCAGTATTTCACCGAAGTCAAGGATGTCTTCGCTATCGGAAAGACATGAACTATCGGCCGTTCCTTATTCTTTTATCCCGATGGCCAAGTTCTCACCGATAACTCCGTGATGGTTAGTTGCTTATCGGCAACACCTTATATATATCAGGCGATCCACCAGAAGTCTCCCCGACGTTCCCCTCACGCCGATGAAAAGTTCGTCATTGGTTGCCTTCGGCAACACTCAAACTATCAGACACCGAGAAATATATTAGGCCGATATACTCCGTCTTGCCGACACCCACTTCCTTGTCGGTATGACTTCAATCATCGGTGATACTATTAGATCTTACTCCGATATCTCCCGTCACTCTGATGACTCCTCGAACAATTTTCGTTGGCCAGACTTCCTCCTTCGGCGAAGTTTCTTTCACCTACACCGACGCCTTATTTCTCACCGATATTCTTTATCGACGATATTCCGAGGAAGTCCCACCGATGCGAACAAACAATGGTATGTGTCTCCGACACTATACCAACCTTAGATAAGACGGAGAGTATTTCACGCCGATGTCAGTTTCATCGGTTAGACATAGTCTATCGGGTGTCCTTCAAAAAGCTATTCCGGTGCTCTGTGTTACGTCGATGGTCACCAACTGTTCTGTGATGCCGAAGCAGAACTCCCTTCGATAGAATAACGGGACTTGGGCGATTCATACATCAAGCGCTCGACCACTTGTATCAATCTGATCCCCAAATGACACCGTTTGCCTTACATCAATTTCCCGACTAGCCACATGAAGATGTCTAGTCGAATCTGACTGAGTTCTCTGGCTTCCTGGGCAAGAAGTTAACAACAACAAACGTGAAAAGTCTTTCCCCCATCACACTGATACTACACGAGGCCTCAGCGGACAGAGGAAAGGGTCTCCATGTATGAATCAAAACCCTACTCCTAGGTTACAAACCAACCTCTGTGGAACCGTTGGTTTTACACCATCTGCACACTATAGAAACATTACGGATTGACAGATAGCATCCAGTTAGGGTTTCTATTTACAAAATCAGAATAAAGATATCAAATCACCAAGAACAACCAAGAGAAATCAACATAGATCATGCCCAGAACTCTCTTTATTCATTTATCAAACAAAACTTGTTGTAATACACACACTTCTCTCTCCTCCATGTGACATACAACCTGCCTCTAAAGAAGATGTAGAGACAGCAGTTATTTCCCTCCAACCGTGCAAACTGATTTTCAAATTAGTTAGCCGTTGGGTTACCCTTCATACAAGCAAATCACTTGTTTGCCTTACACATGTACATCCATGGGCCCAAACTGACCCTTATTACAAAATGAAATGGCTTAAGAGCCTTATGAGAAAACAAAAGAAAAGATGACCCTGCACTACAGAGAATGTGCTCCTGCACCATACTCCCCCTGCAGGAAAAACTCAAGTCCCTTGAGTTGCTAACTACTGAAGTGTCTTCCCATGCTTTAGAATATCTGTTTCACTCATCCAGGTTGCCTCTGAATCAGGAAGATCCTGCCACTTGACCAAGTAGTCTTTGTATACCCCTTTTCTTGTCTTCTTGACAATTTTGGAATCCAAAATGCATTCCAATTGCAAAGGCTTACTTGGAGGTAAATCTCTGATTGAGTCTTCACCTTCAATCACAGCATCTGAGCCATCTTCAGCATGTAATGGAGGTCTAAAAGGGAACAGGTCTGCAACATTGAAAATGGGAGAGATACCAAGGCCAGATGGTAATTCTATCTCATATGCATTTGGACCAAATTTATGCACTACCTTACAAGGTCCTATCTTCTTCATCAACAATTTGGTTGGTTGCCCCTTAGGTAATCTTTCCTTTCTGAGGTAGGCCATCACCAAATCTCCTACCTTGAACTGTACCTCCCTTCGCTTCAGATCTGCCCTATCCTTGTACTTGGAGACAGTTTTCTCCAACTGAAGCTTGACCTGATCATGTACTGTTTTCATGGTAGCAGCAAAGTCTTCTCCTAGAGCACTCCTTTTATCCCATCCTTGGAGGTCTTTGAGTTCAAGTGGTCCTCTTGGGTGGAAACCATAAACTATTTCAAAAGGGCTTTTCCCAGTACTTCTGTTTCTTGAATCATTATAAGCATATTCAGCTTGACTGATCACTAAATCCCATGCCAATCCATGCTGTTTGGTAAGGCATCTCAAAAGGTTTCCCAAGGACCTATTAACAACCTCAGTCTGACCATCAGTCTAGGGATGGTAGGCTGATGAAAAAGACAACTGAGTGCCCAATTTTCTCCATAGGGTCCTCCAAAAATGACCAACAAATTTGGAGTCTCTATCAGTAACAATTGATAGGGGTAAACCACGAATTCTAACCACCTCTCTGAAAAAGAGACCAGCAATATGAGATGCATCATTTGTGCATTTGCATGGCACAAAATGAGCCATCTTACTGAATCTATCCACAATGACAAAAACAATGTCTACACCCCTTGCTGTCCTAGGAAGACCAAGCACAAAGTCCATACTAATGCTTTCCCAAGGTCTGGTGGGAATGGGCAGTGGTTGGTACAAACCAGCATTAGAAGACATACCCTTGGCCTTTTGACATATGGTACAGCTTGCAACATATCTCCTTACATCTGTCTGTACCTTGGGCCAATAATAGAACCTAGTGACTTGTTCCAAAGTCTTGTCCAACCCAAAATGTCCTCCTAAGGCTCCATTGTGCTTCTCCTTGATGATATTGTCCCTCATTGAACATTTAGGAACACACAACAAACTACCTTTAAATAGGAGCCCTTCTTGCAGCACAAAATCGGAATACTCACCATGAAAAGTGTTAGCCAAACTTGCACACACTTCATAGGCAGCCTTGAAATCTGCATCATCCTTGTATAACTCCTTCAGACATTCTAGACCCATATGTTCCATTTGTACTTCCTGTATGACCAGTATCCTTCTACTCAAAGCATCTGCCACTTTGTTGGCAACACCTTTCTTATGCTTAATAGTGAAGGTATAGGCCTGCAATTGTTCCATCCACTTGACGTGCCTATGATTCAACTTTTCTTGACTATTTAGGAAGCTAAGAGCATGGTTGTCAGTAAAAACAATGAACTCTTTTGGCAGTAAATAATGTCTCCATTTTTTCAGAGCTTGCACCATTGCATACAACTCTAGGTCATAGGTAGAATACCTCTGTTTGGCCTCATTCAACTTCTCTGAAAAGAATGCTACTAGATGTCCTTCCTGACTAAGAACAACACCTATAGCCTGTTGGCTTGCATCACATTCCACAACAAATACTTTGTCAAAATCAGGGAGTACCAACGTAGGTAACTCGGCCACTTTTTGTTTCAACAGTTCAAAACTATCATCTGCTTGTTTTGTCCATTGAAATTTACACTTCACTCCACCCTTAATGGTATTGAGAATAGGAGCACTTATGTGACTGAACCCTTTAATGAACTTCCTGTAAAAAGTTGCCAAACCATGAAAACTTCTTACATCTCCTACTGTCTTAGGAGTAGGCCAATTGAGAATAGCCTCAACTTTTGTAGGATCCATTTTCAAACAGCCATTGGAAATCACAAATCCAAGATACACTAGTTCAGTTTTCATAAAATCACATTTATCCAAGTTGATCATCAACTTACTCTCATGCAATTTCTTTAACACCTGTCCAAGATGCTTCACATGCTCTTCTTTGGTCCTGCTGAAAATCAATATGTCATCAAGATAAACAATAACAAATTTTCCAATAAATTCTACAAGTACCTCATTCATCAACCGCATGAAGGTGCTTGGAGCATTACTGAGTCCAAATGGCATGACAAGCCACTCATAGAGACCTTCATTTGTTTTGAAGGCAGTCTTCCATTCATCTCCCTACCTTATTCTGATCTGGTGATAACCAGATTTCAAATCAATCTTGGAATAGTAACATGAACCACCAAGATAGTCCAACAGATCCTCAATTCTTGGCATAGGAAATCTATACCTTATGGTGATCTTATTGATAGCCCTTGAATCTGTGCATAATCTCCATTTGCCATCTTTCTTAGGAGCAAGTACACTAGGGACTGCACATGGACTGAGACTTTTCCTAATCAAACCTTTCTCCAAAAGTTCTTGAATCTGTCTACCTACTTCTTCATTCTGCTGTGGTGTCAACTTATAGGCAGCTTTATTGGGTAATGTGGCTCCAGGAATCAAGTCAATCTGATGACTTATGTCCCTCATAGGTGGTAAGGAGTTAGGAGTATCCTCTACCACAAGATCTTGGTACTTATCCAGTAATTGTTGCACTTCCAATGGAATCTCCTTCTGCTGTTTGCTTTGCTGATTGGATACAGGCTTCATCATCAGTGCATACCCTTGGGTATCCTTCTCCTTCATGAGTTGTAGGAACTCTTTGCCACTCACTAACATGACACTGTTGTCATTGCTCTTCTCTCCAACCTGCTCTGGTAAGGGATCCATCTGAAACTTCTTACCATTCTTGGTGATCATATATGTATTCTTTTCACCATCATGCTGTGCCTTCACATCATACTGCCAAGGTCGTCCAAGAAGAAGGTGACAAGCATCCATAGGAATAATTTCACATAGCACCTTATCCCTATAATCACCTAGTTCAAACTCTACCCAAGTTTGTTCTTCCACCAAATAGTTCTGATTCTTATTCAACCAAGATATTTTGTGAGGATTAAGATGGGGTAATCTTTTCAGTCTACACTTTTCTACCATTTCAGTAGACACTACATTTTCAGTAGAACTTGAATCAACAATGATTTTACAGAGCTTACCATATGCTTTTCCTTGGGTTTTGAAGAGATTCTTCCTTTGTGGGGGCTCCTGCTTCAATGGCATCTTCACGAGGGTCCTCTTAATCATCATATTCTCTCCTTCTAGCACTGGTGCAGCACTACCAATTGGTGAGTTTACACTTTGACAATCATCCTCCTGCAATAGTTGGTTCCTTCTCCCACCATCATGAGAGCTAGATGCCTTCTCAGGGCACTTACTTGCAGTGTGGCCTACTTGATTGCAGTTGTAACATCTTCCAGTGAAGACTCCACGTCCTCTGCCTGCACCACCACCTCTTCCTCTAGCATTAGGTCTTCTCCAACCTCCGAAACCACCACCTTTTTGTTCTATATCAGAACGTGATTCTTGTTGACTTGAACTTTCACCTTTGTTTGGCTGTCCTCTGCCAAAATTACCTCTTCCTCTATTGTTCCTGCCACCTCTTCCTCTGTTATTTTGATCACCTCTCCTTTTCAGTTTATCCTCTGCCCTAGAGGCTAACTGAAAACATTAATCCACAGTCTTGGGAACCACCATACTGAACTCATCCTGTATATTGTACCTCAGTCCATCCAGGTATCTGGCCACCATCTCTTTTTCTTCTTCTCTGTGATTGGCTCTCATGCTCAATCTGTGGAATTCTTCAGTGTATGTAGCCACGTCCATATCTTTCTGCCTAAGATGATTAAACTTTCTGATAGTCTGCAGATCATAATCACATGGTAGAAATTTGGCTCTCAGCATGGCCACCATTCTGCTCCACTTGGTGATTGGACTCTTTCCAACCTTCTCCCTTTCACATTGAGTGTAGTTCCACCAAACCAATGCAAAACCTCTCAGTCTGGTCTTTGCAAACTTTACTTTCTTACTGTCAGTATACTCTTTGAAGTCAAAGTAATTACTTATGGCTTCAATCCAGTCCACAAGAGTATCTCCATCCAGTTTCCCATTGAACGTGGGAACATCCATTTTCGGATCACCACTATCTCTATGACCCTTGAGTGCGTTCAGAAATGCCTTTTGATCAGCAGTCATACCTTCTCCTTGAGGATTCTCCCCAGTTTCTCCTTCTTCATCCTCCTCTGACTTAGAAGTGCTTCCATCCTTCTCTTTGGATCTTTCTTCCTTCAGTCTCTCTTCGAGCATTTCTTCCACCATCTTCTGGATGGCTGCTTTACTCATCGTCTTGGGAGGCATTGTGCTAGCCTCTGTTTCTATCTCCAATTCTTCGTCTGACATACATGGTTGTGATTCAGAATATTGGCTCTGATACCAATTTGATGCAGAGTGCCAACAGAAGCGAATGAAATTTGCCTATATCTTCCCTATCGGCAAGAGGTCCTCCAGTATTTCGCCGAAGTCAAGGATGTCTTCGCTTTCTTAAAGACATGAACTATCGGCCGTTCCTTATTCTTTTATCCCGATGGCCAAGTTCTCACCGATAACTCTGTGACGGTTAGTTACTTATCGGCAACACCTTATATATATCGAGCGATCCACCAGAAGTCTCCCCGACGTTCCCCTCACGCCGATGAAAAGTTCGTCATTGGTTGCCTTCGGCAACACTCAGACTATCAGACACCGAGAAATATCTTAGGCCGATATACTCCGTCTTGCCGACACCCACTTCCTTGTCGGTATGACTTCAATCATCGGTGATACTATTAGATCTTACTCCGATATCTCCCGTCACTCCGATGACCCCTCGAACAATTTTCGTCGGCCAGACTTCCTCCTTCGGCGAAGTTTCTTTCACCTACACCGATGCCTTATTTCTCACCGATATTCTTTATCGGCGATATTTCGAGGAAGTCCCACCGATGCGAACAAACAATGGTATGTGTCTCTGACACTATACCAACCTTCGATAAGACGGAGAGTATTTCACACCGATGTCAGTTTCATCAGTTAGACATAGTCTATCGGGTGTCCTTCAAAAAGCTATTCCGGTGCTCTGTGTTTCGTCGATGGTCGCCAACTGTTCTGTGATGCCGAAGGAGAACTCCCTTCGATAGAATAACGGGACTTGGGTGATTCATACATCAAGCACTCGACCACTTGTATCAATCTGATCCCCAAATGACATCGTTCGCCTTACATCAATTTCCCGACTAGCCACATGAAGATGTCTAGTCGAATCTGACTGAGTTCTCTGGCTTCCTGGGCAAGAAGTTAACAACAACAAACGTGAAAAGTCTTTCCCCCATCACACTGATACTACATGAGGCCTCAGCGGACAGAGGAAAGGGTCTCCATGTATGAATCAAAACCCTACTCCTAGGTTACAAACCAACCTCTGTGGAACTGTTGGTTTTACACCGTCTGCACACTATAGAAACACTACGGATTGACAGATAGCATCCAGTTAGGGTTTCTATTTACAAAATCAGAATAAAGATATCAAATCACCAAGAACAACCAAGAGAAATCAACATAGATCATGCCCAGAACTCTCTTTATTCATTTATCAAACAAAACTTGTTGTAATACACACACTTCTCTCTCCTCCGTGTGACATACAACCTACCTCTAAAGAAGATGTAGAGACAGCAGTTATTTCCCTCCAACCTTGCAAATTGATTTTCAAATCAGTTAGCCGTTGGGTTACCCTTCATACAAGCAAATCACTTGTTTGCCTTACACATGTACATCCATGGGACCAAATTGACCCTTATTACAAAATGAAATGGCTTAAGAGCCTTATGAGAAAACAAAAGAAAAGATGACCCTGCACTACAGAGAATGTGCTCCTGCACCAACAGCCAAGATAGGAGGATATTTATCCTCAGATTGGTCCCACATATTTTTTAGGACCCGATATGGTACTAAAGTGACCATAAAATCTGAATTGCTTGCCAAAGATCACATAGAGCCTTACGTCCCAAGTGTTGTTCATGCAAATTGCATTATTTCTGATGATGAGCTCGTTGCTGCTCAAGAACTGCAAGCTAAAAGTATACCAGAAGTACTGTTAAAAGAGTGGGCCTTTGAAAATATTGTAGATGACCTTGAATGACACATTCAAGAAACTGGTATAGGGGTTTACATACTACACAAACCTGAAATAACAATTCCAAACCTTGTAAAGAGTGCAGAACAATAGATAGAACAACAAGATGAGGCATGGAAAATGTACTTTGATGGCTGTAGGAATAGGAATGGATCTGGTGGTGGTGTAATGCTTGTGTCTCCACAAGGTAACATATATTATTCTGCTTTCTGTTTTTCTTTTTCATGTACAAATAACATTGCTGAGTATGAAGGGTTGATTCAAGGTTTGCAGTGGGCAAGGAAGAGGAAAATTGGTTGTTTACAGGTGTATGGGGACAGCGAACTTATTGTGAATTAGGTGAGGGGAGTGCATGTTACAAAGAATGATGTTTTAAAATGCTATAAACATAGGGTATGGGATATGATTGAGGAATTTGATGCTTTCAATCTAATCTCTATTCCAAGAAATCAGAACAATCACGCAGGTAGGTTAGCTACAATTGGGGCTTAGTTCGATATCCCCAGTGATATTCAAAGAGAAAAGATACAGCCTCATTTGAAGATAGTTGATAGGCCCTCTATTCCTGACAATAACGTTCATTGGCAGGTTTTTGAGAGTGATGAGTAGGTTCTACGTTTCCTGTTAGAAGAGGATGAGTTTTCTGTGATGAATCAGAACAAACTCAAACAACAATATGAAGAAGATCAAGTTGTTTAGTTAAGGACTAATAAGCTGCCTAGAGGATTAGTAACCTTGGAATCCATTTTTGGTACTGACAATCAGCTGAAAAAGAGCAAAACCAGCATGCAGGTCAAAGAGGAACATTATGAGGAGCTAGAAATTTTCAAAGGTAAGCTTCTCAAAATTGGTGAAATCTGTTCGCCTGAGGATAGGAAAGCTTTTGTTGCTCTTTGTCAAGAATTTGAGGTTGTGTTTGCTTGGGAATACTCAGACTTAAAAGGGTTTGACCCTGATATTGCCCAGCATACTATAGAGTTAGAGCCAAGTGCAAAACCTGTGAGGCAGAAACAAAGACCTTTAAATCCAAAACTTGAACCCTTGATGATTAAGGAATTAACCAAGTTGATCAAGGGAAACATCATTTTTCTGATCAAGCATACTTCTTGGGTCTTGAATCTTGTTCCTGTGAGGAAAAAGTCGAGAGATTAGGTTGTGTGTTGATTTTAGAGACCTGAATAGAGCCTCCCTGAAGGACCACTACCCATTTCCCTCAATGGAGCAAATTCTGCAAGTAGTGGCTAGTTCAGAAAGATTCTCCTTACTGGATGGATATTCCAGTTCTAATCAAGTATTAGTCAAGGAGGAAGATCAGTCTAAAACTACTTTTACCACAAAATGGGGCACCATGGCTTACAAAAGGATGCATTTTGGTCTGTCAAATGCCGGCTCTACTTTTCAGAGAGTTATGGATATGGCGTTTAAAGGTTTGCTTTATAAATTGGTACTTGTGTACCTTGACGACATCACAGTTTTCTCTAAGGATGTAGTTGAACATTTATCCCACCTGAAACAAGTATTTGGGAGATGTAAAGAGTTTGGGATATCTCTCAATCCCAAGAAATGCATTTTTGCTATGCATGAAGGCAAGATTTTAGGACACATTGTGTCAAAAGAGGGAGTTACCATTGATACAGAAAGAGTAAGAGCTATTTTGGAGCTGCCTTTATCTAGTCATAAGAAGGGACTGCAAAGTTTTATTGGCATAATTAATTTTCTACGAAGATTTATACCTGGCATTGCAAATTTATTGAAGCCATTGACCTCTATGCTAAAGAAAAATGCAGTTTTCAGTTAGACAAAAGAGGGTGAACTCAGCTTTGAGTCCATAAAAGAGGCATCATCAGCTGCACCAACTCTGGTAAATCCCGATTTCTTAAAAGATTTCATTTTGTATGCTTATAGAAGTATAGATACAATTTTTGCAATTCTGGTACAACAATAAAGTGAAGGCTTTGAGCAGCCAATTGCTTTCTTTAGTCAAGGACTGGAGGAGTATGAACAGAGGTATAGTTTCATTAAAAAACATGTCCTTGTGGTGGTCAAGAGTCTCAAGAAGTTTAGGCATCTTATTTCTAACAATAAGGTACATTTGATGGTTGCTCACCCTGGAGTGAAGGAGTTTTTGTTAGGTAAGGATGTAAATGAGAAAAGGGCTGGTTAGATTACCATAGTCATGGAATATGATGTAGAAATCAAGATAACCAAGCTCATCAGAGGTAGAGGACTCAGTGAACAGCTTGCTACTAGGTCTGAAAATGAAACAGAAAAGGAAGAAGAAGTGCTTCTGATCATTGAAAATGAACATCAGGATGATACGACAACAGTTGGAACAGGTTGGGTTAATGACATGACTCAATTTTTACAAACTGGTGAATGTCCAACAAGTTTAGATAGAACCAAGAGAAGATATTTTAGACTGCAATCTATTCCATATGTTTTAATTAATGACATCCTTTTCAGAAAAGATTTTAATGGTGTGTTGTTAAGATGCATTGATAATGATCAAACTAACAAGGTACTGCACGAGTTTCATGATGGAACAGCAGGGGGTCATTTTTTCCCAAGAACTATTGCTTGGAAAATAATGAGAGCTGGTTATTACTGGCCCAGCTTATTCAAGGATGCCCATGCATGGGCCAGAAAGTGTGTAAAATGTGTCATTTTTGCAGGCAAGGAAAGGCTGCCAGCTTTACCTCTGTAGCCAATTCAAGTAGAACAACCCTTCATGAGATGGAGCATTGATTTTATAGGTCCCATTAACCCACCGTCAAGTGCAGGCCACAGGTGGGTACTTACAGCAAAAGACTATTTCACAAGATGGACTGAAGTGGTGGCTTTGAAGGAAGCCAATGAGAATGTTGTTTTGAACTTTTATTATGATTTGGCATCTAGATTTGGAGTACCTGAGTCAATTATCTTAGACAATGCTTTAGCTTTTGTTGGATTGAAGGTAACTGACCGGGCTATGAAGAATGGAATCTATTTGAACACTTAATCAAATTATTACCCATAGGGTAATGGTTTGGCTGAATCCACAAATAAGAATCTCATAAGGATTATCAAAAGATCAATGGAGGACAACCAGAGGACCTAGCACACCAGTCTGAAATCTGCTTTATGGGCAGATAGAATAACTCCCAAGAGGTCTATTGGAAACTCCCCATATATGTTAGTTTATGGAAGAGAGGCAAGACTGCCTGTATCTGTAGAGCTGCCAGCACTTGATATCATGAATCAACTGGAGATGTTTGAAGAAGCAGATCCCATGGATGTCAGATACACTCAACTTATGGAGCTTGAAGAGATCAGAGATAAAGCTATGAAAGCTATGGAGTGTCATCAGCTGCAGACAAAAAAAGTTTTTGATAAGAAAGCCACTCCTAGAAATTTTAGAGAGGGTGATATGGTACTCAAATGGGATGAGTTGAAAAGTAGGCCAGTGAGGCACTCCAAGTTTGACAGCATGTGGAGTGGCCCATTTATTATAACTAAATGCAAGGAGCACAATGCATTTCAGTTATCAAACATGGATGGAGAAAATTTGCCTATCCTAGTCAATGTGATACACCTGAAGAGGTGTTTTGAGGTATGAGTTGCCTTGAACAACAATAAATTAGTTTCCTTGCTTTCAATAAGTGTTGTTGCACAACAGTTTAGATACCTTTTTGTTTCCCCTAAGTGCTATCTAGTGTAGTTAGGTGAGTTGCTTTCGGCATTTTGTTTTGGCTTTGGTTTTCCAAGTGTTCTTCATTGTTCACATGCTGATTTACTGAAGTCAAGATTGATTGTCAAAAGTGTTTTAGTCTTTGTATGACCCTGTGCCCAATGGATGTATAAGGCCACTGATCAATTTGTTTAGCAGGCAAACATCCCTGAGAGGTCACCAAAGATGTTGTCATATTTTGCCTAGCCCCAAAATATTCTTGTCCCCCTCTTTCTATCAAATAAATCCGATCAAAGAAAGCCTAAATAGAAAGAGGAAAGTCTTAAATCCTTCATTTCCCCATGTTGTGCCTTGCCAAAAATCCCAAAAAAAAGCTTGCCTAGAGAATCCTTGCAAAAAACCCAGAAAAACCCAGAAATCTTTTGTCTCCAATTGTTTTCTATCGCAAGGATTTCTCAGTTTTATAATTAGTCATTTTTCATGTATATGATTATGACGTCATCCTTGTTTTGGGGTTTTCTGTCATTTGGTTGAATTGCATCTCAGATACATTTTTTCCTTGCATCTTGGTCATGTACAATGTTATTGTACATCGGGTTCGTTGTAGGTTATGTTGTATGTTTTTTTGTTTGTATATTGCGCACATACAAAGGCAACATACAAGGTGATATACAAGGGAAGAGGCAAGGCACGATACAAAGGTGAAGATACATCGGTGGGATGCAAAAGGTGATACAAAAGTTTTGTTTGTATATTTGCATTGTATATGCGATATACAAAGGTCACATACAAGAAGCTCAGATCCAATGTTTGTATGTACAAGTGCAATTGTATACAGTTTTGTTTGTATATTTGCATTGTATATGCGATATACAAAGGCAATATACAAGGGAATACATACAATCCAGATGTGACTAGGGAATTGAATGTGGTGGATAATCATTTGGGGTCCGCCTATTGTATGTATATGTGATTGTATCATCCCATATACAATCCTATATACAATTGCATATACAAAAGTTAGATACAAAAGGGATATACAATGTGGACCCAACTGGGAAATTAAAATTGGCAAACTCAGTGGTGGGGTCCGGAGGTTGTATGTTGAAGTGCATGTATATGGCAATATACAAAAAGGCAAGGATACAAGGGTCGGACCTGTTTCAATGTTCCTTTCTGGTTGATAATCCATTTGAGTTCTGCATTGTATGCATATGCAATTGTATCTCCTATATACAATTGCGATATACAAAGTCACATACAATAGATTTTCGGCGAGACAATGTGTAGCAATGGGTCCCAGGTTCAGCTCAGTGACCAATGGAGTGATGACACATGGCACGGGCATATATACAAAAGTTGAATATGCAGAAGGCGAAAGGAGGGAAATTGCTTAAATGCATAAAGTGAACCTAGCAGTGTAAACTACATATACAATTGCAGATGCAAAGCGATATACAAGTGCAGTTGACCGCAACTTTGACCGTGGATATCTCCTTCATTCTGGTAAATTTTAACATGCTTCAAAAGGCAAAAGTGCTTATTTTTGTCTCCTCTTTCATCTTGCGGGCTTTTGAGGGCAATTTTCTCACTTTCAAAATATGATCTGGTTTTGCATGCTCGGCCGACTGGACGTTTCAGCGACCATTTTGGCATGTGCAGATGTTGATATTTTCACAGTAATTCCAATTGGTGAGCTTTGTGGGTGCATTCATGGCAGATGGTTAAATTCTTCAATGCATATGTGGTGCAGGGCACCTAGGAGCACCTTGGTTCCTAAAGGCATTTTGATGCATTTAGAGAAGTTATGTTTTTTTTGTTCAATGTGTTTTGTAATAAGGCTTTTAGCCATTGTTGTTTGGTCCATTTTGTATGGTCAAGAGGTTTGGGGTGACTATATAAACCTCAAATCCTTCTTAGTCCATTTGGACCCTTATTGTGCTAATTAGGCCTAGAAGGTCTAAGGATTGGTTTTGAGTTTTTTTTTGGTTGTTTTAGTGTTTTAATATGTTGGAAGGAGTGTGTTGATCATTTGGACTCCATTGGACAAGCCAAACAAATCAACCTCCTTGTGTTAATGCAAAACACCATAGTTGTCAAAGGTGTTATGTGTTGGGTCGGTTCAAAAAAACCACTTTGGGTAGTTGAATATTGTTGTAAAAGTTGGAAACCAACTTGGATGGGTTAATATGGTGGATATCTGACTCCAGTACAGAGGAAGAGATTTTGTATGCAATTTTGGGCACAAAAATCAAGAATTTAACTATTTTCTGAAGAAAACATGTTACTGTACAGATCATACAGACTATACTCTTGGTCTAATGTACTTTTTGTGAAAGCTCTTGGAGTCAGGGTTCTAATGCAACTAGTTTGAGGTTCTGAAGTGGTCGGGATCAAAAGTTATTGATTTTTCTTTCAAAACAGGTCTAGAAACCCTATTTTCTAGGGCAGCCATAGAAATCCGGCCATAGAATGTATTCCCACCAGTGAAAATTCACAAAAACTGGTGAAATGCAAGCTAGGGATATGTACTATAAGATTCCAAAAGATTTTTATCAGGAAATGCAGTCTTCTATTTTTAATTTGATGCCCTAGGTCAAGTATTACCATGTATTTGGCCTGTTTTATGCTATTTGCTATTGTAGGTGACAGAATCCAGACAAGGTGAATGAAATAATGGTAGTTTTGTGTTGTAGGGACCTGGTAGAGACATTCTAAATTCCTGCCCCTGACCTATGAACCCAATTTGAACCCTTTGCTTTGTAACCTAGGCCTAAAGTGATCAATTAGGCCTAGAGACCTAGTGGGGGTTTTGAACTGCTGGAGTAGAGTTGGGATTGAAGATTTGGAGGTTTGTTAGAGTCCCATAGAGGATATCCAAAATCACCATTTGTTTGTGTAGACCTTTGGGGTTTTGTCATTTGTTGTGAAGAAAACTAGTTTTGGAGGGCTAGTAGCCTCACTAGGCCTAGTCAAGGTTAGAGAGTTGAATGAAGTTGGTGATCAAACCAAGTGTTGGTAAGGTGTTTTCAGACCTGCATGAAGGTGTAGACATAGCCTTGAGAGTTGGACAAGAGTCTAAGTAACAAATCCTTCATTTACCCTTGAATGTGCCTTTGATTGTGTTGGATTGAAGAAGTGAAGTGGGTGAGTGGGCTAAGGAGAGCAAACTTTCTTTGTGTTGTGCTTCCCTTGTGCCACTCTGCATCAATATGGGTTTCCCCTAGCTCGCTGGTAGATATCCTCGAGGCCTGCAATGACTTTTGTGCTCCTCACTTCTTGTTTTTCCCTCTTTTGCATGTGGGCTACAGTTTCTCAGGTTGCAGACCTGCTAGCGACATGGTTCCTGTCCTTTCACCATGCCCCTATCTCTGCACCCTTGTTCTTGCATTGATGACCTCGTATCATGTGGAACGACTTCATTGCCTTCTGTGCAAGAACTTGACCTATAAAATGCAATGTAACCTCATTTAATAGGGAGGACGGTTTTATTTTGGGCTATTATAATGCCAATTTTTCTTTAGTCAGACCTCTTAGTGTAATTATAGGGTATGGGAATGTGATTCATTGTGCCTGAATTTGGCCTCTGTTGTCTTCCTTTTATCCATCAATGAATGCGATTAGCTATACTGGGTCCACTTCTACTACTAAATTTTCTATAATGTAATAGTTTCTAGCCTTCATGATTAATATATGTATGACTTCTTGCCTCTCTTGTGTTCTGATTTTTGTGTTTTAATTGGAGTTATAGTCTGTTATATGAGTAAAACTACTCCTCTGCAGGTTTGACCTTCATATAGAAGCCTCAATCAGTCTCATAAGTCTATGTGAATCCCCTTCATCATTGAAATCATTGTTGTGTCTAGACCAAGATCACCATTGCTCAAATGAATCTGGTGCATCACCCTCATTTTCAAGTTTTCCTTTTTTATCTTTCATTTTAAAAGCATTCCTTCTCCCTTTTCCTCTGCAGATCTAGTAGATTTTAGGTGATAACTAGTTAGGAAGTCGGCCTTCTCCAGAGGTCTGATCTCAGTTCGCAAGGTCCCACACTTCGAGATCATTCCCATGTATCTCTAAATTGCCAAGTTTCACAACTTAGCAAGGGTGCAAATCTGGGTGATAAGAATAGTGTTGAGGGTTTAGGGATAGGGTTTAGGGTTGAGGGATTAGAGTTAAGGGTTGAGGGATTAGGGTTTGATGTTGAGGGTTGGCGGTTGAGGTTTTAGGGTTGAGGATTTAGGGATAGGGTTGAGGATCGAGGGATTAGAGTTAAGGGTTGAGGGATTAGGGTTTGACATTGAGGGTTGAGGTTCGAGGGTTGAGGGTTTAGGGATAGGGTTGAGGATCGAGGGATTAGGGTTAAAGTAGAGTGTTGAGGGTATAAGGATTAGGGATAGGGTTGGAGGGTTTAGGGATAAGGGATTAGGGTTTAAGGTATAGTATCGAGCCTATTGAGGGTTGAGGGATTAGGGTTTAGGGATAAGGTTTAGGGTTTAGGGTTGAGGGATTAGGGTTTAAGTTATAGTGGTGAGGGTTTAGGGATAGGGTTTAGGGTTGAGGGATTAGAGTTAAGGGTTGAGGGATTAGGGTTTGACGTTGAGGGTTGAGGGTTGAGGGTTGAGGTTTTAGGGTTGAGGGTTTAGGGATAGGGTTGAGAGTCGAGGGATTAGAGTTAAGGGTTGAGGGATTAGGGTTTGACGTTAAGGGTTGAGGGTTGAGGTTTGAGGGTTGAGGGTTTAGGGATAGGGTTGAGGGTCGATGGATTAGGGTTAAAGTAGAGTGTCGAGGGTATAGGGATTAGGGATAGGGTTGATGGTTGAGGGTTTAAGGATTTAGGGTTGAGGCTTGAGGGATGAGGGTTAAGGGATTAGGGTTTAAGATATAGTGTTGAGTGTCGAGGGTGTAGGGATAGGTTTTAGGGTTTAAGTATAAAGCATAGGGTTTGACATTAAAGGTTGAGGGTTGAGGTTCGAGGGTTGAGGGTTTAGGGATAGGGTTGAGGGTCAAGGGATTAGGTTTAAAGTAGAGTGTTGAGGGTATAAGGATTAGGGATAAGGTTGGAGGGTTTAGGGATAAGGGATTAGGGTTTAAGGTATAGTATCGAGTTCGTTGAGGGTTTAGGATTAGGGATAGTGTTTAGGGTTTAGGGATGAGGGATTAGGGTTGACGGTTGAGGGATTAGGGTTTAGGGATAGGGTTTAGGGTTTAGGGCTGAGGGATTAGGGTTTAAGGTATAGTGTTGAGGGTTTAGGGATAGGGTTTAGGATTGAGGGATTAGAGTTAAGGGTTGAGGGATTAGGGTTTGATGTTGAGGGTTGAGGGTTGAGGTTTTAGGGTTGAGGGTTTAGGGATAGGGTTGAGGGTTGAGGGATTAGATTTAAGGGTTGAGGGATTAGGGTTTGACGTTGAGGGTTGAGGGTTGAGGTTTGAGGGTTGAGGGTTTAGGGATAGGGTTGAGGGTTGAGGGATTAGGGTTAAAGTGGAGTGTCGATGGTAGAGGGATTAGGGAAAGGGTTGAAGGTTTAAGGTTTTAGGGTTGAGGCTTTAGGGATGAGGGTTAAGGGATTAGGGTTTAAGATATAGTGTCGAGTGTTGAGGGTGTAGGGATAGGTTTTAGGGTTTAAGTATAAAGTATAGGGTTTGATGTTGAGGGTTGAGGTTTGAGGTTCAGGGGTTGAGGGTTTAGGGATAGGGTTGAGGGTTGAGGGATTAGGGTTAATGTAGAGTGTCGAGGGTATAAGGATTAGGGATAGGGTTGGAGGGTTTAGGGATAAGGGATTAGGGTTTAAGGTGTAGTATCAAGTCCGTTGAGGGTTTAGGATTAGGGATAACATTTAGGGTTTAGGGATGAGGGAATATGGTTGAGGGTTGAGGGATTAGGGTTGAGGGTTGAGGGATTAGGGTTTAGGGTTTAGGGTTGAGGGATTAGGGTTTAAGGTATAGTGTTGAGGGTTTAGGGATAGGGTTTAGGGTTGAGGGATTAGAGTTAAGGGTTGAGGGATTAGGGTTTGACGTTGAGGGTTGAGGGTTAAGGTTTGAGGCTTGAGGGTTTAGGGATAGGGTTGAGGGTCGAGGAATTAAGTTTAAAGTAGAGTGTCGAGGGTATAAGGATTAGGGATAGGGTTGGAGGGTTTACGGATAAGGGATTGGGGTTTAAGGTATAGTATCAAGCCCGTTAAGGGTTTAGGATTAGGGATAGCATTTAGGGTTTAGGGATGAGGGATTAGGGTTGAGGGATTAGGGATTAGGGTATAGGGATAGGGTTTAGGGTTTAGGGTTGAGGGATTAAGGTTTAAGGTATAGTGTTGAGGGTTTAGGGATAGGGTTTAGGGTTGAGGGATTAGAGTTAAGGGTTGAGGGATTAGGGTTTGACATTGAGGGTTGAGGGTTGGGGTTTTAGGGTTGAGGGTTGAGGTTCAAGGGTCAAGCGATTAGAGTTAAGGGTTGAGGGATTAGGGTTTGACATTAAGGGTTGCGGTTCGAGGGTTGAGGGTTTAGGGATAGGGTTGAGGGTCGAGGGATTAGGGTTAAAGTAGAGTGTTGAGGGTATAAGGATTAGGGATAGGGTTGGAGGGTTTAGGGATAAGGGATTAGGGTTAAGGTATAGTATCGAGTCTGTTGAGGGTTTAGGAATAGGGATATCATTTAGGGTTTAGGGATGAGGGATTAGGGTTGAGGGTTGAGGGATTAGGGTTTAGAGATATTATTTAGGGTTGAGGGTTGAGGATTAGGGTTTAAGGTATAGTATCAAGCCCATTGCGGGTTTAGGAATAGGGATAGTGTTTAGGGTTTAGGATTTAAGGTTTAAGGGTTGAGGGTTGAGGCTTGAGTTTTTAGGATTAAGTGAGACCTAGATGGCTAAGGATGGATGGAGAGGTAGACAAGGAGCAACTGAGAGACATAGAGAGGGGAGAGGTAGAGAGGTGAGGGGAGAGATAAGTGAGATATAGAGAGGTGAGAGATAGAACATGAGCTAATGGAACTAGAGGTGAGATATTGTAAAGGTGCTATTGAAGGTGAGATAGGCACAAATATTTATGGATCAATCTATAGCAGGACAAAATGTGAGCACGTTATAACGCGCTCATGTTTTGTCCTGCTATAGAAATTGTAAAAAAGCCTGGACCCCCGTGATCTAGGCCCACATGCTCTATTTTTCATGTTGATTATGCACGTGTTCTGACAAAAAAGAAGTGCTTTCATGCTGTTGGGAAGTTCACATGCACATTTTACACATTCTACCACCTTTGCATGATCTTTCCACCACCTTTTCTACTTTGCCAACTTGAGAAGGAGGAAATAACATAGTTTTCACACCAAATTTGATATATATCTATTCAAGTTTTAATTTTTGTAGTGTTGCAATGTTAATTGTGATTCAATTTTAGGAATTTAACATTGTAGATTGGTGAATAGTATTGTTGTTACTAATTATATTTGAGTGTTATTCAATTTAACATTGAAAAGGAAGCAAGTGGTGAAAAACTCAAATTGTTGAGGAGTTTGATGCAAGAAGAAAAAAACACTACATAATTGGGTACTCTCTCCATTCGAATCTCCGTTTTTTAGGTATGTCAAGTATTTACATGCATGTTCTTTAGATTTTCCTTAATTCTATTTGAATTACTTGATTATGCTTTATCATACATGTTTATATCACTTGTATCCAGTATGCATAATAAAAGACTATGTATACATATCATGTGTTTATATAATAGACTATGTTTTAAATTAGTTCATGGTATGCATAATAAAAGATATCTCAAAGGTCAACATTAATTAAAATAGACACATTCCCAATCAAGAAAGTAGCCTACAGTCTCACATGATGCCATGTATATTTTCTACACTTGGGCACGTTAATAATTATGTGTAATAAATAGACCTTAACATACCATGATGTCAAACTATACAAAAAAAAATCCTCACAACATAATAAAAATACAATCCCACAAAAATACTCTCCTTTGACCTTATCCTCATCTAGGACTGAAGTGAACTTTGTACCATAATGCTTTGTATGGATGCAATAACATTGTGGAATAATGCTACAGAAAAATTCTGTCATGTTGAGGAAACGATCAAGAATTAAACCAACACAGGAAGAGATAGAAGCTAAGAATGCAAAGAAAGCAACAACTATGAGGGAACTTCGTGAGAAGAGGAAATTGGACACGATAAATGAAGATATGCCAATTGAAGAGGAACCGCAACCATCACAAAGAGATATGGTATTGGCGGCACAAAGAGAACAAATGCAAAAACTTTGTACTATGAGAGATTTGAATACCATAGTTGGAGACACATCCTCTACCTCAAGTCAACATGTAGGGACACCATCTACCACATCTCAAGTTGAGAGTACATTATCACTCACATGTGATGAAGGATGTACGCCATCATTCCCACCTCAACCTCAGGGTATGTCATCTATTCCATCTTCGATCGAAGGTATGCCATCTAGCCCATCTCATTTAAATGTTGATGAAATTCCTAATGTTGAGATGAATTTACCTAACTTAACATCACCTAGAATTTTGCATAGAAAGCCAAAGTATTTGATTGATATTGATGAGAATATTTTGTAGCCAATGGAAGGTAAGATTCCAAAATGCACTTGTAGAAGATATGCTCATAAGATTTGGAGATTGTTCTTTGAAAAGTTAAATGAGACTGCAAGATGTCAACTATTCATTGTAATGATGCGAAGTATAAAGTATAGGTCCATCATGAAGATTCTTGGATTGAGAACATCAGAGGCTTCAAGTGAAAAATCTATTGTCAAGAATCTAATGAGTGCGTATGAGAGTGTGGGTAACACCTCACGCACAAAAGATAGTAATGCAACACGGCGTGTGATTACATCGACTATAGTAAGCAGTCAAATGAGGAAATCTCATCTCATTAGAAAGACGAGTCAAGAATTGAGAATTAATAGGAAAACTTTATCAAGAGCTGTTGGAAGACGCCAAAGAATTGAGGACACTAATGCCAATGAATTATGGGCATTCTCGGGGAGACTACCATGAAAAGATAAACCAATTGTTGAAGCATTGAGATCACTAATGGAAGACTTTTGGAAGAATTACACAAGGGTATCTCCGAATCAAAGGGATGTGGTAAGAAAGAGAATCGGTAATCAGAACCGTGAGCCACATCTAAAGCATTTTTTGGATGAGACTCAAACACAGTTTTATGGTAAATTTCTAGAGAAGTATCCTCAAATTAAAATTTGTCAAAGATATTTTGAAATGCTAAAACCTTTCTATGTCAAGATAAATCACACACGCACTACTTGTTGTTGTAGATTACATATTGAATTTTTTAACCATTTTGATGTTTATAGGTCTACATGTTTAGATTTGCATACTAACAATGTTTTGTAGAGTTGTGGCATACGTGCCCCACCAACATATTTAAGAGACTTCATATCAAGAATTTGATGTGAAAGAGAGGAAGGTCAAATATTCTACAAAAAATTATGCTTGGATGGCACATGTCATCGTTGTGGTGGCTTGCAACGTTTGCCAATATGTGAACATATGGAAAGAACACATGCGATTGGAAACGAACTAGTAGAGTTCGGCAAGTATAAAACAGTGGCATACAATACAAAAGACGGTCAAGAAGCAAAGAGGTGTGAATTGGTTATTGAAAAGATTCCAGTGTATCAGTTTATGCCTATATTTCGTGACAGCATAGTGTATGAGTATGCGAGACATGCCCATAGCGCTCGATGGTTGGACTTACAATTTAAGTTATGCAAGGAAACATCTTCGATTGGTAGCATTGTTTCAGTCGTCGACTTTGCAGAGAACTACAGTCTACAGCTACAATGTGAGGTGCAATCACAATATTACAACTCCACACAGGTTTCTATATTTGTGCACATCGCATTCATTCATGTGAATGATAGTACAGAGGATGACATAGATATCATAAGGGAGTATCATTGATATATTAGTGATGATCACACGCATTCTATGGAGTTTGTGCAAGGTTGCTTTCAAATCTGTGTCACACTTTTAGCTGACTTATCAGCACAAGTGAATTTAAGTATTTCTAACTAAAAATTAATTTTGGTCAAACATATGATCTTGTAAGATTCATTCTAGCTAAGTTAGATATGTGCACAACTTTTCCAACTAAAATTGTTTGCTAAATGCATATGTAGTACCATGATGAGGCCAATTTACCAAAAAAATAAAATTATTTGAAAAACTTGATATTTCAACTTCTACTCATGTAAATAACATTTTTAAAAAAATATAAAAATACCCTTTTGTAGATCTATAAGTTTAGTTTTAAAAAAAAAAAATTAATAGTTTAATTATTATTTATATTTTACTTTTTATTTTTACTAAAAGTAGGTTATCAGCACAAAACATTAAGTCAATTACCATGTCAAGGAAAAATAGTAAAACTTATTTTAAAAAATTGAAAAAAATATGATGCCCTAGATAAAAGAATCTATATCAAGATGGTATAATTTTTTTTCTATTTTAGATAAATAGTTAATATGAAAGTTGACGTCGACTGGAAACAATTATGTTTTAATACACGCATATTTTAATATTTGTTTAAAAATATATGTTTATCAAAATTGAAAAAAAATATATCTATGCCCTAAAGTTTTAAGTTATAAATACAGACAAAAAAATTGAAGAAAAACAAATAAAATTTACTATATAAAGATTGACGTTTCATGTAACTTCATTTTTCAGCATTTTATCAGCAACTAAATTATAGTGTCAATTTATTAAAAACTATATTCAAATTATTTTTTATTTTTTTCAAAAAATAGAAATATAAAATATACTAAAAAATAAATATTTTATTAATTTACATCATTTCAAATTTTAAAACATATATGTCACTTTTTAGTGATTCAAATTTAAAAGTTGGATTAGCGTTGGCCGTTTCCTTTATAAAAGTGTGACACAACATTGTACTTTTACCCACGTACTGATTTGTTTGAAGGGGCATATCATTCAATCAACATATCATATGGTCAGATAACTGTGCATCACAATTCAAGAACTCATGAAATTTCTATTGGATAAGCAGGAGGCATAATTTTACAGGTATTCAACATATGTGGAACTTTTGTGAGGCCGGGCATCGAAAGGGGGAGCATGATGGTGTAGGAGCATGTATCAAAAGATCCATAGCATGAGAAGAGTTAAAGTATAAAGACAATGCAAAGTTGACAGATGCAAAATCGATCGTCAAGTGGTGTAATGCTTCCATGGGTCCAGGTAATGCAGGTAAGTCTTCAGTTCGTAGATTTTTTTGGTTGATAGATGATACTAACATTGCACCATATGAGGACTATTCTACACTGACAGGATCAAGTGAGATGTACTCTTTCAGAAGCTCAATTGCAGGTTCATGGAGTATCCATATGCGAAAGATGTCATACTTTTGTTCTTCCTATACAATTCAAGCTTGGGATGAGTGCGAGTCAAAGGAGCGGGTTGACGAATGGCAGTTAAGTTATCTTACCCCACTTGACACATATCGACCCCGACGACACTAGAACTAACAAAGATGGAATCATCAGTTGACTTTGACCACATATCAGATCTAGTTCAACCAAGTAATATATCTATTTGCATAGTTTTTGAAATTCCTAATGTCATCTTACTCTGTAGTGTTTTTGTAATGTTGACTAATTTCATCTAATTTTCTACACATATCAATGTAGGGCATGTATATGTAGTTATTGTAGATGAAGATAACGAAGAGGGAACATATTATTACTTGTGTTGTGTTGAGGCCAAAAAGAAATTGGAGGCCCCAGTTATAGATGGAGAAAACATCAAATACTCTACAGGCTCAGTGGTTATTACTGGAACATGGTTTAGAAGGTACCCACATAAGAGTGTTAATGTTTGGTTGTTTAAGGACTTTGACACGCATCAGAAGATTCTTCATTACTCGAACCTTGTCGTGGCATCTAATGTTCATTTGATACAATATCGGGGTAGACATTTGAACAAGTCCTTGTGGAAGGTGCATGAGTCTAACCATGAAGCAATACTTGACATAATAAAGAGTAGAGTAGACCTGGATGGTTCATTGGATTAATTTGTAAGTATTCACATTGATTTTGGAAAGTCATGTTACATTGAGTTGTAAGTATGCACATTAATTTGTAAGGTTTGTCCTTTTCTATTTGCTGCTATATTTTTACACATATACACATTTTTACATCATCATGTTATGCTTCATGGGGTTAGACCTAAGTGATGGATGAAGTTGATCCTGAGAATAATGTATAAAATCTAGGTAATGTATTAAATATAGGTGTCTCTACGTGTCTTGGTTTCTAACTAGATAATAGGTGTCTCTAATTGTGTCTTAGATATATACGATATGTCAACTAGGTAGATAGAGACTAGAAAAAAGGTATTTAATCTAATCTAGGTGTCTTAGGTAGATACTATATATCAATGACCCGTCTAGAGACTAGAATAAGGTATAATCTAGAATGATCTAGGTGTCTTCTAGGTAGGTGTCTTCTATAATTTAATCTAGGTCACCATAATAGGTGTCTTAAGTAGAACTATAATCTAAGTGTCTAGTTGACTTAGGTCTAGACTACAATAAGGTATAAAGACTAGGTGTCTTAGGTCTACTATGTCTATAAAATCTAGATACATACTATATAATAGGTGTCTTAGGTGTCCTACGTCTACTATAATACATGTGTCTTAGGTCTTAGGTGAGGCCACATGAGCTTCCACCTTCACGTGGTTGGCCTTGTCAGTATAGAATATTTATATTTCTTGAAGCTAAGGGAAGCTCTTTTTCTTAATAGGAAAACTTTATCGACTTCAGTTGCACTAATGGTGCAGGGGCACCCAGGTTGTCATGCCTCCAAGAGGGGTGAAAAAATGAAATTTTGTTTTGATTGATTCAATTGTATGTAATAAGGTCTTCTAAGACCATTTCATATGTTTTTTAGCCAGTTTGAGTCATTTGGGGTAAGTTTGAGTCTTTGAGTCTTGTTGCAAAAAAATGTCAATGTTGTCAAGTTGCACAAAGCAACTTTTGCATTTTTGGTGTCTTGCTCCTGATGCAACCAAATTGATAGTTCCAATGCATCGGGATGGGTACGTTTAGGCTAGGCATGGTCCTATTTTTCACCCAAACATGCCGAAACAGTCTGAGCTACATTATACCGACGATATCCTTGAAGAGTCCAAAGTGCAAAAAGACAGCAATTTTGACAAGCTGTTAGTTAGAAACCATGTCACTTAGAAATATTCCATCTAAGGCAATGTGATCATGTAGAGTTCCTCTACAATAACCTCTCTTGGTTTTTTATATATCTAAGGCGTTTTCCTGTGGTGAAAGGTTTTCTGCTGCCCCAAAAATCGTCAGAAGGAAGTAGTGTCAAGTTGCAAAGGGGTGTAACTTTCATCTTGCTCTTGATGTGACCAAACTGATAGTTCCAATGCATCCGGATGGGTATGTTTAGGCTAGGTATGGTCCTACTTTTCACCCAAATATGTCGAAACAGTCCGAGCTACATTGTACCGACGATATCCCTTAAGAGTCCAAAGTGCAAAAAGGTAGCAATCTTTGACGAGATGTTACTTAAAAACCATGTCACTTAGAAACATTTCATCTAAGGTAACACAATCATGTAGGGTTACTCTACAATAACATCTCTCATTTTTTTATATCTTTGAGGTGTTTGCCCATGGTGAAAGTTTTCTGCTGCCCCAAAAATCGTCAGAAGGAGGTAGTGTAAAGTTGCAAAGGGGTGTAACTTTCATCCTGCTCTTGATGCGACCAAATAGATTATTCCAACACATCTGGATGGGTACATTTACTCTAGGTATGGTCCCTTTTTTCACCCAAACATGCCGAAACAATCCGAGCTACATTGTACTGACGATATCCCTGAATAGTCTAAAGTACAGAAAGGCAGCAATCTTTGACGAGATGTTACTCAAAAATCGTGTCACTTACAAACATTTCATCTGAGGCAACGTGATCATGTAGAGTCCCTCTACAATAACCTCTCTCAGTCTTTTATATCTCTGAGGTGTTTTCCCATGGTGAAAGGTTTTCTGCTTCCCCAAAAATCGTCAGAAAGAGGTAGTGTAAAGTTGCAAAGGGGCGTAACTTTTATCCTGCTCCTGATGCAACCAAACTAACTATTCCAATGTGTCTGGATGGGTACATTTACACTAGGCATGGTCCTTTTTTTACCCAAACATGTCGAAACATTCCAAGCTACATTGTACCGACGATATCCCTGAAGAGTCCAAAGCGCAAAAAGGCAGCAATCTTTGACGAGATGTTACTTGAAAACCATGTCACTTAGAAACATTCCCTCAGAGGAAACATGGTCACGTAGAGTCCCTCTACAATAACCTCTCTCAATTTTTATATCTCTGAGGCATTTGCCCATGGTGAAAGGTTTTCTTTTGCCCCAAAAATCATCAGAAGGAGGCAGTGTAAAGTTGCAAAGGGGTGTAACTTTTGTTCTTCTCCTTTTGTAGCCGAACTGATAATTCCAACACGTCTAGATGGGTATGTTTAGGCTAGGCATGGTACTGTTTCGCACCCAAACATGCCAAAACAATCTGAGCTACATTGTACTGATGATATCCCTGAAGAGTCAAAAGTGCAAAAAGGTAGCAATCTTTCATGAGATGTTACTTGAAAACTGTGTCACTTAGAAACATTATGTCTGAGGAAACACAATCACATAGAGTCCCTCTACAATAACCTCTCTCAATTTTTTATATTTCTGAGGTATTTGCCTATGGTGAAAGGTTTTCTTCTGCCCCAAAAATCGTCAAAAGGAGGCAGTGTAAAGTTGCAAAGGGGTGTAACTTTCATCCTACTCCTGATGCGACCAAACTAATAGTTCCAATGCATTGGGATGGGTACATTTAGGCTAGGCATGGTCCTGTTTTGCACCCAAACATGTCGAAACAGTCCGAGCTACATTGTACTAATGATATCCCTAAAGAGTCCAAAGTGCAAAAAGGTAGCAATCTTTGATGAGCTGTTACTCAGAAACCCTGTCACTTAGATACATTCTGTCTGAGGCAACGCGATCATGTAGGGTCCCTCTACAATAACCTCTCTCATTTTTTTATATCTCTGAGGCGTTTGCCCGTGGTGAAAGGTTTTCTGCTGCCCCAAAAATTGTCAAAAGGAGGCAGTGTAAAGTTGCAAAGGGGTGTAACTTTTATTCTTCTCCTCGTGCAGCTAAACTGACAATTCCAACATGTCTGGATGGGTACGTTTAGGCTAGGAATGGTCCTGTTTCACACCCAAACATGCTGAAACAGTCCGAGCTACAAACACTAACTAGTCTTCCATCTTCAAACACTACAAATACCATGATATCCTGCATAAAGTTGTCTTTTAGCCTTTTATAAAGGCATGTCCATCAAATTCAACCGCATAGAGATGATTGTTTGTATTCCAAATTCCTTTTAAATACTGACCTTCCAATCCTTTTTCCCGCCCTCATATCAATTAAATATGACCTTCGATTATGATATGTTGCTCGAGCTTATGAGAGTTTACCAGAGACGCTGGTTGAGTTAGCTTGAAGGGCCAATGAACTAATGACTTAAAGACCCTTTAGTAGTTGATTTAAGTGATAGTAACTTCTGATTATAAGTCAATATTAAATTAAAACAAAAGTGCACTTTACACATGACAAGCAATTGAGGGTTTTAAAGTTTTAAAAGTAGATTCTTTTTAGGGTTTAATGTCCAATATGTAAACCCTAACTATCAATAAGATTATGATTATGAAAGCTTGTGTCTTCTCTAACTTCTTATTGCATGAACAAAACCACATCCACCATGAATATGAACCTTGCATCATATCAACCTTCCAAGATAGACCTTATCATGAAAACCATATTCACAACAAAACCTTGCATGAACAAAACCACATCCACCATGAACATGAACTTTGCATCATATGAACCATGTTTGTCTTGTGCAGCATCAACATGAATTGAGAGACCTTATCATTAAAACCATATTCACAACATCATGCACCTCATGACCATCACCTACCTTGAATCACTATATCACCTTATCAACATCATGGCACCAACCTTGACCCTTTGACTTCAATGAAAACCTTAAACCTTGATTGTTGATGACTTATGGAAGCCTATAGCCCCAATGTTATGTTGCATACTAAAATTAGGTAAGACTCAATGTAATCTCATAACCTCACCTTATTTGCAAGAGGAATTACATTTAATGACCACGATGGTCATCAGGTGCTCATAAGCATATGATTTTGACTATCTTATTCAAAACAACAAACATACTCTTTGCATCCCAATATGGTATAATAACAGGAAATTAAGAAATATTTTCAATTGACCAACTCATAAAGAATATGGATCAGCATACTCATTTGAATATTTTCAATTGAGCAACTCATAAATAATATGAATATTTTCTGTTCAACATGATGATTCATTTTTATTTTAAATACAACTTTTATCTTTTAGTTCTAAAATGAGGTTTAGGTGATACTTGAATAACAATAGCTGGCTTATTGGATCAACAAACATCCTATGCAATACAATTGGACTTTAAATATTTGAAGTAACCATCTACAAATATCCATTCAAACATGGATTTATAATGCAAGTATGGATGCCATCAATAAAAAAGATTTGTATTAACCAAATATCCATATAGGCATACATCAATATCTGTCGATATAAGTATTGTTGGCAAGAGACACTATATGGATTCATGGTTGTTGTCATTGATGGCAACAAAGGTCATCCCACATATCCGCAAGTCATAGTGTGCCTCCACCGGAAGTCAGAATGAAGATTATTGTGGTCTGGTGAACAAGAACAGAGCATGTGGCAAGGTCCGACAGACTGGTCCGGATCTCTCAGAAGAAGTATCTTGGTGTAGTGCGGATTTGGGGAAGTCAAGAGGACTACCTTGAGTAATAGATTCCAAGGATTTAGCCTTCGGTGATGGACAAGGAAAAAGATATGAACAGTTGAATACCAGATTCCTGAGTAACAATGTGAACAAAGGAAGAACTGACTGACAGAATATCAGATTGCTTTCTAGATGTGTTTCTGACAATGGTAAAGGTTATGAAGACATGGATTATGTTTGGCTGACATGATTAATGATATCTACAAGTATATTCTTGATCCGCATTACTTGATGAGCAAGGATTCAGCCAATAGAACAGAGTTTGTGAGAAAATAGACTGTTCCGGATGTTGACTAGAAAGGTGATGAAATTACTTGTGCGGATATATATGCACGATGGATTTAGTTGTGAGAGGTGTTGTTGTGTGTTGTTGTTGTTGTTGTGCGAATAAGTGCAGAGTAGAGCAGGAACAACTAGAGAGATCCGGTATGTGAAAGGAAAGCAGAATAAAGAGAAGAGGAAAGATGAAGTGCAACAGATCAGTGTACTGAGCCTAACCGAAACTAAACTCCAGCATATGTGGATGCTTCCAATCAGTTCAAGTATTGTATAACATTCTTTTGTAGACAGTGTGTCTCCTTGTAGGCAATGTGCCTCTTTGTGAGCAGTGTGCTCGGGCAGTGAGCCCTAATTGGCAAGTGCCATTTTATAATTCCTTATTCTTCTAACAGAGAATAATCTTTGGGTTAATCACCTCGTGGTTTTCTCCCTTAACAGGGTTTCCACGTCAAAAATACTGTGTCATGTGTTTCTCATTTCATGGTAATGTTTGTTTGTTTGCTTCAATGCTGCATTGATTAATAAGAAAGTTCAAAAGAAGAAATAATTAGGATAACTGATTCACCCCCCCTCTTAGTTATCAACAATTGGTATCAGAGCTAAGTTCCTCCTAATAGAGCCTAACAGCTTGAGGAAGATCTGGGAGTTCAAATGGATGCTTATGGTTTAAGGGAGCAACTCAAGACTACCCTTGAGGATCTTGAACAGTCAAACTCTGAAGTCAATGAATTAAAGGAAAGACTCAAACAAGCTGATGAATTCATGAGAGAACTAAAGGACAAATTAAGTCTCTCTATGAAAAAGAGAAAGGAGCTACTCCAACAATTGGCAAGACAAAGTGAAGAAAGTAATACAAATGAAGAATTGACTAAGAAAACCAAGTTATGTGAAAAGTTATCAAAAGAAGTCATTATGGTAAGACATGAAATGGAATCAGGAGTTATAAAGTTTACTCAAGAGATTGAAGAGAAAAGAAAAGCTGAAGACAATCTAAGACAATCTCTTAAAGAGAAATCAGAAGATTGCCTCCAGATGGACAGCATTATCAGACATCTTGAATCTGATCTTGAAGATGCCAAAGATAATGAAGAAAAACTTGAGGATCAAATTATCTCTCTCAAAAGAGATCTTCAAACAGCAAATGAATATAAAGAGAAATTCAAGATAAGTTCTGCTCAACTTGAAGTTCTTCTTGGAAGTCAAAAGAGGGCAGATGACAAATATGGTTTGGGATATGAGAAAGGAGAAAGCTCCGGATCCGGTCAAAAGAATTTTGGATCAGAAAATCCAAGGAATAGGCCTAGAAGACCTCCGGTAAGACAGCCCAATGCCCAAAGATATCCATCCTTCAATGGATATTGCCACAGCTGCAATCACTTTGGTCACAAAGCTAATCAGTGCAGAAAGAGAATGAATCAGACTAATTCATCCTTCTCTAGATAGTGCTTTAACTGCAAAAGGTATGGACACAAGTCTCATGAATGTAGAAATATGCAAATAAACAAATCATTCAATGGTAGATGCTTTGCATGCAATAGAGTAGGTCATATGGCTAATCAATGCAGATCAAGAGGTTATCAGTCAAATATGCAAGGAAATATTATTTGCCAAATCTATAATAGGTCCGGTCATAATGCAAAAGTCTGCAGAAGCAAGAATCAGGACAAAAGAGGTCCGGTGTATAATCAGAATCAAGACAAGGGTAAACAAAAGATGAATGCGGATGAAGTTAGGAATCAGATGAACAAGATTTGGGTGAAGAAAAGTTCAGAGAATGTAGAGATTGGATCCGCACCAGACTCTGGTGCTGATATTCCTTCCAAAAATTAAAGGTGAGCTCTGGCTCAGGGGGAGACTCAAAGAAAATTCTGTTCCCCCCGCCAATCAAGTGGTGCCGGATGTGGCACAAGATGCGGAGTAAAGGGTTTGTAGATATAAGTCTTGAGATGATCTAGATAAGATTTCAGAGGTCCGCATGAAGATGTCAAGAAGTTGTGATCGATCAAGTAAGACCTATTTCGGGAGATGCTCCAGAATGACAGAAGATACAAAAAGGTCCGGAGAGATCCGGAAGCGCATTGTCTTATTCTGCGGATTGGACAGAGTGTTTGGGATGTCCTTGTGATGTGTCATCTTAATTTGTTCATGGTTGGAAGATCCGCATGATGTTCATAGATCAGGACTGATCCGGTTCTTCAAGTTATCTGAATAAGGCAAACTGAAATAATGTAGGTCGAGCATTTATTGCCATCAGATATTAGGGTTTGCGGAGCAATATAAGGGATTTCTCATAATTCACTTGCTCATTCTACACTCAAGAAGAAGCGAAAGGTGGAGCTCTACAACAAGATTCATCAAGTTCACCAAAGATCTCCTGCCGAAGTCATTACATATAGAAATCAATCCAACCACTCCGTGTAACCGAAGGCACATAAGGTATTTTCCATTTTCGATATCTTACTACAAATCTTTTGAGAAATGGCTACTCCGAATATAGTAAAGATCTTAGATAGGCCCCGACCTGAATTTAAGAAACACCCATACAAGTCATTGGAGGTAGATCCCTTAGGAGCATTCTCTAGTGTTCCTCATGGCGTTTTACACACAGAAGACATTAGGGTTTACATACATGCAAGTATTGAGGAATTCAGGGAATTCAAATTGAGAGATTTCTATCACAAATAACTGATAGACAATGCTTTTGAGCTTAAACCAGAGTATAAGGTTATCCAGAAGAAATAGTTTGATCAATTCATTCATTTCCCCTGCTTTGAAGAAGATGAATGGGTCTGGTATGTATTGAGTAGGATGCATGACAACTTCCTATGGCTGGATAGACCTTGTAAGATCACAAAAGAAGCAATTGGGGCAGTGACTGATCTATACTCTTCCGGAGGGATACCTATCCTCAAATCCGTCAAAAATAACATTGTAACTAAGGCCACCGGATCAAAATTTGATAAGAGGGCAATGACCATTAAAGATATTTTTGATCCGGATATCAAGTATGCATCTATGGTAATAGGATACAAGATTTATCACTCCAGTAGGGAGAATTCTGTATCCGAAACTACAGTATACACTGCCTATGAGATGCTGAGGAAGAATGCAGATTATGATCTCTGTGAACTTCTTTTAAGCCAATTAATGGAAAATATACAGAAGATCAAAAAGGACAAAAAGAATTCTTTTAAGTATGGTACTCTTATATTATGTCTATTTTTCTATTTCATGAATGAGCTGCCCGGATCAAGTGGATGGGTATGGCAGAATGACAAACCTGTAGCAGTCCAGATCAGAGATTACTTACATGGACTTGGCGATGCCAAAGCAAGAAATACAACTCTATGGGGATACTTCAAAAACTTCTAGAGTATGATGCAAGCAAGAGAAAGAATCCCCCAGTCTCTTGTTGAAAAATACAAAGACTCAGTCTACTTTATGGTTGATACTGATCAGTGCCTAATGGAGGCAGTTGAGCCAAGGACAGTCTGGATCATGCCCATGGGGTATGAGGTTGATGAATAGATTGTGGAACTGCATGTTCAACACATGCTTAGTCAACCTAAAGATCCAAAAGCAGAAAGGTTTGGAACCTTTGAGGGGCTGAGTGTGAAGATCCATGTGGAACTTAGAGAACCTGAGATAAAAAGGAAAGTAAGAAAAGAAGTTGAACATATTGCCCAAGGCCTAGGCATCCCAAAGGAGGCACTTGATGCCAACCGGGAAAAGAGGAGAAAGGCTGAGGAAGAAAAGAAAGAGGTAGAAAAGAAAAGCAAGAAAAGTGCTCCGGTGGAAACCTCAACCCGGACCAGATCATCAAAAGAATCTACACCTGTCAAAACCAAAAGCTCAAAAATATCTAAATCGGAAGGTCAGACATCTGGTAAAGGAGAGAAAAGGTCTAAAATAAAAGCCACAAGGGCTTATACAAGTCAGAAAGATGAAGAGGAAACGGAATCAGATAAGGGGGTAAAAGAAATAAAGAAGCAGAAGAAGAAAGGATCCGGTAAACCCTCCACAGGCCAAGACAAGGAAGAAATGGCAGAGGTATTTGTTGAAAAGCCCACCCTGTCTCTAGAGAGTGTAATCAAGTCAGTCATGGTGGATGGAAACCTTCAACCAATGATTGAATTCTATGATGACTACAATGAGGCTGACCAAAAGATTCTGCAGGAAGCCACAATCAAGTATCTGAACATATACAATAAAGCTTTCATTGAGATTGTATCTCTAATTCCTAAAAGCCTAGAAAAGGAATTAGAAATAAGAAAGAACAATGCCTAGGCAAAAGATCTTGAGATCCAGGAGCAGATAGCTATTTAGCTATAGCCTCAAATTGATCCCAAGACAATGAACATGATATTCAAAGACTGCAAAGATGAGTTCAGGAGTAAAGCAAGGATGAATCAACTCATGCTTGGTGAGACTGACAAGGTGGCCATAGAGACAGAAGAGATCCTCTGGAAGGCCTTCAAAAGGTTTAATCTTCCTGTTGTAGAGGACTTGGGTACTGATCCTTCATCCACAAGTGCTGCAGAAGAAACTTCTGAGAAAGCAACAGAAGAGATGGGCCCTGAATAGACTAACATCTCTCCTCCAGCTTCCCCTACAATCTCCGGATCCAAAGAAGAAGTGAAAATACAAGAGAAAGGAGCAGCGGTGAAAGAAAAAGAAGGTGACAATGCAAAGATTGCAGAAGGACAGAAGACTTCACCAGAGAAAACCACAACTGTCAGTGGTGGGAATGTAGAGGAAGAGAAAATTCCAATGGATAGCTCCAAGACTGCAGGAGAGAAGAAACATCTGTCTCCGGAAAGAGACACTGCATAAACTATCCAAAGATTTCTGAGCAAAGAAGCAATAGAGATTGATGAACCGAAGCTGCTACAAGGCCCATTCAACTTTGATTCCCTCTCTCCGGTGCAGACAATGAAGATAGCTTCATTTGCTAATGCTAAGGCAAATGAAAAACTCCTGAAGTCTCATATGGAAGACTGTGAGTTGATAGAGGCTGCTTCCGGAGTGCTTGAGAAGATTATGCCATCAATCTAGAAAGATCCCATAGCCTCCTCTTCCGATAATCTCAAAACCTTAGTCAGCAGTGTTAGTACACATTTTGACTCCCTACAAAAATCAGCTGAAGAAAAGGTCTGGAAGGAGTTTTTGGATAAAAGATTTTCAGAAGTACTAGGATTAATAATGACAGGAGAAATATGAGTATTAGAATAAAGAGCTTAGAAAATGCTCTTAAGGATGGCGGTGACATTTACAAATTTTGTATCTCCTGGTCAAAAGCAACAGTAGAAATTGAGAAGAAAATAAAAGAGGAACAGGACAAACTACTGAGTTTGTCTCAAAGTTTTGATCCTCTCTCTTCCTCCATAGTAACTCAAGAATGTCAAACTATTGCAATCACAAATGCAATAAAGAACTTTGAGAAGGAAAGGAAGAATATAATTAACCGGATGGGAGAACTTAGAAGGATTATTATCCCTAAGTTAGAAACTATGCATGAGGCCATAAGTGATGCTCAGACTACCGCCCAAACCAATGATCTGACAGATCTCAAGAGGGCAGAAGCTTTTGCATTTTTGTTGAGTGGCCACATTTCAATTTTAGACAGAATGAAGCAAAGTTGGGCTACAGAACTGGTCCAATTGAAGACATCCTTTGCAGACATTCTTCAGTTTATGTGAGTATGTAATATGCGGCTAAGTATAGTAAAATTTTTGAAAATTTTGGTGTGCGGACCCTACCCTTTGCCATTGATGTCAAAGGGGGAGTGAGGAGCAATGAAAAATGAGGAATCCAACTAAGGGGGAGTTCCAGAAAATGTATATAAAGATAGAGCATCAGCCAAGGGGGAGCATAGTGTAAACACTTAGTCATTTTTCACTAAGTGTTGCCATCAATGCCAAAGGGGGAGATTGTTGGCAAGAGACACTATATGGATTCATGGTTGTTGTCATTGATGGCAACAAAGGTCATCCCACATATCCGCAAGTCATAGTGTGCCTCCACCAGAAGTCAGAATGAAGATTATTGTGGTCTAGTGAACAAGAACAGAGCATGTGGCAAGGTCCGACAGACCGGTCCGGATCTCTCAGAAGAAGTATCTTGGTGCAGTGTAGATTTGGAGAAGTCAAGAGGACTACCTTGAGTAATAGATTCCAAGGATTTAGCCTCCGGTGATGGACAAGGAAAAAGATATGAATAGTTGAATACCGGATTCCTGAGTAACAGTGTGAACAGAGGAAGAACTGACTGACAGAATATCAAATTGCTTTCCAGATGTGTTTCTGATAGTGGTAAAGGTTATGAAGACATGGATTATGTTTGGCTGACATGATTAATGATATCTACAAGTATATGCTTGATCTGCATTACTTGATGAGCAAGGATTCAGCCGACAGAACAGAGTTTGTGAGAAAATAGACTGTTCCGGATGCCGACTAGAAAGGTGATGAAATTACTTGTGCAGATATATATGCACGATGGATTTAGTTGTGAGAGGTGTTGTTGTGTGTTGTTGTTGTTGTGCGAATAAGTGCAGAGTAGAGCAGGAACAGCTAGAGAGATCCGGTATGTGAAAGGAAAGCAGAATAAAGAGAAGAGGAAAGATGAAGTGCAGCAAATCAGTGTACTGAGCCTAACTGGAACTGAACTCTAGCATATGTGGATGCTTCCAATTAGTTCAAGTATTGTATAACATTCTTTTGTAGACAGTGTGTCTCCTTGTAGGTAGTGTGCCTCTTTGTGAGCAGTGTGCTCAGGCAGTGAGCCCTAATTGGCAAGTGCCATTTTGTAATTCCTTATTCTTCTAATAGAGAATAATCTTTGGGTTAATCACCCCGTGGTTTTCTCCCTTAACAGGGTTTCCACATCAAAAATACTGTGTCATGTGTTTCTCATTTCATGGTAATGTTTGTTTGTTTGCTTCAATGCTGCATTGATTAATAAGAAAGTTTAAAAGAAGAAATAATTAGGATAACTGATTCACCCCCCCTTCTCAGTTATCAACAAGTATAACATATATACAAAATAGCCATATAGGCTTAAAAGAATGTCATATAGGCATACAATGTCAACTATATTCAATACAAAATATATGTCCACAAATGCCATATAGGCATACAACAAAGGAACACAATAAAAAGTCATTCCCTTTTGGCTGGTGAAGAGAATAGATCACGGATAGCCTTTGATCTTCTAGGGGATGGAGACGCATGTGTGGGTGGTCTACTACGAACCTGAGGGTTGCTCCTCCTATTTAGTTATTCGTGCATCTGTAGTTGTTACAATAAAAAAGTATAGACATTAATATATATAGAAATTACATGTTATAAAAAATAAAACATTTAATAAAATAATCACTTACCGCTACCATATAATCTGTCTCCTCACTTGCCTTAGTAGCAGGATTAGGTTGTGGTGATGTCATGTCCTATAGAAACCATCCAAATAGAAATTAAACTTCAAATCAATAATCATTTGATTTTTCAAAAATAAACAACTATAACAATGAATGTAAATTAAAATTTACTAATCTGCCTCATACCCCCGTCAATGGCATGGAGATATGAATCGCAGAGGACACACCATGCTCCATTGCCCTATGAACATCGGGAGGTGTCTCCACAACTTGCATCATCTAGAAATAAAACAACATTATTCAATTACGAAAACTATAATAGTGATGCAAATCATGGCTCCTAACATACACACATGTTCACCTAAACATGGAAGTGCACACAATAAAGCACACATGTCACATACAAAAATCTAGTAAGTAAAATTCATTCATTAAACTATATATTTTATTACCTCCGTGAAGCTTTGAAGTCCACCACCGCTGGCAGGTGTTGCTGTGAAATCTCCAATATTACCCTATTCAACATCTAAAATCAGATATTAGAATACCATTCATATAATGATGCTATTCACATGTAATAATTATAATTCTTTACTAGTTACATACCCTGACAGTAGATGATGTAGTGCAATATGCAGGTGGAGAACCACTAAAAACTGTATCAATGCTATGACCCTGAAATTTTATTAAAATCATCAAACTAAATTAGTTAATCTTGCATTTCAAAAATGAAATTTAATAAATTAAATTCAATGAACTTGCTAAGATTTACCTGAGTATCAATCCTGAAAGTCTGACTCAGGAGGGCATTTGTCATCACCATCTACTCAACTGCAGATGTAGCCTGCGCACCTGCGTCATGACTATCCATGGGGTCATAACCACATGCTGACCCGCAAGTCTGACAAGTATGGGGTGGAACCATACTCGAACTCTCTCCCGGCCCACACTGTGCTATAGGACTAGCATGCTGTAAGATGCTTTGGGTCAAGGCACTAATGGACTGAAGTGTCTCGACCTCAACACTCTCCTTCACAATGGAAGAGATAGAAATGTGGTCATGGGCCAGTCTGGCGAGTGCTCATCTTGATGGCCGCTATGGGTCAACACGTGCCCTTGGTCTATCTTGTGCTGACCCCCTACCTCTACCCTGGAACTCCCACATATCAAAATAATTTAGCTCTTTATTTTTGACAAACTCGCAGTAGAGTTTCCTAAAAAATATTATTGGACCTCATTATTGTTGCATGGAGGATGGTCAAAAACCATCCACCACCTCTGCACAAAATTGTCCCTTATCACTTGGTTATTACACCAACAGATAGGGAACCTCTTGCATGTAAGGGGTAGAGATTCATTTATTCGTGGGTCTGTGAAAATAGAACACAAGTCAAGTTTTGTAATTTGTTCCTTTTTAACTTGTTCATATGGCAACTTATCAGCATAATACTCTCTAAATTCTTTCCTCTTTTCTGTCCAACTAGTGATTTGCTTGCTTATTGAATCTACATTTGATAACATAGATTCAAGGGATTGAGCAAGCATAGATCTATGCAAGGTTGAAGTTGCAGGTTCTTTCAACCTTGCAATTATTTCTACAATTTCTTTTTTATTGTTTTCAATTTGCCCCATTAGATTTTCTTGTGTTCCAGGGGCATGTCGAGGAATGGATGGAGGAGTTTGTTGTTCGGGTTGTTCTTCGGCAAGTATTTCCTCTTCAGGATTTTGTGGATTTTGAGGAGGAGGTGCATTAACATTTCTTGACAATTAAAGAAATTTACATCAAAAATCAACTCAAACCTACCTATTTAGAAACAAATTCAAATAAAAAATAAAATAAAACTCACTTCTTTGGCCTGCTCGACGTTGTGGCGGCATTTTGGCGATGAATCGGCAAGATTTTGGTGTTGAATTGGGTCTTTAAAAATGCAAGCGCGCTACTTAGGGTTTGCAGGCAACGGGTGTAGAGAATAAAATAGAAATCAAATGAGTAGAATATATATATATATAAACATAATGCACTCGGGTTATAACACGAGCGTGTTATGGTTTGGTTTTGCCAAGCCTTAGGCTTGTCATTACCAAACCATAGCACGAGTGCATTATAACATGCTCGTGTTATGTCTTAACTTTTTTTGAAAAAAATTTGGCCACTTTTTGGTCCCCCAACTTTTTGCACTTAACCTTTATTCGGTTATGATGTATGTTCGTTACTGCCCCGATTATCATTTATATGTTTGCAAGCATACGACCATGGTTAATACTTTCTAGAACACCTTTGATCGGGAGCAATCAATTCAGGTAAAGTCTTATAAGACTTTACTTGGGCAATGACCCACTAGGCTTTAGGTTTTTCTTCATAGTGGTTTTAGGTTCTTTTCAATCATTTTCCTTTACTTTTAATCAATCAATCAATTTACTTAAATTTTAGGTTCTTTTCAATCATTTTCCTTTACTTTACTTTTAATCAATCAATCAATTTACTTTCTTTGTTGCTTAAATGGAACTACATTTACATGGATGCTTGAATCAATTCAATTAAAGTATATTTATGTGAACAGAATGCTAAAACAACATGCTACTACAAGCAAATTATGTAGAGAACTTGTAGTACCATGTTGGTTTAACTATTCAAGTCTTTCTTTTTTCCCAAAATAGTTACAGTCATACAAACATACAAACATGAGATCAATGCATAGATATTTCAGAAATAACTATTCAACTCTTGCTTTTTTTCCAAAACAGTTACAAACATACAAACATAGAAACATGAGATCAATCTATTCCTTTTTCACAAAATATTACAAAATGAGATGTACGCATAGATATTTCACAAATATCAAGTATCTCCATCCAAAATAAAACTTTCTTCTTCAATTCTCCATAAATCTAGGAAAAGGAATACGTTGTTCAGCTTCTATAGCAACACATTCATTTGCAGTTCGAGTTAAACTAAGTGGCTCAGTTATAGTCTATAGCGATGCATCAATCTAGGCAAGCAAAGCCTGATTAGATTATGCATTTACAAGCAACTCATTTGAGCTTCCAGAGCTAGACCTTGCTTGCAAATTGCTTAGAGCTACAAAGGTTGGGCTCAAGATGACGAACATGTCCATTAGAACGAGATGTTGCACCGATAGAGGAGAATTTGGGGTACTCAATGGTCTCTCATTTACTGATTGGTCCCCTTTCTTTTTTGCTGTCTTCGTCACCCAAGCACTCTTTGTCTGCTCATGCCAAATTTCCTTCTCCCATTTTTCCTCTGCCGCTCTCTATTTTTTTAACAATTTTTCCATTTTTTTCTTTCTTTCTCTTGTTGTAGTACTTCTTTTTCAGCTTTCCTCTCCTTCATCTGTTCCTTTTTCCTCAACTACAACTCTTCCTAACAAACTTTCTCTCTCTCCTATTCATTGAGCATTTCCATATATGCATCGAATGTTAAGATCTTGGACTGCCTACTTAAACGTAGTACCCCAGTCCTATTCTTACCACCCCTTTCCTACACCCTTCGAACCGAGAACTTGAGAAATCGACTAATTGGCTATGGCTGCAACTCACTATCTTGGGTGCATGGCACATAATCTTCTTCCAAATCACCTATGCATTCTTCTTCTTCTGCATTGTCCTCATTCAATGGATCCCAATTTGATGCAGTAGTGAAGTAGTGTACAATGTCAGCTGAATCATGATCTGGTGGTGAAGGCATTGAAAGGCTCACATCCACCTAACTGAAATTTATTTCCATCCCCATGTTTCTAGCAGCTTTAGCCAGCCATTCTGGTTGGGTAACTTGAGTTGGAAAACTAAGACCATCCATATTATAAAATGTATCAGCAGCATTAGGAACTCTGTCAACAACATTAGAAATTGTATCAACAACATTGGAAATAGTATCACTAGCATTAGAAACTGTATCACTAACATTAGGAACTATAACAACAACATTAGAAATAGTTTCAACAGCATTATGAACTGGCTGTAGAATTTCAGTAGCATTAGAAATTGTTTGATTTCCTGGTGTTTTAGTGCATTCTTCTTGTACTTCTGTTGGATTCTATTCACTTCCACTTTTATTGTATGTGAGGATGAATTCCTCAACTTGTTCATCTGTATATCTAGTGAATTGCAAGAAGGTTTCAACTGCAATTATCTCGGGATCCTCATCCACTGTGAAGGCCTGATTCTCTGTTGCAGTGACCATAGGTTCTTGACTGTCTTCATTTGATACTTGGAAGCCATGGCTTGGCCTCATGTCTTCTTGAAGCCCAGACCTATTCAATGGTCAAATGTCTGTCCTTTGTAACCCACTAATTAAATTGCATGGGGTCAAGGCCTGCTTGAATGCCTTGCTAGAAAGAGTGACCAACTCTTCTCTTCCAATTTTAAGTTGTGGGTGGCTTGCCATCCATGCAGAGCTTTGCTTTCTGAAATAGTTTTTGAATGGTGAAAAATACTCACATCTAGTAGCTGCAATTTGTGGCTTGTATAGGCTGGGAGGGTGATGGGATCAATCCCTGAATGCCGCGCTTCCTCTATGGTCTTGAAGGCAACATGGCTGCCATGACCATCAAATATCATAAGAGCTCTATTAGTTGGTGAAACCCCTCCAGGGATAGATGCAACAAAATGCTGCAACCAATTCAAAAATGGTTCTTTTGTTATCCACGCATGTTCTTGAGCTGCCATGCATGCACCCGACTCATAGTTTGCTATGTAGTTTTTGAGATGCCTTTTGGATTTAAATAGATAAAAACCAGGTATACTACAACCCGATGCACTAACACATGCCAAAACAGTAATCCACTCCTTGCTTTTCGAGATGAGGTGGGGCACATAGCGAGATCCCAATTTTGCTATTACCTACATTCCACAGTTTATGCCAGCTTGTACCCCAGTCTTGTCGCACTTCCATATTCTGCTAGACCCATACTGATGTATCTTGTAAAGATTTTCTAGATTATCATAGAATGAAGCCACTATGCTTGGCCTTAGCATAATGGTCCTATCAGTGTCCACACCCTGTGCATTGTGAATAGTTAGATATGGATGGCTTTTCCTAAATCCCTCCCACCATGACCTCCCTAGCATCCCATATGTGAAAGGATTTGACCTAGACTAAATTACTGTTGCCACAGTAGATTTTACCTGTGTAATTTCAAGCCCATGGCCTATGTCAGCCATGTCCTTGCACCATTAAACTATTTCTGCCTCCTCCTCATCAGTCAGGATGGTCAATGGCCCCCTACATTTGGTGCTCATGATACTTAGCAACCAGGCCCTCAAACTGCTAGGAGACACTCCCCACTTCTTTGCAGCTGCTTTGATAGACATATTCTTATCCTTGACATCAGCCATATCACTATGGATTTCATTGTTTATCCATATATTTCTGTTCAACCTTGAAGAACCTATTTGCACGGCAGTAGTTTGAAGGCAATCTGTATTCATTTCCAAATCCTCCGTATGTGCGGAGGGAAATATACATTCCACAGTAGCCTGTTCTAGTTCTGTGGTATGTGTATCTTCGTCCCTAGACACCACATTAGGGAACTTGACCCCTCGAGGTACTCTGATTGTCCTCCTTCCAGAAGTTCTCCTCCCCTTTTTACCTCGAGCCATAAGTATCTATACACCTACAAGAAATGTAAACATAATCAGTGCTAGAAGTGATTTGTAGAAATAATGACATCCTTAGTGCAATGACTGAAAACAGATTGAGGCATCAATATTTCATAAAGGCATTAAAAGGTGAATGTGGTGGCATGGACTGCAAGCATAATGTGTTCCATTTTATAATGTTCCATTGTGTTGTTCCATTTTGGACTGTGCATTATCAATGTTTGAGGGTTTTATGATTCTGTGGTTCCAATATATATTCAGTACAGTAACAGACACGATTTAATCAATTCAGTGAAGTTGCCCATATAGCACACAACTTGAAAAGAAGTAGCAAAGTTCAGCAAACAAATTGGACTAAACTTTCCAATAGGTATTTCTATAATTGTAAAATGCTAAAATGTTAAGTACCAGCCTGAAATGTTTCCATTGTCTATGCTGCATATGTCTATAGATATACATATGTATATCAATATACATGTGTCTATAGATCTACATATGTCTACATATATACAAATATGTATATAGATATACATATATGTATACATATATTTGAATATGTATACAGATGTACATATGTCTATATATATGCATATGCCTATAGATATAGATATAGATATAGATATACACAGTACATTAACAGTCTAACCCGAATATATGTAGAAGTTTTTTATATAAGCCCTGGATAGATTATATAAAATGAAACCCTCAATATACTATATTAGAACATAGGAAAACAATTGTAAATATTTAATGTAACAATATTTAATAAATAGTATTCGGTCAAAAATTGGGAACAATCCGACTATAAAATTATTACGGAGACAAAGCTGTAGGATTCAAAACATTCGAAACCCTGATATAATGAAACCCTTAATAGTTGACAATGATATGATAAAACCCTTAACTGTTGACAATGAACCTTCGAAAATATATACCCTTAATATATATATATATATATACATATATATATATATATATATATATACATATATATATATATATATACACAGTACATTAACATACATGATTTAATCTATTGAATGAAGCTTCCCATTCTATGCTAAGTGCCAACCTGAAGTGGTTGTCTTAGACATAATAGGTAAGAATGCCATTGCAAAATATATACCCTTAAAAATATACGAACCCATCTATATGTATAAAATAAAACCCTCATTATATAACAATATATTATTCTGTACAATGAAATAATCATAGCACAAGGGTTGTCTAAGACAAAATAGGTTGTATATTATGATGTAGGGATGATCGCACCATCGATAACATTGTCTAAAATGATTAGGTTTTTAGTGTGTAGTTGAATATATATATAGTAGTTTGAGTATATATAAATATACTCAAACTGTTTCAGAATATATATATATATAATCAATGTGTAGATGAATATGTATTTGGATGTGAAAAACAAAATTACACATCAGTACTGAACTGACGGGTTGTATGAGACAAAAACGAAGGTAAATGACTATATAATAATTGTATAAACAACATCGTATGAAACCAATAGAATGGAATGGAAGTAGTGTTGAAATCACAAGGAGAAATGATATCTATTTCCAATAGAATTTTTTTAAATCATGTCTGTTACTGTAGGAGATACATACTGTAAATAGATATATGTTTGCATGTAGCAACATTTGCATAAAATAAAAGCCTTTATAGGTTTTTTATCATATTGTAGCACTGCTAGTCAAATAATACAAAAATGCAATTCTGAAGATTTACCACCATAAACTTTCACTATGGCTTCTAGTGGATCAAGACCCGAAGGCCTTCAGCCACTTCACTTGCTCTCTCAATGTGTACAGGAGAGAGCAAGTCACCATAATTACTCAGATAAAATTGAGATGTTTCCAGATTGTTTCTGAGTATTCCTTCCTAGAATAGTTGCAGAGCTGTTGTTGTCACATTTTGTTTTTTGATAGCCTCAACTTCAAACACACCTCCAATCATACCTTCTTCTGGAAACTCGTCGAAATAGGAAATTGCATTGGTCACAGTGTCTTTGTGTTCCTCCTTCATGAACTTGTTGGCCATGTTATTTCCATGACTTTTCTTGCCTAGGATTTGAACTGCTGTGGAGAAGAATTTTTCATAGATCACATAGTCGCATATATGGCCTCCCTGGAAGTGTTGCATTCCCACAACTTGCTGGATTGCAGTAACCAATTAGTCTGAACTAGCATTGAAAAACTGCTTGATTTGGGTCTTGTGATGTTCTTGCAGGCAAGCACATCCACTGGCCACCTCCATTGCTTTGTGTGTTTGGAGAGTTCATCCTGTCCAAGGGATTTTATAGGAGGGATAGGAAGTTGGTTCACGGGATCCAATTCAATTGGCATGAAATTCTTAAGACACATTTTCTAATGCAAGAAGACTTAGCAAGGAAGGACCGTCAATTTGTCAAGATCTCCAATATCAAAGAAGATTGTGAAATGCCAAGTCCATATTTTGGAGGGTGTGAGAATATATTTTTCTATAAAGCAAATCTTTATCTTGGACAATGTGGTGTTTCAGAATCTTAGTACACTGAACCTAATTAGACATCTACACTAAATTTTAAACCTATGTATACATCAACACTAAAGTTTAAACCTATGTAACATCTACACTAAAGTTTAAACCTATTTTTGTATGGGGTTATAAGTATATAAAGGGGTTGAAGCTATATATATATATATATATATATATATATATATATATATATATATATATATATACTCAAAATGTTTCAAAAAATATAGTCAAACTGATTCCTAATGCTGCTAAAACTATTTATAATGCTGCTAAAAATGTCTCAGAATATATTTAATGAGCATATACGCCTACAGTAAAAAATAAACCTATATAATTTTGGTTTCACTAAATTAACCAATAGTAATATTAATATATTTCTGTATGGAGTTAAAAATATATAGAGGGGTTGAAGCTATGTATATATACTCAAACCCTTAATATATTTTTAAACATGTAAAAAAATGTAAACTCTATATTAATATTACTCTTGATTAGTATGCTGACAATTGTAATATATAGGTTTAATTTTACCGTAGATGTGTATAGTGAAGTAAGTATATATTGAAGGATCATAAAATATAAATATATATCTGGAAACCCTTAGTTTATATTTAAAACACACACACACACACACACACACACACACATAGATGTGTATAGTGCAATAAGTATATATTGAAGGATCATAAAATATAAATATATATTTGGAAACCCTTGGTTTATATTTAAAACATATACATACATACATACATACATACATACATACATACATACATACATACATATATATATATATATAACATAGATAAATGGCATTTCAATAGATCTAACATTAATATTAACAAATACATTTACTTCAGATTAACATATTTAATGATGTTATATGAACAAATATTACATTTACTTCATATGAACAAATTTAACATTAATATAGATGACACATGCATAAAGAGAAAGTAAAAGACAAAGAAAATAAACATGAACACAATCATATGCATGAACATTAATATAGATTTAACATGAACATAAACATATGCATAAAGAGGAAGTAAAAGACAAAAAATAAAGGAAACATAGCATAAAGAGGAAGTAAAAGACACAAAAAAATAAAGGAAACATAGCATAAAGAGGAAGGAATATAAGAAGGTGATGTACCAACCTGAACCTAATTCTGGAAGTCTGCAAAATTCCTTTTGGCAGACAGGGTTTGCAGCGCTCCTTCAGGTAATTTATGCTAAAAACAATCTCTACGCTGCATAATGTTCGTCTTATAATGGATTCAAACTTGAAAAAGGAATGCATTGAATTTGGCTGGTGAGTTTGAATTTGAATAAATGCGTAGAAGCTATTGTATTCAATGATATGATACACAGAATTGAATTTGGTTGTTGAGTTTGAATTTGATTAAATGCATAGAAGCTATTTATTCGATGATGTGATTTATAAATCTCATGGTTTTTCATATGATTTTGTAATTAAATTGGTTTAATTTTGTTTTTTCATTTAATTTATGTCTGGTTGGGGAGCCTGACACCATTTTGTGTTTGTTCAGGTGCAAGTGGATATGATAGCATGTGAGAATGTGACAGCAAGTGGGGGGGATGTGATAGCAAGTATGGGAGAATGTGTGATTGACATCCCTTTGGGATTGAAGTGTTGTGTGTTTATGGTAGCTTAAGTACCAATAGATGTGTACAAAAGTATGTGAATGTGACCAGTTTGACTTTATTTAATGTCCAAATGGGTAGTTTTTTATAAACATGACCCATTGTAATAAAATCAATAAAGTGTATATTTAAATTGGAACTTCTCCAATTTGCATCAAGTTGATTTGTAAATGCAAGTGGAAGAGCATGTGTGTTGGTTTTTTGCAATGGTAAACTACACATGGAGTTGTGAACATAAATTGGTGCATTTGTGGTAATTTACTAGGTTTTTTTTTACATGTAATGGTTCTTTTTAAAAAAAAAATTATTGGGGGGTAGGGTGCACAAAAACATAGCGGTTATTGGGGCGTGGGCGGCAAGTGGCCCCTCTCCCTTAATTATCCTTTGTTAAGTGCAAGCTCTCGAGCACACAAACTAGGTTTTTATGTGAAATACAACTAAATGCTTTGATACAAGTTGAAAGTGAATTTTTAGAATTTTGCAAGATTGCATTCGTAGGTTTGGTTTAGATCCCACATGCACATGATTAATTTTGAAGTTGCAAAAATGACCTCAATAAAAAAACATACTTTTTTACATATGTAACAAGGCTGCGTTGCAGCTAAGTTCCTGCCAAATACTAGTAGGATGGTTTTGTGCTTTGTAGTAGTTCATGGCAGTTTTGAACTTGTTGTAGGCAGAAATGCCTTTCAGCTTGTCATTATGATACACAATTGCAAAACCAACACCTTAAAATAAGAGATAAAGACTTGCAAAGGCCTAATACCATAGGGATGAGGTCGGGTTCTAATCTAGGATAAATTTTATAGATTAAATACTATGCTAAGATGGTTGATGATGATTTGCAAAGGTTAAAAACATGACATTTTCACAACCCATGTAATGAATTTGTAAAAATTTCTAGAGAAAAACTGTGTATAGCTTTTTCACATCGACATTATCACACTGTATGTTCCATCCCCAAAAAGAAGATAAAAATGATACACAATTACAAAACCAACATGATAAAAGCCTAACATTAAAAAACCATAAGAGATGGTTTGCAAAAGCCCAACATCATAAGAGATTATGCTAGATTTGAGTCATGATGAATTGAATATCATACCAAAGAATTTTTGCATTCCTTCTATTAGCTATTGTTTTATCTACTCTGACATTTGTAGAGGTTGGGTATTTTCTTTATCAATATTTGTAATTTACTTTTTTACAATAAAAAAAGGTTGAAAATAGTTTGTACACTTCAATATAATTTAAGTGCAAGACAAATTTGATTAAATAAATAGCACATAAAAGAAGTCAATGATAATTTTTAAAAAACCTTATTTCAAAAATGAAATCAAATTCAAATTCAAAACAAATTTAAGAAAAAAAATAAATATTAAAAGCCCAACACTACAAAATAAAATTTGAATCTAAAACAAATTTAATAAAAAAACCTTACTTCAAAAATGAAGCCAGATTCAAATCCAAAACAAATTTAACCAAATATATATATATATATATATATATATATATATATATATATATATATATATATATATATATTAAAAGCCCAACACTACAAAATAAAATTTGAATATAAAACAATTTTAATGAAATAAACACTGCACCCAAAAAGATTGATGATAATACCGAAAACGAACGGACTGCGCAAAAAAATTGGAATGTTTATCCTTCAACTTTTTTTGAAAAAAAAAAAAGAGGAAACCTCGTGACAGTGAACACAACCATACGTCTCCATCGAATGACGGCAAAATAGTTACCCAAATTTTTACCACGTCCGGCCGTAGTGAAAAAGGGGTATAATAATTATATATCTATATTGTAATTAATCTAATTTAATATATATATCTTTTTCAATATAATTAATCTAATTTAATCTAAAATATAAACATGTGATTGATAAGTCCTCTGCAATTCATATTACCTACATTTTCTCCCTTGGCATTTTGATGATGATGACTACTTTGAACTTTCATTAAAACTAAATTGGTCTATAGGAGCTATCAGAGCTTATCTACAATAGAATTGGTCTATAGGAGCTATAAGAGCTTATCTACAATAGAATTGGTCTTTAACCTGATTTTGAAGTATATTGCGAGGGTTGTCCTCATTTGTATACTTTGTGCGGGCGTGAAGAGGAAGTTGGGATGAATTAAAATGTTGTATATTTCCCACTTGCATATCCGGGGATGCAAGTGCTGTGCCCATCAGTATAACATTTGATATCGGTGGAGTTTGAATTTGTCTCCCCGAAGGGAAGTTTCTTGCCGAAGGATGAAAGGCCATTGGTGAAACAAACAACTATCGGAGTAACATTCTAAGCCTTCGCCGATAGGTAGACTTACGCCGATAGAAGGATATAGAACTATCGGCCAAGTGATGGCTATCGGTCGGAAATGTTTTGACCGCACCGATGGAAGGAGGTCAGCCCAGTGAAAGAAAAGACTTAGCCAAATGAAAAGGCCACATCGGAATAACATTGGATATCAGCCGAGTTTGAAGTTTTCACGCCAAAAGGTATTATCTCTCCGATGAACTTTCCTTAGGTATAATTTGGCCGATGGTATAGTGATCGGCATAGCTTTCAACATCGGCCCATCTTTTTGAACTCGTGCCGATAGATAGATCTCACACCGATGCAAAGGTGATCAGCATAACGAATGACGATCGGAGTAACACTTTAGACTTTTGCCGATGGGCAGTGTCATACCGATGGGAAGGGAACACAAGCTGCTAGGGCTATTTCGGTGAAACTCACGCCGATATAAGACATCGGCCAAACAATGGAAATCGGCCAATCAAGTTTTTGTTCTCACCGACGGCATATCTCATGTCGATGGGCAGGAAAAGGTGGAGCGATGGAATTTTTGAGATCAATTTTTGGGGCCTGGACGATGTTTCTGGTCAACGATGGTTCACCTGTGGTGTTTTGAGCATTGTATCTGCTTTTTGAGCGCGGTTTTGGGTGTAAGGCTATCTTGGTGTTTAACTTCTAAAATGATCTCCGAGCAGTGGTATGTTTGGTCCTGTTTAAGGTGAACATAGAAGATTTTTTGTTGAGAGTGCTATAATAATATTCTATATAAGGGATATCATATTCGTTTATGTTGCATGGAATTTTTAAGTTTCTAATGTTATTATGATCAATTGTATAACATTATATTCTCATACATGCACGTACTTGTTTTTGGGTTTGAGGTGCCAAAAGAAAAGACAAAGCAATTGCTATTGATATGGTGTACAGATTGGACCAAGATCTTGGCAAATTGAAGGCCTAATTGTGTAGTTTTCCCTTCCTCCAGTTCTTTTTAAACTGGGCAATATGTTTGTTCTTACAGATGGTTAAGGACCAAAAAGTGTACTAAGACACTATATTACAAACATGAACACAATCCATGAAGAATGAGTGGTTTGTAAGCATTCTAATTTTTTCTACCCAGATTAAAAATTAACCAAGCAAATAGGAGAACGAAACAAACATGAAAATGAGAGAAACATTGTATTCGAACAATCTCATGGACTGTAGAGTTTTGATGTCTTTAATAGATGTCCATGTTGTCAAAATCAGCCAAACTAGATGCTACTCAATTTGAAGCAAACCCACTTCTGTATCCCTTCTATTATATCTGAGCACCCAGTTCCATGCATACAAAACCCAATGAATAAAGCACAACCCATGTAAGTGAAGTGCCATGCTTGCAGGATATACCCGAATTGGGTTTGCTGAAAAAGGCTTGGGGACATTTAAGCAAATACAATTGGCAGATCTAATGCTAAACTTCACAACCTTTAGCTGGAAATATCAGAAATTACAGGTTTTGGAAGAAACATTGCTCAAGTGTAAATGCCTTAAATGCTCTCCCTCATGTTTAATGGCCGCTCACCTTATTTGGTACAGAATCTGTTTGACTGTTTCGTAAGGCAAAAACTGTGTTATTCAAACAAAATCCCAATTAAAACAGAACCAAAAGAAACCTAATAAACTTGTTACATTCTGCAAGTGCCACGTGTCATTAGTATGCGGGGCTGGGCCTCCCTAAAAGTCCGTTCCCATACTCAAAAATTTCTCCACATTGGGACCCGCTCTGACACACTACTCGTGAGATGTCAGACGCCAGTGCAGTCAACACACAAAAAAACATGTTTTTGGTTGCGTGTGCAGAGATAGGAATGCAGCAGAGGTCCTCTGCAATTGCGCCTTCTCTTGCGTGGGGAATCGTGAAGACCTCTGCAGCTCCAATAAGAACGCGACAAAAAAAAATTTTAATTGGCAAGCGTTAAAAATTGATCAGTTTCATGCAAGTTACCATGCTAAAACATTCAAAAATAAACTAGTATTATAGAAATTGGAATTGCCATGGGTGAAAAATGTTTGAAATAACCGCGAGTTAAGAAATAGCCCGTCGCTATAGTTCCATGGCAAGGACTAATAATGATAAATTGGTTGGAGATATCATATTTCACATCAAACTAATAACAAAGTACTTGAATTTATTGCTTGAAATTTTGAGCATTTAATTTCAAGATATGAAATGCAACTCTTCCACTTTCATAGGCTACGCAAATTAAACATCAAATAAAATTTTGAACCATTCAATCTTTGGTATGTTCCATGAACTTAGTGGCAATGAGGTACGAAAAGGAAAGCAATGAATAGCTGGTGCGTGTGAAGACCAATTCCCAATTTGTATGGTGTGTAACTTTGTTAGTTGTGTTTGAGCATGAGTCGTCGATCTAGAAGAAACTAATGAGAGTCGTCGATCTTGCACCATTCTTCAAAGTTTATAACCAAGGTAATGTGTCCGTAGGGGGTTTATGGTCAAAGCACCAGTATATAAGGTTTTTTGTGCAACAAAGAATTAATGTAAAAAGGGAAAATGATGGACCCAATAGAAGATCCAATGCGTTGTGTGGCTTATTCATTAACGCGGCGTACTCTTGTGTCAAAAACATCATATTCATGTCACTGGGTACTAGTGTATTATTGGGAACATTGATGAGAAGACATGGGCTTGTGCCATGTGCAACTGACAATGCAAAATCAAATCAAGTCAAGGGTTGCACTTCTAACATTTATTTTGTTTCAGGAATTGATAAAAGAAGAGTGTTCGTAGGTGGTGGGCTTACATAAAATTGGAAGTCTTCTCCCATTTTCTTGCAAAGTTAAAATTTAATGAGAACTTTCGTGAATGCAAGTGTGATCAAATCATATAACTAATTATTCAAATAAAACCTTCTAAGATATGAGGTCAGTTTTATAGACATTAGTTGGTACAATAGGAACATGATGAAAATTTAATTTCGTATTATTTTTTTTTTTGAAAAAATTACCCTTCAAAGTTGATTTTTGAGATCACCAATTAAAAAGGTCAAGTAACTTTTCTCCACAATGATATTAACTAGCAATTGCACCTTGGTGTGCAATGGGTACGCCGAAGAGTTGTGGAAGTTGCCATGTATTTAAGTGTTCAAATGATGATTGTCTTGTAACCCTATGGCTGATGTCATTTTTTTTCTCTGAGTGTTGTGAATTAATTTGCATAAGCTTAATGGATTTCAAGATCTCTATGCTTTGCTTAGTAGCTGCTTCAAATGTGTGAGCTTTGATGTTTGGTGTCTGGTCTCTATTTGCATGCATCCCCTTTCTAGATTCTTGATCATGAAATACACCTGGACTCACTTGCATTCCATTAGTTGTCAGCGACGTTTAATAGGCATTATCTTGCAAATATAAGCATGGGCACCACCTACATCATGTTCATTTGTCATTTAGCCTACCATCATGCATCCTCTCATGGGGACGTCACACGATACAAAGATCGATCAAACTTAGTGACCCTCATTAGTGTTATAATTTCACACCTTTGCATAATTTGGAGGTCAAATGGCTTAAAATTAAATTTAGACATGCTATATTTGCTGATGTTGGGCTCTTTTATGGGTGATGTGATGTAGACTGTAAAGCCCTTTTATCTTACAAGCAAGTGAAGTCTAGGTTAGGTAAATGTCTTCACTGGGCCCTCAATGCATGGTTAGTACCTATGTTGTAATTTATATCCTAGAATCAAAACCTAAAAGTTTCCAAAAAAATTACATGGAAGGAAAAATGCTAGAGTTGGGCGCACTTACTAGTATACTCTTTGTCCATTTCTTCAAGAGTTTCCTCTTTGTGACCAAACCCTTTTCTGTTATAATTCTCTTTTCTGCTCAAAGTCCTCCTAAAGGCTTTAGTATCAAATTCCTCAATAGTTGAATCCATGCCAGAACTGAAATACACGTAAATAAAGTGCCAACACACATACATTCTGCGGAAACCGTAAAAGAGCTCTTTGTTGAACATAACTTTGAGACTACCTAAACTGGTAAGGTTGTCTACTATCAGCGGTTAGGTTTAGGTATCCTTACATTAGCCAATAGGATTTTATATGTGAGCATTATAGTGCTCGAAATTGTCTCACGCTGTAAAAAGATGCACTATGACAAATAATTAAATTGGATGGCACTATGTTATAACTAAATTATTTTGCCACTATGTTATAACTAAATTGTATAGGACACTATAATGAACTAATTAGAAAGCCCATTAGTATAATAATTTTGACTGGTAAAGATTTAATTTACCACACATAGGTGTCTCTTCTCAAGTATCCTATAATATTGTTGTGAAAGTAGTAGTCATGGCATGAGCAGAAAAAAAATCGCAGTCTGGATATTATTTTTAATATTCATAATTTTTAAATATTTTTTTTCATATCTTATGTCTTCCCTTCGTGCAATTTACATTAAAATTCAATTCATTAAAGAACACTTAAAAAAATCTAAATCATAGATAGCAAACCAAAAGACTCAAAACTAAATTTTATAAAGATCGAGAATCTCACACCTAAAGGTGGTTTTGGTAATATCCTAATGGAAAATTTATATGCTTTTTCATATAATTCATGTGATTGAATGCAAATTTGACATATCTTGATGAAAATTGTGTTTTTCGTTTTAGATTTGTGGAATAATTCATTCATGTGATTGAATGTAGATTTGGCATACCTTCTTTCTCTCTAAGTTAGTCATTGAGTTTATAGATACCCAAATAAAATGGAATGTGCAATTTTTCATCTCATTTTTTAAATAATTCATATGATTGAATAAGGATTTGATTACCCACATGGAATTTCACTTTTCTTCTTTATTTTTATCAAAATGAAAATTCAAGGATTTTTTTAAATAAATAATACAATTGAATGTGAATTTGATATATACACATTAAATTTGTACTTTGTTTTAACAATTTACATGCTTGAATATGGATTGACATACCTGGTTGAAGATTTTATTAAGAATGATTTCTTGTAATGATGCAGAGGTGGGTAAATTGTGTCTTCTACTCCTAGATTATTAATTTTAGATTGATAATTCGTAATTGTTTAAAAATATTAAATTTCAAGGGATTTTTTTTTATTTGTTTGCATTTGCAGATGATATGGGAATGCAAAAAATGGGGTACATTTTATGTCATAGGAGATCATTGTGTTCAATCTCACTTCGGAAAAACTTTTGTAAAAGGAATATGACATAAAATGCACATCATGAAGTATGCTACTTTGAACATCATGCAAAATTACACAATTCTCTTTAAAAGTTTTTTTACTCAATATTGTTGTTCCCTTAGTACATAGATACATTCGTGAGACAATCCGATCTATTTTGTCAATTTTTAGACCAAGTTAATGGGAGGTGAATGGAACGGGCTACCATGCACAATACACTACTTATAAATGAGAAACGAATATATATCTCTATATCTCCATTTTCCCCTTCTATATGTTCCTCTCTCTCACATCCTCATTTTAGGTTTTCAGTCAATAAACACAAGAAAGGAATGGATCTAGCAGCACCCACCATATATAATGTCTTGCATTCTTTGGATTGTTGGCATGAAACAGCTAATCAAAAGTCAGTCTATCTCTCTTTCTCTATCTCTATTCCTGTCTATGAATCCCTCTCTATATGTCCGTCTCTTATATTTCTCTCTCATGGATTAGAATAAACATGTATACATGGTGGTAAATAAACTTGGTTGTGAATAACATTGAAACCATGCAAGGATGTGTGTTGTTCTATCTTTCTTTCTCTATTTCTCTCTCTACCATTTCATGAGGCTACAATGGAGCTAGATGATCTGGACCAACCCATACAAAGATCCACTTTTTACATTGTAAAAGTACCATAGCTTGATCTTTAATGTAGGGTTTTCCATTGGAATGCTTGACTATATCCCCAAGTCTATCACACAACGAAACACTTTTTTCCACTATGTTGATAGAGTTATGCTTTGTTTTGTAATCCCATGATGGCTAATGATTTTTTGTTTTTAGGAAATGTCTCTTTGATTGTCATGGGTGGTAAAGGTTGAATCTAAAAATAATTATTCATAGGAAGGTTATGCATGTAGCCACGTTTTGTACTTGAAATTTAAAAGTACTTTGAATCCACAATTTTTAGTTCAACATCAAAGATAAATAAGCATATGGTTTGCCCATGCACCCTTTGGCATACTATACACATATTCAAAGTAAAAGTATGGTGGACCTTGGTCAACTCTTTAAGCTTCCATTGCTGACCTATAAGGTGATCTGGAACTCCAAATCCAACCAATCCTTTAACATGGTGTAGTAAACAAAAATTTATATCTTTATTTTTTATAAACAAACCTTTGGAAGACATACTTTCTTTGAGCTTTATCTTTTGAATGGTTTCTTCTGATGGGTTTCATAGTAAACCTTTTTTAAATCTAAGTGCTTTCTTTTATATATCTTTGTCTCTCTCTCTCTCTCTCTCTCTCTCTCTCTCTCTCTCTCTCTCTCTCTCTCTCTCTCTCTCTCTCTCTCTCCCCTACTTTATTTATCTTCCTCACTTCATCTCTCTCTCCCTATCCCTTATTCTTCTCTCTCTAAATGGTATTATTCAATTTCTTCATTATTTTATGGGGCATCAAACTAATTAACATCATGTAATCCTTGGGAATTTTTTGCAATTGTTTGAAAACTTTTATCTTATATGGAAATCCATTTTGGGATTGAATATTTCCATTAATCTTCTTCTCATTATACTCACTTAAGGTCTTTTATAGACAAAATACCTTCCATATACAATGTTCTAATAAGGACCCGAACTAATGACATAACTAACCCATAAAATGTAACAACATAGTTAATTTTTATTAATATTATGTTTATATTTAATTAGATAGCTGAAATATTAAATGATTGGGAAGTTGAAATTAGTTTACCAATATTTAAGAAAATGGATGACATTATAAACCCTCTTTATAATTTTTAGTTTCAATAAATATATTTCATATATTTTTATTTATATGATGTACAATGTAAATCTCTAGTATATCTAATCTTTGGATCTAACAATAGTATATCTAATATTAATTCATCAAGCACATAGGTGCTCTCAATGCCTTCTCCATCATTCATAACTTATGCTTGGTTTTTGTCTATATTAAAAAACTTGCATTTGTTACTCATCTCTTGCTCCTACCTATTTTTTGGAACATATAGATCTTCAAGAATTTGTTTTTTTCTTTCAATATGGAAAAAGTAGAGTATATTGAAAAAAGTTTCATTTGATGCCATGAGAAGGAAAAACCAGTTAGTTTTTTTGCGATTGTAGTGTGGGAATGAGATTTTGCATGGGTAGGAAACTTTATTCTCCTGAATTAAGTTGATCCTATCATACTATTTTATGCATATTTTTCTTTACAATATTTTATGGGACATGAATTGGATGTCCCTGAGTAGGAGGTCCCGCTTGACACCTCACCCAATACAAATACTGCCAAGAGGTTCAATTCCATCAACAAAAATTTGATTTCTAAGGTGAAATCAAAGCTTGCCTTGCCTTTGCTATTCTCTGTATGCTTGAATGGTCATTCATCTTCATAGATATTTTTCCCCTCATTTGCATCTCTAGGTGAAAGAAATTAAAGGGACTCAAGCTTTGGATCTTGGATACAAAGCGCCATGACACGGATCTAGAATGATTGTGATCCATGTTCGAACCCCACCACTGTCATTAAAAATTACTTTTTAGTGTGGATGAAGTGTAAAATTGCTATTGACTGTTTAACCATTGAAATAGATGATGTTTAAATAGAGTGAACTGAATATCTATCAAATACCAGTTGATGGTGAGCAGACAAAGATCACTTCCTATAGGAATCAGTGACTCACAATGTTCATTCCATGTTCATGGCTCATTGACTACATGGGAATATGAGAGGAATTAAAGAAATTGTGGCCACTGGAATTGTAGCCTAGGTTTTTGGGGCCACAACTCAGAATTCTAGCCACTAAATAACAGTCGCTAATAACAACAATGCTGCTAAAATAGAATTTGAACATATGAGCATAGTATAAAGAGTGGTGTTAGTGTATATAAACATGCATATTGCGATGTGCTAACTTTGTGGGTTGTTTGTTCGATCGAGGCTCATGATGGGCGTGCTAGCAGTTGCATGAAATTTATGGGCAACAGAGTAGTCGATAGGGTGAAATGTTACATAAGTTTATTTTAAATAAGAATAAGAGTATGATCATGCTATAGTAATGGGGTTTTGGTTTTTGTCTGTTCAACGGTCCAAATTCAAATTGATAAGGAAAATTCATTAGAAATGACAGATAGTATTGCATGTGGACAGACAGTATTGCATGGGATTGTCAAATGCAAATTGACCTAACGATAAAACTCTCACCAAAAGGTAATGATGCAATTGCACACCAAGAATCCAAACTTGCTAGCTATCCATATGAAGTTTTGTTTAGCATGTCATGACATATACTTTATGCCTCATCAATCAACCTTATTACTATAAATAAAATTTTAAATTTTATCTTATAAATTTAGTTTTAAGTTTTAAACATTAAAATCAATAAATGTATTTATTTTTTCCATTTTCTCTTTTAAGACATTTGTTTTTATATAATAATATATGAAACACTTTACACCACTACAATTAATGTCAATATAAATCATTATTTCGTGATAATTACGAACTAAGCTGTACTTATCAGTGTAGGAGCACCTTGTTCACTGAATGCCTTCAAAAGGCAAAATTGTAAAGTTTGAGTTTTCAAATGTAAAAGCATGTAAAAAAAGGTCATGAGGAGGTTATAGTCTCAAATAGGTCTCTAGGAGGTTAGATATGTCAAGTTACAAAGGTTGTTATTGCATTTTTTGCAAGAAAATGAAGAGTTATGTTGAAATAGGAAGATTTGAATGATGAAGGTGAAGGGGCAGTTATTATAACTGATGTAAACATCTATTTAAAACCTTGTAAAAGTGAGATGTGGGAGAGAGATTATATCTTGAAGTTATTTTGATGATAAAAGCACTCTGTTCTGCCAAGACAACTTTTCTTTTTCTCTGTTTCAGGCCTTGTATGGACTGTACGGTGACTCTTAGACTCCATTTTCAATTTTCTCTCATAGTACTCAGTGTTAGTTCCTATTTGGAGAAGATTTGAGGAATTTTCATTTAGTTTAAGGCATTTAAGAACATATTCTATAGTGACTGTTTTGTAACCCTCAAAATAAGGGTTTTGAGAGTCTAATTAGGGTTTAATGACTACTCCACCGATTTAGGTATTGTAGTTCGGTGGAGTAGGTTAAATTAGGGTGTTTTAAGTGTTGAGTGTATTGGCAGGTGCAGGGAAAGTAAATATGCAAAGATCTTATTGATGTCCCCACATAATTTTTTGAATGTTGCCATGAGAATTGGTGGTTCCAGGTTGGTATTTGATGTATATGCATTCAAGAAGGTTAGGAATCAATCATTAGAGCATGTGTAGAACTATTCTAACAGGTTCCAAGTGTTGGCTAAGAGAAATTGATTGTGGAGATGGTCAAACCAATAAACCATGTTTGTATTCAAGCATAATTAGGCCTTATTTCAATGTGGACAGTCATGATTTAATGGTGTTGTTACAAAAAAAAATTGTCTCCAACTTTGAAAACTTTTAAAAATGCTTAAAAGGAATCCCAAACCCTCTCACAGCTTGGTTTGTGGTCTGTATAAGAAGATATTGTTGATAGTCCCTTATTGCAGGGCTACAAGAGTATGGTGTAGTCTTTCAGAAAGAACATTGGATTGAAGCATTGAGGTTGCTTGCAGGGTTTGGTAGAAGTGAATTTGATATGTAGTTCTCATAAATGCTCCTAAGGATTAGTTAAGTTGAGAGCAAGAGTATTGTAAACATTGCCTTGAATTTGAGTGATTGAGTTGAATTGTGAAGTTTCGAACAGTCATAAAGAAGTGATGAAATATGAATGGGCAATCTTTGGTAATTGTTTATTCTGATTGAGATAGAGTTATTGATGTGTAGAAGGTTTTGTGAAACTTTGTTTGGGCCCTGATTTCAATCTTGGTAATTTGAGTTAAGTGTTTGTGAAAGGAAAAGTGAACATGAGATGAGTAATCTAACAAATGATATTTTGAGTTTGTCAAATGAGATAGAGAAACCAAGATGTCTTCCCCTAACTTGCATCAAATTGGTATCAAAGCTAGCTAATCTTGTGTTTTTTAAGTTGTTGGTTGTAGGTGCTTGATCCATCTTAAAACTACATTAAGGAAGTTGTGTGTTGGTTACAGACAAGGATGAGTCTGTGTTCACCATCCTCCAATAGAGATTAAGCTGGGGAGAAGGTGCAGAGAGAGTGAGGCCACTGGGAGAAAAGGTGGTAGGTGCATCTTCCAGGATCTATTGTTGGGTAAGATGGATGGTTTGCTAAGGTTGTGAGGTGAGGTAGTGAGGGAGATGGACACCTGTCTGAGAAGCACTTGAGTCTGTAGCCATATGAAGAATTCAAAGTCAGTTTGAGAGCACTCCACTAATGGGAGTAGATGAAGAGATGCTTGGTCAGAGAAGGTCAAGAAGGAACTGTTGAAAGAAAGGGGAGATTGCTTAGAGAAGCAATGTGAAAGGACAGTCATGTGTCCTTTTGAATGAGAAGAGTGATTAGTGAACCTGATGGCAGAAAAATAGAAAGGCAAGAGACAAAGAAATGAAGACACAATTGAAGACAAAGAATGGAAACAAGACAAGAGAAGGGAGGAAGAAGCAGCCCAAGATAAATTTGAAGTTGATATGTAGGTGCAAGAACAAACAAGGTTGATACTACATGTTTCCAAAGGGACTTGGAAACTTTTTGCAGGTTGGTTGTATGGTGCAGGAGCACCTTGTTCACTGAATGCCTTCAAAAGGAAAAATTGTAAAGTTTGAGTTTTCAAATGTAAAAGCATGTAAAAAAAGGTCATGAGGAGGTCATAGTCTCAAATAGGTCTCTAGGAGGTTAGATATGTCAAGTTACAAAGGTTGTTATTGCATTTTTTGCAAGAAAATGAAGAGTTATGTTGAAATAGGAAGATTTGAATGATGAAGGTGAAGGGGCAGTTATTATAATTGATGTAAACATCTATTTAAAACCTTGTGAAAGCGAGATGTGGGAGAGAGATTGTATCTTGAAGTTATTTTGATAATAAAAGCACTCTGTTCTGCTAAGACAACTTTTCTTTTTCTCTATTTCAGGACTTGTACAGACTGTACAATGACTCTTAGACTCCATTTTCAATTTGCTCTCATAGTACTTAGTGTTAGTTCCTATTTGGAGAAGATTTGAGGAATTTTCATTTAGTTTAAGGCATTTAAGAGCATATTCTATAGTGACTATTTTGTAACCCTCAAAGTAAGGGTTTTGAGAGTCTAATTAGGGTTTAATGACTACTCCACCAATTTAGGCATTGTAGTTCGGCAGAGTAGGTTAAATTAGGATGTTTTAAGTGTTGAGTGTATTGGCAGGTGTAGGGAAAGTAAATATGCAAAGATCTTATTGTTGTCCCCATAGAATTTTCTGAATGTTGCCATGAGAATTGGTGGTTTCAGGTTGGTATTTGATGTATATGCATTCAAGAAGGTTAGGAATCAATCATTAGAGCATGTGTAGAATTATTCTAACAGGTTCCAAGCGTTGGCTAAGAGAAATTTATTGTGGAGATGGTCAAACCAATAAATCCTGTTTGTATTCAAGCATAATTAGGCCTTATTTCAATGTGGATGGTCATGATTTAATGGTGTTGTTACAAAACAAAATTGTCTCCAACTTTGAAAACTTTTAAAAAGGCTTAAAAGGAATCCCAAACCCTCTCAGAACTTGGTTTGTGGTATGTATAAGAAGATATTGTTGATAGTCCCTTATTGCAGGGCTACAAGAGTATGGTGTAGTCTTTCAGAAAGAACATTGGATTGAAGCGTTGAGGTTGCTTGTAGGGTTTAGTAGAAGTGAATTTGATATGTAATTCTCATAAATGCTCCTAAGGATCAGTTAAGTTGAGAGCAAGAGTATTGTAAACATTGCCTTGAATTTGAGTGGTTGAGTTGAATTGTGAAGTTTCGAACAGTCATAAAGAAGTGATGAAATATGAATGGGCAATATTTGGTAATTGTTTATTTTGATTGAGATAGAGTTATTATGTGTAGAAGGTTTTGTGAAACTTTGTTTGGGCCCTGATTTCAATCTTGGTAGTTTGAGTTAAGTGTTTGTGAAAGGAAAAGTGAACATGAGATGAGTAATCTAACAAAGGATATTTTGAGTTTGTCAAATGAGATAGAGAAACCGAGATGTCTTCCCCTGACTTGCATCACTTATTCATTAAAATAAAACTACAGTTTCACCTTGGGATATTAGTGTTCAATTTATTTTTTCAGCACACATTACAACAATGCAAACAAATCAATTTATTCAATATATTTTTAACATAATATTATACCATAAAATTGTACATTTATATTAAATATTTAATTATAATTTAACTATATTTATTTTACCTATAATATACAATATCTAATTTAATTATACCTATTATTATATAGTATATTTAGCTGATAGGCTATTAGTGGGAGGACCATCACCAAAAAATTATGATCACCATATTATTCCGCTATTTCGATGCGTTTGCTCGTGAATTTCGTTTGTCATTTGCCGTTAAGTGTAAATTGCTCGGTTAAAGAAAACTTGCGCATTAAATTTAAAATAATATAAACTTAGTTATGAATCGGACGTATTGATGAAGGTACACCCCAGAATTTCCTGACACCGACTTTTTTAGTTTTTTTTGCCCTGAAAAATTTCATGCTGGGAAATTTTCTAAATTCGTCGGTTTTTAAAGTTACTGGAATGCAAAGTGTCCACACCAGGGCATACCACATAAACCACTGTAATTATCCATGCGTCTCTCTGTGTTGTGTGTCCACTGCATGCTTAGCCTATGATCTAACAAATACAACTTTGATTGGCTTTAAAACTCTATAATTTTGAAATACATAATCATCTTGCCACACTGAAGCAAAAATTCCTTCAAAATTATAGAGATTGAATCACTCTGTATTCTTATTTATTGTCTTGAACAAACTTTCCATTGATTTTAAGTTAAAGGCAAGAAATCTATAGACTGGGATGGCACTGCAATGGGTTGTTTTAGGGTTTGTAGCATTAACAGAGGCAATTATACTGGTGGTTTTAACAATGCTAGGATTAGCATCCATTATTAATTGTGGTACCTTTCAGCCTGTTTTTGCTGCTAGATATCTACTAGAAATATGAGGTGAGTCCAGCTTGTGAAGGACTCACCTAAATTCAAAGGAATGCCTTTCTTGTAGCAGCCTTGTTTCTTTTCTACTGGCTTATCTTCCGTGTTATGCACTTGTTGGTTCATCTCAAACATATGATAGGGCAAATCAAGAAGCTCAAGGACTTGGATTAAGGTACTTGTATGTTTGTTTCTAAATTATATTGTTCATTGAAGTAATTATAAATATTTCAGAATTTTTTAAAAAATTCAACAATAAATAATATATTTTTAATATATTAAATAAAACCTATTTTGTAAGGTAGGAAATATTGATTAAAGAGAAAAATAATACATATCGATGTGAGCCATAAAAGCGCCAAATACACATATAGGGGAAAAGACCTAATAGGTGAGATAGTTCCAATGGTTGAGATAGTATATGTGCATTTAAGGCCTAATATTTTTTGAAGTTTAGTACTAGTAGTTGTGACTTTAAGGTTGTTAGTGTTACTATAAGTACTAATAATTGAATGAAATGTGCCCTCTAGATTTAAAAAGCAACCAATCATGTGATGCCACAACAACCCACCAACAAAACATGACTTAATGCACACCTAGTGGTCCACCCTTTTTTAGGGGGAACTATTTGACACCTCAACAAAAAGCATACTGATGTGGCATCATATTTGATGATGTGGCCCTGAAACCTTAGTTATAAGCAGAGGCATTGCCAAGTAAGCTATATAAAATTTTTGGAGTGATTTGAAATTGCCACGTATGATTTTGAGAGACATGAAGTTAGGGTGCACCATATAATCAAATAAAAGTGCCAAATACACATATATGCCCTTCACCATATAAGCAACTACAGACGTCACACATAAAAGCGTAAACAATGGGACCCACCTCAATCCAACGTGGAATACTATGATCAATGGTCCTGATTCCAAGAGCATGTTCAACTGTCTGATCTTGAGAACGTGGCATTTCTTTACATATGGTTTTGGCAGCGACAAGTTTTATACTCATTTGTTTGATATGCTTCTATTTTTTCTCTCATTTGTTTGATATGCTACTATTTTCTCTCTCAGTGCACTTAAACTTTTTCTTCTTTAGTTTTACTATTCTGTCTGCAACCAACGGCCGTGCATTTTGAACATTTCAGGTACGTGGTTCAATTCTCCTAAGCAGCAACTTGCATTACGGTATCAATACGTGAGATTCAAAGGCAATCTGGAAATTACCTCTGGGAAGTCTCCTCAAGAAACTGACTTAGCACCGTTCAACGGGCGGATTTCAAAGCATTTAAAATTTTAAATAGGGTTTTTAAGAGCAAATGACGGCTAGACACGAAAAAAAACATTCTACCTGACGCACAAACAAAAAATGAAATTCGTGGCAGAGGACATTTAAATGACATGAGACTTATTCTGACACGATTTTTTCCCGGCATGAGAAAATAACAAACGAAAACTGTGAATAGAAAAAGACCGGTGAGAAAGATGAACGGACGGACAAAAATAACAAATGAAAATCGTGAATAGAAAAAGTTCCGGTGAGAAAGATGGAACGGGCAAGATGATTTCAATCGTCTTGCACGGTTCTGCATAACCCTGTACCGTCGATTTCGAAAGTCAGCTCTGTCTTTCACAAAGGGAACGCCTTCGGCGTAATAAGTGCATAATGTAACAATTTCCTATTCCATCTTTCATTGTAGTTAGTGTAATGAAAGAATTCCACCATGTTAGGGGCTCGGTTGAGTAGTGCTTCTTAGAATTAACACAAAAATATATTTCTTGATATATAATGGTGTATTTGACTTATTGGTGTTCTAAGGATGGTATCAATTAAAAAATGCTTTAGAGCTAGAAATGATGAAGATTGCATGCATTATTGATATTTCTAGGGTTTCTATTATACCATATTAAAATTTATATGTATTGATTGTTGGTGTACATATCTATTGATATATCAATTGATATTTCTAGGGTTTCTATTGTATCGTATTAAATTTTATATGTATTGATTGTTGGTGTATTTAATTTTTTATTGATTGATATCAATTGATATATGCAGTTCAATCAATACATATAAAATTTATTATGTATAGATTGTTAGTACATACATATCAATTGATATTTCTAGGGTTTCTATTGTATCATATTAAATTTTATATGTATTTATTGTATCATTTAAATTTATGGGTTTCTATTATATCATATTAAATTTATATGTATAAATATTTCTAGGGTTTCTATTGTAGCAAATTAAATTTTATATGTATTAATTTTTAACCTCTAACTAAATTATAAACCCTAAACCTTAAATTTAGAGTTTACATAATATGGTTTAGGGCCTAGGGTTTATGTTTTAAGATGAACATAGTTTGTTCTAGGGTTTTAGGTTTGAAAAATAAATTTACATTAAACAACAAAGAAAAAATTAAAAAAATAAAATGTGTAAACTGGAGAGCTGTGTAGCTCAAAATTTTACAAATTGGTTCTCATGGAGGGAGGAGTTGGAGCTAGGACACTGTTGACGTTGTTAGATGCAAGTACACATTTTGAGCTCCAATTCCTATTCATTGTCAATGTGCAAACAAAAGCAAATGAGGTCATGGGGTGAAAAATATAATACCTTTTTAGAACAGCTACCCATTCCTAAATGGGTTCCTGTTTCTTTTAAGAACAAGTACATGTTCCTAAATGAGTACACATTATTAATGGTACTTGTTTAGAAATGGAAGCTTGAACCATAACATGTTCTTGTTCTTTACGAATAGACATTTAGGTTTAGGCTCTCGTTCCTAAACACATTTGCATGTTTTTACAAAATGTGTACGCATTCTTGTCAGCAAATTTTTTACCTGTGTTGCTTCCACTAAAAGTGGACCCAACTTCTTGCTTTTACCCATCACTAAGATTTTCCCTCAAAGTTTACCTTTTTTTAGTAGTTTCTTTATTTTTAGGATAGAAACTCTATATTGTGGGTTTTAAAATATCAAAGAGTTATCATTTTGCACAAAGCTAGATTCCCCATATAGGTTCTAGTGAAGGTTAGAGAGGTTGCCCTCCTAAACCATGCCATCAAAGAATGTATATATATGGTCTTGTGCTCATGTACCCTCGAGTATATTGCAAGACCACTTAGGATTTTTTCAAAACCTAGCCCTAGGAAGCCATCATCTTTCTATCACCTATGATGCATTGATAAGCATTAAGCCATGGGAAGCTACTGACATGTCATACTAGATCTATTAGGATCTATATATTCATGGTCTCACAAACTAGATACTCCCTATATCAACCTTTCTTTTTTCCCTCTTTATTCTTGTCCATCTTGGCCTATTTGGAAGCAAGTGGAAACCACCACCAACAACTATTTTCTTCAGAACCAATAGAGTATAGGGCACAAAAATACATATAGAAGGGTTTGAACAAAGACCACCACTAGCTATTATTTTCAAAATCAATAGGATACAAGGATAGAAGTGCATGCAGAAGGGTTTGCATAGAACAATCAACATAGTCTATAATTCTCAATCTAGGCACTGTACAACAAATTGGTCTGTAGATTTACCTGAGAAGGATCTAGAATAAAAACCCCCGAATTAAAAGAATATGGAGAAAAGTAATTTTTTTCTTTTTTCCATTTCCAGTTGGTTATATCATTGCAATCGTCTTGTTGTGTAGATCATTTTGAGACATACATCTATAAACTTTTTAGGTACCCCACCCACCTCATGGTTGTGTCGATATGTTTCGACACATATTAAATGGAACAAAAGTTTTCTAATCTTAAAACCCAAATTTTAGAATTGACACAAATGATCAATGGTCTTAATGTCCAAAATGCAATGCACCTCTCCAACCAATTAAATAGTTTGTGTCTATCTAAGATTGGAAATTCATCTGGCTATGTGCCTAATGGCCCAAAATTGGACTTCCCTAGATTTGACGGCATAGATCCTACTAGTTGGCTTTATATAGCTAAACAATACTTTGGTCTCCATAATACTTATACAACAAACATGGTCCCTATTGCATCATTCCACTTGGAGAAAGATGTTGTACAATGATGAACCTAATTGGGCAAATTTTGTCAAACAATTGTTAGTTCGGTTTAGCCCTAGTGACTATGAGGATTTTACTGGTGCTCTTACCAAATGCGGATACCAAACTAGCATAGTTCATAAATACCCAATAGAATTTAATTGATTCACTAATCACACCCAAGTATCTTATCTAACTCATTTTTCACAAGTTGCCTTATGGCCTTAAGGATCCAATATGCTTTGAGGCTAAACTATTCAAACCTAATGATATGATGGAAGCATTGGTATTGACAAAACTCATAAAGGATAAGCTCATTGCTTAATGTCATTTTTAAAAAATACTCCCTTCAAGAACACCATAAAACCGTTCCCTCTTCTGTAATAGCCTTTAGAAATCACTCCCATAAAACACCTCACTGAAGTTGATATGCAAGGTCAATAAGAAAAGGGGCTAAGCTATAATTATGATGAAAAATTCATAAGGGGCCATAAATGTGTGGAACAAAATCTATATCTCCTTGATGTTGAGTCAGATCTAGATGCCAAGGATTGGGAAGATGCTTTAGAAACCCAAGAATAAGAATTTCCTATCATTGATTCATCTCCCATGGACTCCCATCTAGAAATTTCTATCCATGCCCAAGAAGGGGTCACCACTCCTCAAACTACAAAAGACAAAGGCTATTTCAAGAATATTCCCCTCACTAAATTCTCATTGAATATGATAGCACACATAACTTCATTGATCCACAACTCACAAAGCAATTTAATTGATTTGTGTGTCCATGCTCCATCTTTGAAGTTATGATCACCAATGGTGGGAATTTGCCATGTAAAGAAAAATGCCACAATGTTGGATTACTATGGGGGACTATAACATTCATTTGGATATGTTTTAATTACCCTTGGGAAATTATGATGTAGTTCTTGGGGCTCAATGGTTCTGTATCTTTGGCCCAACCTTGTGGGATTTCTCTAAACTTTGGATGCAATTTTCTAATAATGGGTAGAAGAACACATTGAAGGGTTGTACCCCTGGGTCTACTAGTCTTATTAGCTCACATAGAATAGAGAAGTGTTTTAATAAAAATTCCCATGGGGGTCTGTTAGTACTCATTTATGTTTAGGGTTTTAGGTTTGAACATTTGTAGATTTTCCCATTCAAACCATGAATTTTCTGAGTCATGGGGTTTTGCATTGTTCTGCCTATTCTGATGCTGGTTTTCTGTGGTGGGTTCCTGGTTATTAGGTTTCATCCTTATGCTTTAGTGTTCATAGGTTGACTAGCCCCCATGTAATGTTTTACCGCCTTTTCTTGTCGCACTCATGAAAAATGTTAAGTTTTTGTATGTGCAATTGCAAATGTATGTTGGTGGGCTTGTGAAATCTCTATCGGCCTCCAAAAAATGATAAAGAATTGAGTTATATGCATTTTAAATGCATATCGGGTTGCATATACAAACAGGGAATCTTCTGCAAGATTCCTAGAATATTTTGCATTTCTATGTCGGGTCTGCTTGTATATCGGGCTTGTATGTTGGACATGCAAGCGAAATGTGCAAAGGGAATATACAGTGAAAAATATGCAAAGAGTTGATATACATTAAATACAGTGGGATGCTCATCGGCAAGACAAAACTCATTGGTGGCCAAGCTTTTTTCTCTCTCCGAAGGGCCGATGCACATTTGGTGGGGTCCGCTGTTGCATATATCCTAGGTTTGTTTGGCATTTGGGTGCATTCCTCTCATATTCTGTGAAAGATTCCCTATTTGTATGTGAGAGGGTTTTGTGTGTTTGTGTTTATATTTTCGACATACAAAGGTGCCAATATACTTTTGCTACAGTGTTGCGGGGGAGATACAAGTGGTGGAGGCCACGGAGATATAAGGGCGAATGTATATGCATTATGCATTCAAGAATATACAAATGGACAGATGCAAGGCAGACGTAGCCAAGGAATTAATTGTACTTGTGAAATGTTTTGATGTCCGCCGTTGTATATTTGGGATTGTATATTCCAAATATACAATCGAATGTGTAAGCTGATATACAATGAAGAAATATGCATTCCAGACCCAAAGGAGAAGTCAGATGTGGCGGATAAACTTTTGGGATCCACCCTGTATGTATGAGGTGTTTGTATATGCAGTTATACATTAAGATATGCAAGAAAAAGGACATACAACCTGGACGCAATGGAGGAATAAAATGCAGTGAATAATAATTTGAGGTCCGACTTGTATATAAGGTGCTTGTATATGCTTTTACATGTACAAGGCGATAGGTGCAAAATGAGGAAGACGAAAAGTTAGCAGTAGGAGTATGTAGTGCCTACATGGCACGATATTACAGGTGGGTGACTTTTAAGCATTTGTTTGGAGCCGTTTGTTTCAGCGATGGAATCAAAATCAACGGCTATCTTTCAAGTTTGCAGCAGCAATAGTTTCTTTGTATCTACGGCCACATTTGGGTTGGAAAAATTCCAGAGGCTTGCTGCTGCTGCATCTTCAGGGTGCTGCGAGTAGCTATGGCATTAATGGCAGTTTCAGGAGGCACGATTGATCGAGGTGATAGGTCAACCGCTCGATTGAAGATGAAGATCCAAGAGCGGCGGTGCAAATCCCAATTCCACCTGCTCATTCCTCTTTGTCTCTCTGTAGCATTGAATATTTTTGAGCGCCATTCCTCATGCATTGAATCTGGCAGATTTTTGATTTGCCTTGTATTTAATTTTTGTTGGGTACACAGTCTTGGTATAAAAGCCAAACTGTGTTACTCATTGTTGTTGTTGAAAACTAGACAAAAATTTTGGTGCTATAATAAGATATGACTTCATTGGTGGCTCTGTCTTGGCTATCTTATGAGTTTATGAGTCTCATGTTGTATGTTTTTTTGCATAAATCTACTGATATCATGCTGATTTAAATAAGTAATGCTATATTACATGTGTTTTGTTATTTGTCTCCAAATTGAGTGTGTTCTTCTTATGAATCTAAGCATTTAAGGGGTGTTTATGATTCTAGAATATAGGTTTGCTGTGTTGAATGCTTGATTTCTTACTTCTGCTCAAGGAGTAGATTAAACGTTTCAGATCAAGTGTTGGGAAGAAGACATTGCAATAGGGATATTAGTAAGTAGAGATAACAGGATACTCTGTTTTGGGCAGTATCTGTAAGGTAGATACTAAAAAATCCCCTTGATATCCAGTCTTTGATATATGTTCAAGCTGGCCATTCACATGTGTATGTCTATTAACTCCGAGCCCTGGATAGGCACCGATCCAGTCTTGTATTGAGGTTGCAACCCAAAGTCTTAGTTTTACATCCAGACATAAAATCAAACTTAAACTTGAAATCAAACCATTAGGACTTTAGAGGTAGTTTAGGACCAAAATCCTATGTCTACAACTGAATATAGGCCCAAAGCTAGCCCCTTTACACTTATCTCACAGTTTTGGTCTACATAAGAGAGGATTTATCTACTTTGTATCAACATCCAAGCAAGTTTATGTGCATATGTCATAGATGTTGAGTAGGGAATACCCCCCTTGGTTTTGCAGAGCCTAAAGAAGAAGAGTAGATATTTATAAAGTCTATCTCTTGTACTGTTGGCCCCTGGCCCGGGGATCCTGTTGATCAATGACGCCTACTTTGTAGGGATAACTGGGAACAAGCATCCAGTCTAGGAAAATTACCAACAGATTTGGCGACTCCGTTGGGGAACTGCTTTGTAAAGGAACCTTGATTTTAAAAGAAAATATTTCCTAGTTATAGGTGGCGACTCCGAACCAATCTCCCAACCGGTAAAGTAAAAATTTGTATGCAAGGGAGAAGATCCCTGCGTAATTCTCTATCTAAAGAATTACCCAGAAAAATGATGTACAAAAGAAAAGGGACTGCACAAGCCAGTCAGGAGGATTGTCCTAGAAGTAATGATAATATGTAGGACAATCCAGGATCTTCAAAGCAAACAATACCTTATTTTTCAAACACTGAGGCTGAGATCCAGAATGTATATGAAAGACAACAGGGTAGTGGATTGAAAATGAGATCGGAGGTGTTTCAAGAATGCCCTTTCCATGATTCCCCTGATAGATTTGAAGAAGCTAAATCCCCAAGGGATGACAATGATGATCAGAATATAATGGGACCTTCCTCCTCTATGCCCAAAGAGGAATAATTAGCTGAAGAAATCAAGAGTCTGAGGGCAGAATTAGAATATTTGTAGGCAGTAAAGATCAGAGATGACATGAGACAAAAAGTGCAATCTCTGAGGATTGCTCAGAATGATTCAGTCCCCACCCTTGAAAATGCAAATATGCAAAGAAACCAGCAAAGAAATGAAGTCCATGATCAGCATAATGATCAAAGACAGAATGCAAATAATGCTAGAATACCATTGAATAATGTAAGAAATTAGAATGCAAATAGAAATGTAAATGCAAATCAGTTTGGCAGGTAACCTATGTAGTTGGACAGATTTAGACAACTGGTTTTTGATGGCATTCCTGTTACCCAAATCCTATTAACAAACATGTGAGGCCGCAAGTGTGAAAGTTTTTAGGAAATAATACTGTGTCAGGAGAAGACCACTTAAAAGCTTTTCAAAATATTATGGACAACTTTGAGGTTGAGCATGAGGATGTTTTTATTAAATTATTTATGCAATCCTTAGTTGATAAGGCTAGAGAATGGTACAAGGGTCTGCCTGACAGGAGTATTTCATCATGGGATGACTTCAAAAGAATTTTCAAAGAACAATATGGTGACAAAATTGATCCTAGTTTTTTCATAAATGAGTTCACTGGCATTACCAAGGGATCAAATGAACAGGTTGCTGATTTCAATGCTAGATTCACTAAGGTGTTGAACAAACTACCACATCACCTAAGGCCTAATGAACCTATGTGCATAGTGTTGTACATAAATGCTTTTGATGTTAAAACAGCTTATGGATTAAGAGATAAGGGTCCTCACAGCCTCAGAGATGCCTTTAAAATAGCAACAAATATTGAAAATAATAGAAAAGCATCTGGTAAGACAAACATAAGGGATGATGTAAAACTTTTGCAAAATCCAAATACTAAATCTCAAAGCGTTCAAGGCAATATATCTACTCCTAAGGATAAATTAGATAAAGTGACAACTATTGTCAATGACTTGAGCTATAGAATGGCAAAAAATGAAAAAGGGATAGGTCCTGACAGGCAAGTTTACCAAAGGCAAGAAAGAAGACCATCATTACATGACATGCCATATAATACCAACTGGCATAATGGTAAACCCATTCTTCCAAACAGCAACCCAAATCCAAGGACTCAAAATGTTAAGGAAACACCTGATCCTTTGAAGAAGACTGTTAATATTGTTAATGACACCCGATGGTGTATAATATGCCAGATGCCTCACTCACAGTCACAATGTATGATTGCTCAGTCTCTATATAATAATGCCATAGCCTGTGATGAATGCAATGAGCCGCATTGCATGGAGGATGATAATGTCAATATGCTGTTTACAAATAGGGAATATCCTTTTCATGATGTTGATGCAAGCATAAATAATGAGGTTCAGGCATGCCAGTAGTTTCCCTGTGATGAAGATGATGAGGATAGTTATGGTTATGCTCAGGACTTACACAATTTTTTGAATAACTTGAGGAGACCTTTTGATGAAGAAATTAGAGCCTTCACAGCTGCAGCAGTTGCTCAAGTCAAAAGCAATTACAATCTCAGGGGTAAAGCTCAGGTAAGTAACTCACACCAACCAAAGTATACTTTTGTGAACCAACCAGTGCACAGTCATAAAGGGACTGAAACACAAAAGAAGCAATGGAGCAATAATAAGAAAAATTTTAAGCAAAAAATAGGTCATGATTCTCAAGGGTTAGAAAATAGAATCCCCTAGGTTGAGGATCAAAACAAAAAATGTCAGATCAAAGATGACAGTCAGGGAGCCACAAAAATTAAAGCTGGATCATACCAAAATAAAAATAAAACCGTGGATCAGGTTACAACTGTTATACAAAGTTATGCTCCATTTGACATTGCTCAGGTTTTGTCCCAGGTAAAGATCTCTGTTCCATTGATGAAGCTAATGAAAGTTGAGGAGTTCAGAAATAAAACATTGTCCTTGATTTTAGGAGTACCCTGTCAAGCTAATCAGAATATTGAGACTCAGGGTAAGAAACAAGCCATGTGTGTTGATGAGGGTGAGACTCCTGAAGTATATCTGGGGGTAACCATGACAAAATGCCCTTCACAGGTTGAACCATTTTATGTCTCTCTTGTCATAAATGGAAAAGTGGTTAAGAATTGTATGCTTGACTCAGGAGCATCAACAAATATCATGCCTTTGGCCATTATGCAGCAAGTTCGGTTAAAGATAGATAAGGCATGTGAGAAATGCTATGCCATGGATGCTAGAGAAGTACCTGTCATTGGAATTATGAAAGATGTAGAGTTTAGACTGGCAGCATATCCTGAAAAAACCTACAAAATAAACATAACAGTTGTTGATATCATGCCACAATATGGCATGTTATTGTCAAGAAGGTGGGCAGCATTGATTGGTGGGAGTATGCAATTAGACCTGTCATATGCTATGATTCCAATGAATGGCAAGGATGTCAAATTGATTAGAGAAGAAAGGTCACCAGATACAATAGAGGACCAAGAGTCAGAGGAGCATATATGTTTTGTGGACACTAACTGTGATAATTTTAGAATTGTCTCAGATGATAAAGAGGATAAAGGGAGAGATGTTTGCATTCGAGAGCTTGACCAACATGGTCTATGGACCATGTATTTTGATGGAGCTTGTTCGAAGGAAGGCTCTGGTGCTGGAATTGTATTTCTCTCTCTAGCTGGTAAGCTTATAAAATTCTCTTTCTTGCTGAAGTTTTCTTGTACAAATAATATTGTAGAGTATGAAGCTCTGTTATTAGGATTGAATGTTGCTTTGAAGCATGGGATCAAGATGCTCAAAGTATTTGGGGCTTCAGAGTTAGTTGTTTCCCAAGTCAGAGATAAGTATGCATCAAAGAATAAGAGGTTAAAATAGTATAAGCATCTTGTTTGGGATACAATTGAATTGTTTGATGATTTTTCAATAAGCTGGATAGAGAGATCAAAAAATGTCAGGGCAGATTTTCTAGCTAATGTAGCCATAAGGCCAGATGACATTACTCTGACAGATGTTACAAATGTTGAGATTAAACTTAGACCTGCAGTGCCAGATAATGTATGCAGCTGGCAAGTATTTGATGATGATAAGGATTTGTTGAAATTTCTACATTGCATTGATGAATATGAGAACTAGGAAATGGATTTTCAGAACTTTGTAGAGGTTGTAGATGGAAAAGAAACTCTCTTAGGGAAAGAGGTAATTCAACTCAAGACGAATAAAATCCCTAGAGGGCTGGTTGCTTTAGAGAGATCATTTGACAATAGGGACCAATATGTTACAAAGGCATCTCCAACAAATAAGAATGATTTAGAAGAGATAAACTTGGGGACATCTCATGCCCCCAAGAAGGTATACATTGGTAAACAGCAGAACTATGCTGATTACACTACTGAGAAAATATAAGCATGTCTTTACCTGGTCATATGAGGACCTGAAAGCTTATAGAGAGGATTTATTTCGGCATGAAATCCCTTTGAAGCCTGGAGCTAAACCATTTAAACAAAAACAAAGACCTATCAACCCAACTTTAGCTCCAAAAATGTAAGAAGAGCTTATGAAGCTTAGGGAGGCTGGAGTAATTATGCCCATCAGACACTCAACTTGGGTGTCCAATCTTGTCCCAGTTAGAAAGAAAAATGGTGACATAAGGCTTTGTGTGGACTTTAGAAATCTGAATGTATCTTCTTTGAAGGACAATTAACCATTGCCAAACATGGAAGCCATGTTGCAGAAAGTGACTGGCTGTGAACTTTTATCCATGATGGATGGATTTTTGGGATACAATTAGGTGAAAGTAAAGGAATTAGAATAGTTCAAAACTACTTTCACCACTCCATGGGGAACCTATGTATATATGAGAATGCCATTCGGATTGACAAATGTAGGTGCCACATTTCAGAGGGCTATGGACGTTGCTTTTACAGGATTAATTGACTAAATCTTGGCTGTGTATCAGGATGATTTGACAGCTTATTCAAAAAAGGAAGAGCAGCACTGTATGCACTTGGAACAAATTTTTATTAGAGCATTGGAATATGGCATCTCACTTAACCCAAAGAAATGTGCTTTTGGGGTAGTGGAGGGAAAATTGGTTGGTCATATTGTTTCCAAGGATGGAGTCAGGATTGATCCTGAAAGGGTGGCTGCAATTGACAAAATTTAGATCCCTAGAATAGTGAAAGGTGTTCAGTCCTTCTTTGGACAAATTAATTTTGTTAGGAGATTTGTTCCTAACTTTGCAGAGACCACAAAAGATATCTCTAAGATGTTGAAGAAAGGTGCAACTGTCAAATGGGAAGATGAAGCAACTAAATCATTTCAGAATATAAAAGAGGCTATAAAGATGGCTCCTGTGTTAAAATCTCCTAATTTTTCTAAGCCATTTCAGTTATTCTCATTTGCTTCTTTCCATACTATTGCTGCATGCTTACTATAGAAAAATGAAGAAGGTTTTGAATAGCCTACAGCTTTCTTTAGCATGTTATTATAGGCTGCTGAATTGAAGTATGACATCATGGAGAAACATACATATGCATTGGTTAGAGCAGTCAAAAGTTTCAGACCATATTTGGTGGGCTCTCAGATAATTGCATATGTGCCTCATGCAATAGTCAAAGATATCTTTACTCAGCAGGAAGTAACTGGAAGAAGATGCGGATGGATAAATAAATTGCAGGAGTTCAACATTGAAATACAGATCACTAAACTGGTAAGAGGACAAGGTTTGGCAAAATTGATGACACAGTCAAATCTAGAGGCATGCCAAGTGAATGTAGTGCATAACGAAGTTGTAAATATGTCAGAATCTGAATGGTATAAGAACATAGTACATTATTTGCAGAATTTGAACTATTCTTCCCATCTTAGTGATAATCAGAAGAGGACCTTGAAGCTGCATGCTGTTAATACATCATTGTTTAAGGAGAGCTATATTGGAAAAGCCCTAGTGGTGTATTACTCAGATGTGTGAATGAGGATCAGGCTAAGGATATTCTAAGTGAGATGCACAATGGAGTGTGTGGTGGACACTATGCTGCCCAGACAACAACCCACAAAATTCTCAGAGCAGGCTATTGGTGGCCAACTCTCTTCTCAGACGCACACAAAATGGTAAGAAAATGTGAGTCTTGCCAAAGGTTCTCAGGAAAGCTAAGATATGAAGGTGCATTACCCCTTAGGACTATAACTGTAGAAGCTCCATTTCAACAATGGGGGATTGATTTTATAGGGGAAATCTCAGAAAAATCAAGTGGAGGGCACAATTGGATTTTAGTTGCTACTGACTACTTTACTAAATGGATTGAAGCCAGTCTGACTAAAAAGGCTACAAGCAAAGTGGTGATGGATTTTATTCTAGAAAATATTATTATTAGGTTTGGAGTTCCAGCCAAATTGGTCGCAGATAATGCTATGTGCTTCAGGTCCGGTGAGTTTATTGATTTTTGCAGCAATTACGGAATTGATTTGTCTCATACATCACCATATCATCCACAAGGGAATGGTCAGGCAGAGTCAAGCAACAAAAGTCTCATGAAAATCATCAAAAGGATGATAGATAAAAACAAGAGGTCTTGGGATTCAAAGCTAAAGTTGGCATTATGGGCTAACAAGGTGACAGTAAAAAGAGCAATTAGAAGGTGACCTTTTGAATTAGTATATGCTGCGGTAGCTAGGTTGCCTGTAAACAACTTCCTGCCAGTTTATAAGTTCATCCAAGGGAACGATAAGGAGATTGGAGACCTAATGACTGAAAGAATAAATCAGTTGGTTGCACTAGATGAAATAAGAAGGGAAGCACAGAAAACAAACATCAAGACACAACAAAAAGTGAAATATTTGTTTAATAGAAGGGCTACAGAGAGAATGTTTTAGATAGGTGATCTGGTCCTTATGTGGAATGCAAAGAGCCAGGATAAGGACAAACACGATAAATTTGAGCCCTTATGGACTGGCCCATACCAAATTGGCACTGTTCATGGAGATGATTCTTATTTTCTCCAGGCCCTAAATGGTGAACTACTGGAGTTGCTTGTGCACGGTAAATTCCTTAAATCTTTTTTCTCGTAAATGAGTACCTTATGTGCACACTGTAAACTAGGTGTAAATATTTTATACATGCCTTGTATAGTCGTCGTGTTTTGAGTTTTATGTTTTGTCTGATCTGCCCCAGAGTAGTCTTTTCCTCGCTGCAATCTTGCGCCTGCACGTCCCCAATCGGAGCCTGTGTTAGTACTCATTTATGTTTAGGGTTTTAGGTTTGAACATTTGCAGATTTTCCCATTCAAACCCTAAATTTTTTGAGTCATGGGGTTTTGCATTGTTCTGCCTATTCTGATGCTAGTTTTTTGTGGTGGGTTCTTGGTTATTAGGTTTCATCCTTGTGCTTTAGTGTTCATACATTGACCAGCCCCCATGTAATGTTTTACCACCTTTTCCTGTCGCACTCATGAAAAATGTTAAGTTTTTGTATGTGCAATTGCAAATGTATGTTGGTGGGCTTGTGAAATCTCTATCGGCCTCCAAAAAATGATAAAGAATTGAGTTATATGCATTTTAAATGCATATCGGGTTGCATATACAAACAGGGAATCTTCCGCAAGATTCTTGGAATATTCTGCATTTGTATGTCGGGTCTGCTTGTATATCGGGCTTGTATGTTGGACATGCAAGCAAAATGTGCAAAGGGAATATACATTGAAAAATATGCAAAGAGTTGATATACATTCGCTACAGTGGGATGCTCATTGGCAAGACAAAACTCATCGGCGGCCAAGCTTTTTTCTCTCTCTGAAGGCCAATGTACATTTGGTGGGGTCCGTTGTTGCATATATCTTGGGTTCGTTTGGCGTTTGGGTGCATTCCTCGCATATTCCATGAAAGATTCCCTGTTTGTATGTGAGAGGGTTTTGTATGTTTGTGTTTATATTTTCGACATACAAAGGTGCCAATATACTTTTGCTACAGTGTAGCAAGGGAGATACAAGTGGTGGAGGCCGCGGAGATACAAGGGTGAATGTATATGCATTATGCATTCAAGAATATACAAATGGACAGATGAAAGGTACACATAGCCAAGGAATTAATTGTACTTGCGAAATGTTTTGACGTCCACCGTTGTATATTTGGGATTGTATATTCCAAATATATAATCGAATGTGCAAGCTGATATACAATGCAGAAATATGCATTCCAGACCTGAAGGAGAAGTCAGATGCGGCAGATAAATTTTTGGGATCCGTCCTATATGTATGAGGCGTTTGTATATGCAGTTATGCATTAAGATATGCAAGCAAAAGGACATACAACCTGGACGTGAGGAGGAATAAAATGCAGTGAATAATAATTTGAGGTCTGACTTGTATATAAGGTGCTTGTATATGCTTTTGCATGTACAAGGCGATAGGTGCAAAATGGGGAAGATGAAAAGTCAGCGGTAGGAGTATGTAGTGCCTACATGGCACGATATTACAGGTGGGTGACTTTTCAGCATTTTTTTGGAGCCATTTGTTTCAGCAATGGAATCAAAATTGATGGCTATCTTTGAAGTTCGCAGCAGCGATAGTTTTTTTGTATCCGCGGCCGCATTTGGGCGGGAAACATTCCAGAGACTTGCTGCTGCTACATCTTCAGGGTGCTGCGAGTAGCTGTGGCATTAATGGCAGTTTCAGGAGGCACGATTGATCGAGGTGACAGGTCAACCGCCCGATTGAAGATGAAGATCCAAGAGCGGCGGTGCAAATCCTGATTCCACCTGCTCATTCCTCTGTGTCTCTCCGCAGCATTGAATATTTCTGAGCGCCATTCCTCATGCATTGAATCTGGCAGATTTTTGATTTACCTTGTATTTAATTTTTGTTGGGTACACAGTCTTGGTATAAGAGCCAAACTGTGTTACTCATTGTTGTTGTTGAAAACTGGATAAAAAGTTTGGTGTTGTAATAAGATACGACTTCATTGGTGGCTCTGTCTTGGCTATCTTGTGAGTTTATGAGTCTCATGTTGTATGTTTTTCTGCATAAATCTACTGATATCATGCTGATTTAAATGGGTAATGTTATATTGCATGTGTTTTGTTATCTGTCTCCAAATTGAGTGTGTTCTTCTTATGAATCTAAGCATTTAAGGGGTGTTTATGATTCTACAATATAGGTTTGTTGTGTTGAATGTTTGATTTCTTACTTCTGCTCAAGGAGTAGATTAAACGTTTCAGATCAAGTGTTGGGAAGAAGACATTGCAATAGGGATATCAGTAAGTAGAGATAACATGATACTCTATTTTGGGAAGTATCTGTAAGGCAGATACTAAAAAATCCCCTTGATATCCAGTCTTTGATATATGTTCATGCTGGTCATTCACATGTGTATGTCTATTGACTCTGAGCCCTGGATAGGCATCAATCCAGTCTTGTATTGAGGTTGCAACCCAAAGTCTCAGTTTTGCATCCAGACATAAAATCAAAATTAAACTTTAAATCAAACCATTAGGACTTTAGAAGTAGTTTTAGGACCAAAATCCTCTGTCTACAACTGAATATAGGCCCAAAGCTAGCCCCTTTGCACTTATCTCACAATTTTGGTCTACATAAGAGAGGATTTATCTGCTTTGTATCAACATCCAAGTAAGTTTATGTGCATATGTCATAGATGTTGAGTAAGGAATACCCCCCTTGGTTCTACAGAGCCTAAAGAAGAAGAGGAGATATTTATAGAGTCTATCTCCTGTACTGTTGGCCCCTAGCCCGGGGATCCTGTTGATCAATGACGGCTACTTTGTAGGGATAACTGGGAACAAGTATCTAGTCTGGGAAAATTACCAACAGGGTCATCACTCAACTATGCTCCCTTCACTTTAGCCCTCATTTCAATTTTGGCCCTCTTACAAAATTGCAACAAATTTTGGATAAGCAAGCCATAATGTTTGTCGTGCCTACTGGATTTCCACTTCAACATCCTAAAGACAACATTTATCTCCTTCTAGGGACTGCACCTTCTAATATTCACCCTTACATGCATTTATTCCTCCAAATAATAGAAATTAAAAATTTGGTATTGGAACTCCTTAAGGTCGATGTCATTTGTCCTAGCACTAGCCCATACTCTTCACTTGTTCTTCCCATTCACAAAAATATGGTTCTTGGCATATTTGCATTGACTTCTATACTCACCATCAAAGATAAATTTCCTATTCCAGACATTGATGAGTCACTTGATGAGCTTCAAGGTGTCCAATTTTTCTCAAAATTAGATTTGTGCTTTGGCTATTACCATATTCATATCAATGAAGTAGATATTTAATGACAACATTCCACATTCATAATGGTCACTATACATTTTTGGTCATGCCATTCATTATCACTAATGCCCCATCCACTTTCCAAGGACTGGTGAATAAACTCTTTCGGTCCTTTGTAAATTCATCTTGGTCTTCTTCAGTGACATTTTGATCTATATTAGAAATTGGGTGGAACATTTACAACATCTTGACCTAGAATTACAACTTTTTGTAAACAATCAATTATGTGCCATGTGCTCCAAGTTCTCCTTTGGTCAAAATTAAATTAAGTACCTTGGACATATTTTCTCCCCAGAAAGTGTTATGGTTAAACTTGAAAAATTCATGCCATACAAACTTGACCACAACCCAAGACATTTAGAATCCTTTGTGGATTTTTAGGTCTTATTGGCTACTATCAAAAGTTTGTCAAAGACTATAGAAAATTTGTCACTCCATTGACCTCCTTTCTAAAAAGGATGGCTTTTCATGGACCACCACAATAGAACATGCCTTTGAGGTACTCAAACAAGCTATATATACAAAACCTATTCTAGCCATGCTTGATTTCTCCAAATCATTTGTCATTGAAGGTGATGCTTGTAGAAATAACATTAGTGTTGTTCTCATGCACAAGATGGTCACCCCATCACCTTTACTAACAAGGCCCTATCTAGGAACAATTCAGTATACTCCACCTATGAAAAAGAAATGATGGCCATCTTACATGTTGTTAACAAGTGGTGGACATATTTGGTTGGGAGACATTTTTGTATCAAAATGGATCACCACAGTCTTAAGTATTTCTTGGAGCAATGATTATCCTCCCTAATGTATCAAAAATTGGTCACCAAACTCATGGGATATGGCTATGAGATCACTTATAAGAAGGGCAAGAAGAATGTGGTCACCGATGCTCTCTCTTTAAAATCTTAAGCCCATGTGTCTTTGAATTCCATTTCCATGCCACTTTCTAATTGGATATAATATCAACAACAAGAATGCAAACAAGACTCACCCACATGATGTCTCATCCACCAACTTTCTACAAACCCTGCCTCATCACCCAACCACTCTTGGAATAGAAAGCATTTGTAGTATAAAGGATGCTTGGTTTTACATCCCAACTATAATTTGCATCATAAATTTTTTCTCAAACTGTAGGCATCTTCCTTAGTTGGTAATTTAGGGTTTTTAAAAACATATGAGCAGGTTCATTACAATTTCTTCTGGCATGGGCTTAAGGAGGATATCAAGTGGTTTGTTGTTGAATGTGATACATGCCAATGTCGCAAGGGTGAAATAGTGGAAACACTAGGTTTGCTCCAACCATTACCCATTCCTACTTGGTTTTGGATATATATTTCCATGGATCTCATTGAGGACCTTCCCAAGTCTAGTGTGAATGTAAAAATTTGCATAAGAGGAATAATAAGAGAAATTAAATTAGATAGACAGTTATACCTTCCTTTAAAAGCACATTCACCTCATCGATTGAGCATATCGAAGCGCACCCAAGCTCCGATGGATTTGATCCTTGGATTCAAGTGCATATGTGGATTGTTTAACTTAATATCATAACCTTGATGAGTGAAAACAGAGGAATGATTTCAACAACATAAGTTTGCATCAGATGAAGTCTCCCATTTGGTTTGGACAAGGGCTTATTTATAGATTTTTGATGATGGAGAGAGAAGGATTTGATTTCAGAGATAGAGATTTGATTTTTGCTTTATTTGATAAAAGAGGAAATAAATCTAGAAGATAAGATAAGATAAGAAGAAATAAATTGAGAAAAAGATAGGATGAGAGATGAGGGGATAATTGATAAGATTATCTAGGGAAAAAGACCCTATAGGTGAGATAGTTCCAATGGTTGAGATAGTATTTGTGCATTTAAGGCCCAATATTTTTAAAAGTTTAGTACTAGTAGTTGTGACTTTAGGGTTGTTAGTGTTACTATAAGTACTAATAATTGAATGAAATGTGCCCTTTATATTTAAAAATCAACCAATCATGTGATGCCACATCAGCCCACCAACAAAACATGACTTAATGCACACCTATTGGTCCACCCTTTTTTTGGGGAACTATTTGACACCTCAACAAAAAGAATGCTAATGTGGCATCATATTTGATGATGTGGCCTTGAAACCTTAATTATAAACAAGGGCCTTGCCAAGTAAGCTACTGTAAAATTTTTAGAGTGATTCAAAACTGCCACGTATAATTTTGAGAGGCGTGAAGTTAAGGTGCTCAACTACTCGGTCCTCTCCCCTAATTAATTTAATTAATTAGATACACATGAGTTAAAAAGGAAAGAAATCGAGAAGAAGATGTGATTTAAATTTATTAATTAAATAAATATTTGATTTATTTAATTAATATTGGATTGTGATTTAATTAATTAAATAATTATAAATTATTTAATTAATATTAGAAGAAAGAAAGGATTAATTAAATAATTGTAAAATTATTTAATTAATGCTAGGAAATGGAAAAATTAACTTAATTAAATAATTAATAATTATGTAATTTATGTTGAAGAATAAGGTAGAGTGATTGTTGTTCTTTGTCTTAGATACACTTAAGATTGAGAGAATACACTTGTTTTCTCCATTATTACTATATTGGCTATCTACAGAGGTTAAAAGACCTACATAAGGGCTTGACCTAAAGGCAAGCTCCCAAACAACCCCAACAATTTTATGTTTTTCTGCAACTTATAGATTTTGCGGAAAAGATTTCCAACTGCATAAGGGTTTTGTGAATTTCTTCTTCCTCTTGTTATTTCATTACTTATTTTCAAGAAAATAGATTAGGTTTCACCATTTTACTTTTTGTTATCATCTAGGTATCTCTTGGTATTTTGGTATTGATTCTTGTGCTGGTTGGGCATGATTATCAAGGACAAACTTTGAAATTCTAGTTTTTAGTGTCATACAAACTACAATGCAACACACAGACATCCTTGTGATGTGTTGGTATCCTAGGTAGTCAGCTCCAAAATTTTGTAACACATTCTTGAAAAGAAGCTAGGTGCGCAGAAATTGCTTCCTACACTAATCTAATGAGGGGAGGAGAGTGCAAATTTAATTTAATCTTTATAGTTACAGCTATGTTAACCCACTAACAGAGATATTGCAGCAAAAACATACACAAGAATGTAAGACAGAAGAAGAGAGACACAAGATATACGTGGGGAAAACCCTTACGGGTGAAAACCCCACACTCCAAAACACAACTCAAATGTATTCTGTAAACAATGAAGGTTACAATACAGTCACAAAGCCAATGCTCTTGCAAAAGTCTTCGATACTCGTATCTAGAGATTATCTGGCAGCATAACAGTACCTGTCAAACCTATAATACTTCTCCTCTCTAAAGCACCTTTTTATATAGAATATACAAGTCAAAAATGGCTCCACATTGAGATGGGCATCCAACATGGCCTCATGGCCCAAAACCCACGCCTATGGACACTTGTCCAACACTATAGGATATTCCTGACACTTGTCAAGTCACCCCATCCCAAAGGGTCGTCTATTCCCAAAATGGGTAATGACACATGCTCCTACGACTCTTAGAACTGTCATAGAATCTGTCATAGCTGTCATAACTTACAGTTGTAAGAGAATCTATCATACACAGGCTATAAATAACATATTCTCTTACAACATGTCATACCCACCTTGGGGCGCTGAAAGATGCCTTTTTCAAAGATGCTTCTCGACACATGTCTTCACCTGTCATAGGATTTTCTATTTCTGACTCTTACATGTCATAACTTTGTCATAGGAATTTGTCATGACTGTTTCAGTCAATATTCCCTTACACACATTCCAAGATGCTAACACATGGAAAACTATTCCTACCACTAAATGGGACGCCTATCTCCTCATGTGAGGACAAAATTACATGTGGTCATATGCCATGTAGGATGACACATCGCCGTGCCAACTCCCACAATATGACAACATTGGATTTGCATCCAAATTATACAATAGGAAATAAATAAATAAATACAATGAAATAATACAAGGAATTACCAAGGTTGAGACACCTTAATTCCCAACAATTCTTGTTAAACTTGTGTTTACAGTTCTATTCATTTCTCATTAAGTCTAAAGATATAAAATTTGTTACAAATTCAGTTTCTTTAAATTTGAATAGTGTTTTGGATTGATTAGAAAACCTAGTTTTTCTCAAGGGTGAAACACATTCGGCACAACTAGTTAAATATGTTCTTCTATTAAGATAATAGTAAATTAAATTTATCCTAAGTGAGCTAGTTGTTCCTAGTGTAGTGCTTTGAAACCATTTGGTGAAGAGGAGTTCACTTTTCTTTGTCGTATCAAATTTTATACACTACATAGCCTATACCTAAAACCATTAGGAACATGAGGGGCTTCCTAGGACTCACTGGATGTTATAGAAGATGTGTGAAGAATTATGGCCACATAGAAGCACCCTTTGTAACTTTGTTGAAGAAGGATGATTTTCAATGGAATGAGTTAGCTAATACAACATTTGAGAGATTGAAGGAGGCTATGTGTACCACTCTAGTTCTAGCCACCCCATACTTCACCAAGGATTTTATTGTGGAGTGTGATGCTTTAGGAAATGGTATAGGAGTAGTTCTCATGTAGGAAGGTAGGTCCACTAGTTTTGAAAATCATTAATTAAAGGGTAAGAATCAACTCAAACCCATTTTATGAGAAGGAAATGCTACTTATTCTTCATGCAGTAAAATAATGGAGGCCATATCTGATGGGGAGACACTTGAAAGTTAAGACAAATCATGATAGCCTAAAATATTTTTTCAAATCAACTGTTATCATCTAAAGAGCAACAAAAATGGGTCACTAAGATGTTGGGGTATGACTTTGAGATTGTCTATAAGAAAGGAAAAGAGAATAAAGTGGTTGATGCACTATCCAAGAAGGATGAAGCATTACTATGTGTTATTTCAATATTACAAGTAGTTTGGGTTGATGAAGCCAAAGAAGAGTGGAAAAATGATGTTGCTACAAGGAATCTCATTCAACAGTTACAAATTGATTCTAGCAATTTAGATAAGTGTTGTTGCAAGGGAGACTCTTTTTGGTATTAAGAGAGATTGTACTTATGCAAAAATTCCTCCCTCAAACACAAGATTCTTATAGAGCTCCATGGTTCTCCAATTGTGGGTCATTTAAGATTTTTGAAGACATATCTTTAAATCAAGTAGGATTTATTTTGGGAAGATCTTAAAGGTGATGTTCAAAAAGTGTAGAATTTTTTTTGGTATGTCAAAGAAATAAAGGGGAGACAGTTAAGACACTTGGCCATTTGCAGCTCTTAGTTATCCCTAGCCAACAATGGGAAGAAGTCTCCATGGACATCATCACAGGATTTCCAAGATCTAAAGGTAAGAGTGTCATCATGGTAGTGGTGGATAGCCTCACCAAATATACCCATTTTATTGCATTAACCCATCTTTTACAACAAGCACAGTGGCAAAAACATTTATGGAGAATATACAAAAGTTACATGGTACCCTAAGGGTTATTATTAGTGATCATGATCCTATCTTTGCTAGTAAATTTTAGACAGATTTATTCTCTTGTTTCAGTACTCAAGGTGTGTGCATGAAGATAGGGGGCCAAAAAGTGGCCACCCCACTTTTTTAGTGCTAGGAAACCTAAACGCAAGCCTAAAACGCAATCACGTTTTTCTTGCTAAATAAAGTGAAAAAACACAGTCCCGTGGCTTGTATTTTTTATTTTCATTTTCATATTGCACCCAAAACACTACTAGGGCTTTAACATGAGCGTGTGTTGAAAGATTTGAAGGAGAAGACCATCAAACATAATGCTGCATCACCAATCCTGTTGTGGACGAGGGCAACAAAGTTAGGCAACTGAAGAAGGTAGGGTTTTATCAAATTTCTTCATTACAAAACAAAATGAAGTTATTTTTCATTGTTTTAATTGAATTTTTATTTTTAATTTTTCAGTTAATGAATCATTGCAAAACCCCGATCCAGATGTTGAAATTCCTGCTAAAGAGCAACCTCAAAACCGTCAAACTCTACCTTCACAACCTTACCCTCCACGTGACACCCACCAAAGTTATATAAGCCAAATTGAAGAAAACAAAAAATAACTTCAATCCTTAGTTGAAACATTGAAAAATCTGAATAAAAGCAATAATCACAGGAGAACCCTTGCCACTTCACTAGAGTTGATTATTTCTCATATCAACTCAGTTATAAAGCAAATCACCTCAATTGGAAGGACTATAGGGAGGAGTGTCGGCAATTCTACATTGATAAATTATCATACAAACAAGTCAAAGATAATAAAATTTTAAAAGGTGATCTATGTGCACTTTTCATCAATCCTAAAACACAACAACCATTACTTGAGAGTTGCAAACAATTCCCAATTCAATGGTGTGTGCATGAAGAAATATCCCAAAAATTTTGGGATAGATGGTACATGATTTTTGATGTCCTCCCTTGTAATAATAACGAGGTCCCCCAATATTTTTTGAGGAAACTCTATTGTGAGTTTGTCCTCAAGGACGTCCTAAACTACTCTGACATCTAGGAGTTCCAGGGCAGAGGTGATGGCTCTGAATAGTATAGATAGGGTGCACATCATGCCCAAGACTATCCAACAAGACCCATTATGAGGCCATAGCATGTCTCACTCCCTTCGACTTTGAAGGAGAGTGTTGAGGTTGAGACGTTGCATTCCCCGAGTTCCCTCACCTAGACTTTAGAACAACATGGTAGTGATCTTTCGTAGGCTAGAGAGGGTGAGAGAAATACGCGTCATCGGTCCCCCTATCTTTACAGGTCATGTGGGGCATTGTGTGAAGTTGGGACCCATGATGCTACCCGGGATGCAGACATTCCAAAGTGTCAGGATGATGCGACACAAGGGTAGCAATAGGTGATGGCCACATTCATATTGGATAATATTGTTTTCACAGATGACCTCTTACAACATACGTTTGGTATTGATTCCCAGGTAATTTTTTAGAAGGTTCTACAATTTAATATATTTGTATTTGAAATCTCTAATTAATTATATGAATAGATATTATAAGTCAAAAGTAATGTATGTAATTGTCTGCACTATGAATTTCTAGGGTCAAAGTATTCATCTACATCTATATGTCATCCAGTGCAGGGTTATGAGAGGAGGTCCAGTCAACATGTATGTAACTTATCACAAGATCGTAAATATAGTACATATAAACTTTTTGTCATATATCAATGGTAATCTTATTTAGTTACAATTTGATGATGAACATGTGGATGTTGGAGCATCACCATCAGGATGATTTCCTTGGTCACTAGGTAGAGGCACTTTCACTGAGGTAAGTTTTATCATTTCTAATCATTATTCATTTAAATAATGTTATGTATCTATTTTTCTCAAATAACCTTGAACTCTATTTTTAGATGTTGAATATGCAGACTCCTCGTCATCTTCGTCATTCAACAGAGGTGGGCATTGTTGCAATTGTTTGTTTGCAAATCCTTTAACCGAGGTATGAGCCAGTAACATGTAAATGCCATTTTGTATTTCTTGTTTTATCTCACCTCGTTTAATACATACATAAATGATATTCATGTTTACTTAAATTTGCTTCTTCATGCTTCTCACAAGACATCACAACTCCTACCCGTCCAACTACAGAAGAAAAGAGACAACAAATGATCGAGATGGATCACCAGTTGGTGGTAAGTGATTGATTACTTATGTCACATTGTATATTTTGAATATTTTCTATATTAAGGGTGTGTGCAAAAAGTTGAGTTCACTTTTTGGCCAAAAAGTGGGTGTTTTCCCTGATTTTTAGAATTTGTCATATTTAACCTAAAAATTTGAAGCACTTAAAGATTGAATCTTAAAAAAAGTCAATAATATGAAATGTAGTACTTGGAGTATAGTTTCCAAATATATAATTTTTTTAATACCCAGATGATACAAATTGATTTTCAATAGGCATTTCTAAAAACCACTATTTAAAAGTCACTTTTTTTTATCACACCATGCATGTGTACGTCAACCATATTTTGACCTAAATAATTGTATTTTTTTGAATTCTTTTGGGAAAAGATTTGTAACTCACTTAAGCACACTTTCCATATTTTTTTGTAATTTTTTATTGAATATTTTTTTTGTTAATTTTTTATTGGCCATATTTGGTGTTTTAAAAAATCTTCACGTACGTCACGCATAAGATGACCTAAACTTATCATTTTTTGATTTTTTTCAATTTGAAAAGAATTGTCTGAAGTACGTTTTCATACAATTTTTTTAAAAAAACTTATTTTAATAAAAATTATTAAAATACTAAAAAACCCTAATAATTCAAGTTTATGGACCTGTTTCATCATAAATTAATTGAAAAATAGAAAAAATAATTTGATTGTAAAAAAAATACATATTTGGAATCTAAATTGTCTCATCTATAATGGGTTTTAGTTTCGTCAAAAAATTCTGCAAAAAAGCCTTCAGACATATTCCTAAAGTCACTATTTTTTTGTGACATTGATAGGACCTTCAACTTGTAGGTCAAACTAGCCAAAGCCTAGGTTCGGGTCCCCAATCCTTTTTCTAAACTGGTTAACAAAGAAAAAACTGGGGCTGAAATTCTAATTTTACAAAACGGGCTCCCGTTTACTAAATGGGATCCTTTTTAGTAAACGGGATCCTGTTTCTTATTTTTTACGTGGAAAAATAAAACGGGATCCCATTTTATTTTTGCTCATTTTTTTTACTTTTACTATCAAACAAGTACACTATCGGCCCTGCAACTTGTTCTGTATGGCTGACAATGACGTATTCATTATTTTTCTATCAACTTTTGTCTACATGAAACTCTTCAACTTGAGATTTTACTTCAATTTTGAAAGGAGGCATCATTGGGATAGTGTTTGAGTTGAATTTTGTTCAATTGCTACTTGTTTGAAGGAGGAACAAAGAAGGAAGATTTTCAAGTTTTTGACATTCATTTGTACATACTTCAGAATTTTTTAATCATGGGATCATAGTGTCATAATAAGAGGAAAGATAGGAAAGTATTGACCCCTGAAGAAATTGAAACAAAGAGAGAGAAGGAGACAAAAAGACAAAGAGATAGAAGAATGAGGATTCGATCAATGAATAATGCTGAAGCATCCAATTCCACAACTATTAAAGATAAAAACATTGAGGAGACCATGGATGTAGACGATGCAAATTTGTAAGAGGTGAATGTGGAAACTAATACGATTATACAAACTACTCTTGGTATGTCTTCAAATCCCCCTTTCAATGCTATGGAGAATGTTTCAATAGGCACAAATCCAGGTACGTCTTCAAATCCACCTTTGAATGAAATGAAACAGTGTTGATAAGAGATTTAAAAGAAGCTGGATATAATAATGTTGACATAGAGAATATTCGTAGAGATCAAGATTTGAGTCAAATTGTTGTTGAAAATGAAAATGAAAATAAAAATCATTTTTCTGTTGAAAATGCTGATAAAAATAGTTTTGTTGTTGAAAATCAAAATGAAAATCCTTTTATTGAAAATGAAAATGAAAATTGTTTTGTTGTTGAAAATAAAAATGAAAATCCTTTTATTGAAAATGAAAATGAAAACCTTTTATTGAAAATGAAAATGAAAACTGTTTTGTTGATGAAAATGAAGATGAAAATGTAAATCATTTTGAAGTTGAAAATGAAAATGAAAATGAAAATCCAAGATGTGGTGTTGAAAATGAGAATATTTTTTTTTAAAATTGAAAGAGATGTTTTGGATAATCTCCCTGGTAAGATTTCTTGGAGACAAATAAGAACACATGTCAATAGATTATACAAAGAATTTTTTATTGTAAAAAACTAGCATTTCAATGTCAACTAATGATGCAATTAATGAGAATGTAGAAAATGAGAAAAGTAATGAAAAAGTTAGGCATTTTTGTTAAACCAAGAAGAAAAGATCAAACACTAAAACATGATATGTCTACTGTTGCTAGTGCCATTGAGTCTATTGGAAAGAATAGTTGATCTAAAGATAAGAATGCAGCAAGACGAGCTATAACAACTGTTATAGTTAATAAAGCAACTTTGAATAAAAGAATGGTAAGAAATATTAGTGAAATTCTAAAAATACATCCTAAAACATTGGTAAGAGCATCAAAGAGAAGAGAAAGTATAGAAAATAATCCAATCAACCAATGTTGGAGTTTTAGTGGTCAACTCCCGAGATCTGACATGGAACTGAATGTTGAAATCAAATCTTTGATTGAAAAATATTGGCATGATAATACTAGGGTATCATCTAATGCTAGAGATGTTTTAAAATTAAAAGTGGAGTCCAAAGTTCGCGATCCTCATCCAAAACACCTATTAGATACAATGTAAACTAAATTTTATAAAAAATATTGTGGTGATTTAGTGTTACCTGGTGATATTAGAATAAGTCAAAGATCTTTTGAAAAATATAAACCTTGGTATGTAAAGATTATTAAGAAACGAATATCTTGTTGTTGTAAAACGCATGCTCAATTTCATTATTATTATGATGTGTTTCTATATATACGTTGTACTTTACATAATAACATGATTATGCAGGAATGTGGTATTAGTATACCACCTGAAACAATAAAAGAATTTATATCAAGTTTGTTTTGTGAAAGATCTAATGGGAAATTATTTTATTTAAGTTCATGTATTTCTGGACAATGCACTAGTTGTGGCAATCTTTCTTTCTTAAGAGTTTGTATGCATGGAAGTGTTGAAAATGATTTTGGACAACAATTAGTGGATGTTAAAAGATTTAAGAATGTTGACTATTCTTTAAAAGATAGAAAAATTGGAAAGGATTGTGATATAATTATAGAAAAAGTTAGTGTACATGCATTCATATCAGAATTTAAGAGTAAGATTTTTGCAAAATATGGCAAGCACTCTCAACATGCTCGATGGCTTGATAGACAATTTCGTGCGTGTAGCAACACATTTCCAGTTGGTACTATACTATCAGTGGTTAATTTTGAGGAAAACTATACTCTAGCTCTGCAAGAGGAAATCCAATCACAATATTACAATTCAGTGCAAGTGGCTATGTTTATTCATATTGTTTATAGACATGCAGATGATAGCTTAGAGGATGATAGAAAAGTTTTGAGGAAGTATCATTTCTATTTGAGTGACAACCGGTTACACTTGTTAGAGTTTGTTTAATACTATTTCAATATATTTTATACAAATTTAAGAGAAAGAGGAATCCAGATGATAGAACATCTCATATGGTCAGATAATTGTACGGGGCAGTTCAAGAATGCTTGAATGTTCTATTGGTTAAGTAGGGTTCACAAGGAACATAATTGCTAACATATGTGGAGTTTTTTTTAAGCTAGACATGTTAAAGGAGAACATGATGGAGCTAGTCCGTGTGTTAAAAGAATTCTTGCTAGATAGCAATTAAAATTTGAGGATACAGTAAAATTTAAAGATGCACATCATATTATGGATTGGTGCAATACAAGATTATCTACACTTGGATCAAGCGAGTACTCTATAGTTCACCGATTCTTTTGGTTGGTTGAAGAAGAGAACATTCTACCTAGATTTGCTTGAGAGACAATCAGTGGATTTACTAAATGGCATTCATTTAAGATTTTGAATGCAAGCACATGGACTATTTGGACAAGGGAGCTTGCATGCTTTTGTTAGTTTTGTATTTCAAGAGATTGGGAAGCATGTGAGAATACAAAATGGGTTGAAGAGTGGAAGCAAAGATCGTTGACACCTACACAAGCACACGATCAATATAAAACAACAATTGAAGATAGTGATCAAGTGTTTGCATCAGATGATTATGACCATGTTTCAAACCTTGTACAAGAAGGTAATTTAATTCAGTTTATTTCATTTTATTTCACTTTATTACTATTTTGTAGTGCTTTTATTTATTTATATACATATGAATGCATGTATGTAGATTGGTCAAATTATATGGACATGTGCAAGTTATTGAATCAAATTTTGCTTGCAAGACATGTGTATGATGTTGTTGCACCTGAGGAGAATGAAGAGGAAATAAAATATTGGTTGGCTTATTGTGTGGAGACTAAACATAAGTTAATAGCACCTTGAGAATATGACGATGACTATCATTATCCAATAGGTTCGGTGATCCCCTTAAGAAGATTTTGATAACAAGTCTTTGATGATCCCCTTAAGCAAATTTTGAAAAATTCTTTGATGATGGCTATCATTATCCAATAGGTTTGGTGGTGGTTGTTGGCACTTGGCTACGAAAATACCTAATAAGGAAGAATGGCTTGCCTACATTCAAAGATTATGAAACATATAAGAAGATTATACACTACTCACATTTGGTGGTGGCAACAACTATAAAACTAGTGAGGTATCGTCGAAGACCTGCAAATAAAGAGCTATAGACAATTTCTATGGAAGAGCATGAGACAATCATAGATACGTTGCAAAAAAGAGAGGATGCAGATGGTACAGTCAAATAAGTAAATATAGGTAAACATAGTTTTAGTTTTATATTGTCCTTTTAAATACATTAAATACATGTTTTGATATTGGTTGTGTGTTATTAGTTGAAATTGATTTAAATTGTCCCTTTATATCCTTAGGCCATCAATAAATTCATCACATACTTTGAGACAAAAAGGAGAGTCCATGTATCGATTCAACCCAGACAACATGGAATACTTGGTAAAAACAGGTAATTATTAGTTAAAATATATTTAAATACATGTATGTTTTGATCATATATTGATATTGCTTGGACATTAATAGTTAAAATTAATTTATTATCCTTTTTTGTATCCTAAAGCCATCATCACATTGATCTCATACTTTGAAACAAAAAGGAGAGGATGCATATTAAACCTATACACATGTGCACGAGGCACTTGTAAATACAGGTACAAGTTGTGTATATAGATAGTTTTATATAAATTAAAATACATGTTTTGATGATATATTGATATATTGCTTGTATCATTTTGATATCAAGTGGCGTGAAGACCCGCTACATTCTCCACAAGTTTCAAAATTTCTTGAGATGGCATGGCCACATTTTGTAAACATTGTTTTGAGTTGTCATATATGTACATACACAATTACGCAATTACACATTTTGTACAAATTTGTATGCATGTACATACACAATTATACTCTACACTTTTATATATCAAAATCAATATTCTATATATATTTTGTTTGTTAAATGTGCATGTTTTGCTACTTTGAATTTGATTGTAATATTGTTAAATTTGATTGCCTTGGGCAACTTCACCAAATTTTGAGAGCTTATTTGATCCCCTTAAGACATCGTGTTAGGACCCCTTAAGACATCCTATTACAACATAAATTAAATTAACATTGACACTATTTTTGTATAGAATGTGATTGTTATGATGAGTCATCCTAAATTACATCAATTGCGATTAAATATGAGACATATGCTTGGAAGTATTTGTTCCCCTTAAGATGTCCTATTAGGACATATCCTTTAAAATATTTATACTTAATTATATCATTTGTTATGATGAGTCACCCTAAAGTCTAATACTTAATTATATCAATTGTGATCCAACATGAGACATGTAGTTTGAATTCTTTGATCCTCTTAAGAAGTCCTATTAGGACCCCTTAAGACATCCTATTATGACATAAATTATATTAAGATTAACATTATTTTTGTATAACTTTTGTGATTGTTAAATGATGAGTCATCCTAATTTCTACTACTTAATTATATCATTTGTTATATGACGAGTCTCCCTAAAGTCTAATACTTAATTATATCAATTGTGATCTAACATGAGACATGTTGTTTGAATTCTTTGATCCCTTTAAGAAGTCCTATTAGGACCCCTTAAGACACCCTATTACGACATAAATTCTATTAACATTAACATTATTTTTGTATAACTTTTGTGATTGTTAAATGATGAGTCATCCTAATTTCTACTACATAATTATATCATTTGTTATACAATGAGTCTCCCTAAAGTCTAATACTTAATTATATCAATTGCAATTAAATATGAGACATGTACTTTGAAGTATTTGATCCTCTTGCAATTTTTTGAGAACTTCTTTGATCCCCTTAAGTAATTTTTTTAGAACTTCTTTGATAAGTTAATGCAGGTTGACTATGAATCACTAAATTTGTAAAGTACAAATATTTAAATGTCCTATTAATTTGAACAACTTTAATTTCATATTTGTATTTAATTTGACATTAATATCCTATTAATGTCTTGACTATGAATTTTTTGTAAAGTACAAATATGTCCTATCAATTTCATATTAATTTCACATAAAATGCATAAATGCACATGTATAAATTACTATTTAACAATAATAGACCATAAAATACTGAAATGAAATAAAGTCCATGACAATACAACCCATGAAATATAAAGTCCATGAAACAATATATTAAGTCCATGACAATACAACCCATGAAATATAAGTCCATGAAACAATATATTAAGTCCATGAGAAATAATATATGTAGTCCACATGAAATAATCAAATACAACCCATGAAATAATCTAACTCATATTGTCTCTATAATCAAGATACCTCTTCACACCGCGTTGACTACCCAGATGACCTGAATCACTCTGTACAAGAGAAAGAAAGATGAAATCAAATGTAAGATGATTAAAATTTATTTAATGACAATTTAACAATTTATCATAAAATTAAATTACCGTGTGAGGCTTCTCTGCATGCTCTAGTGCACCTGGACCTGTCTCTACATGCTTTGAATAAATCTACATACAAAAGAAAGAAAGTTGAAATTAGATGTAAGACCATTAAATATGATTTAATTCAATTTAATTTATAATTTATCATATTTAAATTGTACCGTAAGACCTGTTGTTGTGCATCCTCTGTTCCAGGCCCTGTCTCTACATGCTCAGCTACATGACATATCTCATGCTATAAAAGAAAAATAATTTAACACGTGTCAACATATATTCTATTGAAATTTACTTTAAGTTCACATTGTATATTATAATTGAGTTTAAACATAATCTAAATTTTAAATTATACTGTATTAGGTTGCTCTCCTCCTCTGTCCTCTTGCTCTGCATGTGTTGTTGTAGGTGAAATGACATCAATAGGATGAAACATGTCACTAACAAGCTCCTACAAGGTCATTTATAAAGCACATGTGTACAAATTAGGTTAAAACATATATATTCACACAAGTAGGTACCTGATTTTTGTTTTAATTTTTTTAAAAGACCTACATATTACATGTAGACAAAGATAGTTTTTTCAACAACCTAAAATACAGTCGACTCCTGAAATAGACTTGGATCATCCAGGTGTGCTGTAATGCCCATCCTCATTGTTGTGTCAACCTACATAGACATATATTTTTAATATATATAAGTACATGCACATTTGATATAGTGAATTCAAAATACAAAAATCTAAGTATATAGTTTTTTAAAACAGTATACATACAAATGGCTCATGTGGGACACCCAACGATGGAGGAGTGCTCGAGACACCCTCTGGAGGATTCAATGTGAAAGAACCCTAAACCGGCATAAATATTTAATGTACATGTTCAAGACTGAATTACAAATTAAATCAAGTTAATGAAATTATTTAAAATATGTTTAAAAAATCAATCAAAATACCCCAAATGGGTGGCCGAGATGAACAGGTGTTGATGAAAAATGAAATCGATCAAAAGAACTATGAACTATGCCCATTGCCATCATCTGTACACCAAACAATTTGATTGTTAAAATATTACAATTTAATTGATCTATATGTTCATTAAAACACGTGCTTAAAATTGTTATAAATTCAACATGTGTTCCTATATATATATATACCTGTGTCGAATGATCAGTGGGGTTATCCTCAGCAATTAGAAAATCAACAAATGATTCACCCATATCATCAGATGCTGCATGTGCAGCTGAAGTGGGTGCTACTTGATCAGGTCCATAACACAATTGATTGCAACTCGTACACATATGAGGCATCGACACATGTGGAGTGGTAGTAGGACCAACTCCACCATCAGCTCCTCCATGGTCTCGAACGCCAGCTACCATCACAAAAGTCTACTCATCCAGGCTACCCGAGAATGCACTCAATGCTCCTAGTGCGGATACCACCCCACGATGCTGGAAGGGCCTAGGAATGGCAGCAGAAGGAGGGTCAACAAGAGGTTGAGCAGGCATGGGTCATTGGGGATCAACCCGTGCCCCGAACCTCTATTGTGGCATGCCACCACCAATACACTGGAATGATCTAAAATCAAAATAGTTGGGTTTCCTATTCAAAACAAACTCTGCGTATAATTTTATCAAAAAATATAGGGGAACCTCACAATTGGCATGAGGTGGATAATCAAACACCATCCACCACCTGTCCCAAAAATTGGTAGACATTGCTTCATGTCTACACCACCTAATTCATATTCTTTTCTTGTTTGGGGGAATTGGTTCATTGGTGATGGGGTGTCTAAAATATTGAGCTAAATGGGATTTTGTGATTTTTAGATCTAAAATCTCCTTATAAGAGAGGCCATGAGCATAAAATTGGTGCCTATCCTCTCTCCATATTCAAAAATTGTCCAAGTTCACATTAATGGACCTCACAGAATCAACAATGTTTTGCATCAAAGATGCAAAATGTACCAAGTGAGGTGGCATGAATTGTTCTCTTCGAACGACATTGCATTTTCATCTATGGAACTGATATTTTCATTAATTTTGGCTCGCAAGCGAGCCTCGTCAGATCTAGGTGGGGGTGGAGGTGGGGGTGGAGATGAAGACCGTAGAGGCGATGCATTGAGGAAGTCCTCAATATCAAAGTGAATATGATCATCTATGATATATAAAAACTATGAACCTGCATATAAACATAAATATACAAACAAGTACAAAATTAACTTTCAAGAGTATATATATATATTATAAATAAACATATATCAAAAACTAGATATTATATGTGTTGAGAAATTACAAGAAATATTTAAATTAAACGTACATGACTACATTTAAAAGAAAAATTAAGATCTACATACACATACATACATCATTCAACTTGAGCATACATACAAATTTCAAAATGTAAGAGATTATAGTTCTATGTAATTTTAATACATGTACATGTACTAAAAAATAAATTGAAAACATGTACATAAAAAAGGTAAATTTCTAACAAAATGTGTAAGGCTCATTTATGTCTAAGGCATATAAAATTTTGTGGCTTTTAATACATACTTTAAAGTGTTTACAAGGAATAGTGAAGTTTCCCCTTAAATCCTATTTTATTAAATCCCCTTAAACCACATGTCATCTTTTCTAGGTCCATACATCATGCTAATGATTTTGTCCATATTTGACCAAGTTTAATATATATATATATATATATATATATATATATATATATATATATATATATATATATATATATATATATATATATATATATATATATATATATATATATATATCTTAAACAAGTTTGTAAAAACTTCAAGCATCTAACATTATACAAATTTCAATCGAATGTGAATGATCAATTTTCAACTATTATTAGTGGCTTAAGGGGATTAATGAGTAGATTTCAAGTTGTAGGTCATCTACATCCTCTTAGTTCATCTATATCCTCTTTTTTAAAATATATTTACGACATAATTCAACCCTAAACCCTTAACCATAAACCCTAAATTCTTAACCCTTAACCCTAAACCCTAAACCCTTAACCCTAAACATGTGAACCCTGGACCCTTAACCCTAAATCCTTAACTATATGCATCCTCTTAGGATGGGTCTTAAGCAATTTTGTTAAATCCCCTTAATCCATGTCATCTAAATCCTAGGTCCATAAACCATGCTAATGGAATGATTTTGTCTTAAGTTGACCAAGATTAATATATTTATCTTTTTAAACAAGTTTGTAAAAACTTCAAGCATCTAACATTATACAAATTGATCAAATGTGAATGATCAATTTTCAACTATTATTAGTGGCTTATGGGGATTAATGAGTAGATTTCAAATTATAGGTCATCTACATCCTCTTAGGTCATCTATATCTTGTTTTTTAAAATGTATTTACGACATAATTAAACCCTAAACCCCAAACCCTTAACCCTTAACCGTAAATTGTAAACCCTTGACCCTTAACCCTTAACCCTTAACCGTAAACTGTAAACCCTTAACCCTTAACCCTTAACCCTTGACCCTTGACTCTTAACCCTAAACCCTAAACCCTTAACCCTAAACATGTGAACCATAAACCCTTAACCCTAAATCCTTAACCATATGCATCCTCTTAGGACGGGTCTTAAGCAATTTTCTTAAATCCCCTTAATCCATGTCATCTAAATCCTAGGTCCATAAACCATGCTAATGTAATGATTTTGTCTTAAGTTGACCAAGATTAATATATTTATCTTATTAAACAAGTTTGTAAAAACTTCAAGCATCTAAGATTATGCAAATTGATCAAATGTGAATGATCAATTTTCAACTATTATTAGTGGCTTAATGGGATTAATGAGTAGATTTCAAGTTGTAGGTCATCTACATCCTCTTAGGTCATTTATATCCTATTTTTTAAAATGTATTTACAACATAATTAAACCCTAAACTCTTAACCCTAAACCCTAAACCCTTAACCGTAAACCATAAACCCTTAACCCTAAATCCTTAACCATATACATCCTCTTAGGATGGGTCTTAAGCAATTTTCTTAAATCCCCTTAATCCATGTCATATCTAAGCTTGACATATATCCTCTCATCCTCATCACATTAACTTTGATCTTTCATTTAGTGTTATATAAACTTATCAATTAATTGAAGTTTTATAACATCCCAATACATTACCTCATCAACCAATTATTTAATTCAATGTTTGTAATTTACAATGAAACTATCTCTATTCTCAAGTGACTCACCCAAGGAAGATTGTTCTTTGATAAAAAATATTTTAGATATTAGTTGTCAAACTTGAGGGATGTTACCAAATTTTATTCCCCATTTACATAGAAAAATGTGAAGTTTATAAAGATTCTAAATATGGATGGACAACCTATTAAAATATTTCCTTTTAGAGAAATGGTATTTCAAATTTAAGACTATTGGTGAAATAGGAATTGTTAGAGAGATCATATTAGATATAGTTGTTTAGATGAGTGTGGAAAAAAAAAACTAATAAAAATCTATGATAAAATTAATGCATAAATAATCTAAAACAACTAAAAACCAAAATGCATAGTATGTACTATTTGACTTGAGAAAACCATTTCATGCAACAAATCTAGCACACTAACCATCCTTGCTATTGCATAAAAACTCGACCATACACAATTTAATAATAAATCCCTATCTCAATCTTTATGCATATGTGGATATTAATAGGCACATCAAAAATTAGATTTACAATTAGTATGAATTCTTTAAAACCATGGATGAAAATAGATTTAACCAATGCATACACTCAAAAAAATTAATCTTGCTAGCCAAAAGAATATTTAACATTTTTTCAATCACTAGTCTCCATAGCCTTGAATGAGTCTACAACATTCTTTCAACACTAATGGGCATGAAAACAACAACTACAGTGACACCAATTTTATCTAGAAAATTATGATCCATGGTAACCAACACTATGGCCAACCAATATAACCTAAATAGGCATATACCTACAAATTAGTCGGCATCCATGGTATTGACCAACATAGGCTCTTTACATGGACACTCTCTACCACAACACATTGATTGTTTAATGGATACTTAAATTCTTATGTAAACAAGAAGTACATTATTCACAAGGCATGTGACTCTTTAAGGTCTTTGATAAATGTATACACCTCTACCATTAGTTTCAACACCATATGTGTCCATTTTTTAATTTAAAACTTATGCAAATGTTGTTAGTTCATCTTACCTACCTAGAGTTCCCTACAAGATTCCCCAATTTCAGATTCTACTCCAATGATATTTGCATCCCTAAAGATACCACTATTCTCAATTTACATGGTATCATTTTAAGTTACTTAAATGATCACAACTACCGCAACTCAAATATCAACCACATAAGATGTGATACAAATGATAGCACTAGGAACCAAACTAGATGAAGCAAATGAGTTAACAAGATAGGCTTTAGTAAAATCTAGAAATGCAAATCCATGAGATTTAAACTAAAGTTACATATGACAAAGCAATATGGAAGGTGAAGAGGTGGTTGAAGAAAAAGGAAAATCGTCAAGCCATTACATTAATGTTAAATTAGATAAAGAAACTTTAAAAGTATATAAGAAATTTGAAAAGGGATAATTTAGATGCCATCAATGATAAAATCAATCTTAGATGTGATAATAGATCAGGTTCAATTTTTTATTAAAAAAAATGGAGAGTTGAAAAAGAGGTATATGATAGAAATTCCAAATAAATTGATAGAAGTGGTTAGTCAATTGCATCAATTATATGAGTAGTTGAAGTATGATAGGTAATCACAAATGTATGTTGGCAAGGTCAAAGGAAAAATTAGAGAGAAGGAAGAAAAGGTAATTGGATTTGTTGGTTTTAAATCTTTTGTTAGGTCATAAAGATGTATTCTAGACTAAGGTAAATGACTAAATAAGAAGATATTTTTAAAACAAATGGAATCTATAGGAAAGGAAGATGGTAAATCTATGATGGAATTTTTCCTAAAGAATACCACTATAATTTTTTATGAACACCTATATAATGTGTCAAGTGATATAAAATAAATAGTCAAGGGATTGATCTATATATGAGGATTATTAATGCATAAAATATATATGTGGACTACCAAGCATGTAGAGTAGAGAGGATTGATAAATCTCTAGTTTAGTACATAAATAAAGCTTTCAGCACTTGGGATGTGTTGAGGATGAGAGGATATATGTCAAGCTTAGATATGTCAAGAAATTTTCTTAAATCCCCTTAATCCTAGGTCCATAAACCATGCTAATGGAATGATTTTGTCTTAACTTGACCAAGTTTAATATATTTATCTTTTTAAACAAGTTTGTAAAAACTTCAACCATCTAGCATCATACAAATTGATCAAATGTGAATGATCAATTTTCAACTATTATTAGTGGCTTAAGGGGATTAATGAGTAGATTTCAAGTTGTAGGTCATCTACATCCTCTTAGGTCATCTATATCCTATTTTTTAAAATGTATTTACAACATAATTAAACCCTAAACTCTTAACCCTAAACCCTCAACCCTTAACCCTTAATGCTAAACCTTTAACCCTTAAACCTAAACCCTTAATCGTAAACCCTAAATACTTAACCCTTAACCCTTAACCCTAAACCCTAAACCCTAAACATTTTAACCCTAAACCCTAAACCCTTAACCCTAAATCCTTAACCATATACATCCTCGTAGGATGGGTCTTAAGCAATTTTCTTAAACCTCCTTAATAAATGGACCATTTAAATCCTAGGTCCATAAACCATGCTAATGGAATGATTTTGTCTTAAGTTGACCAAGTTTGATATATTTATCTTTTTAAACAAGTTTGTAAAAACTTCAACCATCTAACATTATACAAATTGATCAAATGTGAACCATTGAGACTTTAGGGTTTTGTTTCAATTTAGTTTAAGGTTTTCTTTTTCTATGTAGGGTAATTGTTTTTAGGTTTCAATTTAGTTTAGGGCTTTTTTTATCTATGTAGGATAATTGTTTTTTAGTTTTCCTTCATATGAGGGTTTATATAGTTTTGAAAGATTGAAACCAAATTTAAAACTTAATACATAGAAAAATATAGAAAAAAACTTCAAATCACAATAAATAAACAAATATGGAAAAATCCACTCACCTGGACTTTTGATGGCCGGAAATGGTGCGTTTATACTCGGGATCCCGTTCTGCAGTTCTCACAGTTGCTGGGAGAAAATGAGCACACAGGCGATTTAAAAAAAAAACTTTCCATAAACAGGATCTCATTTCGTAAAACAAGATCTCATTTCTTGGTTCTAGCTTCGAGATCCTTCTACATAACGGGATCCCATCCTAGATTTTAGGCTCAAGATCCTGATCCATAATGGAATCCCATTTTGGTTTGCTTGATTTTAGGTTTTTGCCTAAGTCCGAAACTTCCACCTTAAGTGGACTCAACTTTGTGCATTTACCCTTAATGTGGATATTTTTTGATTGTATTAACAGATGGAACTTCAAAAATCTCTATTGAGGAGGTCTAGTTGGCGGGCGATAGAGGATGAGTCATTGATTGGTTCACCATCTTCATGGACTAGCAAGAGCTGTCGACTATTTGATAGAAATCCATAGGAGATTTGATTTTGGGACATTTTGTTACATATGCCTATTTGGCTTTGTAAACATACTTTTGTATGTTATCGATGTATATTGTTGTATATGCCTATATGGCTTTATTTGTACATGCCTATATGGCTTGATATATACACTATATGTTATTTTTATGACATTATGTATATATGATATTATGTATAATTTTCATGACATTATATTTTTATGACATTATATATATTTTCATGATATTATATATATGTTGATAGCATCCTTGCAAAATACATTTTATGCATATCTTGCAATCACTGCATTCCATGAGACTGCATTTATTTGAGGCATCATGTCAAATAGTTCACGTGCCTTGTCTATGCTTCCAAACTTTGCATACATGTCTACAAGGGTAGATACAAATATAACATCTAACAGAATTCCTATATCCTTTATGCTTTGATGGTTGTCCACACCCTATTTTGAAGATCCCATTTTGGCATAGGTCAGGAGGATGTTGGATAAGGTTGTGGAATTTAGCTTGATACCCACCAATTGCATTTTATTGAAACTTTCTTTAAAGCCTTATCAAAAAATCCATTTTGTGCATGTATTGCAATCATTGCATTCCATGAGACAACATTTCTTTGAGGCATCATGTCTAACAGTTCACATGCATTTTCTATGCTTTCACACAAGTTGCATACATGTCTACAAGGGTAGTTGCAAATACAACATCTGACAAAATTCCTATATCCTTTATTCTTTGATGTTTGTTCATACCCTGTTCCAAAGATCCTAATTTGGCTTAGGCAGGGATGATACTTGCAAAGGTTATGGAAATTGGTTTTACACATTCCAATTGCATTTGATTGAAAGTTTCTAAAGCCTTTTTCAAAAAAATCCATATTTTTCATATCTTGCAATCATTACATTCCATGAGATGACATCTCTTTGAGGTGTCATGTCAAACTTTTCACATGCCTTGTCTATGCTTCCACACTTTGCATACATGTCTACAAGGGCAGCTACAAATACAACATCTGACAAAATTCTTATATCCTTTACGCTTTGATGGTTGTCCACACCCTATTCTGAAGATCCCATTTTGGCATAGGCAAGGAGGATGTTGGATAAGGTTGTGGAATTTGGCTTGACACCCAACAATTGCATTTTCTTGAAAATTTTGTTAAAGCCTTATCAAAAAATCTATTTTTGTGCATATCTTGCATGCATTGCATTCCATGAGACAACATTACTTTGAGGCATCATGTCAAACAATTAACATGCATTGTCTATTCTTCCACACAAGTTGCATACATGTCTACAAGGGCAGTTGAAAATACATCTGATAAAATTCCTATATCCTTTATTCTTTGATGGTTGTCCATACCCTGTTCCAAAGATCCTAATTTGGCATAGGCAGGAAGGATGTTTGCAAAGGTTATGGAATTTGGTTTTACACATGCCAATTGCATTTACTTGAAAGTTTCTAAAGCCTTTTCAAAAAATCCATTTTGTGCATATCTTGCAATCATTGCATTCCATGAGATGGCATCTCTTTGAGGTGTCATGCCAAACTGTTCACATGCCTTGTCTATGCTTCCACACTTTGCATACATGTCTACAAGAGCAACTGCAAATACAACATCTGACAAAATTCCTATATCCTTTATGCTTTGATGGTTGTCCACACCCTGTTTCGAAGATCCGATTCTGGCATAGGCAAGGAGGATGTTGGATAAGGTTGTAGAATTTGTCTTGACACCTGCCAATTGCATTTTCTTGAAAATTTCTTTAAAGCCTTATAAAAAAATTCAAATTTTGTGCATATCTTGCAATGATTGCATTCCATGAGACAACATTCCTTTGAGGCATCATACCAAATAGTTCACGTGCATTGTCTATGCTTCCACATTAGTTACATACATGTCTATAAGGGCAGTTGCAAATACATAGATGAAAAAATTCCTATATCCTTTATTCTTTGATGGTTGTCCATACCCTGTTCCAAAGATCCTAATTTGACACAGGCAGGGAGGATGCTTGCAAAGGTAATGGAATTTGGTTTTACACATGCCAATTACATTTGCTTGAAAGTTTCTAAACCCTTTTCAAAAAATCCATTTTCTGCATATCTTGCAATCATTGCATTCCATGAGATGACATCTCTTTGAGATGTCATGCCAAACTATTCACATGCATTGTCTATGCTTCCACACTTTGAATACATGTCTACAAGGGCAGCTACAAATACAACATCTAACAAAATTCCTATATCCTTTATTCTTTGATTGATGTCCATACCTTGTTCCGATGATCCCATTTTGGCATAGGCAAGGAGGATGCTAGATAAGGTTCTGGAATTTGGATTTACACCTGCCAATTGCATTTTCTTGAAAGTTTCTTTGAAGCCTTACCAAAAAATCCATTTTGTGCACATCTTGCAATCATTGTATTCCATGAGACATTATTTCCCCCATTTCCCCCATGTTTATGTTAGCTTGTGTTGGAGTTACAACATTCCTTCATTTGTGATGTGCATAACATGCTATAATTGTACATGCTTACAACAAGTGATTCATGCTACAATGAAGCACAACATAATGAAATAAGAAGATGCATATTCACAACACTTAATAATATGTAGTAGTGTTGCTCATGTCATGAATACATGTTATGGCCCTTACTTTCGCATGCAAATTGATAAACTATGTTTTCATCTTCACATACATGGCTTACAACATGTGACAATAAACCACTACAAGTTGTATATGTGCTTAACAACAAGTATACATATGATACAACACCCCAAAACATGCATTGACTTAGGTGAGTGGTTCTTTTATTAGTGGCGGTGTTCATTTTGAACATAAAATAATAATGGTTATTTTTATACAAATTATTCATGGAACTTGTAAGTCGTAATGTTGTTCTTTATGCCTATTCCTTTTGTAATTTGAAACAAAAGATGGATTTCTAACCCACATTCTATGCACCTACATTAGTGACCAATGTAATTTAACACATAGGGAGAGAGACATAAGGAGAACAATGTTGATGAAAACTGGGGTCTTTGCTTATGAATAAGACATCTTCTTGTTGCTGCTACAATCTTAGGACTGTCACAAATTTTCATGCTTTTGAAAGTGATAATGAGGATTTTGGATGCTCAACAAGGTTACCCTCCACTCATGACACCCTCATAGTATCCTTACAAAGCTTTCCTTGATGATCTAATGACTAACTCAAAAGGATAACTTCATGGATTCATTAGAAAAAGGCAAGCCCATGATGTCATACTAAAGACAAGAACCCTAGTAGCCATAGGTAATATCCCTACACACAAACATTAATCAAATATGCATGGAAGACCATGAAACCACAATGTAAGTCTGAAAAGATGAAATTTAATCCATTTTGAAACTTCTACCATAGTTGCAACAATCAAAACAGTAGCAAATCCTTCCATTTTTTTTGAAAAAACCATCATAAACCCTAGTTTGATAACCATTTCATGTGATTTTTGTAGCACATTCTTTAAGGTGTGTTTGGGAATTATGTTTTGTCTACTTAAACTCTAGATACATGTGCTTACAAGATTATATTTTATTGTTTTAGATGATACATTATCTATCCCATTATTACATTTTTCTTATGCTAACATGATCATATCTTTTACATTTTTCTTGTGCTAATATGGATTGGAATGGGTTCATCATCTTCAATACTTAAATTTGAGCCTTTGATTAATGCACTACAACACATTGGATCAAGTGAGAACACCATATCAACCTAGGGAGAGTAGAGGAAACACCTAAAATGGAGATTACAACATAGCTTTTAGTTTAGTTTCATCTATTAGAAAGGTGCTAGGACTGATTTTTGCATTCAATATCTCCTAGGGCCAAACGAATGACACCAACATGTTCGAGTGGGTGGGTAAATGCTAGGAGAGGTGTATTTTTGGTGGTGAATCCTCTTGGTCATTCTCAGCTACATTGGACGAACACAGTCTCTTAAGAGCCCTAAGACAAAAAAAAAGTGTCAAACTTTGGACAGACTATTCCGTCAAACCGTGACACCTAGGAATGTCTTCTTTGTATGTATGGGTGGATGTCAAGTCCACCTACAAATACCTACCTCATTTTTTTAAAATCAATTTCATCTGCCTATGGTGGAAAGGAACACATTGTTCCAAAATGCTTCAATTTCATGTAGTAGAAAGGTCCTATGAGTGAAATTTTGCATTCCACACCTCGAGGAGCCCAATAGACTATGCCAACACATCGAGGTGGGTGGGTAAATTCTTGGAGAGGTCTCTTATCAAGTGCCCCAGATGTTCTGGGATGCAGGCTACTTGCAAAGTCACTTGAGATCCCTGGGAGTAAAAAACTGCCAAACTTTGACGGAGCGGTTCTCAGAATTCGTGGCACTTGGAAATGTTCTGTTTGGACCTATAGGTTCACATGGAGTCTGTCCATAATAAAAATTCTCAGTTTTTGTCAACTCCAATCTGTTTGACTGTGCTGAAATTAAGCACATTCTTGCAAAATGCTTTAGTGGCATTCAACACAACCTTGCCAGGAGCCATATTTTTCATTCTACTCGTTGTGGGGCCTAACGGACTACACCAACACATTGAGTTGGGTGCGTAAACACTAGTGGAGGTCTCTTTTCGTGCACCAAGTGCCCTAGATGTTCTGAGTTGCAGGCTATCGGTAAGGTTACTTGAGATCCCTAAGGGTAAAAAACTACCAAACTTTGATGAAGTGGTTCTTGTGGCACCTAGGAATGTTCTGTTCAAATCTATAGGAGCACATGGGGTTTGTCCACAATAAGCTCTCTCAATTTTTTCCAACTCCAATCCATTTGATTGTGCTGAAATTAAACGCATTCTTGCAAAATGCTTCAGTGGCATTCATCACAACTTTGCCAGGAGCCATATTTTTTGTTCTGGTCATCATGGGGTCAAACGAACTACTCCAACATGTTGGGGTGGGTAGGTTAATTCTAGGGGAGGTCTCTTTTTGTGCGCCAAGTGCCCCAAATGTTCTGGGCAGTAGGCTACTGACAAAGTCCATAAACGTGACTTTGCCAGCATAGAAAAAAAGTGGCCACTTTTGACACCATTTTCTCCCCCATTTCCATGCACTTATCCACATATATACCAGTATCCATAGATATGAATGAAGCTTATGTTGAGGAGGTGATGCAAGAAATGAATATAGGTGAAGAAGATAAATATAAAGGATGTATTTAGTAGGAAGGATCCTAAGGTAGAAATAGATGAAGGGCCAAACTTTGAGGGTGAAATAGTAATAGAGAGTAGTAGTTCTCCAGTATAGATATCTAGTGATGACGTGGTAGAAGCTTGTGAGTTAGATGAGTTGGAAAGAAGAATGAAGAAATTCCCAAGTATAAGGAGGGCACCTAGAAGGGTGCCAAAGAGCACTGCAAAGGGAAAAAACCTACACAAATTAAGAGAAGACATCACATAAAAAAGAGGGTTCCGAGTATAAAAAATATTGAGAAAAACATAGTGGAAGATACCACAAAGATGGTCATGATAGGTACAAAGATAAAAAAAGAGTACCACAAATGTAGGAAACCTATCATAGAAGGCACAAGACATATGGAAGGTGGTAGAGATAATGGATAACAAAGGTGTGATGCTAAAGATGGGTTGTTTTTGAGTGAGGAAGGAAGATGGAGGCCCTAGGAATTGAGATGTGCATGTCAAGAAGGGGGATACACCAACAAAAATCAAAAGGGAGTTGATGGCAAGGAATTTTACAAGGTCGTCTCTCAAGGACGAGAAAATGATTAGGCCTATGAAGGATGTTGACAAATACTAGTAGTACTATTTACATTAATCATACTACCTCATATGGTATTATATTATATAGAAAAGGGTTTGTAGTACTGTAGAAGAAGAGTTCCACATCATACAGAGACATATACGAATGTTGTGCAATACCACACACTATACTATAGTCCTTGCGATATTGCCTATGAGCATTAAACATTGAATAGAGATATGTAGGAGGTTTTGTAGCACTACACAACCTCCACACATGCCATTTGGATCGTTTCTAGACTCATAGATGAGTCATATAACCTTTAAATAGTCTTAAACACACCTTTACATGCCTAAATAAGCTATAATAAAAATATTGTAAAGGAAAAAACAAATTTGTTGGAAGAGGATACTTAAGACTATTTATGAAAGGATATAAGGAAAAGAAATCATGAAATGGCATTAAGAGGCCATATAGTAATGGAAAAGAGAGAGATAAGAACATAAGGACATGGATGAGTAAAAGGAAGATATATGAGATATATATGAAGCATATATGGAGAAGTGAGATACAAACAAGAGAAGTGTAATAGAAATATGGGAATCATAAGAGAGTAAGAGAGGGAATTGTATGAGAAGCAAAGCATGTACTAAAGGATGGATAAAGAATGTATGACAATGTAATACATTATATGATGAATATATGAGAAGTATATGGTGATTATATATATGAATGGAGTATAAGTGTATGTTTATTTACTTTGTATTATTTTGTAATCCACCACACTTGTTTTGATTCTCTTCCTTATCAATCCAACTAGTGTAAAACATAACACTAACATAGAAACAACACAAATCTCCAGTCTACGATTTCTTGTTAGCATGGTGTATAAATTGGCAAGTAACAATCAATTTATTTGAAATGGTTTAAACTTATCTCCAGTCTACGATTTACACTTATAATCATATTTAAGGAACAAGAATAATTATAATAAAAATTAGTTTAAACCATTTAAAAGTTGATTAAATGAACAAACTTAGAAATTTTATAATTAAATAAACTTAGAAATTTTATAAATAAATAAAATAAAATAAATTAAATATTAAAACATTATACAATAAAACCAAAAGTACCACTTGGGACGAAAAATTAAATTGATAGAGTATCGTTAGCTATTCTAGAAGTTCAACACCCAACAATAACTTCACCTAACTCAAATCAAAGGAGATATCTCCTCGTATATGTAATAAAGTCTATTTCATGAAGTCTACAATGGAAAGGTTATAAATGATAAAGTCTGTAATAAAAGTCTACCAAAGACGAAAGAAGTTGTGTGATTATTAATTTTTTCACGGTTCTTCTTTCGGGGAAAAATATTATATTATATGGTTTTGCATGGTGACAAATCTCTCTAAACATTTGTTAAAACTTCTATCAATTTATTTTAGTATATGTGGTAATAAAAGACCGCTGTAGATTAATGAAATATTATAATTAAAAATAAATAAGTTAACCTAATCTCTTATTTACAAATAAATAAGTTTAATTTCCAAGAAATCGTAGCTGACATACAAATATACTAGCACTTGCACCCATAGGATGTTCAAGGAATACGCCGGTAGGAACAACAGGGAGTTTAGAAACTTTCCGGCGTGATTTTTTTTACACGGCGTGAGACAATTCTGAGCGAAGCCTATCGGCTAACTAATTAAAATCGACATTTGTGACTGTGATGTATGAACGAATGGCCCTAATTTAGATATTTTAGGCGCTGCGTTTAGTTTCATTCAGGCCAGCTACACATTAATAATTGTTTTGTTGTCTACAGTTGGAACATGAAAGAGTCCACATTCATGGAGTTTGATGGGCAAAATTTATGTCTTTAATACCTACCACTAAAGTCACAGAAGCTTTAAATGACGTGACTTTTCCCTTTAATAAATGACTGGTCTCCCTCGCAGAGGACGGGAAGAAAAAACTCGATGAAGCAAATACTGGCAGCGTGCTTCTGGATCTACGCCATACTGTGGGTGGCATGTCTGTGTGCTGGAAATGCAGATGAACCACCCAACTTCACGCCTAAACAACGATGCTTCACAACACTCTTTCAGTTCGGAGCATCGCTCTTCGACACAGGAAATGCAGTAATAGCATTTCCGCGTCAAGCTTTCCAGCCCACCAGGCCGCCTTACGGCTTCACTTTCCCTGGTTATCCCGCTAACCGATTTTCAGATGGAAAGCTCATTATCGATTATTTGGGTAATAATTCCTTCTAATTACGGTACACAAGCCGTTCGTTTTTCTTGTCGAGAGTTTCTTTTAACAGTGTTGTGTGGGGTTTTTTCAGCGGATGCTTTCAAATTGGAGCTGCTTCATCCTTATCTAGAAAGTATGGAGCCCGAGGCGACGAGCAAAGGGGGTAGAGACTACAGGAGAGGAGTGTGTTTCTCGGTGGCAATGGCAACTGCGCTGTCTGTGGAGGAATTAAACTTCACAGGAATGGGAAGCAAGAAATTAGCGTTGAATCCGTTAACCTCAGATGTACAGTTCGAGTGGTTTGAATCATTCAGGGAGCGCGTTTTGGAAAGCGGGACGAAGTCTAGAGGTATGGAATACGCATATATACTTTTTGGAATGTAGTCTAAGGAAAATTTTGAACGAATGTATGAAGCAGGAAAATTAAGGATTTAAAAAAATAAAATTTAACGAGTGTTTGGAACAGGAAATTTAAGCGCTCTTCTACCCAGTAAAGAGGCGATGGCAAACGCGCTTTATCTTCCGGGAGAATTCGGCGTAAACGACTACCGCGTGGGGTTACTATCTGGTCTAAGCGTTGCAGAGCTCAAGAAGATAGTGCCTCTTGTTGTTCTCAAGATCGTCGGTCTAGTGAAGGTCCATTTTTGAAAATTTCTCTTCATAAATGTTTCGTTTCTTCCCCAAAAAAGGGGATTCTGACATAAATATAATTGACATGCAGAAGCTCCATGGAACCGGTGCCAGGAATTTTCTGGTTGTTGGGGTCCCACCGCAAGGATGCAGCCCATTTTATTTGACAGTGTTGAATGGAAGCAAAGACGAATATAAGTGCCTGGTGGAGGTGAATGAAATTCATCGCCTACACGAGACCAAGCTAAAGATGGCACTGCGAGACCTACGCGAAGAGCTGCGGGACTCCAACATAATGTTTGCGGACTATTACAGGGCGTTCATGAGCGTAATGAAACATCCTGCAAGACACGGTGGGTAAGAAATTGGTGATGTTTGAACTAATTTGATGGCTTGTATTGATTGATTTGGGGTGACGGAGCTAATTTATTTGAGCAGGAATGAAAGTGAGAAACGTTGCGTGCTGCGGCGGGGGCGGAGAGTACAACTACAATCCTGCTGCTGTGTGCGGAACGAGATCTTCAAGACGATGTTCAGAGGCAGAGAGTTACGTGTACTGGGATGACTTCCATCCAACTGATACGCTCAACAAAATAATCGCCGCTAAATTTGCATCTGGGAAGTATGTTGAACCTCCCAACGCCTCCCTTGGCTGTTCCTGAGCACCGACCTTTTTAACAATCACAAGCGGGATGGAGCCCTAAAAGATCTTTCTGAGATGTTCGTAGAAAAGGAAAACATTGCTAATTAAAACAAATCGTGATGTCAAGTCACCTAGCCATGGAAACAAAGGTGGCCCGCCGAATAATTATTTAACTGAAAATATTCTCTATATTTGTATTGCTCATGCATGTTATTTTCTACGTCTTCTACTCGTCGAAAGTTTTGTGAAGCAAGTCGATGTTTAACTTATCCAACATTCCTATGCAATTAATCTTTTCATTAATCTTTTGCCACAATTTCAATGTTGTTTTCATGTACTAGATTTTAGGGTTTTGGAAAGAGAATTTGCTTATTGTGAATTGTGAATGGTGGTCGTTTAGGCCCGGATTCTGCGTAGCTTGATTGAGCTATTAGTGATGGTGAGATCAATTTAAAAAACTATACAAAGTGTCATCCACCTTTGGGATTTATTTTTCTATGCTCATAATTCAAATTTCTCTAACTTGTTAATGCCATTTTTATAAAGATTGTGAAAATATTGGAATGGTTGCTACTATTGAGAAGTAAGATGGATGTTTGGCTTCATAATGATTTTAAAAAAATTGACTCCTCATCATTTTCTTGTTATCTTTTTTTCCATTTGCAAAGCTATAATAAGGATGGGTAATAAATTGTAATTTGGGGTAATGGTTTCATGGTTATGAAAAATGAATCTCCCACCTAAAAGGCGGTGTTCTTTCTATTGATCTTGCCATCATCCAATAAAATCTTTTGAATTTTGAAAATGGCCAAATCATTTCTTCATATTTTGTTGTCTTCATAATGATCAACTATGGAGTATGATCACAAAAAAAATATCATGGCCCAATGATGGTATTATGCATTTTTACCCCAAAATATAATTAATATTTTAGGAAGTGGGGATTTTGAGTAGACTATAATGGTTTTATAAATTTACGACATTTTATTTTATTTTAAATAAGGTATGCTTGAGGAAAAAATTTCTTGATAGATCATCAAATTTAGGAAGAAATATTGACTAAAAAGGGTGATGAAAATTTATTCCAAAGGATCTACAATCTCACGACTATTCAACCTCTCCATAAAATGATCATAATTAACAAATATTTCTTATTTTTATCTCAAATAATATTAACAGAAATGTGTTTTGATTATTGTTGTTTCTCTTACTTGTTTCTACATGTAGAGAGGGGTTCATATATGTATAATAGATTTTATTTATATCTATAATGACTTTTATGGAAAAAAAACACCCTCTATGAATATTAAGGTAAATAAATGTAAATAAGCAATAAATAAATAAAATTTAGATAATAAAATTGTGTATAAAGAAAAAGTATATATATGTAAATAAGACCAATGTTTGGATGATATTAAAACTAGTTTACTCAATTTTACAATTAGGTTACTTGGCTTTTCACTAAATTAACATTATTCTTTCAAATTAAGAAATACAATATTCAGATTTAACATAAAAGTGTTTCATTAAAGAAAATGACATAATGCATTCTAAATGTTATAGTATGTAGTAATACAAATGGAACTTAACCCTTATTCATGATACTACATTGTAAAGCAAGTACCGATATGCATGTTTTGTTATTTTCATCAACAATGTAATGTAATATTCCAAGTCAAGATTTTGTTACAGTGCAAGGAATGTGTCTACAATTTTGTGGACTATGCAGCCAACAAAATGAATGTATGTATATACAGACACAAACATGTGTATATATGCCTCCACACACACACACACACACACACACACACACACACACACACACACACACACACACACACACATATACATACATTCATATATATCAATCTATGGTATCTGCATAATAATGAATAACCTCGGTTGTTGGAAGTGGAGGAGGGGAAGGAATAGATAAATATTTACTTATGTTTGTATATATATGGATGTATGCATATATATACATGTATATTATATATATACACATGTTTGTGTCTATATATATATATATATGAATGTATGTATATAGACACAAACATGTGTATATATATAATATACATGTATATATATGCATACATCCATATATATACAAACATAAGTAAATATTTATCTATTCCTTCCCCTCCTCCACTTCCAACAACCGAGGTTATTCATTATTATGCAGATACCATAGATTGAGAAACTACAGATTTAGATGCTACTGATACAACATTGTAGCAAGTGAAATGCAATGAAGGTTCATTGAAGAACTCTGAAGGTAATGAAAAAGCAGACCAACAAGTGAGATGCAGTCAAGGTTCATTAAAGAAATTTCTCAAGCTGCCAACTGAAATGGTTCGTAAGAGACCCAATCCCTTGGATGACAGTGCACTGAGGCTAGGTAGGCAGTCCCAAATTCTTACCACAGATGATTATCTAATCTTGCATGAGTAGCAAGAAGCAAGGAAAATAGAACTTGAGGAACTAAAAGCAAGAAAAAAACAACAGGCAGAGGCAAAGAAAATCTATCTAATTGAAGAAAAGAAAAGGAGGGACTTGAGCAGAAGCTTGAAAGATAATTAAAAAGACAAAAGAAGGAAGAAGAAAAGCTGCAACAACAAAGGGCGAGAGAATTGAAGAAAGAACAAAGGCAAATGGTCAAGGATAGGAATTCAAAACATGTTGCAAGCAATTCAGGGCATTTGAGTACGCCATCAACCCCTCTACTTGAACAACATCATATTCTAAGGGATATGTACAACATATTAAGCCTTGCTTATGCTGCCCTTACAGACCAATAAGTGACTAGCAATACAAATTCAACACATGAGGGAATCAATTCAAGGTGTTTGAGTACTCCATCAACCCCTCTACTTGAACATCATCAAATTTTGAGGGATATGTACAGCATATTAAGCCCTTCTTATACTGCCATTAACAACTTCCAAGTGACTAGTCACAGCCCCCCTCATTCCCCTATAAAGCAATTCCAATTTTCTGGGCTTTTAGATGAAACAATGTTTGGTCATCTTGTTCCTATCACACCTCATGTGGAATCATCTCCTCCAAAAAATACTTCAACAAATAGTCCTATAGAGGAGCCAGAGCCATTCCCTGGCTTTATGGTAAACTAGAAAATTAGGATTTGATGTCAAGTTATTGCTAGAATTTTTTTGAATCATCTAGTCAGGAATGCATTTGGGACATTGTAAGTAAAAGCTGACAATTTTGTAATGTTTTGTCGAAGCTGTATTACCGGTAAACTAGAAAATTAGGATTTGATGTCAAGTTATTTCTATAAGTTTTTTGAATCATCCAGTCAACAATGCAATCAGGAAAGACATTGTAAGTAAAAGCTGACAATTTTGTAATGTTTTGTCAAAGACTATCTTACCATATTATGCAACTAGCAATATAATATTTTGTTGTTTTTGTAAAGCAAGTACCATTATGCTTGTTTTGTTATTTTCATCAGCAATGTAATGTAATATTCTAAGTCAAAATTTTGTTATAGTGCAAGGAATGTGTCTACAATTTTGTGGACTATGCAGCCAACAAAATGAATGTATGTATATACAGACACAAACATGTGTATATATGCCTCTACACACACACACACACACACACACACACACACACACACACACACACACACACACACACATATATATATATATATATATGAATGTATGTATATAGACACAAACATGTGTATATATATAATATACATGTATATATATGCATACATCCATATATATACAAACATAAGTAAATATTTATGTATGTATATGTATATAAATTGCCTCTACACACACACACACACACACACACACACACATATCAATTTTGTGCCAAATGTTTGCATGTTTAGAGGATGAGATCATAGGTACAATCAAATCAAGGTTTATAAATGTCATGATAATTGAGTTATGAATGTTCTAAATTGGACTTGATACAACATAATAGAGTGTGAGATTTAGGTTTGGGGTTAGTGAGTGCACCAAAATATCCTAATTATGTGCTAAGACAATGCATTATTGACTACCATGTGCCAAGTGGCATAAAAAAATGTATATAGTTATAGGGATGGAAGAAGAATTCAATCATAGGCCATAGAAATGGGAGGAGTACAAATAAGCATGAAGGGTGATTTAGAAACTAGTGGAAAACTATGAGAAGTATGGTTAGGATCTAATGATTGGGAAAGGAATGGAAAACTATGTACTCATGATATGTTGTATAAAGCAGTGCACACATATTTGATGGTAAGGAACTTTACTGGACACTCAAAACAATATCAGTAAGCATTCTAAGAATTTATCTTGTTTGAAAATTAGACATACTAATCAACAATATCTGTGGCAGAAATTTGTGTAAAACATTCTTAGAAATTTATTAAATGCACAATATACTTGTAAGATAAAATAATTTTCACACGAGAGCAATCTACAACATGCTAGTTAAGTTTTTTCATTCATATGCCTTGAAGTCTAATGTCATGCAAGAAACAACGAGATATGATGGAAATACCATTTAGGGAATACCTCAATAAAAAGGGTGTAAATTTAGGATGAACCCAAATGGAACTTCTTTGTATGTAATGCTTATGATTTTATGATGGTTATGTTCCTTGAATATTGTGAGAAGATGTAGATGATATTCATTTGATCCTTTATTGTCCTAAATGAATATTTCAAATGGTAACATCTAATCCTCTTAAAATGCATGCATGGCTACTGTTTACCTTTTCATTGATAGTTGAAGATACAATCTGTGCAATAGTAAGCTACATTTTCAAGAGAACTAATTTTCACTAACTTTGAACTAATCAGAAAATTTGAGGAAGACACGTAGCCTGCTGCTATGTTAGAAGATGAGAAATGAATCTGCATAGCATACATAAGAGTATCTTTAGAACAGTGTATGGCTACCATGAATCCAAGGATATAGAGGAAGGACTATCATGAATTTTATTAGGCTATCATTGTTAGGTAGCAACATCATGTAATGCAAGATGATTGTAGAAATAGACATCATGTAATGCAAGATGATTGTAGAGGGGATTTCACCAACAAGGAAGTTTCCTAGGAGAGAGTATTTGATCTTGAACAAGGTGAACCACCTCTGATAACTAATCATCCTAGATCTAATCTCTAACTGAGCCATGTTTGTTTTAAAGGTTGTAATCAAGAGGACAATCTGATTTCAATCTTAGCCATACCCATTTAAAGAAAATAAGTGGAAACCCAATTAAATACTGATTATCTCAGGTCATCAAGACATGGAAATTTCCTAGATCAAATCTTTGATTCTGGCTACCATGTTTTCTACAAATAATAAATAGTAGTAACTCCACGATCTGGGTCCCATAATAGATATTTGTAGTCTTTTTCTATCATAGAACGTACCCATGTCACCAGCTGATTAATCCAGAGAAAAACCTCATCTTTATTCTCTATCACTCAGATGATATTTTCAGCCTCTAGTTTGGAATAGTGGTCTATGTGTACCCTAGTTTAGTCATTAATTCCCATTCTAGAGTGTGTGGCAACATCTTGTGCAACTGGGGCCTTGACACTTTCTAAGCAAGTTTTCATAATTTCATCATGATAATTAGAATCCTTTTGCAACTGAGATGATATTTGATGATTTTTAAGGTCCTTTAGGCCACAACAGTCTGATGGGTCTTGTTTTTTTAATGCAGTACACTTTCAAAATGATTGAAGGTTTCCTCAGTCCACATTGGTCTGATGGGGTTTGTTCTTTTAATGGGGAACTGCTGTGAAATTAATTGTTAAAGCATAAAATTCTATTAAAATGAAGTGTTTAGAAGAGGTGTAAGACTAAATCACATAAGCTTATAATAGAAAAAAAAAGGGTCATTGCCCCAGTAAGGTCAAAAATGACCTTACCTATTGGTTTTCCTTCAAACCCTGTTAACAAAAACCCCTAGAAATTTGTTGTGTCAAAAGACACAATTTCTGTGAGTGTATGTCTAAGGAGGGGATTGTTGTGACTGAAAATCTCTCCATTTGACCTGCAAATAAGTGAGATACATGAGCACTGAGTAGGCAATAAAAATAATCCCCTAAACATTCTTCTAACATTCATGAAATCTGCAAGACTAACCAGTACATTCCGCAGCATGGCAAGCAAGCAATAATAGTCATTCATAGTAGAAGAGGTGGGAAATTGGGACTCTAAACCCACCAAGCCCCACCTTCAGTCAAAATAATAAAAATATAGAAATTATGGAAAATTTTCAAGAGGCTTAGTTTTTAGAAGGCCAAGCTTATTCAGAATATAGAAATACAAGAAATAGATTTAGACTCACGGGCTAAACTAAGAAAAACTGAAGATACAGTTGCAGAGGTCATTCAAAACCAAGGATTTACCCTGAAGATGAATTCAACTCAAACATTTACATCAACGAAATTTCTCATTTTCTTAAAGTGCTTATAAAAATGAAGCAAGCTAGGTTGGTGTCTAACTATGCTTAGAAATTGTTGTACCTGTTGCCTCCATCCACCTCCACATCAACGACCTCCCTGCTTCCCATGCCGGTGGCCTCCTGGCGATCTCTATGCTTCCCACGTTGGTGACCTCCATGGAAGTTGTGGGCTGGAGCAGTGGTAGCGATTAGGGTTGAGTGTGAGAAATAGAGTGAGAGATTAGTTTTAGGTTTAGGATTTTTTAGAAATAGGATAATTTATTATTAGTTTAAGGTTAAGTGCTATTCAAAATAGCATGTTATTATATTAAGTTTAGGGTGCTTTATGGAATATTTTTGGTTAAAATTATTTAGTTAATAATATAATGTTGTTTAGGTTTATACATAAACATGCACATAAGATATGAGTATAGATTTGTTTTTTAGAGGATTCTATTATGGATTTGAGTGCTAATGTCCATAATATACGGGAAAAAATGTTCACTCATTGGTGCAAATGTATGTGATGAAGGGATGTGAGAATTGACCATCATAAGGCAGGTGATCAAAAAGTGTTGTTTTTGACACTTTTTACGACTACGTATAGATCTGGCATCAAAATTGATCATGTGGCCCTGAAACCTTAGTTATAAGCAATCGACTAAGCAATGAAGTTGTTATAAAGTTTTTAAACTTGTTCGACATCGGCAAGTATGTTTTTGAGAGGCACGAAGTTAGGGTGCACACCTATTGGGTATTTTCCCCTATTAAAAATATGGTTTTGCATGGGGACGAGACAATTTCCATCCCATGGACACAATCAATATCATCGCCACCAAATTTACATTGGGGAGACCTCAAATATCTTTCTTAGAAAAGGAAATGCGACTAATTAAAACAAATCGTGACGCCAAGTCCCCTCGCCATGGAAACAAAGGTGGCCCATAGAATAATTATTTAACTTAAAATATTTCACTATAGAGGATAGGACCCATCCCTACCTATGTTTCAATAGTTATCATGGTGCGGCACACTTAACCCTAATTAAATATATGAATATAATAGTAGTTGTGAAATAATATACTAGTAAAAATTTAATAAGGAATCAATACATGTGTAATAATACACTTTATATGTCACATCAAAAAAGAACCAATCATATGGTGACACATATAAGGTAATCATAAGGCGATCGATAATAGGTGCCTTCGTGCACACGTTTCAGTCTAACATTTTTTTTTGGGTGTTTTTGGACAACTCGACAAAGATGTAGTTGATTAGGCTACATCGTTGATACTCGGAACTCTAGACAATAGCTTTGAGCTCTTAAGTCACATACAAAGAAACCCACAAATTTTCATAAAAATCTGATTATGGGCTATCCATTTGGAATACTTAATTGTTATACTAATGATTGGGAAGGAAAGGGATTCCTCTTATGTCTAGGTTCAAATAGCTTCCCCATCGGTAGTTAGAACTTGGAGGGAGTATCTTGTAGTTTGAGTTAAATAATTTTTACATGTATATTGTATTTTGAGTAAGACCACTTTTGTGTATGTGGCAAATTGATTCATTGACCTAACTACACTTATTGTAACTATTATGGCTTGTAGTACTTGACCTAATATACTATTGAAGATATAATGATGGAATTTTCATTGGTTGTACTATCTTTTGTACTTATAGAAATATCTTATTAATTAATTATTTTTACGATTACTTGTGTATATTTACATTCCTAGTTATGGGATATATTTGCAAATAATGGTAAAGTATTTAGAGAAAATTTTCTAGCCACTTTTTAGGGCATGCTACAACTTAGTTCCCAAATGCTCTTCCTATTAAGTGTTAAGCAAAAGAGCCAAATCGTAATCTCCCATTTTGAACTTCTTAAGACAACTCTAATTAAGCTTTGGTGATGTTTATGGGGCACATACTTATTGTGATATACAATGTGATTGCTTGGTAGACATTTCCACATATTTGCAACATTAGTATTTTGTATGGCCTAAATACTAACCTATCTTGTAGCCAAGAAATTTGTAGATTTTTTAATAATAAAATTTGTTGATGGTGGCATTGTACTCCTCAAAACATGACTCAAGCACAAATGTGAATGAGTCGGCTTCAATACAACACATAAACCCTCTCCTTTTTGATGGAGACCTCTAAGTCACTCTTGCTTTCGTGGCAAAAGTTAGTCGAGTGGAGGTGTAACCTGGGGGCAATTCTATTCGCATGGAGGTAGAACGTCACAAAGAGCGGTTGGCCAGTCTTGGGGCCTGGTTTGTGTTAATTTTTGTTCTGTAATGGAGATAACCATGCCCTAAAGGGTCACTAGTTGTCGATCTCCTATTGGATTCCTAAAAGGGGAGTATTGATAACCGATAAATACTCCTAAGCCTATATTCATATGTGATTTACAAAAAACACATCTGCACAACCAACACAAGTTTAATTAGCATCTTAATGATAAAGTTTAGGGTGTCCTCAAGATAGCCATCATGGGAAAGAAGGTCAACCATGCACACATAATGATCAATTGTATGTGTAATGCAATAATGACCTTATTTGTGTGATTAAAGTATGTGCAACCCTCATCCACTAAACCTGCATGGTTGTATGCACATAGAACACAAGCAAAGCTTATAATGTCAGGATATGTTTCAGAGTGCTTCATTAATTCATTGATTTTGAGAATATCCTTGCAAAATCCATTTTGTGCATATCCTTTAATCATTGCATTCCATGAGACCACAAATGTTCTTTGAGGCATTTTGTCAATTAGTTCATGTTCCTTGTCTATGCTTCCACATTTTCCATACATGTCTACCACGACATTTCCAACTATAATATTTGATAAAAATCCACCTTCCATTATGCTTTGATGGATGCCTCTACCATGTTCCAAAGCTCCCATTTTGGCACAGGCAAGGAGGATGTTGGCTTTACAACTGCTAATTTGATTTTCTTGAAAGTTTCTAAAGCCTTGTCAACAAATCCATTTTGTGCATATCCTACAATAATGGCATTCTATGAGACCACATTTCTTTGAGGCATTTTGTCAAACAGTTCGCGTGCCTTGTCTACGCTTCCACATTTTGCATACATGTCTACCAAAGTAGTTACAACTATAACATCTGACAAAATTCCTCTATTGTTTATGCTTTTATGGATGTCCATACCTTGTTCCAAAGTTCCCACTTGGCATAGGCTAGGAGGATGTTGGCAAAGGTTTATAGCTTTACACCAGCCAATTGCATTTGCTTCAAAGTTTCTAAAGCCTTTTCAACAAATCTATTTTGTGAATATCCTGTAATTAAGGGATTCCATTAGAACACATTTCATTGAGGCATTCTGTCAAACGGTTCATGTGTCTTGTCTACACTTCCACATTTTGCATATCCTATAATCATGACATTCCATGAGATGACATATCTCTTTGAGGTATTCTATCAAACTGTTCACATGTCTTGTTTATGCTTCCACATTTTGTATACATGTCTACTAGAGCATTTCCAACTACAACATCTAACAAAACTCCTATATCCTTTATGTTTTTTGTGGATACGTATACCATATTCCAAAGCTCCCATCTTGGAGCAAGCTAGTAGTACACTAGCAAATGTAAATTGATTGAGTTAGAGACCCGTTTGTTGCGTATGGTGAAACAGTGCAACTGCCTCGTGAGGACACCCATGTCCTCTGTACATTGCAATAAACACATTCAATGAGAGGCTATCTTGTTATTTTTTGTGATCAAACACTGTATGGTCATCCATGAAACATTGAGTTTGAATTTGATTTGTTTATGGGCAGGAATCCAACGGCTGACTACTGATTGTTAAAGATAATAAAATAGAGGAACCAAAACGATGTTGATGAAAGAACAAATTAAACGAGCCCACATATGCCACCTAAACGGTCAAAGCTTAAAGTGTGTTGTTTAAGGACCGCCGAAAAGGATCATCAGCACCAACTTCCCCTACCTCATGTAATTAGCCGATAGGCTTTTATATGTGAGCATTATAGTGCTCGGTCTCATGCTGTAAAAATAAAAATAATTCAGGCCGGAAAATTTTCTAAACTCGTCGGTTGCTCCTATCAACGTATTCGTTAAACCTCCTATGGGTCAGTCCTAGTGTCATATCACATATAAAATGTATCTTCCCTTAGGGTATGTAATCAACTCTTATCTCATCGGGGGAAAGGGTATAAATGGTGAAGTCTATGTAATAAAGTCTACATTGGTGGAATGGCTATAAATGGTAAAGTTTATGTAATAAAGGCTATACTCGTGGAAAGGCTATAAATGAGAGTCGTATGTAGGAAAGTCTACTAAAGGACAAAGAAAGTAGGTGATTATTAATTTTTTCACGATTCTTCCTTCGGTGGAAAAATATTATATTAATTTTTACAGTTGTAACATCATATTGAAAGAGTCCACATTCAGAGGCAAAGTAAATGTCTTTAATACCTATCTCAAAAGTTCCAGAAGCTTTAAATGACATAACTTTTCGCTTTAAATAAATGGCTAGTACCCCTCGCAGAGGGAATGAAGAAAAAGCTCGATGAAGCAGGTACTGCCAGCGTGCTGCTTGATCTACGCCATACTCTGGGTGCGCCCACTGTAAATAGCCGGTGAGTTGTAACTCAACGACTGTACGGTACTGGGATGTTCAGAGGCAGAGAGTTACGTGTACTGGGATGACTTCCATCGAACTGATACGCTCAACAAAATAATCGCCGCTAAATTTGCATCTGGGAAGTATGTTGAACCTCCCAACGCCTCCCTTGGCTGTTCCTGAGCACCGACCTTTTTAACAATCACAAGAGGGATGGAGCCCTAAAAGATCTTTCTGAGATGTTCGTAGAAAAAGGGAACATTGCTAATTAAAACAAATCGTGATGCCAAGTCCCCTCGCCATGCAAACAAAGGTGACCCGCCAAATAATTATTTAACTGAAAATATTCTCTATATTTGTATTTTGCTCATGCACGTTATTTTCTACGTCTTCTACTCGTCAAAAGTTTTGTGAAGCAAGTCAATGTTTAACTTATCCAACATTCCTATGCAAACATTTTGTGGCTTAAAGCACAATTATCTTATATTAATTCATAGCATACCATTTTGTGGCTCATTGTTGATAGTTAGAATTTGCTAAAATTTATAGCATCACATTTCGTGGCTCATTCTTGATAGTTAGAATTTGGTAAGTTTAATTTTATTTTACATAATTTAAGATTTATGGTTTAGTTTTAAGGATTGGTATTTCAAAATGACATTTTATATTTACTTAAAACTATTATATGAATTTGCATCTTTAAAATGGTTATAAAAAATTTTAGTGTTTGATTAGAAAATGTACAACTATGTTTATTTAAAAGTATGCCATGTCTTATGTTTTTATCTTTTAAGTGGTAATTTAAGCTTGAAGATGCTTAGTAATTATATTGCTCGAGGAAGACTCAAGCTTAACTTTGACAAGGCCTCTCGAGGAAATCCTGGATCCTTGGGTGTAGGACGCATCATCTGAGATGAGACAGGAGTCCTCATCTAGGCAGCCTCAAACAAACTCACATTGGGAACTAATAATGAGGCAGAGATGGAAGCGTTAATAGCAGGGTTAAGGATGTGTATCCAAAAAAATGTGAGAAATCAATATAGGAGACTCTCTCATCTGCATAAACATCATCAGGGAAAAAGCAAATAAAGAGTTGGAAAATTCAAGGTTTAGTGGATGAGGCATGGGAATTGCTAGAAAAATTGGACAATTATTCAATATGCCATATATTCAAAGAGGCAAATAAAGCGGCAGACTTTCTTGCGAAATTGAGCAAGTGGAAAGATGCAAGATATCCAACTTGGATTCTGAATGGGATGGACTCGCGGAGATTCTAATCTTTGACGGTGGGAAGGTCTAAATAAAAGAGTCCTTTGTATCGACTGGCAGGATCTGAAGAACCTCTGTAGGATACTAGATAGATATGGAAGCTCACGGGCTCCCTGCTCCATAGGCGATATAAGCAATATGGGAGGCAAGTAGAGATGGCACAACGAATGATATGTGTGTTGCAGGTGCAAATGCATGGCAGAGATTAAGGAAGAGATGAAGGATGAATAAGAGGAAACTGAGGAGGGGGAAGGAAGTGATGTAGAGGAGGAAGAAGAAGGGGAGAACGAAGAGGAAGTGGAGGAGACTCCAGAGGAGCAGATAAGGCATATTCTCAAAGCAGAAGAAGACTAGATGGTGGAAGCAATCAAGCAAGCGGGGGACACATCTTTGGGGAAGAACACATCTATGACAAAACTCTCTATGAGGAGGTTCTAATGAATACCACGTTGATCTTGGGGCAAAAGAAGCGGGGTAAACTAATGGCACATGGCTTCCTCTCGCAGTCATTAAGAAGAATGACGAACGACGCCATTTTAGCCTTCAACGAAAAACCAACCTACGGGATAATAGCATGAATTTTAGATGATGTAGTAGTAAACAAAAATCAAATTGATGCCTAAGCCCTTAGTCTATTGCACGATGGCATAAGGAGAGAGAACATGGAAGAATTTAACTTCCACTTGAGCCAGTATGGCAACTTTCTTTCACCACCCCAAATCGAGAGGGATTTCGAGTTCTTGGAGGGCCTGAGGTTTCTATGGCATCTAAGAAAACCAAGTGATTGAATGTAAATTTCGCATGCTCTTTCGAGTTGATGCTTAGATGTATTTTATTTTTAACTATTTTACTGAAATGGGATCTACCCCTATGGTAGAGCTTGCCTATAAAAAAAAAGACCAAATGCATGAAGTGCCTCACCATTTGGTTCTTGGTGAAACATAGACCTTGTTGGATAATTTACCTACAATAATAATCAGATAGAGTAGTGTCACATGTTGGTAGGTATCTTTGATTTGTGAATCCATTATTGTTGTTGCAAAATTTGAAATTCTAACTTTTTCTACTATTTTTAACATGTTCAATAAAAGGAAATAACTAGGACCACATGATATCCACATTAAAAACAAGAAATTATCTAATGTAAGGAGATGCTTCTTATCTAGTAAGTAGGATGGTTTGACCATTTTACATTGAGGTGGAGGCCACAAATTTTTATTATAATGTTTATTATTTGTCATTTCTATTGTCTATGCCTTTTGAGTTTAAACTAACATTGGTAAATATTGAGTGCATACTTTCTATCTTATAATAACATGTGGTTACTCTATTGTGAAATCTTGCAATCAATGTTTCATGTAACATAGAAGTGTTTTTTTAGGGTGACCATCTACAAATAGTGACAAAAAATTTAATTTATTTTTTGAATCCCTCACCCACGCAATTAATTTCAAAGGAAGATAAAATAGTAAAATAATTTCCCTCATATGATCAAATTGACTTCACATTCTACAAAGCTCATCTACAAAATGTTTGGTGGCAATTGTAACAATAGTAAGGTGTTTTGGATGTAAGCCAAAATATATAACAAGTTTTATATTTCCTTTACCTTTTCTTTGATCTTAGGGTTTGTTTTGCCCCCATCTTTGTGTTGACTCCCAAAAAAACTACAACGCTAAACCCTAAAACATTCACAAATCATCTAAGCCAGGGATAGTCGTTCTAGATGAATGGGAGAGGTTTATCAACAAGTTCAAGGTGATTTTGGGTAACCTATAGGAGTGGATTAACTCCTTTGCACTTTGAGCTCAGCTTAGACTCAGGAGGGATATTCCTAGGGGATACCTGAACATGTATTAGGTTCAAACCATATTGAAACAACTAAAAATAACAGGACATCCAAACCCCAACTGCCTTCTAGGCCCCAAAGACTGTCACTAGACCTAAAACAACTGCTTGTCACTAATAACCCCTATATAGCTGATAAGAGGGCACTTCCATTAACAATGGAAGGTGAAGGTATGCTTGTTTGCAAGACATACAAATTAATTACTTTCTTCACACATGATAAATTTGTTTTAATCTTTTAAGAGTGTGGGTAATCATGGAAAACTTCAGATTGGTGCCTAATATGTTGGGTAACAGAGTCCACAGTTCAACAGAAGAAAGAAGACAACAGGAAAAATGAAACATGCACTTTCTGGATATTTAGATGCAAGAAAAAATAACAATCAATCGAGGATATGCTTAGTAATCCTTTACCAATATATAATCAGTCATCTAAAACCATAAAAGAGATCATCACATAGCATGTAATGTTTTAAGAATATGTTCATTAATTTGATCAATGGTTATAGTCATACCACTAAGTGTGGCAAGAGGAAAGCCTAAAGAGAAATTTAGGATTTCCTTGAAAAATTACTTAAGAAAAAGGAGAAGTCCATACACTGAGAGCTGAAATCAATATAAAATCTTTCATAATCTGTGTCTTTCCTTCTAGAAAACTGGAACCTTTTTACTTTTTTGAAACCCTAGAGAGCTCTACACTTGACTACCTGAAATTACCAAAAGGACCAACCCCTTTTACACTTTACCTTCCTGCATATATAGCCACTCAATCCACTTGACCTAATCCCTGTTACCATAAATTCCTTGGGCTCTGTTAGAAAATATCATCAGCTAGAAGGGACATTCATCTGCTAGAAATAAATGCAACAAATATTTGAATGTGGGAAGATGTGGGATATTTTGCCCTTCTTTAATGTGAAGAGCTGATACAACAAATATCAGGAAGGGTACAGCTGAGAAGATTAAATTCTTCAATGACAACACTTTAGACAAAAATCTCTTTTTAAATTTACCCAGCAAATCCCTTTTATACATTAAATCATCGTCCCTTTTGATTCTGTGCCTCATCACCTTTGAAATTTTTCAAAATCCAACCCTTGAATGCCTCTGCCGATTGAACCTACAAATTTCCTGTCGTCGGAATGCAAAATAATTTCATTTGAAACAAGACCATAGATGAAATTAGCTTTAGAATTGACGACTTAGAAGGCCTTGAAAATCTCTTCGACACTGTTTGAAAAGTCCACTGGCCAATGAAAGTGTGCCAATCAGGTGGTCTCAATAGTCAACATAGACATTGGTACTGATGACTGCCATGTTTCACAAAATCGTAGTCACGCACTAGAGGGTGGGCCATCACCTTTTAGCTCTGTGCAAGTGCACAAAAGCCTCCACATGTCCGTCCACATATAAGACTTTTCATTCTCTCCAGGAGTTGGACTCATGGCTGCATCTCGTAACTGCGCAAGGGATCTCTACCTTTGACAAGATTCTTTTGCGACTGTGTGTTGCCATTGAATCTTCATAGGCTGCGGTCCCACTGCTTTGTTTATTTTCTTAACACTTGGCAACATCCTGTTCATCATTTCAGAATCATAGATATTACGGCCATAGGCTCGAGCATCCTCAACATGTGGCACAATTCCAGGGCCAAGCAAGAGAAAATAAGCCATTTCTCTTTAGGCTCTACAGAAGCAAGCTAAGCCTTCCACGTGTCCTCCCCCTTCACATACCTTTATTCTGTTCTCATGAGGAGGCCACGTGTCACCATTTCATGACATCATGGTGAGTCTTTACCTCTACCAGGACTCCCTTGTGTGCCTGCACTATCACTGGATTGTAGCCTTTGTACCAATCATTTCTCACTATGACACCTGACAACTTGTGGTTCCTCGATTTAGAATCCTCGATTAAGGGGATATAAGCCCAACTTCCTTGACAGATGTCCTCATTTCACGACCGCATAGGAGGATCATGATGTCATCTTTAGAGCTCTGCGACACTGCGAAATACAACCATACAACATTTTCTGACCCTTATAAAGACTTAGGATATAAAACTTAAGATTTTCACAGGCTACAAAGGGTAAATCTAGGCAAGAGGAGCCAGTCAATTCACAACTTGAAGGACTTAAGGTTGTGACTTAGACGACTGGGAACCTAGGATTAACAGTCAGTAGCAGATTATAAAATAAAGTAGGTAGATGACCGCAAGCCTTAGGGTTTTGAGGGAAAATTAGGAAAATTTTAAAGGGAATAAATTCAAAACCCTAAAAAACTAAACAGGTGTCAACAGTGGCTCCAGTTGGGGATGTGTTCTAAGTAGTGGCACAACAAGAATCTAGAATCTCCGAGCAGACCAAAATAATGACACAGGAATAAAAACAAAACACCATCAAGACTAGAAATGGTCATGACTACTCAGAGTCAAAATATATCAGATATAACAAGGTTTTTACCACAAAATTTGAAGGAAAATCATTACCTATGAGAAGTAATGTTACAAATGTTGCCCATGAACAGGCAGTTCCAACAATTCTCCTTCCATGTTTCTGATATAAAAGGTGTCCTCACTGGCCCTTTTATCAATTTGATATGGGCCCAACCATAGAGGCTCAAATTTACCATGTTTGCCCTTGTCCTCTGATTTGGCACTCCAGAGAAGAACCAAATCACCAATCTATAAACATCTTTTGATTGTTCTTTTGTTGAACAGATGTTGTACCTCTTGCTGCCTTAGCATGTTTTTGTCATATGTCATCCTTCTGATCTCATCCAACTCTGTTAACTCATGCATTCTCAATGCCATAGCATCATTTCCATCTTCTCCTATTTGTTGCAACAACTGATACACAGGCAACTCTAGTGACATTGGCATTTTGGCCTCCTTCCCATATACTAACTCAAAAGGAATCTTGCCTACATGGCATGTTTATATGTGATTCTATTAGCCCAAACTACATATTTTATCTTGTCATCCCACCTCTTCTTGTTCTCATCCAAAGTCCTCTTTAAAATTTTCATGAGGCTCTTGTTAGTGGACTCGGCTTGTCCATTACTTTGTGGATGATATGGTGATGAATGAATCAAACTTATCCCATACTTGGAACACATTTTTGCAATGTCCTGAGATCTAAAACACATAGCATTATATGCAACAATTCTGGATGGCACACCAAATCTAGTTATCAGATTGTTCAACAAGAACTCAATCACTACCTTAGACATGGCATTGCGAGTTAGAACAGCCTCAGCCCACTTAGTAAAGTAATCAGTTGCCACCAATATCCATCTATACCCATTGCTTGATCTCTCCTAGATCTCCCCTATGAAATCAATGTCCCATTGTTGAAAGGGTGCTTCAATGGTAATACTCATAAGGGGAAGAGCACCTTGGAACTTCAACTTACTTGCAAATCTTTGACATGCATCACACTTTCTAATTTGTTTTTCAACATCTTTGAAGAGACTAGGCCAACAAAATCCTGCTCTAATGATCTTATGTACTATGGTTTTAGCATAAAAATGCCCACCACAAACTCCTCGGTGATATTCATCAATAACTTCTTCAGACTGTTGTTGATCTAGACATTTTAACAACAATCCCTCATGATTTCTCCACATTAAAATACCTTGGATCAAGACGTACCTTTGGGACTGTAGTTTAAGTGTCCTTTGTTGAGTTACATTCATGCCTGGGGGCAATGCATGTTGACCAGATAAAAGATAATATCCCTATACCATGGGTCATCTGTCAAAGCACACACATAAGCAAATTGAGAAACATTTACTTCTTATCTCAGCTGCCTCTAAGTTGGAATTTTCCATCAACTTAGCTAAACCTTGGTGTCTAACTAGTTTGGTAATCTGTATATCCATGTCATATTCCTAGATCCTGTTGATCCATCTGCACCTCCTACCTGAAGCTTCCTACTGTATGAAGATATCCTTCATAGTTGTGTTTGGCACATATGCTATGATCTTGGCACCTGTGAAGTAAGATATGAAATTCTTTATGGCCTTAACCAATGCATAGACATGCTTCTCCATTATGGAATAATTCAATTCAGCAACCTGTAAAGACTTGCTAAATAATCCTATAGGCTGTTCAAATCCATCTTTATTCTTTTGAAGTAAAATAATAGCAATAGTATAAAAAGAAGCAAAGGAAAACAACTGAAGGGGCTTAGAATAATCTAGACTTATCAATACAGGTGCCTCCTTGATAACTTCCTTGATATCTTTGAATGCTTCAGATGGTTCTTTCTCCCATATAATAGATTGCCCTTTTTTAAGCATTTTAGAAATGGCCTTAGTCTTTTCAGCAAAATTAGGAGTAAACCTCCTAACAAGGTTGATTTGCCTGAAAAAAGGCTATATCCCTTTAACTGATTTAGGTTGTGGAATGAGATCAATAGCCTTGATTCATTCTGGATCTATCCTTACCCCATCTTTTGACACAATGTGCCCTAGCAACTTACCCTCTTCAATTTCGAATTGACATTTTTTAGGATTCGAAGAAATCCCATATTCTAAGCACCTCTAGAAAATTACTTCAAGATGCTTACAGTACTCACCTCTTTCTTTTGAGAATGCTGTCAGGTCATCCTGATAAACCACCATGATCTCATCAATGAGACTGGCAAAAGCTACATGCATAGCTCGCTGAAATGTAGACACGACATTCTTTAAACCAAATGACATTCTTAGGTATACATAGGTCCCCCAAGGAGTGGTGAATGTTGTTTTGTGTTGTTCAAACTCTTTGACCAGCACGTGGTTGTATCCAGAGAATCCATCCATCATTAACATCAGCTCTAAACCAACCACCTTGTGTAATAAATGGTCCATGCTTGCGAGAGGGTAGTTATCTTTAAGGGATTCGATGTTCAAATTCCCAAAATCAACACAAAACCTGATTTCCCCATTCTTCTTTATTACTGGGACAAGGTTGGATACCCACTCAGAATGTCTGATAGGTTTTATAATGCCTCCCTCTTTCATTTTCAACAATTCTTTTTGCATCTTGGGATCAATGGTAGGATTTATAGGCCTTTGTTTTTTCCTAAATGGTTTTGCATCAAGTTCAAGGGGAATGGTATGCTAGAACAAATCCTCTCTATAAGCCTTAAGTTCATCATAGGACCATGCAAAACACCTCTTGAATTTTTTGAGCAGAGCAATTAGCATTTGGTTCTCATGAGGTTTCAACATTTTTCCAATGTAAACCATTCTAGGTGCCTCCCTAGTTCCAAGGTTTACACCTTCAACATTGTCCTCTATAACAAGTTTACTTTTACTCTTCCATTGGTCTGAATTGTCAAATACTCTTTCTAATGCTACTAGTCCTTTTGGAATATTGTTTTTCTTTAATTACACAATCTCAGTACCAAACAGAGTTTCTTTACCATCTGTCACTTCCATCGCTGCCAATTAATCAACTAATTTTCAAATTCATCCATACAATTCATAAAACTAAAAATTTGATTGGTGTCATTGAAAACATGTCAACTATAAGGGTAAGTGCAAAAAGATGGGGGGCCAAAAAGTGGCCAAATTATTTTTAAAAAAAATAATACAAAACGCAAGTGCGTTATAACGCACTCGCGTTATGGCTTGGTAATGACGAGCCTAAGGCTCATCAAAACCAAGCCATAATGCGAGCGCATTTTGACTTGCTATAAATAAAAAAAAAAGGTTTCTATCTCATTTCATTTCTTTCTTCTCCTCTATGCCTGTGGCCTGCAAACCCTAGAAAGCGCGCTCACGTTTTGCAAAACTCAATTCAATACAAAAACCTTATCAATTCGTCACCAAAATGCCACCACGACGTCGAGCACGCCAAAGGAGTGAGTTATATTTGTTTTTTTGTTTGAATTTGTTTCTAAATAGGTAGGTTTGAGTTGATTTTTGATGTATATTTCGTTAATTGTCTAGAAATGTTAATGCACCTCCTCCTCCTCCTCCTCAAAATCCACAAAATCCTGAGGAGGAAATACCTGCAGAACAACAACCTCCTCCATCTATTCCTCGACATGCCCCTGGAACACAAGAAAATATAATGGGGCAAATTGAAAACCAGAAAAAAGAAATTGAAGATATAATTGCAAGGTTGAAAGATCCTTCCACTTCAACCTTGCATAGGTCCACGCTTGTTGTATCTCTTAAATCTATGTTATCAAATGTAGATTCAATTAGCAAGCAAATAACTAGTTGGACGGATAAGAGGAGAGAGTTTAGAGATTATTATGCAGACAAGCTGTCATACCAAGATGTGAAAAAATTACAAATCACAAAATTAGACTTGTGTTTGATTTTCACAAACCCACAAACAAATCAACCTCCACCCATTACATGCAAGAGGTTCCCTATCCATTGGTGCAACAACCAAGCGATAAGGGACAATTTTGGGCAGAGGTGATGGATGGTTTTTGACCATCCTCCATGCAATAATAATGAGGTCCCGTAATACTTTTTGAAGAAACTCTACTGCGAGTTTGTACTCAATAAAGTACCAAACTATTTTGATATGCGGGACTTCCAGGGTAGAGGTGGGGGGTCAGCACAAGATAGACCAGGGGCACGTCTTGACCCACAGCGGGTAGTGAGACGAGTAATCGGTAGACCAGCCCATGAGCATGTTTCTATCCCTTCCATTGTGAAGGAGAGTGTTGAGGTCGATACACTTCAGTCCATTAGTGCCTTGACCCAGAGCATCATAGAGCATGCCGGTCCTGCAGCATAGAGTGGGTTGGGAGATAGTGCGAGGAGTAGGGTCCCACCCCATGCTTGTCAGGCTTGTGGGTCAACCTATGGTTATGACCCCATGGATAGTTAGGACGCAGGTGCATAGGCTACATCTGCAGCTGAGCAGATGGTGACGACAGATACCCTCATGAGTGAGACTTTCAGGCTTGATACTCAAGTAAATATTAGCAAGTTTATTGAATTTAATTTATTAAATTTTATTTTTGAAATGCAAGATTAACTAATTTAAATTGATGATTTTAATGAAATTTCAGGGTCATAGCGTCGATGCAGTTTTCAGTGGTTCTCCACCTGCATTTTACACTAGATCATCTACTGTCAGGGTATGTAACTAGTAAACAATTATAAATATTACATGTGAATAGCATTGTTCTATGAATGGTATTCTAATATATGATTTTGGATGTTGAATAGGTTAATATTGTAGATTTCACCGCAACACCTGCCAACGGTGGTGGACTTCAAAGCTTTATGGAGGTAATAAAATAAATAGTTTAATGAATGAATTGTACTTACTAGATTTTTGTATGTGACTTGTGTGCTTTATTGTGTGTACTTCCATGTTTAGATGAATGTGTGTGTATGTTAGGAGCCATGATTTGCATCACTATTATAGTTTTTGTAATTGAATAATATTTTTTATTTCCAGATGATGCAGGCTGCGGAGACACCTCCCCATGTTCATAGGGCAATGGAGTAGGGTCTGGCCTCTACGATTCATAGCTCCATGGCATTGACAGGGGTATGAGGCAGATCAGTAAATTTCAATTTACATTCATTGTTATAGTTGTCTATTTTTGAAAAATGAAAAGATTATTGATTTGAAGTTTAATTTCTATCTGGATGGTTTCTATAGGACATGACATCACCACGGCCTATTCCTGCTACTGAGGCAAGTGAGGAGATAGATTATATGGTAGCGGTAAGTGATTATTTTGTTAAATGTTTCATTTTTTATAACATGTAATTTCTATATATTAGTGTCTATACTTTTTATTGTAACAACTAAAGATGCAGGAAGAACTAAATAGAAGGAGCAACCCTCGGGTTCGTAGTAGACCACCCACATGCGCGTCTCCATCCCCTAGAAGATCAAAGGCTGCTCGTGATCTATTATCTTCACCAGCCAGAGGGGAATGACTTTTTATTGTGTTCCTTTGTTGTATGCCTATATGGCATTTGTGGACATATAGTTGACATTGTATGCCTATATGGCAGTCTTGTAAGCCTATATGGCATTCTTGTAAGCCTATATGGCTATTTTGTACATATGTTATACTTATATCGACCGATATTGATGTATGCCTATATGGATATTTGGTTAATACAAATCTTTTTTATTGATGGCGTCCATACTTGCATTATAAATCCACGTTTGAATGGATATTTGTAGATGGCTACTTTAAATATTTAAAGTCCAATTGTATTACATAGGATGTTTGTTGATCCAATAAGCTAGCTATTTTTATTCAAGTATCACCAAAACCTCATTTTGGAACTAAAAGATAAAAGTTGTATTTAAAAAAAAATGAATCATCATGTTGAACAAAAAATATTAATATTCTTTATGAGTAGCATACAATGTCAACTATATGCAATACAAAAAAATGAATCATCATATTATTCTTTATGTTTGAGATCCTGAAAATGACTAAGTCTGGTAGCCTGATATCCTGAAACACTAGGATGAATATCCAAGTCATTAGGATGATTGCGCCTTGAGAAAAGTCATTAAGATGAGCGCCTAAAGGAGACTTTCTTAAACATTCAAACATTGAGCAACAAGCATGAAGGGTTAAGGTGCAATTTGCAACTCATAAAGCCTCAAAAGGGTGCCCAACTTGGAGAGAGAATTCATTTAAGACAAGGCACCCATTGACACCTGTTCCACCATAAAAGTGTGCCTAAGGTGGAAGGAGAACAAGCCTCTAGTAAGTGAAGCGCACCTATTGTCTCAACCACTTCATTATGGCACCCTAGCATGAGGAGGAGTATATAAGTCAATAGGAAATGGCGCCTATAATGCAAATGAAGGACTAAGTGGCATTTTCAATAAGCATCAATTCACCTTGAGCTTTCAATAAATATATCAAATTGAGCCCCATAAGCCTAGACACCCTTTGCCTTCAAAAGAACCTTGTATTGGCGCCTTGGAGGAAATCAACTTACAATGACAAGTCTTGGAGGTTTCTCATTTTGGATGATGTCTTTTGAGATTAACTACAATGATTGAAAGCTAAGATGAGTGGAAAGAACCTATCTTGAACCTTAGGCGCCCTTCATGTAATTTCCCACCATCATGAGCGCCTAGATCTAAGAAGGAGTGAATGAAGGATCTTAACATCAAGAAGCATGTTATCAATCAACTTGGAGAAGTCTTTGACAATAATTATGATGAATTGAGTACATGGAAGTAAAGGAAGTACATATCAACTCCAAAGTGTGCCTAATGATCAATAAGAAATTCTTCTAAAGCAAAGGCGCTCATTGTGAATTTTCCTACTAGTTTTGGCACCTTGAAGTCTAAGTGCATGAAAATCATGAGGATGAGTGCTTAGGGATGAGATAGTCTTCATAAGAGTTTAAATAAGAACATCATCAAAATGCGCCTTGGTTGAGAGACTTGAGACCATCATCAAATAAGCCAAAATATCTATCTCCAATCTAGGCGCAAATTCTATCTCCTCCCAACTCAAATGAGCACCCAAGTTGAAGTCAACTTTCATCTATACAACCCTCAGATTGTGCCTTGATTGAGGAAGGGATTTGAACCTCAAAATTTAATCATCTCAAGACAAAAGCTTCCTTAGACACTTGGCATTTGATTGAAATCATTGAGAATTAGAAAGAACCACCTAAGGATGTAAGGCGCACTTTTCACCCATACAAGCCTAAAATTGCACCTAAGGGAAATAACTTGATTTCATATCAATAGGTGAGTGTCTTGAGAGAAAGGATCACTCTAGGTCATTTTTAATTGTTGAAAGCACAAAAAAGATAAAGATAAAGGTAATTGAGTTAGGCGCACTTTAGCCTCTAAGGACACCTCAATGAGCACCTTGGGTGAAATTGCATGAGATGACCTTTTGGAGTGAGCGCTTGAAAGATAGAATTCATTCTAAGACATGTCTCATCATTTAGAATTGCAAAATTGCAAGTATAAAGACATTTAAATCTAGGCGCACTCTCCATCAGTACAAACCCATTCTAGTGCCTAAGGGAGAAATTGCATTGAAAGACACCTTTTGAATGAATCTCTTAAGGGAGATTGACCTCTTTAAGCCATTACAATTGTTTGAAATCATTTAAGGTGATAAATATGGACCAACTTGTGTTAGGCACCCTTTGCTCTTCTTTTTACCTATATATGCGGCTAGATTTGTAGTAAGATTATTCCATGTTTAAAGAGGATTCCTTTGTGTTATAAAATGTTTATCATGAGGATTGATTTTTTTCTTGGTTTGTATTGTAGGAAGATTGAAGGAAAAGGTAGGAGCAAGAGCTTGGAGTCGCCTAGAGTCATCATGTAGCTGCTCCAAAGGAGCCTTTCACATTCATTCATGCCAGAGAGTTAAGATGGAAGTAATCACTGCCAAGGAAACACCACTTCAAGAGGTAGTTGCTCCAAGAGGTCACAACAAGATATATTTCAAGTCTTCTTCATGAACGACATCACCAGTTGCATCATGTTCGAAGACTTCCATCTATCACTTCAAGTTCCATTCATCTTCAAGTATCAACTAGATTCTTCATCAATCATCGCTTCAAGATCAACATGTAGCCGCTCCAAAGGAACTTCTCATCATCATCAAACATTCCAAAGACATCCATTCAATTTCAAGTCCTTCTGATACATTCAAGCCTCCTTGAGAAGTCATCTACTTCACATATAAGGGAAAGTGTTATCATCAATATCTACACTTCAAAGGACCTTTCAAGTTGGAACACTTCTTCATCGAACATTCGAAGACATCCATCCAAGCTTCAAGTTCTTTCACAATCTTCAAGTCCAGGAGAAATTGCATCTAGTGAACTCATTAATTGGTGCCTAGGAGGAAAAGACCTTAAACTTACATTATTGAGTCAACACTTTAGAAATTGAGCCATTCCTAGTCAATTGGAGTCATAAAATATCAAATACAAAGTCAAATTAGACTTAGGTGCCCCTTCATGTAATTTCCCACCATCATGAGCACCTAGATCTAGGAGCATCATCCAATTGCACCTAGGAATAAGATACAAGTCCAAGACTTCAAATTTGAGTGCCTAGAAGTGTGATGGATTGAAGAAGCTACATTGGCACCTAAGGGTAAGTTGTATCTAATGACATCACCTAATTGAGTGCCTAGGAGGTATAAAGCTTAACATTGACATGAGGACAAGCGCTTAGTAAAGGAGAGTTTCTCAAACATTTAAACATGTGAATGAAGTCATAGAAATGCACTAAGTCATCTAGGCACCATTTTCCCCTTGTGTACCCTTACATTTGCGCCTAAGCAGAAGTTGCTTCAGTTCATTGGAGTGTTTGAGTATTGAGGATTTCTTAGCAATGCTTTGCAACTTTACACTGCCTCCTTTCGATGATTTTTGGGGCAGCAGAAAACCTTTCACCACGGGAAAACACCTCAGAGATATAAAAAACCAAGAGAGGTTATTGTAGAGGCACTCTACATGATCGCGTTACCTCAAACGAAATGTTTCTAAGTGATACGGTTTTCGAGTAACATCTCATCAAAAATTGCTGCCTTTTTACACTTTGGACTGTTTAGGGATATCGCCGGTACAATGTAGCTCGAACTATTTCGACATGTTTGGGTGAAAAATAGGACCATACCTAGCGTAAATGTACCCATCCAGACGTGTTGGAATAGTCAGTTTGGTCGCATCAGGAGCAAGATGAAAGTTACACCCCTTTGCAACTTTACACTGCCTCCTTCTAACGATTTTTGGGGCAGCAGAAAACCTTTCACCACGGGCAAATGTCTCAGAGATATAAAAAACTGAGAGAGGTTATTGTAGAGGCACTCTACGTGATTGCCTTGCCTCAGAAGAAATGTTTCTAAGTGACACAGTTTTTGAGTAACATCTCGTCAAAGATTCCTACCTTTTTGCACTTTGGACTCTTCAAGGATATCGTCGGTACAATGTAGCTCGGACTATTTTGACATGTTTGGGTGAAAAACAGGACCATGCCTAGTGTAAATGTACCCATCTGGATGCGTTGGAACAATCAGTTAATTCGCATCAGAAGCAGGATGAAAGTTACACCCCTTTGCAACTTTACACTGCCTCCTTCTGACGATTTTTGGGCAACAGAAAACCTTTCACCACAGGCAAATTTCTTAGAGATATTAAAAACTGAGAGAGGTTATTGTAGAGGCACTCTACGTGATTGTATTTCCTTAGAAGGAATGTTTCTAAGTGACATGGTTTTCGGGTAACATTTCGTCAAAGATTGCTGCCTTTTTGCACTTTGGACTCTTCAGGGATATCGTCGGTACAATGTAGCTCAGGTTGTTTCGACATGTTTGGGTGAAAAATAGGACCATGCCTAGTGTAAATGTACCCATCTGGATGCATTGGAATAGTTAGTTTGGTCACATCAGGAGCAGAACGAAAGTTACACCCCTTTGCAACTTTACACTGCCTCCTAACGATTTTTGGGGCAGCAGAAAACCTTTCACCACGGGTGAATGTCTCAGAGATATAAAAAAATGAGAGCTTATTATAGAGGCACTCTACGTGATCTCGTTTCCTTAGACGAAATGTTTCTAAGTGACATGGTTTTTGAGTAAAATCTTGTCAAAGATTGTTGCCTTTTTGCACTTTGGACTCTTCAGGGATATCGTCGGTACAATGTAGCTCGGACTGTTTCAACATGTTTGGTTGAAAAATAGGACCATGCCTAGCGTAAATGTACCCATCCAGATGCGTTGGAACAATTAGTTTGGTCACATTAGGAGCAGGACAAAAGTTACACCCCTTTGCAACTTTACACTGCCTCCTTCTGACAATTTTTGGGGCAGTAGAAAACCTTTCACCATGGGCAAATGCCTCAGAGATATAAAAAACTGAGAGAGGTTATTGTAGAGGCACTCTACATGATCACATTGTCTTAGATGGAATGTTTCTAAGTGACACTATTTTTGAGTAACATCTCGTCAAAGATTGCTGCCTTTTTACACTTTGGACTCTTCAGGGATATCGTCGGCACAATGTAGCTAGGACTGTTTCGACATGTTTGGGTGAAAAATAGAACCATGCCTAGCCTAAACGTACCCATCCGGATGCATTGGAACTGTCAGTTTGGTCGCATCAAGAACAGGACACCAAAAATGCAAAAGTTGCTTTGTGTAACTTGACAACATTGACACTTTTTTGCAACATGACTCAAAGACTCAAACTGACCCCAAATGACTTAAAATCACCTTGATTTTGGTGCCCAATGTACATTATAGAGGTCTAGGTGCTCCTTATCATTCAAACATCTTAGATGAGCGCCTAGGAAAGGAAAAAACTCTAAGTTTCATCATCATGAGCGCCTAATATCAAGAGACTTTAATGGCTCAAACCTTAGCATGGAGTCCTAAGGCACATTTCATGTCTCCTTTCATCCATTTTAGCACCCTTATGTAGATTTTTTAACTTGATTTGGTGCCCTGTATGTGAAGGAAGATCTAAAGTCATGAAAGTGGATGTCGTTTTACAAGAGTTTGGATCATCAAAATTGAAAGAAATAAGTCTATTAAGCTTGGGCGCCCTTGGTTTTCTTTTCATTCATTATGAGCACCTTGGGAGAATGGTATATAGGTCATCATCATGATTGGGCGCCCTGGATCCAGAGTGTTAGAGAGATCATCAAATGGTGTCTAGAGGAAGTAAGGTGAGTTATGAGTTTGGTCGCATCAGGAGTAGGACACTAAAAATGCATAACATGATGATGTAAAAATTTGTATGTGTAAAAATACAAGAGGAAATAAAAAAAGACAAACCTTACAAATTAATGTGCGTACTTACAACTCAATGTAACGTGACTTTAGAAAATTAATGTGAATACTTACAAATTAATCTAATGAACCATCCGGGTCTGCTCTACTCTTTATTGTGTCAAGTATTGCTTCATGGTTAGACTCACGCACCTTCCACAAGATTTTGTTCAAAGGTCTACCCCGATACTTTATCAAATGAACATTGGATGCCACGACAAGGTTTGAGTAATGAAGAATCTTCCGATGCATGTCAAAGTCCTAAAATAGCCAAATATTAACACTCTTATGTGGGTACCTTCTAAGCCATGTTCCAATAATAACCACTGAGCTTGTAGGGTATTCGATGTTTTCTCCATCTGTAACAGGAGCCTCCAATTTCTTTTTGGCCTCAACACAATGACATAAGTAATAATTTGTTCCCTCTTCATTATCTTCATCTGCAATAACTGCATATACGTGCCCTACATTGATATGTGTAGCAAATTAGATGAAATTAGTCAACATTACAAAAACACTACAAAGTAAGATGACATTACCTGGTTGAACTAGATGAAATTAGATTCATATACATGCCCTATATTACCTAGTTGAACTAAATCTGATATGTGGTCAAAGTCAACTGATGATTCCATCTGTGTTAGTTCCAATGCCGTCGGGGGTCGATATGTGTCAAGTGGGCTAAGATAACTTAACTGCCATTCGTTAACCCACTCCTTTGACTCGCACTCATCCCAGACTTGAATTGTACAGGAAGAACAAAAGCATGACATCTTTTGCGTATGGATACTCCATGAACCTGCAATTGAGCTTCTAAAAGAGTGCATCTCATTTGATCCTGTCAGTGTACAACAGTCCTCATATGGTGCAATGTTAGTATCATCTATCAACCAAAAAAATCTATGAACTAAAGACTTACCTTCATTACCTGGACCCATGGAAGCATTACACCACTCGACAATCAATTTTGCATCTATCAACTTTGCATTGTCTTTACATTTTAACTCTTCTCGTGCTATGGCTTTTTTGATACATGCTCCTGCACCATCATGCTCCCCCTTTCATGCCCGGCCTCACAAAAGTTCCACATATGCTGAATACCTGTAAAATTATGCCTCCTACTCAGCCAATAGAAATTTCGCGAGTTCTTGAATTATGACGCACAGTTATCCGACCATATGATATGCTGACTGAACGATATGCCCCTTCTAGCCAAATCATTGTAGAACACCTGAAAGCAACCTTGCACAAACTCCGTAGAATGCATACGATCATCACTAATATAGAAATTATACTCCCTTATGATCTTTCTTTCATCCTCTATACTATCATTCGCATGAATGAATGCGATGTGCACAAATATAGAAACTTGTGTGGAGTTATAATATTGTGATTACACTTCACGCTATGGCTGTAGACTGTAGTTCTCTGCAAAGTCGACGACTAAAAAAATGCTACCAATTGGAAATGTGTCCTTGCATAACTTGAATTGCAAGTCCAACCATCGAGCTCTATGGGCATGTCTTGCATACTCATACACTATGTTGTCACGAAATATAGGCATAAACTAATACACTAGAATCTTTTCAATAACAAATTCACACCTCTTTGCTTCTTTACCATCTTTTGTATTGTATGCCATTGTTTTATACTTGCCAAACTCTACTAGTTCGTTTCCAACTGCATGTGTTCTTTCCATATGTTCACATATTAACAAATGTTGCAAGCCACCACAACGATGACATGTGTCATCCAAGCATAATTTCTTGTAGAATATTTGACCTTCCTCTCTTTCACATAAAATTCTTGATATGAAGTCTCTTGAAGATGTTGGTGGGGCACATATGGCACAACCCTGCAAATAATTGTTAGTATGCATATCTAAACATATAGACCTATAAGCATCAAAATGGTTAGAAAATTCAATATGTAATCTACAACAAGTAGTGCGTGTGTGATTTATCTTGACATAGAAAGGTTTTAGCATTTCAAAATATCTTTGACAAATTTTAATTTGAGGATACTTCTCTAGAAATTTACCATAAAACTGTGTTTGAGTCTCATCCAAAAAATGCTTTGGATGTGGCTCACGGTTCTAACTACCCATTCTCCTTCTTACCACATCCCTTTGATTCAGAGATACCCTTGTGTAATTCTTCCAAAAGTCTTCAATTAGTGATCTCAATGCTTCAACAATTGGTTTATCTTTTCGTGTTAGTCTCTCCGAGAATGCCCATAATTCATTGGCATTAGTGTCCTCAATTCTTTGGCGTCTTCCAACGGCTCTTGATAAAGTTTTCCTATTAATTCTCAATTCTTGACTCGTCTTTCTAATGAGATGAGCTTTCCTCGTTTGACTACTTACTATAGTCGATGTAATCACACGCCGTGTTGCATTACTATCTTTTGTGCGTGAGGTGTTACCCACACTCTCATACGCACTCATTAGATTCTTGACAATAGATTTTTCACTTGAAGCCTCTGATGTTCTCAACCCAAGAATCTTCATGATGGACCTATACTTTATGCTTCGCATCATTTCAATGAATAGTTGACATCTTGCAGTCTCATTTAACTTTTCAAAGAACAATCTCCAAATCTTATGAGCATATCTTCTACAAGTGCGTTTTGGAATCTTACCTTCCATTGGCTGCAAAATATTCTCATCAATATCAATCAAATACTTTGGCTTTCTATGCAAAATTCTAGGTGGTGTTAAGTTAGGTAAATTCATATCAACATTAGGAATTTCATCAATATTTAAATGAGATGGGCTAGATGGCATACCTTTGATCGAAGATGGAATAGATGACATACCTTGAGGTTGAGGTGGGAACGATGGCGTACCTCCTTCATCACATGTGAGTGATGATGTACTCTCAACTTGAGATGTGGTAGATGGTGCCCTACATGTTGACTTGTAGTAGAGGACGTGTCTCCAACTATGGTATTCAAATCTCTCGTAGCACGAAGTTTTTGCATTTGTTCTCTTTGTGCCGCCAATACCATATCTCTTTGTGATGGTTGTGGTTCCTCTTCAATTGGTATGTCTTCATTTATCGTGTCCAATTTCCTCTTCTCACGAAGTTCCCTCATAGCCACTACTTTCTTTGCATTCTTAGCTTCTATGTCTTCCTGTGTTGGTTTAATTCTTGATCGTTTCCTCGGCATGATGGAGAATTTGTCTGTAGCATCATAAAGAGACCAATATTACTTCCTAAGAAATGAATACAAGATAATAGTGGGATTGTATTTTTATTATGTTATAAGGATTTCTTCTTGTATAGTTTGACATCATGGTATGTTAAGGTTTGTTTATTACACATAATTATTAAAGAGCCCAAGTGTAGAAAATATACATGGGATCATGTGAGATTGTAGGTTGCTTTCTTGATTGGGAATGTGTCTATTTTAAACATGTATGATAAAGCATGATAAAGTAATTCAATCCAAATTAAGGAAAATGTAAAGAACATGCATGTAAAGACTTGACATACCTAAAAAATGAAGATTCAAATGGAAAGAGTAGCCAATTATGTAGTGTTTTATCTTCTTGCATCAAACTCCTCAATAAATTGAGTTTTTCACTAGTTGCTTCCTTTTCAATATTAAATTGAATAACACTCAAATATAATTACTAACAACAATACTATTAACCAATCTATAATGTTAAATTCCTAAAATTGAATCACAATTAACATTGCAACAATACAAAAATTGAAACTTGAATAGATATTTATCGAACTTGGTGTGAAAACTATGTTATTTCCTCCTTCTCAAGTTGGAAAAACAGAAAAGGTGGTGGAATGATCATGCAAAGGTGGTATAATGTGTCAAATGTGCATGTGAACTTCCCAACAGCATGAAAGCACTTTTTTTTTTCAGAGCACGCGCAGAATCAGTATGAAAACAGAGCATGTGGGCCTGGATCATGGGGGTCAACACTTTTTTACCATTTCTATAGCAAGACAAAATGCGAGTGCGTTATAACATGCTCGCATTTTGTCCTACTATAGATTGATCACATCCTGTGCATTTCTCTTTCCAAACCTTCCCCTTCAGACTTGAATGACCACAAGGTTTTTGAGGGAGAACTTTTCCTGTTTCCTACAAGAGATTGCTAGATGCTCCACCATATGATAGGCATAATAATGAAGGGGCAAGCCATCATAATCAAGTTCTTGATAGAAAATGCCCATCGAGGAAGAAAGACAGATCTTCTTTGGAAGCAGAAGTTCTAGTTTGTGACAAATCCTTATCCAAGCATAAATAGCAGGGGTTCTGTCAAGCGATTGCCAATCCACTTCCACAAAGTCTCCTGAATACTTCTTGATTGATTCCAAAACATCCACACCCCAAAATTAGAGAGGTAATCAATATAATCAAACCCATAAATCTAAATTTGATGACAGAAACCCTCAACACTATACCTTAAACCCTAATCCCTCAACCCTCAACCCTAAACCTTATCCCTAAACCCTAATCCCTCAACCCTCAACCCTAATCCGTCATTCCTCAACTCTAATCCCTCATCCCTAAACCCTAAATGCTATCCCTATTCCTAAACCCTCAACAGACTCAATACTATACCTTAAACCCTAATCCCTTATCCCTAAACCCTCCAACCCTATCCCTAATCCTTATACCCTCCACACTCTACTTTAACCCTAATCCCTCGACCCTTAACAACCCTATCCCTAAACCCTTGACCCTCGAACCTCAACCCTCAACCCTCAATGTCAAACCCTAATTCCTCAACCCTTAACTATGATCCCTCGACCCTAAACCCTAAAGCCTCAACCCTCAACCCTCAACATCAAATCCTAATCCCTCAACCCTTCACTCTAATCCCTCAACCCTAAACCCTCAACACTATACCTTAAATCCTAATCCCTCAACCCTCAACCCTAAACCTTATCCCTAAATCCTAATCCCTCAACCCTCAACCCTAATCTGTCATCCCTCAACTCTAATCCCTCATCCCTAAACCCTAAATGCTATCCCTATTCCTAAACCCTCAACAGACTTGATACTATACCTTAAACCCTAATCCCTTATCCCTAAACCCTCCAACCCTATCCCTAATCCTTATACCCTCCACACTCTACTTTAACCCTAATCCCTCGACCCTCAACCCTATCCCTAAACCCTTGACCCTCAACCCTCAACGTCAAACCCTAATCCCTCAACCCTTAACTATGATCCCTTGACCGTCAACCCTATCCCTAAACCTTAAACCCTAAAGCCTCAACCCTCAACATCAAATCCTAATCCCTCAACCTGTCACTCTAATCCCTCAACCCTAAACCCTATCCCTAAACCCTGAACACTATACCTTAAACCCTAATCCCTCAACCCTCAACCCTAATCTGTCATCCCTCAACTCTAATCCCTCATCCCTAAACCCTAAATGCTATCCCTTTTCCTAAACCCTCAACAGACTCGATACTATACCTTAAACCCTAATCCCTTATCCCTAAACCCTCCAACCCTATCCCTAATCCTTATACCCTCCACACTCTACTATAACCCTAATCCCTCAACCCTCAACCCTATCCCTAAACCCTTGACCCTCGAATCTCAACCCTCAACCCTCAACGTCAAACCCTAATCCCTCAACCCTTAACTATGATCCCTCAACCCTCAACCCTCAACGTCAAATCCTAATCCCTCAACCCTTCACTCTAATCCCTCAACCCTAAACCCTATCCCTAAACCGTCAACACTATACCTTAAACCCTAATCTCTCAACCCTCAACCCTAACCCTTATCCCTAAACCCTAATCCCTCAACCCTCAACCCTAATCCGTCATCCCTCAACTCTAATCCCTCATCCCTAAACCCTAAATGCTATCCCTATTCCTAAACCCTCAACATACTCAATACTATACCTTAAACCCTCCAACCCTATCCCTAATCCTATAATACCCTCCACACTCTACTTTAACCCTAATCCCTCAACCCTCAACCCTATCCCTAAACCCTTGACCCTCGAACCTCAACCCTCAACCCTCAACGTCAAACCCTAATCCCTCAACCCTTAACTATGATCCCTTGACCCTCAACCCTATCCCTAAACCCTAAACCCTTAACCCTCAACGTTAAATCCTAATCCCTCAACCCTTCACTCTAATCCCTCAACCCTAAACCCTATCCCTAAACCCTCAACACTATACCTTAAACCCTAATCCCTCAACCCTCAACCCTAAACCTTATCCCTAAACCCTAATCCCTCAACCCTCAACCCTAATCCATCATCCCTCAACTCTAATCCCTCATCCCTAAATCCTAAATGGTATCCCTATTTCTAAACCCTCAACAGACTCGATACTATACCTTAAACCCTAATCCCTTATCCCTTAATCCTCCAACCCTATCCCTAATCCTTATACCCTCCACACTCTACTCTAACCCTAATCCCTCGACCCTCAACCCTATCCCTAAACCCTTGACCCTCGAACCTCAACCCTCAACCCTCAACATCAAACCCTAATCCCTCAACCCTTAACTATGATCCCTTGACCCTCAACCCTATCCCTAAACCCTAAGCCCTAAAGCCTCAACCCTCAACATCAAATCCTAATGCCTCAACCCTTCACTCTAATCCCTCAACCCTAAACCCTATCCCTAAACCCTCAACACTATACCTTAAACCCTAATCCCTCAACCCTCAACCCTAAACCCTAATCCCTCAACCCTCAACCCTAATCTATCATCCCTCAACTCTAATCCCTCATCCCTAAACCCTAAACGCTATCCCTATTCCTAGACCCTCAATGGACTCGATACTATACCTTAAACCCTAATCCCTTATCCCTAAACCCTCCAATCCTATCCCTTAACCCTAATCCCTCGACCCTCAACCCTATCTCGAAACCCTTAACCCTCGAACCTCAATGTTCTCAACCCTCAACGTCAAACCCTAATCCCTCAACCCTTAACTCTGATCCCTCGACCCTTAACCCTTAAAACTTGAACCCTAAAACATATCCCTACACACTCGACACTCGACACTATATCTTAAACCCTAATCCCTTAACCCTCATCCCTAAAGCCTCAACCCTAAATCATTAAACCTTCAACCCTAAACCCTATCCCTAATCCCTCTACCCTCGACACTCCTATTTAACCCTAATCCCTTGACCATTAACCCTATCCCTCAACCTCAACCCTCAACCCTCAACCCTCAACACTCAACTCTCAACATTAAACCCTAATTCATCAACCCTAAACCCTAATCCCTCAAACCTAAACCCTATCCCTAAACCATCAACCCTCAACACTATACCTTAAACCCTAATCTGTATCCCTCAACCCTTAACCCTTAAAACTTAAACCCTATCCCTACACCCTCAACACTTGACACTATATCTTAAGCCTTAAACCCTCATCCCTAAAGCCCGAACCCTCAATCCTTAAACCTTCAACCCTAAACCCTATCCCTAATCCCTATACCCTCAACACTCTAACCCTAACCTCGACATTAAACGCTAATCTGTCAACCCTAAACCCTAATCTGTCAACCCTAAACCCTATCCCTAAACCCTCAACCCTCAACACTATACCTTAAACCCTAATCCATCAACCCTAAAACCTAAGCCCTCAACCCTCAACCCTAAACACTATCAATAAACCCTCAACCGTCGACACTATACCTTAAACCCTATGAGAAAAGATTTGCGTATGGTACATCCACAGTGAGTAATTAACAGTTGAAATCAGAAGGATGATCATTATGAGAAAAGATTTGCATTGGGGTACATCTATGTTTCTTGTTGTCCACCCTGCACTTAGGGAAGGTATATTGTTATGAAACAGGCAAATAATCTCCCATTGTTTACTGGCTCTATCCATAAGAACTACTAAACTATACCTTAAACCCTAATCCCTCAACCCTAAACTTTCAACCCTAAACCCTATCCCTAATCCCTCTACCCTCAACACTCTACCTTAAACCTAATCCCTCGATCCTTAACCCTAAACGCTATCCCTAAAGCCTCAACCCTAAATCCTAATCCCTCAAGGTCCTAAACTCTAATCCCTTATCCCTAAACTCTAAATCCTATCCCTAAACATTCAACCCTCAACCTTAAACCTTAATCACTCAATCCTTATCCACCCCTCTCCTCCCCTATCTGGCTCACTCCCATCTCTACCCTCATCTGCCCTCGACACTATACATACATACATATAGGCATACATAAATACATACATACATATAGGCATACACAGATACATACATACATACATACATACATATAGGCATACATACATACATACATGATTAATAGCCTTGAACATAAAAAAATTTAAGGGGAACATAACGCGAGTGTGTTATAACGTGCTCACGTTATGTCAAACATGACAAACAACACAGTTTTGCGGAAAAGGAAAAATGCAAAGAAAAACATAACGCGAGCGCGTTATAACGCGCTCGCGTTATGTTTTGCTTTGGGAATCCCAAGCCTTGGTTTTGGGATTTGCTTTGGATTTCCAACCCAAAGGCTTGGAGTGCCTTTTGAACAGTCACATATGTGTTTTTCCATATTCTTCAAGATTTGACATAATTTCGTTCATGCTAACCCTTAGATTTGCACGTGTTTCAAGGTCGAACAAATCAAACACCTGGGTAATGTTAGGCTTTCTCTTAGCTATTTGACGATGTGATTTTTTTCACATTTTAACAATGTTAATCCTTTCATCTTTAATTTCTTTTGTTTGTGTGTCCGTTTTTGGGCAAAAACCACTGTTTGGTCTTTTTTTCATTGTAAATTAACTATTCATTGAAATTTCAAAAAAATTACATATTTAGAAACTAGACTCCATTCTACAAATATTAAAAAAAGAAAAAAATGATTTTTTATTAGTTTTCAAAATTTATAGGGGTAGCACGGCCAAAATTCTATTTTTTAGGATGTGTCCACTTTGAAAATTAGTAAAAAATCAAATATTCATCAAAAAATTATTAGAGAAATTAGGCATAAACTACATGCTATTAGCTAATTTCTCATAGAAGCGATTTTAAAAATACCAAAAAAAAGTTAACCTTTTGAGGGAGCCACAAAACATGCTATGTTATGTTTTTTTGACAGAAACAACACCAATTTCTATGGCTCCCTCTTTTGAACCCCTTAATCTATGCCATTTTAAAAAAAAATAGTAGTTTAGAAAGTAGACTCGGAGCACTACGAACATTGTTTTGGTTGCATCTCCAAATTTTGAGTGTAATTATGCTCAATTTCTCATCCAAGGCTAGTATTTCTTGATTTCAGAAAAAAGTGGCCACTTAAGACCCCTTTTTGGCCCCCCATCTTTTTGCACTTACCCATAAATGTTATCAAGAATTGTTGGCCTTGTGAGGATCTCCACAGCATATTGGCCATGGGGAAAATTTATTTGAGGGTCAAAATTTGAACCAATGACAGCAAAGGAATCAGCTCCTTCATTTGTTGTTCTTTCAATCCATTCAATGTCAATGGCATCAAATAATTACATTGTCTCCCAAACTACATTTCAGTACCCTCTAAGTCTTTTTTCTTTGGCAGCAAATATCTTTCTAATCTACTATACAATTAATTCTTAATCACCAAGTATTCTCAGACATGTGATTCCATGTTTATGATCCATATTTAAGCCCAGCAGTAGTGCCTCATATTCAACCACATTGTTGGTGCATTGAAAATCAAGTCTAAAAGACTTGCCAAACTGATTACCATTAGGTGCTATTAGGACAATTCCAACACCTGAACCTTCCTTTGAATATGCACCATCAAACTATAAAGTCCACAAGTCAGTTGTATCATAAATAGGAGTAATGAGGTTAGAAGTTAAAGCCTCCAAATTAGGATTATCATCACTGCAACCTGCCATAAAGTGATCAATTTTAGTATTGAAGAAATTCACATGATCATCCTCTGTTTTGTATCTATCTTCTATGTGTCCATCTTCTACCTTCTATTCCCTATACAATTTTACCTCTACACCCTATACTGGAATAGTGGCATATGAGAGATCCATCTGAATACTTCCACCCATAGAGGCTGCCCATTTTCTTGATAGCAGCATGCCCCATTTGGCTAGGCAATCTACTATGATTATGTCCATCAAAAATGATTTGTCAAGATATGCAGCTAATTTGACCTCAACATCCTTGACAAGACCAATCACATTTACCTCTCTAGAGTCCATAGCAAAATACTTACCAAAAGACTTGGACACTTTCAGTCCCAAATTATTCATTATAGACAAGGGCATAACATTACTGGAAGCACCAGAGTCAAGCATGCAGTTATGTAGTATCCATCCATTTATGATCAATGTGGTGAAAAAGGGGTTAATTCCCATCTTGTTGTTAACAACAGTTGATCCTAGATATCTATGATCTCATCATTACTAGGTTCAACAATAGGTTGTTTTTGTGCTTCTGTGGCAGTAATAAGAGACCCTGCTCTATCCCTATGCTCAGGGATCCTAAGGAGTTCCACTATTGGCATAGAAATTTTAATTTGGCTAAATACTTCAGCCATGTCAATAGGGAGATATTTTGGCAAAGGAGTATCAAACGAAATAGTTACATCATTTGTAGAAGGAATATAAGGTATTACATGAGAGGATGAAATATCCTTACCTTCTTCCTTTGTCTTCTCCTTCTCTTTTTTTGATTCCCTTTGGACTTGAGGCTGATCACGCTTATTGTAATCTTTAGGATAATGGACCCCTAGAATAGGTGAAGTAACCGATTGCACCTTTGATGTTGGGTTCTTTTGTACATATTTATGTTTTGCTGCTATAGACTGCACTAGAAGATTCTTCTTTTCAGGAACAATCTTCTTTGGAACAATATTGCTCTTTTCTCCCACATCCTCCTTCTGCCTTTTCTTGCCATCATCCAATGTATCCTTCCTTAGCTTAGCAACAAGAGAGTTTTGCATAGGCACTTGCCTGTTTCTCAACTGATAGCCACCTTAAACTTACAAGATGGCAACATCAGTGAGAGATTTCACATCCTTCTTGGAAGGTCTGGATTGACTATATTTCTTTTGTATGAGATCCCTCAAATGCCCAACATCATGAGCGGGCAAGTGATATCTCTGTTGACTTTCATTATGATCATATTGGAAAATATGATCATCATCCTCATAACTGTCATAATTTATATCATGACCCATCTGCTCAAACTCTTGGGTGTCAAACTGATCGGTCTCCTCCTCATAATATTCAGCTCCACCCTCTTCATTGGGAAATTCCTCACCTTTGCTCATTGAATGAGCAACTGCACAGTTCGTTGGGTCATGGGGTAAGAAACACACTTGGCACCAAAAAGTATCATCTTGAAAATTTGCTTGATCCTTACTCAATGGATCAGGGGTATCCCTCTCAGGTTGTTTGAAGCTAGCATGCCTAGGAGTAACCTGTCTGTTATTTTGTTGTGGTCTCTTAGACCAATCTGTATTGTAAGGTCTGTTATGCAGTCTTTGACCTTCATTGAAATGTGTTGCAACACCTTTAGGTGGTAACCCTTTGTCATTTCGAGCAACTTTGTAGGATAAATCCTTCATGACTCCCATGAGTTTATCCAATTTGTCTTCAATAGTGAGGGGCTTGTTAGAAGTTGCCCTATCTAGCTAAGAAATCTTTACATAAGATCTCTTAACATGTTTACATGAGGCTCTCATGTTACTTTCAATATTGATGGCCATAGCATAGGCTTCCCTCAATGTTTGAGTACTCTTATCCCTTAAACAATAACCAATCTTAGAATCAAAGGCACCACAGTATAAAACTAAACACATGGATTCATTAGGTCTCATCTTAGGTGGCACTTTTCTCATTGTCATAATGAATCTGCCATTGAAGTCAGCAACAATTTCATTGATTCCTTTCCTAATTGTTGTGAGCTCATGGATGGAAAACTTAGGGTCAATCCTATCTCCATATTGTAGTCTAAACACTGTCATTATCAGGGAGTGCCTTATACCATTCTTTGGTACTTTCTTCCAATGAATGCACAAATAGCTTCATCATCACATCCTCATCCTCAATCTCATACTCATCTGTGATATTAATGAAGTGTCTCAAATTTTCCTCACCAGTGACTGCATTATTACCTTGAAACCTAGGAATTTTCCCTCTAATCTTAGTTGGGATGGGATTAGGAAAATTAGGTATGCCAATAAATTCAAGTTGTTTGTACCTTTCATCTCCCAAAGGTTGCCTCTATGGGATAAACCTTTGCGCTTGTCTTTTGAATAGAGGTCTAACATTATGAATATTTCCATGTTGCTGATTCACTTGATTCTATAGGGGCTAATTTTGCATACCTTAAGCATGGGCATTATTTACACCCTGCTGATTATGTTGATGATGTTGTTGCCTTTGTTGCTGTTGATCATTTTGGTTATTCTGTAAATTATTTCCCTATTGTTGGGCATTTAGATTTTGTTGGGCCTGTTGAGCAAGTTGAGCTTGTTGTTGTTGAAGTAAAGCTTGTACCTCTCTTTGCCTATTCCTGATATGATCAAGCAAATCTAGCTCATCCTAGATTCTCCTTTCTCTTTCCTCATCATCAGGTTGTTGCTGTTGATCACCCTCATTTGGGACGGTATCATGCTAGCTTTCAACTGTCCTTGTGGGGGAAGTAGGATGTCTGATATTTTGATATGCTTCTTCATTATCATGGGGCATCCCATACATCCCAAAGTAGGGCTCAGTAGATCTATTCCTACTTCATCTACCAACAATATTTTCATTTCTCTGGACATCATATCCATCAATGTTCATTCTCCTACTCATTCTGAGTATATTATCAGCGGAGTCCTCAGAAGTATACTGATATTGACTCTTGAGGCCAACAGATGCATTATCTTGGGTATTTCTTGAGGGTACCACACTAGGTCTCCTTTCCTTGTATCTACTCCTTCTATTTCATGTACTACTAGAGGACTCCCGAGGTCCATGTTGTCCCTGGTTTCTTCCTCTATCCATTTCTATACTCTTAAAAATTGATTTTCTAGGTTTCTTACTGACGGAGTCACCACTTCCCTAATAGGAAGAACTTCTTTTGTGACCTTTGTAAAGTTTTTCCAATCTGAATTCACACAACAAATATCAATTCCCTAGCAACGACGCCAATTTGGTGTTGACTCCCCAAAAAACTACAACCCTAAACTCTAAAACATTCACAAATCATCTAAGCCAGGGATAGTCGTTCTAGATGAATGGGAGAGGTTTATCAACAAGTTCAAGGTGATTTTTTTTAGAATTAGGTTGGAAACCTGAGAGGGGGGGTGAATCAGTTGTCCCAAAACATTATCATTTGCATCAATATCACTTAGAACTGATTAAAACATTTAAAGCATGAATCATCAACACATGAGCAGAAATGAATAAACACACATGACACAATGATTTTTAACGTGGAAACCCGGTTAAGGCAAAAATCATGGTGGGGGTTAACCCACAAAGATTATACTCTGTTAAAAGTATTACAGTTGGGAATGCACATGCATTTGGGCTCACTGCCCAGAGCTCACTGCTCAAAAGAAGGCTCACTACCTAGAGAAAGAAGATTACAATGAATTTGAACTGATAATTAGCATCTACCAATGTAAGGATTCAGTTCCGGTTAAGCACAAAATACTGACTTGATACACTTCATCCCCACTCTGTCCTGTTTTCTGTTCTGCTAACATCTGAACCTTATATCTCTGCCCTTTTCGCACTTATTCCATAGTCGCATCACACACACACACAAATCACTTAAATCCATCAGCTATATATATCTACATCATGATATTCAATCACTTTTCAGTCAGCTTCAAGAACACTTAGAACTTTGTTGAAGACTTTGCTCTATCAACTAAATCCGTGCATAACTTGTAATGTGGACCAAAACTTGCATTCACAAATAATCAATCATGTCAGCCACTATCACTGATCATCACAAATCATCCAACTGACAACTTCCATTTATCTGGAACCAAGATCAATTACAAGGTCAGCATGTTCTTTTGTTATCTGCACTGTCAAACTGTAACCCCATACTCAAATGCAAATAACTTTTGAATCTTTCATCACCGGAGATTAAAATTCTGGATTTATATTGCCCTGACAATCCTTATTACTTCTTCAAATCTGCAGCATACTTAGATTTGCCATCGGAGAGATCTGGACCAAGATATCAGACCCTATCACATGCTTTGTTTCTGGCTACCCTAACTTAGATAAACTCTGATTCTGACTTCCGGTATGAATAAATTATGTTATGCGGATGAGTGGAATAGTCTTAGTTACCATCAATGACAACACCTATCATGCGAAGCAGTGTCTCTTGCCAACAATCTCCCCCTTTGGCATTAATGTCAACACTTAGTGAAAAATGACGAAGTGTTACTCCCCCTTACTCTATACTCTTATGCTCTCCACTGATTTCGGAGCTCCCCCTTTGCTGGATTCCTCATTTTTCACTGTTCGTCACTCCCCCTTTAACATCAATGGCAGAGGATGAGGTCCGCAAGCCAAAAATCTCAAAAGTTCTGTATACAGTGCTGCATATGTACACCCAATCATTAAGTTATATTTACATGAACTTGAGAATATCTGCAAAACTACTTTTTAATTGCTCAAGTTCAGAGGCGCAACTTCTTTTCATGCCATCCAAAATTGAGATGTGTCCACTCAGTAGAAATGTGTATGCTTCTGCCTTTGTTAGATCTGAAGGATTACTTGTTTGAACTATAGTTTTATCTTTTGATAGTGCATTAAACATTGTTTCTAACTTGGGGGCAATCAATCCCCAGAGCTCACATATTCTCTTCACAATATTGCCTTTTTCTTTAACAAGCTTCTTTATTTCATCGGTCAAGCTGATTACTTGACATTCCTGACTTATAGGAGAAACTGTTAGAGGATCAAAATTTTGAGATAGATTTGACAATTTTTATTCTTGCTCCTTTATCTTCTTCTCAATATCCTCACTGACTTTGGGCCAAGATAGACAAAATTTTTATATATCACATCCATCACTTAGAGCATTTTGAATACTCTTTATACTGATACCAAGTATCATCCTGTCATACCCTATTAGGCTCTTTATTTCACTAAATTTCTTATCCAAAAATTCACTTCTGACTTTAGTCTCTGCATACTTCTCAAAAGACTCAAAATGTGTACTTACAGAATTTACAAGATTCTTTAGATGTCTGGAGGGAGATTCAAATGTATTCTTCTGGAGGGTTTGCATTATCTTCTCCAATACTCTGGTTGCAAGGCCTAGCAGCTCACTATCCTCAATGTGAGATTTCAACATCTTTTCTCTTGCCTTGGCTTGTGTGAAGGATGCTCTCTTCATTACTTGAACCGGAGAGAGAACATCTAGATTGATCGGTCTTTGAAACATCTTTGGTTCATCAAACTCAAGCATTTCTTTACTCAGGAGACTTTTCACTACATTTACAATGTCTCTTGCCACAATTCCTGAACCACCTTCCTTTTCTTGAGATTTGTCAATGTTAGTATCAGGACTAATTTGTTTAGATGCATCAACATTTGCACCATCTTCTTCTATTTTATCTTCCTTAATTTCTTCTTTCTCTTCCTCTGCTTTACCTTTCACTATGCCATTTGCAAGGGAATTCTTTCCTGTGTCCTTACCATCTAAAATCTGTTCAGAAGGATTTTGTGTAGCAGCAGTAATCTCAACACTATCTTCTTTTCCAGATTGATCAGGAGGAGTTAGAGTATCTCCTGCATCAATAGTTTTATCCACCATCTCTGTCTTCTTTGTCTATTTGCTCTAGAGGATTTAGAGTATCATCTTGGTCATCATTTCCTTTTCTAGTTTCCTCTTTTGAGGTTTCTAGTTCCAGAATTGTAGGATTACCTTCCTCAACTTGTTCCTTAGAGACAACATAATATTTATCTTTATCCAGGGCCTTCCTCAGAATTTCCTCTATTTCTTTTGCAATTTCCTCAGTTTCCCCAAGCATTAGCTTGTTCATCCTTACTTTGCTTCTGAAATCATCTTTTACTTTCTTGAGTATTTTATCTGCTTCCTTTTTGGAAATTATTGGACACAAAGTGGAGAGGACATATTCTCTGAGTTCTAGATCTTTAGCCTTGGCTTCTTCCTTCCTCATCTCCAGTATTTTCCTTAAACTTTTAGGAAGTTCTTGTAAACTTTCCAATAGAGCTCTATTGAATTTATTCAAGTACATGATGGTGGCATCTTCCAAAATTTTCTTATTTGCTAGATCAAAATTATCATAATAATCTTTGATAGGCCTTAGATTTCCAAGAACAGTAATTGTTTTTAAAATTTTATCAACTGTCATAGCAACCTTACCACTTTCTTACTTTTTACTTGCCTTTTTGCTTCCAGAAGGCTGGTCCTCAGAAGCCTTTGAAGTCTTGGCTTTCTTGGATCTCATCTCTTTAACTTCTTCATCTGTCTCTGTCTCTTCATCATCTTTTGTGCTCACATACGTTCTTGTGGTCTTTGTTTTCTTTCTCTTACTTCCTTCATCGGATGGTCTGTCTTCTAGTTTGGCAGGTTTAGGGGGAACAGAAGTAGCTACAGAGCTTCTAGTAGTCCTTGAAGTGGAGGATGGTTCCACTAAAGCATCTTCTTGTTTCTTGTCCCACCTTTCCTTTTCAGCCTTTTCAATTCTTTCTTTGTTTTGCTTCACTACTTCCTTGGTTAGTCCAATGCTCTCATCATACTTTTCAACTTGCTTCTGTACTTTCCTTTTGGTCTCTAGTTGCCTGAGCTCCACATGCAATTCTAGACTTAGCTCCTTGTATGTTCCAAACCTTTCCATAGATGTGTCTTTTGATTTGCTCAGGAGATGTTGAGCATACATTTCCAATACTTTCTCATCAACCTCACAGCCCATTGGCATAATCCATATGGCTCTCGGTTCCACAGCCTCCATCAGGCACTGATCAGTGTCAACCATAAATCATATTTTATTCTCATATTTCTCCACAACTGACTTAGGCATTCTCTCTCTTGCATGCATCATACTTTGAAAGTTTTTGAAGTAACCCCAAATGGCTTTCTTCTGAGCTTGGTAATCACCAAGGCTGAGTAGATGATCTTTTATTTTCCATGCAACTGGCCTGTCATTTGTCTATTGATAACTGAGAGGGGGGGTGAATCAGTTATCCTAATTATTTCTCTTTTTGAACTTTATTAATAATCAATGTAACATTAATTCAAATGAGCAAACATAACCATGGAATGGAAATACACATGACAGTATTTTTGACGTGGAAACCCTTTTAAGGGAAAAAACCATGGGGTGATTAACCCAAGATTGTATTCTCTATTAGAAGAATAGAAATACAAAATGGCACTTGCCAATTAGGGCTCACTGCCCGAGCACACTGCTCACAAGGAGGCACACTGCCTACAAGAGACACATTGTCTACAAAAGAGTGTTATACAATACTTGAACTGATTGGAGGCATCCACATATGCTGGAGTTTAGTTCTGGTTAGGCTCAGTACACTGATCTGCTGCACTTCATCTTTCCTCTTCTCTTATGCTGCTTTCCTTTCACATACCGGACCTTCCTTACTGCTTCTGCTCTGCTCTGCTTTTATTCGCATATCACATATCACCACTACAACTCTCACAACTAAATCCATCCTATATATATCCACACAAGTGATTTCATTATCTTTCTAGTCAGAACCCTGAACAGTCAATCTTTTCACAAACTCTGTTCTGTCAGCTGAATCCTTGCACATCAAGTAATGCAGATCAAGCATATACTTGTAGAAATCATTAATCATGTTAGCCAAACATAATTCATGTCTTCATAACCTTTACCACCATCAGAAACACATTCGGAAAATAGTCTGATGTTCTGTCAGTCAGTTCTTCCTCTGTTCACACTGTCACTCAGGAACTCGGTACTCAAGTATTCATATCTTTTACCTCATCTATCACCGAAGGCTAAAACCTTGGAATCTATTACTTAAGGTAGTACTCTTTACTTTCCCAAATCTGCACTTCACCAAGATACTTCCTCTAAGAGATCCGGACCTGTCTGTCGGACCTTACCACATGCTCTGTTCTTGTTTACTGGACCACCACATTCTTCATTCTGACTTCCGGTAGAGACACACCATGTCCTGCGGATGTGTGGGATGAACTTTGTTGCCATCAATGACAACAATCATAAATCCATATAGTGTCTCATGCCAACAATCTCCCCCTTTGGCATTGATGGCAACACTTAGTGAAAAATGACTAAGAGTTTCCACTATGCTCCCCCTTGACTGATGCTCTATTTTTATATACATTTTCCAGAGCTCCCTCTTAGTTGGATTCCTCATTTTTCACTACTCCTCAACTCCCCCTTTGACATCAATGGCAAAGGGTAGGGTCCGCACACCAAAATTTTTAAAAATTTTACTATACTTAGCCACATAAATATATATATATGGAATACTTACATATACTGCAGTATGTCTACAAAAGTTATTTTTAGTTGGATGAGTTCTGCAGCCCAACTTTACTTCATTCTATCCAAAATTGAGATGTGACCACTCAACAAAAATGCAAAAGCTTTTGCCCTCTTAAGATCTGTCGGATCATTTGTCTGGGCTGTGATTTGAGCTTCACTTATGGCCTCATGCATGGCCTGTAACTTAGGGACAATGATCCTCCTAAGTTCACCCATCCTGTTGATCATGTTCTTCCTTTCCTTCTCAAAATTCTTTATTGCATTTGTGATTGCAATAGTTTGACATTCTTGATTGACTATGGAGGAAGAGAGAGGATCAAAACTTTGAGACAAACTTAGTAGTTTATCCTCTTGCTCTTTTATTTTCTTCTCAATCTCTACTGTTGCTTTGGACCATGAGATACAAAATTTGTATACTTCTCTACCATCTTTAAGAGCATTTTCTAAGCTCTTTATCCCAATATTCATATTCCTCCTATCATTAATGATCAATCCTTGTACCTCTGAGAATCTCTTATTCAAAAACTCCTTCTGGACCTTTTCTTCAGCTGACTTCTCTAGAGAATCAAAATGTGTACTAACACTGCTGACTAGAGTTTTGAGATTACCGGAAGAGGATGCTGTGGGATCCTTCTGAAAAGTTGGCATGATCTTTTCCAAAACTCCAGATGCTACCTCTATAAGCTCACAGTCTTCCATGTGAGATTTTAGTAGTTTCTCTTTGGCCTTCGCATTGGCAAATGAAGCTATCTTCATTATTTGTACTGGAGAGAGTGAATCAAAATTAAATGGTCCTTGTAGAAGCTCTGGTTCATCAATCTCCATTATTTCTTGTTCAGGAATTCTTGGACAGTTTTTGCAGTGTCTCCTACTGGAGATGGATGTTTCTTCTCTTTTGCATTCTTAGGACTGTCCCTTGGAGCTTTCTCTCCTTTTACATTCTTACCACTATCAGTTGTGGTTTTCTCTGTTGGGGTCTTCTCTTCCTCTGCAACCTTGGTACTATCAACTTCTTCTACTTCTTTCTCCAGTATACTGTCATCTCCTTTAGATCCGGAGGTTGTAGGGGAAACCGGAGGAGAGATAGTTGTTTGTTCATGAGCCACCTCTTCCGGAATAGGGGATTCAGAGCTCTTGTCTTTACCGGAGTCCTCTGTGATGGGAATGTTGAACTTTTTAAGAGTATTCCAAAGAATCTCTTTAGTCTATTTTGTAACCTTGTCAGTTTCACCAAGCATGAGCTGATTCATCCTTACTTTGCTCCTGAATTCATCCTTGCAATCTTTGAATATCATATTCATTGTTTTGGGATCGATTGTAGGATATAGCTGAATAGCCATCTATTCCCGGATCTCAATGTCTTTTGCCATGGCATTATTCTTTCTTATTTCTAACTCCTTTTCTAGGCTCTTAGGAATTAGAGATATAATTTCAATGAAAGCCTTATTGTATATGTTCAGATACCTGATTGTAGCTTCCTGTAGGATCTTTTGGTCAGCCTCATTGTAATCATCATAGAATTTAGCCATTGGTTGAAGGTTTCCATCCACAGTGACTGATTTGATTACACTTTCTAGAGACAGGGTGGGCTTTTCAACAAATTCCTCTGCCATTTCTTCCTTGTCTTGGCCTATGGAGGGTTTACCGGATCCTTTCTTCTTCTGCTTCTTTATTTCCTTTACCCCCTCATCTGATTCGGTTTCCTCTTCATCTCTTTGACTTGCATAAGCCCTTGTGGCTTTTGTCTTGGATCTTTTCTCTCTTTTTTCGGATGCCTGGACTTCCAGTTTTGATGTTCTTGAGCTTTTGGCTGTGACAGGTGCAGATCTCTTTGATGATTTGGTCTGGGTTGAGGTTTCTACCGGAGCACTTTCCTTGCTTTTCTTTTCTACCTCTTTCTTCTCTTCCTCAGCCCTTTCCATCCTTTTTTTGTGGGCATCAAGTGCCTCCTTTGAGATGCTAAGGCCTTGGGCAATATTTTCTACTTCTTTTCTCACCTTCCTTTTGATCTCAGGTTCTCTGAGTTCCACATGAATCTTTACACTTTGTTCTCCAAAGGTTCCAAACCTTTCTGCCTTTGGATCCTTTGCTTGACTTAGCATGCGTTGAACATGCAGCTTCACAATTTGTTCATCGACTTCATACCCCATGGGCATGATCCACATAGTTCTTGGTTCTACTGCCTCCATTAGGCACTAATCTGTCTCTACCATAAAGCATACTATGTCTTTGTATTTTTCAACAAGAGACTGAGTAATTCTTTCTCTTGCTTGCATCATGCTCTGAAAGTTCTTGAAGTATCCCCACAGAGCTGTATTTTGTGCTTTGTTGTCACCAAGTCCATGCAAATAATCTCTAATTTGGATAGCTACTAGCCTATCACTCTCCCACACCCAACCACTAGATCTGGGAAGCTCATTCATAAAGTAGAAAAATAAGCATAATATTAATCCACCATACTTGAATGAATTCTTTTTGTCTTTCTTGATTTTCTGTAGATTCTCCATGAGTTGGTTCAAGAGAAGCTGGCAAAGATCATAGTCTGCATCCTTTCTTAGCATTTCATATGCGGTGTAGATGGCAGTTCCAGGTACAGAATTTTCCCTGCTAGAATGATATATTTTATACCCAATGATCATGGAGGCAAACTTGATATCCGGATTAGAGATGTCATCCAATGTCATTGCTCTTTTATCAAACTTGGATCCGGTAGCCTCACTCACAGTTTGATTCTTCACAGATTTAAGAACAGGAATCCCACCAGATGAGTGTAATTTGGTAACTGCCCTAATGGCATCTTTTGTGATTTTGAATGGTCCATTTAACCACATGAAGTTGTCGTGTATTCTGCTCAAAACGTACCTGCCCCATTCATTCTCAGTAAAATAGGGGAAATGTATAAATTGTGCAAAGTGCTTAATCTGAAGGCCCTTGTATTGGGGTTTGAGCTCAAATGAATCATCCAACAGTTGTTTGTGATAGATATCTCTTAGTTTGAATTCCCCAAACTCTTCAATATTTGCATGTATGTAAACCCTAATGTCTTCTGTATGCAAAACGCCATGCGGAACATTGGAAAATGCTCCTAGGGGATCTACCTCCAAGGATTTATATGGATGTTTCTTAAATGTGGGCTGAGGTCTATCAGAGATCTTTACTATATTCAGAGTAGCCATCATCAAACAATCTTACTGAAGGATATCAAGAACAATAATTACCTTTTACGCAGGTTAGGGCACACGAAGAAATCTGAATAGAGCTGTATGAAGAGTTGCCTTGATCTTTTGGGAGAAGTTGTTTGCAGAGCTCCTTTTCTTTCTTCTTCACATGTAAGTGTACAAATGTGTAAATGACAGACAAATGAACTCTTTTATTCCAAGAAGCCCTATTTTTCACCCTGCAATAAATGTGCAACCTAATTCATTCCGGTTTGCCTGGTTTTCCTTGTTCAAGGAGGAAGAAACACATCCGAATCATTATGATGCCTTTGTGATCAATGTTAGTGATGAATCACAGTGTCCACTTCTTCTCCTGATCATCTCATTTATCCGCAGATCAAGCTGTTTCAATTTGGATCCATACCGGGCCAACCTTGTGAGAAACCTATTTTCCTGGTAGACTTGTTTAACCAGACCAATTCTGAAGGAATTAAACTTTTTAAATTTTCTTGCGGATCTCTCAGATCTTTACCTGACCTTTACATGTTTCTCTAGAAACCATTTGATCCGCAGCTTCACATGTGCTAATTTCAGGCACCAATTGACTGGCTGGGGGAACAAGTTTTTCTGTGTCTCCCCCTGAGCCAGAGCTCATCTCTTAATTTCTGGAAGGAATATCTGCACTAGAGTCTGGTGCAGATCCATCCTCTACATTCTCTGTACTCTTCTTTACCCAAATCTTGTTCATCTCACTTTTAACTTCATCTACATTCACCTTTTGTTTCCTCTTATCTTGATTCTGTCTATGATATATCGGACCTCTTTTGTCCTGATTCTTGCTTCTACAGAATTTTGCAATATGACCGAATCTATTGCAAATTTGACAAACAACATTTCTTTACATATTGGATTGATATCCTCTTGATCTGCATTGATTAGCCATATGACCTATTCTATTGCATGCAAAGCATCTACCATTGAATGATTTGTTCATTTGTATAATTCTACATTCATGAGATTTGTGACCATACCTTTTGCAGTTGAAACATTGTCCGGAGAAGGATGAATTAGTCTAATTCATTCTTTTTTTGCACTAATTAGCTTTGTGACCAAAGTGATTGCAGTTGTGGCAGTATCCATTGAAGGATGGATATCTTTGAGCATTAGGCTGTCTTACTGAAGGTCTTCTAGGCTTGATCCTTGGATTTTCTGATCCAAAATTCTTCTGACTGGATCCGGAGCTTTCTCCTTTCTCATATCCCAAACCACACTTGTCATCTACCTTCTTTTGACTTCCAAGAACTTCAAGTTGAGCAGAACTTATCTTAAATTTCTCTTTATACTCATTTGCTATTTGAAGATCCCTTTTTAGAGAGACAATTTGATCATCAAGTTTTTCTTCATTATCTTTAGCATCTTCAAGATTAGATTCAAGATGTCTAATAATTCTATCCATCTGGTGACAATCTTCTAATTTCTCCTTGAGAGATTGTCTTAGATTATCTTTAGTTTTTCTTTTCTCTTCAACTTCTTGGGTGAATTTCATGACTCCTGATTCCATTTCATGTCTTACCATAGTGATTTCTTTTGATAACTTTCCACACAACTTAGTTTTTTCCTTCAGCTCTTCATTTGCATTATTTGCTTCACCTTGTCTTGCCAATTCCTGAAGCAGCTCCTTTCTCTTTTTCATAGAGAGACTTAATTTGTCTTTTAGTTCTCTCATGAAATCATCAGCTTGTTTGAGTCTTTCCTTTAATTCATTGACTTCAGAGTTTGACTGTTCAAAATCATCAAGGGCAGTCTTGAGTTGCTCCCTTAAACCATATGCATCCATTTGAACTCCCAGATCTTCCTCAAGCTATTAGGCTCTGTTAGGAGGAACTTAGCTCTGATACCAATTGTTGATAACTAAGAGGGGGGGGTGAATCAGTTATCCTAATTATTTCTCTTTTTGAACTTTATTAATAATCAACGCAACATTAATTCAAATGAGCAAACATAACCATGGAATGGAAATACACATGACACAGTATTTTTGATGTGGAAACCCTGTTAAGGGAAAAAACCACGGGGTGATTAACCCAAGATTGTATTCTCTATTAGAAGAATGGAAATACAAAATGGCACTTGCCAATTAGGGCTCACTACCCGAGCACACTGCTCACAAGGAGGCACACTGCCTACAAGAGACACACTGTCTACAAAAGAGTGTTATACAATACTTGAACTGATTGGAGGCATCCACATATGCTGGAGTTCAGTTCCGGTTAGGCTCAGTACACTGATCTGCTGCACTTCATCTTTCCTCTTCTCTTATGCTGCTTTCCTTTAACATACCGGACCTTCCTTACTGCTTCTGCTCTGCTATGCTTTTATTCACATATCACATATCACCACTACAACTCTCACAACTAAATCCATCCTATATATATATCCGCACAAGTGATTTCATTATCTTTCTAGTCGGCACCCGGAATAGTCAATCTTTTCACAAACTCTGTTCTGTCAGCTGAATCCTTGCACATCAAGTAATGCGGATCAAGCATATACTTGTAGAAATCATTAATCATGTCAGCCAAACATAATTCATGTCTTCATAACCTTTACCACCATCAGAAACAAATCCAGAAAATAGTCTGATGTTCTGTCAGTCAGTTCTTCCTCTGTTCACACTGTCACTCAGGAACCCGGTACTCAAGTATTCATATCTTTTACCTCATCTATCACTGGAGGTTAAAACCTTCAAATCTATTACTCAAGGTAGTACTCTTTACTTGCCCAAATCTGCACTTCACCAAGATACTTCCTCTGAGAGATCTGGACCTGTCTATCGGACCTTGCCACATGCTCTGTTCTTGTTTATTGGACCACCACATTCTTCATTCTGACTTTCGATAGAGACACACCATGTCCTGCGGATGTGTGGGATGAACTTTGTTGCCATCAATGACAACAATTATGAATCCATATAGTGTCTCATGCCAACATTGTCCAGTGCACACCTTGAACTCTAGGCACTTCATTCATAAAATAGAAGAACAAACATATAATCAAGGAACCATACTTGAAGGTATTTTTCTTATCTTTCTTTACTTTGCTTAGATTCTCAATTAATTAATTTTGTAGCAGTTCACATAGGTTATAATCAGCATTCTCCTTCAACATTTGATAGGCTGCATATATCGCAATTCCGGAGACAAAATTTTCCCTTCTGGAGTGGTAGACCTTGTAACCAATCACCATGGATGCAAACTTGACATCTAGTTTTATAATGTCATTAATGGTCATTGCTCTCTTGTCAAACTTTGCACTGGTTGCATCGGTAATAGTTTGGTTTTTCACAGCTTTCAACATGGGTAATCCACCATTTGAATTTAACCTAGTTACAATCTTGATAACATCCTTTGTAATCTTGAATGGTTTCAATAGCCATATGAACTCATCATTTATTCAGCTCAAGATATATCGAACCCACTCATTCTCATCAAATGTCAGAAAGTTAATGACTTGTAGAAAGTGTTTGCTTTCTAGGGCTTTGTATTCTGGTTTCAATTTATAGCTATCATCCCTTAGGTAGTTGTTAAACAAATCCAAGAGTTTCAGGTTTCCAAATTCATCAATGCTATAGTGGATGTATGCCCTAATATCCTCAACATGCAGTACGTGATATGGGAAATCAGAAAAAGCACCTAACGGTTCAACTTCAACTGACTTGTATGGGTGCTTTTTAAATATTGGTCGGGACCTTTCAGTTACATCAACAACTAGAGGTGTAGCCATTCACAGATATTGAAATTTTAAGAGATTTCACAGAAAATAGAAGTACCTTGTTCCACAAGTTAGGGTTTTGGTTGGAAATCCTCTTCGTGCTTCAACTCTTGAATATTCTCAGCTCAGAACTCGTTCACTTCCTTTTTTTTTCTTTCTTCTAATGCAAAGTGATTCGAATGAAGAATGAGTGACCCTTTTATGCTCCGCAAGACCTAATTTGTCTTTGTAATAAATGTTCTGCCCTAACACATCCAGTTGCTTTGTTTCTGTACATAGTTGACTTTTAAATGCTCCACAAATCATTAAATCCACTTCTTTTCTTCCAAAAATTCTTTCAAATGATTTATAGTGACCCAAATTATCTTTTCCCTTCGTGCCAAATTCAGGAATCCACTTACTGGCTGGGGGAATTTGATTTTTAATGCAGCTCCCCCTGAGCCAGAGCTCGTAATTAAATCCCTGGAGGAATTATTAGCACCAGATTCTGGTGTGGACCCATTATTAACATTCACACTTGTTTTCTTGACCCATGTCTTGCTCATTTCATTCTGGATCTCATTCACATCAATTTTTCCTTTGCCTTTGTCTTGTCTCTACTCATCTGGTTTTGTGTTTACCGGACCTCTTCTTTCATTAATCCTACTTCTATAAAATCTTGCAATATGACCAAATTTATTTCAATTAAAGCACACAACATTTCTTTGCTCATATACTTGATTTCCTCTTGATCTGCACTGATTAGCCATGTGTCCAAATCCATTGCAAGCAAAACAGTAGCCATTGAAATAATTGCCATTTCCTTTATTGTTAGGGTAATTCAATATTGTACTTCTGCATTCAATTGATTTGTGACCATACCTATTGCACTTGAAGCATTGACCGAAGAAGGATGGATCATTTTGATTTACTCTACTTCTGCACTGAGTAGCTCTATGACCAAATTTATTGCAATTGAAGCAATTTCCATTGAAGGATGGATATCTTTGAACATTAGGTTGTCTTACCAGAGGTCTTCTAGGTCTATTTCTTCTATTCCTTGGTTGGAAATTTCTTTGTTCAGATCCAAATCTTTCACCTTTCTCATATCCAAGACCATGCTTGTCATCAACCTTTTTCTGACTTTCAAGTTTAGCTAAGCTTATCTTGAACTTCTCCTTGTATTCATTTACAACTTCTAGGTCATTTCTGAGAATGACAATTTGCCTTTCAAGTTCTCTTTCATTGTCTTTGCTTTCTTATAGTTCAGACTCTAGATGGCCAGCTATTCTGTCCAATCTGCAACATTCTTTAGTTCTTTCTTTTAGAGTTTGATTCAAGTCTTCTTCAGTCTTCTTCCTTTGCTCAATTTCTTTGATTAGCCTCATTGCCCTAGATTCCATCTCAACTTTTAGAACAACAACTTCTTTTGATAGCTTCACACACTCTTTTGTCTTTTCTTCCAAGGCTTCATTCATGCCATTTTCTTCTGTTAAACTGGATAACTACAGGAGTAGCTCCTTTCTATTTTCCATAGATTTATTTAATTTATCTTTTAACATTTCAATGGTTTCATTAGCATCTTTAAGCTCATCTTTCAAATTAGTTACTTCTGCTTTGGACTGATCAAGATCTTCTAGGGCCAATCGAAGTTGATCTTTGAGTGAACCCATTGAACCTCCTTCCAAGATCTTTCCTCAAGCTGTTAGGCTTCTTTCAAGGAAACTTGGCTCTGATACCAATTGTTAGAATTAGGCTGGACAACTGAGAGTGGGGTGAATCAATTGTCCCAAAACTTTATCATTTGCAACAATATCACTTAGAATTGTTTAAAACATTTAAAGCATGAATCATCAACACATGAGCAGAAATGAATAAACACACATGACACAATGATTTTTAACGTGGAAACCTGGTTAAGGGAAAAACCACAGTGGGGGTTAACCCACAAAGATTATACTCTGTTAAAAGTATTACAATTGGGAATGCACATGCATTTGGGCTCACTGGCTACAGGAAGAAGATTACAATGAATTTGAACTGATAATTAGCATCTACCAATACAAGGATTAAGTTCCAGTTAAGCACAAAATACTGACTTGATACACTTCATCCTCACTTTGCCCTATTTACTATTCTGCTAACATCTGAACCTTAAATCTCTTCCCTTTTCAGACTTATTCCATAGTCACATCACACACACAAAAATTACTTAAATCCATCAGCTATATATATCCGCATCATGATATTCAATCACTTTTCAGTCAGCTTTAAGAACACTTAGAACTTTGTTGAAGACTTTGCTTTGTCAACTAAATCCATGCATAACTTGTAACGTGGACCAAAACTTGCATTCACAAATCATCCAACTGACAACTTCCATTTATCCGAAACTAAGATCAATTACAAGGTCGGCATGTTCTTCTGTTGTCTGCACTATCAAACTATAAGCCCATACTTAGATGCAAATAACTTTTGAATCCTTCATCACAAGACATTAAAATTCTAGATTTAGATTGCCTTGACAATCCTTATGACTTCTTCAGATTCACAACATACTCAGATTTGCCACCAGAGAGATCCAAACCAAGATACTGGACCCTGTCACATGCTCTGTTTCTGGCTACCCAGACTTAGATAAATTCTGATTCTGACTTTCAGTATGAACAAATTACATTATGCGGATGAGTGGAATATTCTTAGTTGCCATCAATGACAATACTTGTCATGTGAAGCAGTGTCTCTTTCCAACAATTTTGGGTAACCTATAGGAGTGGGTTAACTCCTCTGCACTTTGATCTTAGCTTAGGCTCAGGAGGGATATTCCTAGGGGGATACCTGAATAGGTATTAGGTTCAAACTAGATGAACAACTAAAAATTATAGGAAAACCAAACCCCAACTGCCTTCTAGGCCTCAAAGACTATCACTAGACCTAAAACAACTGCTTGTCACTAATAACCCCTATATAGCTGATAAGAGGGCACTCCCATTAACAATGGAAGGTGCAGGTATGCTTGTTTGCAAGACATACAATTTAATTACTTTCTTCACACATGATAAATTTGTTTTAATCTTTTAAGAGTGTGGGTGATCATGGAAAACTTTAGACTAGTGCCTAATATGTTGGGTAACGGAGTCCACAGTTCAACATAAGAAAGAAGACAATAGGAAAATGAAACATGCACTTTCTGGATATTTAGATGCAAGAAGAAACATCAATCAATGGAGGATATGCTTAGTAATCCTTTACCAATATATAATTAGTCATCTAAATCCATAGAAGAGATCATCACATAGCATGTAATGGTTTAAGAATCTATTCATTCATCTAATCAATGGTTACAGTCATACCACTAAGTGTGGCAAGAGGAAAACCTATAGAGAATTTTAGGATTTCCTTGAAAAATTACATAAGAAAAAGGAGAAGTTCACACACTGATAGCTGAAATCAATATAAAATCTTTCATAATTTGTGTCTTTACTGTTAGAAAACTGGAACCTTTTTACTTTTTTGAAACCCTAGAGAGATCTGCACTTGACTACCTGAAATTATCAAAAAGACCAACCCCTTGACCTAATCCCTATTACCATAAATTCCTTGGGCTTTGTCAGAAAATATCATCGGCCAGAAGGGACATTCATCTACCAGAAATAAATGCAACAAATATTTGAATGTGGGTAGATGTGGGATAGTTTTCCCTTCTTTAATGCGAACAACTGATACAACAAATATCAGGAAGGGGGCACCTGAGAAGATTAAATTCTTCAATGACAACACTTTAGACAAAAATCTCTTTTTAAATTTACCCAACAAATCCCTTTTATACATTAAATCATCGTCCCTTTTGATTCTGTGCCTCATCACCTTTGAAAATTTTCAAAATCCAACCCTTGAATTCCTCTGCTGATTGAACCTACACATTTCTTGCTGTCGGGATGCCAAATAGTTTCATTTGAAACAAGATCGTAGATGAAATTAGCTTTAGAATCGATGGCTTAGAAGGCCTTGAAAATCCAATTAACAACGTTTGAAAATTCCACTGGCCAATGAAAGTGTGCCAATCGGGCGGTCTCAATAGTCAACATAGACATTGGTACTGAAGACTACCATGCGTCACAAAATCGTAGTCGTGCACTAGAGGGTGGGCCATCACCTTTTGGCTATGCGCGAGTACATAAAAGCCTCCATGTGTTCATCCACATATAAGCCCTTTCACTCTCTCCGGGAGTTGGACACATGGCTGCATCTCGCAACTGCACAAGGGATCTCTACCTTTGCCAAGATTCTTCTACAACTGCACACTACCGTTAGATCTTCATAAGCTGCGGTCCCACTACTTCGTTTGTTTTCTTAACACTTGGTAGCATCTTGTTTGTCATTTCAGAATCATAGATATTATGGCCATAGGCCCGAGCATCCTCAACATGTGGCACAATTCCGAGGTTAGGCAAGAGAAAATGAGCCATTTCTCTTTAGGCTCTGCGGAAGCAAGCTAGAAGCCTTCCATGTGTCCTCCCCCTTCACATTCCTTTATTCCTTTCTCACGAGTAGGCCACGTGTCGCCATTTCACGATGTCTGGCAAGTCTTTACCTCTACTAGGATTCCCTTGCGTGCTTGCACTATCACTGGATTGCAGTGGATTGCAGCCTTTCTACCAATCATTTCTTGCCATGACACCTGACAACTTGCGGTTCCTCGATTAAAGGGTTGTATGCCCAACTTCCTTGACAGATGTCCTCATTTCGTCACTATGCAGGAGGATCATGATGTCATCTTTAGAGATCTGTGACGCTGCAAAATACAACCATATGACATTTTCTGACCCTTATAAAGACTTAGGATATAAAACTTAAGATTTTCACGGCCTACAAAGGGTAAAACTAAGCAAGAGGGGCCAGTCAATTCATGACTTGAAGGACTTAAGGTTGTGATTTAGATGATTGGGAACCTAGGATTAATGGTCAGCAGCAGATTATAAAATAAAGTAGGTGGATGACTGCAAGCCTTAGAGTTTTGAGGGAAAATTAGGAAAATTTTAAAGGGAATAAATTCAAAACCCTAAAAAACTAAAGAGGTGTCAACACTTTGTATGTTATAGGTTGTTGAAAAATTACAATGTCTGGTGCTTTGGAAGTAGTAGGGGGTCCAATCTATTTATGTAAATGGAACCTCATTTTCATTAATCTTTTGGCCCAATTTCAATTTTGTTTTCATGTACTAAATTTTAGGGTTTTGTAAAGAGAATTTTCTTATTGTGAATGGTGGTCATGTAAGCCCAGATTTTGCCTAGCTTGATTGAGCTATTAGTGATGGTGAGATCAATTAAAAAATATACAATGTGTCACCCACCTTGGGGGTTTATTTTTCTATGCTCATAATTCAAATTTCTCCAACTTGTTAATGTCATTTTTGTAAAGACTGTGAAAATATTGGGATGTTTGCTACTATTGAGAAGTAAGATGAATGTTTAGATTCATTATGATTTTAAAAAAACTGACCCTAACTCCTCATCATTTTCTTGTTATCTTTTTTCTAATCTATTTGCAAAGTTGCAAATAAGGATGGGTAATAAATTGTAATTTGGGGTAATGGTTTCATGGGTATGAAAAAGGAATCTCCCACCTAAGATGTAGTGTTGTTTCTATTGATCTTGCCATCATCGAATGAAATCTTTTGAATTTTGAAAATGGCCAAATCTTTTCTTCATATTTTGTTCTCTTCATAATGATCAACCATGGAGTATGATTGCAACAAAAAATTCATGGCCCAATGGTGGTAGTATGCATTTTTACCCCAAAATATAATTAATATTTTAGGAAGTGGGCATTTTGAGTAGACTATAATAATTTTATATATTTAGTCTATAACATTTTATTATATTTTAAATAAGGTATGCTTGCGAAAAAATATGTTGATAGATCATCAAATTTAGGAATAAATACCGACTAAAAAGGGTTATGACAATTTATTGCAAAGTATCTACAATCTCATGAATTTTCAGCCTCTCCATAATATTGTTATAATTAACAAATATTTCTTATTTCTATCTCAAATATTAACAAGAATGTGTTTTGATTATTATTGTTTCTCTTACTTGTTTCTATGTAGAGAGGGGAAATATATGCATAATAGATTTGTTTATATCTATAATGACTTTTAATGAAATAAAACATCCTCTATGAATATTTAGGTTAAATAAATGTAATAAGCAATAAATAAATAATAGAGTTGTGTATAAAGCAAAAGTATATATATGTAAATAAGATCAATGTTTTGATAATTTTAAAATTAGTTTATTCAATTTTACAATGAGGTTACTTATCTTTTCACTAAATTAACATTATTCTTTCAAATTAAGAAATACAATATTCATATTTGTAGAAAAGCAAGATCATGGAATAAAATAACAAGCACACAAATTGCAATGGAATCGAAAAGCTTGTATTAGCAAATAAGGCGAGTATAAATAGAGTTGTGAGGTACCCAAATCTCATGAAAAGAGGATAGGACTCCTCTACATGGAGTTGTGGCAAGTAACCTCCCACAAACATAGCGCAAGGTGTTGATGCAAGTTGACACCTCTCAAAATAGCTCCAACTACTTTGATAAGTTCAAATGAACATGTGTCATATGCCTAAGTAAGCTTAAATACAAGTGTGTACGCCTATCTTCGCTACACTAACACCCCCCGTTAAGCATAGCTTAGGTGAGTATTTATGAAAAAATGGGTCCCATCTATAAGCCTGGTGACGTACCCATGTACAACAAAATAAAAATGAGTCCTGACCATGAAGCTTGATAAGGTACTCAAGTACAATGTAAACTCTCTAAAACTAGAAAAAGATAGAAAACCCAGTGGGAAAAAACTATCCTCCAAAAAGAGAGATGAAAGAAAGGCTTAGAAAGCCCCCCCCAAAGATGATGTTGATACTGATGTAGAGATGAAGAACTTCTAGAGCATGAAATAGTTGTAAATTCTACCCTTCCCTTAATTCTAAGAGAAACTAGAAAACTAATTGGAATTTGTAGTGTGCAAGGAATTCGATTATGAAAATGTACAAGATCCTGAAAAAAGGATGTGCATTAATGACACATATGAATGAGAAGAGAATATGAAAGATTCATTGCTGTGATTGTTACAACCCCCCATTACACTTTATATATCAGTGTGAGTACAATTTTCCCAAGTTCCCTTTATGTGTTACACACATTCAATTATATGACACTTTTATGAGTATATTTACAACATATATGCTTTTGGAGTTCAACAACCCATTATATAGAACCAAATGAGCTGAGATGAGAAGTAACACTAGGCTCTAAAGTTGCTAGTGTAGTGTTCTCTTCACCTGAAGTAAAATGTGAAAAAATGAAGCTGCAGTCGAAGTGACAAATCTTCGCTACTACGACAATGTTTCAACTTTGTGATTCTCTAATTAGGGCTGTTGTGGCTATGAACTCAACTATTTTGTCAGAACAAATGAGTTTATAAATAGAGAGATGATTCCTATATAATTTGGGAATGAAAAACATATTGTGTATGTGTCCATTACCTAATTTTACAGTTCCCTTACCACAAACATTATAATAGATATCATCTATCAGTATTTTGAAGGTGTTGCATGGAAGGATTATCACAAACACTTCTTTGTAAGGTGACATGTTTTCAATTGCACATGAACTGAGAATCCATTTGTTGACTTCTGATTTTGAAGGTGCCATGGATTTCTCTTTTTACCTTTATGAAGACGTGTTCCCCAATTTTGTGAATTGAATCCTAATTGAACTTTATGTAAAGTGGCACTTTATTAGTTGAGTGTGTGATTACTCTTGCTTAATTACCCCCTTAAAGTGGCATTTTATAAAGTTAGTGCATTGTGAACACTATTACTCCCTTTGATTATTTGTTTTCCCCCTGGATTTGGCACTAATATAGAAGGAGTGCTTTAGGTTACCCAAAAAGAGCATAAATAGGAACTTTATAATTTCAATACAATTTTATGCTAGTTGGATCCATGATGAAAAAAAATTCACTTTTGCAAAAAGAAGCACTTGATTATGAGTTGATTTGCAAAATTTATTCAAGTTGCAAAATTTATGCAATTACAAAAATACCTTCTTGAGCAAAAAAATTAGATTTTTAGAAAATCAAATTTCCATGCAAAAATTGTGAGAGAAAAAAAAAATTGGAGGAAAATTAAGCCCCCTTGGGTTGTGCACAACCAAGGGCTAAAACCCCATGTGACCAGGGGTAAAACTTTTCAAATGGTCTCCCCTCCCCCTCACTGACATCACCCCCCAAGTTTCTTATGTCAGTTGAATAGTGCTTCTATTCACGCTAAAAACATTAACAGTTGTCGCTCTTGCAAACATGCACCACATAGGCCGATTATGGTCATCAAGGGCGATTGAACAAGGTGTTTGGAGAGAGCCTTTTGCCTACTATGCAGAGAGCCCTTTGAAGGGTATTTTGAAGAGGCGTCACGGGACAGGAGAAGGTGATGAGGCATAGGTCAGCATTGGCATCGCTGTGTGGAGTCCATCGTTGTTTGGAGCTCAGCCAATAGTAGGGATTGAGCCCTTATGGGCCTACATTTATGATCTGGATAGAAAACAGCTAGGGTAGTGTGATGGCTTTTATGCTTCCAGAAAAAATAAGCCTCCTCTTTGATAAGAAAATATCATACACAGTTAAAAAACAAATGAATCAAACCAAACAAAAAATAATGCCTCACTGTATGAAGTTCGGTGTGAATGGGAGTGAGTAGAACAACAACAACTGATGGCTCAAAACTAATCCAAGAAGCTCTGATACCATGTAGAAAACCAAGATCATGGAATAAAATAACAAGCACACAAATTGCAATGGAATCGACCAGTTTGTATTAGCAAATAAGGCGAGTATAAATAGAGTTGTGAGGTACCCGAATCTCAATGAAAAGAGGATAGGACTCCTCTACATGGAGTTGTGGCGAGTAACCTCCCACAAACATAGTGCAGGGTGTCGATGCAAGTCGACACCTCTCAAAACAACTCCAACTACTTTGACAAGTTCAAATGAACATGTGTCATACGCCTAAGTAAGCTTAAATACAAGTGTGTACGCCTATAGATTAAAGGTAGACACTAACAATATTTAACATAAAGTGTTTCATTAAAGAAAATGACATAATGCATTCTAAATATTATGGTATGGACCAATACAAATTACAAATAGAGCTTAATCCTTATTCATGATACTACATTGTTTAATAAATAAACACTTATTGAGTAATCCATTTATTTAAATTAATTAATTAAAATTAGACTAATAAAAGTAAGTAAGTTCAAAAGTAAACATTTTAAAAAACCTTTGAAATACAAAAATTAAAAGGTACATAAAAATGAAATTTTTTCTTTATATGTGTCCTCCATGATTAAAGATCAATGAATGATAAGTGGTAGGGTATTGAGGTTTAGATAAATGATGAATTAACTATTAGGAACTTTAGAATCTTAAATTGGATTTAAACTAAATACCACATAATTAAGAGTGAAATCATTTTCTTAATTGTCAGTATTGATGCATGAAATAAACCTTAAACAAAATCTACATCTTAAAGCACAAGGATAATATGTCATGCAAGACAAGGAACATAATAGGTTATTTGATTGGAAGTATAAATTGTGCTTGACATTTGTATCCAAGTTTTTGATAAAAAGGGGTAAAACGGGTTTTGAAGGGGCCCCGAAACCCTACAAAAAAATGTTGCCCCAAAGATTAGACATTACTAGATAGTAGCCAACACATAAAAAACACTAAACAAAAAATAAAACATGCCTAGAGAGGTAAACTCATTCTGAGATCAAGAAGGGAGAACGGGCTCTGACAAAAAACTAGGGTTCTGTGTAACCCTCCATTGTTTTTTCTTGGAGATCGTTTGTCTTTCCTGTTTGGATGCTAGGTTGCTCCTTCTTCTTTCCTCAGGTTAGTGTTGGCCAGCTCTATTTTTCTCTTCTTGGTTCTTGCTAGTAGGATTATCTTTCTTTTTTATTGTGTCAAGGGTTGTAGGGTGTTTGTTTTTGTTTTCTTTTCACCTGTTATTGTTTTTAGATTTTGTATTTAGGTGGGTAAATTCCTGCCCAAATGATGTCCGTTGATGCCATCCCCAGTTGATGTGTGTAATTAATTTGCTTGGAGTCGGTGGATGATCCCTCGATGAACTTAGTAGGGAGAAAGGACGATGGAGTTAATGGTGAAGCGAGTGAAGTTATGGCCTAGAAAGGTGGTGGAAAATCAGTCCTTAACTCTGAGAATGGCAACAGAGATAATGGTAAAGAAGAATCTAGAGAACACAAGTCTTTCAGAGAAGTGGTGGGTAGAGACAATGCCACAACTTTGCCAAAAAGTGGGCACTTTGAGGTTGTGGGAGAGTGCCAGGGGACTGGAGATGAAGGAGAATCCTCTGAAGGAAGTGAGAGAGAAGGATCATTCAGAGGTAAAAGATTGGGTAAGAATTCTTTGCTGGGTCTAGTATTGAAGCCTAATGAGGATATGTTATCTGCCATTAAAAATGAAGAAACAAGGCTTAGTAACATTGTAGTAATTTTTGTCTATTTAGATTTGGAAAAACTACCCTCAAGGGAATTTTTTGATAGATGGTTGGATAATGTGTGGATAAAAAGAATGGAGTTTCATATAGATTTTTGCAGGATGATTCAAAAAGACATTTTGTGGTTTTTTTTAGACACACAAAATGCAGTTAAATGTAGGGGAAAAAAATATTGGAATGTTGGTTAGTCCTTGTTTAGAGCCCACCCATGGAGTCTGAGCCTTTCTAGAGAAGAAGTTGTCTTTTGTTCAACCCCTAGGTGGTTTGAAGTCAAAAATATTCCGGAACAGCTTTGGTTGTTTATCCTTCAAATTTTAAGTCACCTGGGGGAAGTTCTTAGGATAAAAGAAGCCAGCGTCACATTGCCTCATTTATATGCCCGTGTTGATATCTTTGAAACTTGGAGTGTGTATCCCTGAGTGGTTGGAAATTGGGGGTTTGGATAAGCCGATTAAATGCTTTTTAGATGGCCTGGGAGGTGTCAATGCCTATTTTTTGTGTAAGAGAGATGGCCATATGAGGAAGTTTTGCCCCACACTCTTGAATAGGAGTAAGGTTCTATAGAATCAAAAGGTTAGATGACACTTGTAGGAATGGGATCGTCAGGCCCTAAGAATTTTCCTCCAATAGCTATCAGAGATAGCTCGTGTCATGTCCAAAGTGGTAGTGAGAATTTCTCAGTGCATGCTAATGCTGAAAATGAGATTGACATCTCGGCTGTCTCTAGAAAGCTTAGTGAAATGAACTTAGAAGAAGGGGGAAATCCTGAGTAAGCCTGATCAAGTGGATTCTGATGCAATAAGCTCGGGTCGTGTTACCTCCCCTGTAGTGGTTTCTCAGGAGGTCCTAATGGACCCAAAAGTTTGTTCCCTGGAGGAGGTGGTAAAAGAGACCTAGGTCCATAGTGAGGAAGTTAAGGTTGGGCCTACCTCGGTATTGGAAAATGAAGTCAGCAGGGATCCATTTGTCCCCTGTCCTGACTTGCTTCTAGGAAGCGTGAATGACCTTGTGGTCGGGGAGGGCAAATTGTTAGAACAAGTGAATGGAATGCCTAGTGAAATGGGAGATTCTGAGCCATAGGGAAAAAAATGCACAACAACTGGTCTTGGACAAAATTAGAAAACAAATTAATGAATGTAAAGAAGAAATTAATAAGGAGGAAGTTAAGATAACAATTGGAAATAAAACGTATACAACAGATCCTATAGGTTTAAATAATGAAACCTCTAGCTCAAATCGTGAAGATGCAAGCATGGATAATCTAGATAGGAATGAGTAGAGTTTAAAAGGGTTAATTTCCTCTATTTTCCAAAACAAAACTGAGGAGAAGAAAAAAAGAAAATATGTAAGAAAGATTTCTAAAATAGAAGTCAAAAAAGAAGAAAAAGTCTCTGACTGCTTTAAGAAATTGTATAAGAAGAGGAAGATGGAAACAACTGAACCTATGAACTGCTGTAGCTGGAATATTAGAGGGCTTGAGTGCCCTAACAAAAAATACTTAGTAAGAGAATTTTGTAATAAAAGGAAGGAACTAGGGATCCTAGTCCTTCAAGAAGTTAAAGCCACAAGTTTCACTCTGGAAAATAGTCTGAGATTTATTTGGAGAGATGCATAACATTTTTTTACTAAACATGAAAAAGGGAGGGGGGTATTTCCATGATAATAGATAGGAAATGCGTAAATTGTATTTCTCAGAGAGTGTATTCACCATGCAATAGATGCTTGTGGGTTATTTTTTAAAAAGAAGATATGTTTTTTGGTGTATGTTCAATTTATGCCCCAAATGACTACTTAGAAAGAGCTAAGCTATGGAAATGGGTGGACAATAGTCTGCCAAAAATTCCTTGGATAGTGGTTGGTGATTTTAATATGACAGAAAGCAAAGAGGATAAGCTTGGAGGGTTCAAGTGGGGATGGAAATGCAATGAGTCTTTTTTCTGGGATAAATTTAAGAAATCATTCAACCTATTTGATCCACTTGAAGGCAAGAAGAGAGACAGTAAAGGCATTTGGTTTACCTAGTGTAATAGCCAAGAGGGGAAAAATAGGATATACTCAAGACTAGATAGATTTTATGCAAATGAAAATTAGTTCTTCTTCCTAAGTAGAAATAACAATAGTTGTGTTGAGGTCATTCCTTCGCTACTTTTAGACCACCATCCTATTGAACCTCATATTAGGTGGAAAGGGCAACAAAAAAGGTCAAGGGGCAAGAGAGATAATTTGTTTAAGCTTAACTGTGCATTATTAGAGGATAGAGACTGTTGTGAAGGAATTGTCAGTCTAAGGAATATCACAAAAACTTTATTCTCTAAAGCCTCTAAAAGTCAATATTGGAGCGCCCTGACCTAGAATTGTAAAACCTTTTTTCAAATAATGGGGGTAAAATATGCAAAAGATAGAAGAAAGTTGGAAAAATAGTTGCAAGAAAAGTTTTTGGACTGTGAAAAGAGAATTCAAGAACTTTCCCAGATGATGAAAAACTAGCTAGAGATCTGGGAGAAGCCAAAATAAACCTTATAAAGCTTCAGACGGTCAGGGATCAGGGAGTAAAAGTGAGGGCCAGGTTGAACTGGTTTACAGAAGGAGATAGGGGCACTAAATACTTTTTCAATCTTTTGAAAGCCAAGAATGCAAGAGAGGATATTGGCCCTATAGTTGAAAACAACACATGCCTTAAGGAGACAGAGGAAATGAAAGAAATTTTTAAAAGATTTTACTAGAAATTGTTCTCAGCGGAAGATGGGACAGAGGAATGTAAGGTAGCCCAAAATCTATGAAGAAAAAATTGTCCTAAAAAGATTACAGAAGAGATGAGCAGTAAATTGGAAAGAAAAATTACTAAAGAGGATATTTTAGAGGCTATTAGAACTGTGGAGAATGGAAAATCATCTGGAGTCCAGATGGATTATCGGTAGAATTTAATGTGTAATGAAAACTGGATAACAGATGATTTGTTAGAGGTCTATCAAGAAGCCATTGAGTTGGGAACTCTAGGGCATGAGATTAATAAAGGAGTCATTAAGCTACTGCCTAAAGATGGAGATAAGACCAATCTCAGGAATTGGAGGCCAATAACTTTGTTAAATGTCTCATACAAGATCCTAGCCAAAGTGTTAGCTATCAAACTAGTTGATAATCTTTTGGCCATTATTAACCCTACTCAAACTGGTTTCATAAAAGGGAGATATATATTGGAGAACCTTATCACAAGTTGGGAGGCCTTGGATTGGGCTAAAAGAAGTGGTCAAAATGCATGGATTTTGTTGCTAGATTTTGAAAAGGCCTATGAAAGAATTGAGTGGTCTTTTGTTTTAATGATGCTTGAAACCTTAGGATTTCTTGAATATTATTGTAGCATGTTTAAAACATTGTTCAAGGATGCTACAGTTTAGATTGACATTAATGGCTCACTCTCAAGCCCCTTTAAGATAGAAAGGTCAATTAGACAAGGATGCTCGCTAGCTCTAGCCTTGTTTGTAATAGCTTTTGAAGCATTGTATTATATTTTGAAAACAGACCAAATTGATGGGAGGTTGAAAGGAATTGCTTTGCCTAATAATGAATCTTTATTGAATGTCTAGTTTGCAGATGACACTACACTTTTCATGGGCCTTGATAAAGATAACTTTGCTAGATTTGAGGAAAGACTATCCATTTTTTGCAGGGCTGCTAGTGCCAAAATATCCCATTCCAACTCCTCTCTTCTTGGATGGGATGATGCTCCTCCCTCATGATTTGATATTGCCAAATGGCAATGGGGAGACTCCTCTAAGTTGGTAAGATTCCTTGGCATCCCTTTTTCAGTTATCCTGTCTTTGAGAGTGATGTGGGATTGGATATTTGATAAGATCAGTAGGAAGATGTGCATGTGGAATAGGCAATATCTTTCCTTGGTAGGGAGACTGCATGTTTGTAAAAAAATCTTATCTTCTTACTCCATCTACCATGCCTCCTCTTGGTTTTTTGCTATCTATCAGGTGAATATTATTCAGAAGAAAATTAGAGATTTTCTTTGGTCAGAGGGAAAAGGTAAAATAAGTGGCGTAATGTTTCTTGGGAATGGTGTTGTTTAAGTAAAGAGCTGGGAGGTTTGGGATTGAAAGACCTTAAAGTCCAGGGTGCCACTCTTGTTGTAAAATGGATTGTTAGGGCTTTTGAAGGCTCAGAGCCTTGGAAGGTAATGATAGCAAATAATTTGAGGTTGGTTGTGCCTAGAAAGGCCAAAGATTGGACTGGCTTGAGTCTTCATGATGTTGTCCTTGGAGATTTCAATGTTAAACTAACAGGGTTTGTTGTATTCGGGTCAATCTCGAGAGCCTGGGAATCTATTAAACCCTTATTAATTAATAGAGGGGCCTTTGATCAAAGGAAAAATGAGATTGCACAATCGAGATCAATTTGGTGGAGTTTGAAAGTCCTTATTACAAGGGTGTTCCTCCAAAATCTGGCATAAACAGTGAGTATGTGCTTTTAAATGCATGATAGATAGTGGTATCAAAGAATGGTCAATATTGAAAGCTGAGTTCAACCTCACAGAAACTCAAAAAAGGACATATTATGTTCTTAGCAAAGCTATCCAAGGCAGTTGTAATAGAGGAACAAAAATAATAGATGTAGATTAGAAGCAGATTGTGTGGATAAATGGATTGGAATTTGGGAAAGTCACTCCAAAGAAGCTCTACAAAATGATAACAGATAAGACTTGTATTTTTAAGCACATCAATCGGGTATGAAGAGTCAATTTAGATGATAGATCCTTTTCTAAAACACTGTCCATGGTTTGGTCAAAGTTTTTAGAGCCCAAGAAGAGCTTCTTTAGGTGGCTGTTATTACTTGACAAGCTGGCTATAGGTCAGGGGAGATTGTGTTTGTTTTGTGGGGAACCTAAAAATAGTGAACATGTATATTGTTTTTTATTGTCTATTTGCTAAAGTTATTTGGTCCAAGTTCTTAAAGTCTTTGAAAGAAAATATGTCAGTTGTTAGTGTCTCTAAAGTAGATATTCTTTGTGGTTTTGTTTGCAATGTTAACAAAGATGATAATTTATTTTGGCTTTTATCTTCTATTGAGCTATTGTGGGCACTATGGAAAGCTAGAAATGAGAACCTGTACCAGAATAGGCAAAGAATGATTACTGAGTCCTTCTTTAGGCTCATATCTAATATGATTTGTATGTAGGCCACTGCTCTTATGAAGATACCAACTGAAAGGTTCATGCAAATTCTTGATGAAGGTTCAGGCACAGTCTATAGAGAAGATATAAAGAAAGCTAAATTTTGGCCTCATAATTACAGGGAGGAAGCCCGAAAATGACAAAGAAATGTCTATGAAAAATAGATCCATCATAGTGAAGAGCAAAATTTGCAGAGGGCAGAAGAGTTAGGCAAGGAAACTGATGAAGAAGGCAACAATCTCATCATCTCCCCAGTAACAGAACTACAAATCTTGCACAACAACACGTATTTGAAGGAAGTGAGCCTGAGAGTGGGTATGGAGAACATAGCTTTTTCAGTGATGAATGAGATAGCTATGTGGCTGAAGGTGGAGACCTGCGCAGCGACCCTCCAAGAACATATAGGACGTAGATTGGGGAAACAATTGATAGTAGTGGGACAAATGACTTTCAGAATCAGATGATAGAGATGTAGAATGTAGAGGATACTCAAGAGGAATAGGCAGTCACTAATACTGGGGCATAAATGAGAATGCAGCAATGATAGAATAGATGAAATAGTTCTAGCTTTTTGATATATATAGATAGAGAATTGTAGATGATATATGGAACATATCCTTAACTTGCAAGTCTTTAATTTGGATATATAGTATAACAGTTTGTTGATGTGGCTTCCTTGGCCACCTATTGTACACATTATTATTAGTAATAGATATGCAAGTTAAAAAAAAATAGGCCTAGAGATATAATCATCTATAGAAACTACCAACCAATAGTAAACAACCAAACAAACAGCCAACCCATAGTGAGCCATAAACATGGTCACATATTCTTGAGTGTCTTAGCTGCCGCCAACTCTTGCTTGTAGAATTCCTCATGAAGTTTCACAAATCCAAGGAGTTCATCCTTCTCTACTTAAAAGGATTTCTTTTTGCTACTACTTAAAAGGATTTCTTTTTTCTACCCCTTTTCCTAGACCTCGGGCCACCTTGTTTACTGGTCTTTCCCTATTTACCACTGCTACCAGTTTTCTATGCATTACCCCCTTCATCTTTCTCCCCACCCTTTCCAGCTATGTTCTCTTCTCTCAGCTCTTTCAACTTTTTAGTGAGGATTCTAATCCCCTCAATGCTATTCTGGATGGTACACTTGCTAATTTCAAGCATTCTCTCAAGATCCTACTTAATATCTTTCATCTCCTTCTCCATTTTGTCCAAACAACTATCATAGTCCTAGATGTAGGTCACTAGATCCTTTTCCAACTGATTTACCCTTGGAATGGCCTCCCAAGAAAGCTGAATCTTAGCATCTAGCTTGTCATCAATCTCAACTTTGTTGCCAATCCTCTAGTGAATAGCACTCAACCTAATGTTTATCCTCTTGATTTCAATGAAGAACCACTTCATCATTTGGTGTTGACTGTCCACCACTTCCTTCACCATCCTTAGTGCCTCTGAAATCTCCTCCCTACTGGCAACAAAAGAAAGTAGAAAAGAAAAATTCCTGGGAAGATTGCTTGAGGGGTCCAGAATCTGTGGAAAAGGCATCCCAAGCTTGGGTTCATCAGTCACAGTATTCTACTTACCTTTAGGACTAGTATCCCTCCCTTTCTACATCTTCTCCTTACTTTTTATTTTATTCTTCTCATCGGCTTGCTTTCCTCCAGAGACATCAATATCTATCTGACCATGCATACCTTTCTTCTTCTTATTAGTTTTGTGTTTAATCCCCTTCTCCCTAGTATACTCCTCATCCCTTTCTTCCTCACAGAGAGAACCCGTAAACCAGGACACCTCATCATTCCTACTCTGTTTATTCAGGGTATTCTTATCATCACTCCTTTTCCTTTTTTTAGAGGTCTCTCCCTCCTTAGCCTAGGAGGAGCGTGGAGTGGAAAGGACCTCCACCAACTCCTCCTCCTCAGCCTAATTAGGGTCATGTTCCTCCTCCCCTGTTTCACCATCCGTAGACACGTAATAATCCACAATAGGACTTTTACCTTTTTTTCATAGTACTGCCCTTAACCTCTGCATTGGGCACTATGGTTTTAATATGCTCCATAATAAGCAAGATTAACCCCTCGTGTAAAATAGTAAGTTTAAGGTTTCTTTTTTTTCTTTAATGGCGAACTCCATTGAAGATAAGAGATAAAATGAGAAAGAGACTACCATTTTATGTCTGAAGTGATTCAAGAGCGTAAAATGATAGCTATAGATGGTGGTAAACCTACCTTCGAGGGAGATGTACCGCATGATCACCTCCACAACCTCTCCCCAAATTGGCTTGATGGACTTGCTTTCATAGCCTCCATAATGGATTTTGACAAGCTCGTTTCTCTTGTTGCCTTTAAAGAAAACCTTAAGCACCTCCTCACCTGCTTTGCAGTCCTTAAACACCTTTTTTCCTTCCTCTGACAAGCTAGTGATCCTTGCTATAAACTCCTCAGTTATCTCCATCTCAATCCCATACACTTTGATTTTCCTATCTCGCAACCCTTTGACAAATAGGTTGGTGGTGGTAGGGTCAGACCCATGCAACTTCTCCATAAAAGGGATGAGTCCCCCAACATCACTTTCCATAGATGAGGTCTTCTGCAGACCCCATTGCACGAGCAAGGCTCCACTCTGTTTCTCTCTCCTCCCATCCTTGTCACAACAAAATTGTCTCTTTCAAAATGCCACTCCCACTTCTACAGAATAAACCAGACCCAACTAGTCTTAACTGAGAAGGTCCTCGAGATACCCATAAAGTGTGTGACATGCAATAGAGTAATCATAAGATTAACTCTCGTAATAAAAGGATGTATTAAGACATTTGTATCCAAGTTGGTAACAAGATGGAAAACTATTAAGACACTTGAGCTTGAGTAATAGTTGAGAAATGATGTATGCATCCTTGGTTCATTGTTATTTCTAAAACAGAAAATAAAATAAACTTTTTTTATGTGGAAACTAGGTCAATGAAGCAAACACACAATTAACCTAGGTTAATAGACTAGATGGATAAACCAAACAATTATGATAAAAGGTATAATCAAGCAACTTCTTAAATATAGAAATAATTAGAGAAGGACAAGATTGCCTAGCTCTATGACCGAAGAGTGAGTGCCATAAGGTGTTATCTCACATATATGATTGAGTAAATTTTAGAGGTTGTAGTTGTCCTAGTTTGTGTATGTGTCTTAGCATATAAACTTGTATGATGTGTCTAATCCATGTGTAATAAAAGTATGAATTTTAGAGTGGATAAGAAAGGGGGTTAAAGAACATATGGTTGTTGACAAAAGAGCTCAATAATTTAGTGGGATTGTGTGATTAGTTAGTAGTCATGAACACCACACAATAACCTTGGTGGAACTAGATACCCATTGTGAGGGTGGTTAGGTGAAACGATAGACTTGAAATTATTTTGTTTGGTCCTCACAAGAAAGTAACCAAAGGATGATTGGTGATAAATATTCTTGTGTTTAATTTATCTTGAATATTTAGTTTGGTAATTGTTAATGTATGATGTATTTGCTTAAATGCTCATATATGTATGTATGGTCATTTGAATGAAATCTAACCACAAGTTATCCAAGAGATGGCCATAAAATTAAGTGGAACTGTGTTAGTTCACACTAGAGCCTTATCATATAGTCATGCAACAAATGGTAGTGGAGCTCAGTGGCCTTTGAAGGACGGTCTTCAAATTCTTTTTAAGAAAGGGGGGCACATATAGTTGTTGCTTACAAAATTTCATAGTGTATTGTTATAATTTAGATCTTGAATATAATTAGATTATTAGTTGAGAACGCCTTTTGTGAAGATCATGGTTGTATAATTAAGTTTTAAGAAAAGCTATCAGTAGGATTAATAATGTACTTGTGTCCTTCTATAATTTTCATATATCGAATTGAACAAGGTTCCCTTATTAAGAATCCTTGTGTAATTCATAGCTTAACATACAAGATAGCGGGTTTTTTATCATTTAACAAATAGTTACATTCTAAGTACATGAGTTCCAAGGGTTTTGGGTAGGAAAGCAAGCCTAGAAGAGCCTAGAGTATAAATTATTTAAGTAATCGATCCTATAATAAGATACCATAGCAAAAAGAGTCTTGGAATGATACACCACGATATTATTTATTGATGTTTGTTTATATGAATTTCTTTGTGAATTTTGTCTAAGTTGGATAAGTTTAACCTATTGATTATTACTAATTTGACTTAAGGCTTGTCTTGAAATACAAGATTCTTGGTGCTCAATTCAAAATATTTGGTGCATAAATTGGTGAGTTACAATCAATTTATTTGAAATGGTTAGTTGGGAAAAATAGAAGAAGAGTTTTGAATGAGGAAAACAAAGCCAAATAATTCTATTATGAAGATAGATTCACACTTGAGATTAGATTTAGAAAACAAATGAAAATTACTCTCTAAAGATTTAAAAGTCAAATAAACTAATAAACTAATGAATTTTAAAATAAAATAAAATAAAATATTAATGTTATTGATGAAAGGATGGTAAGCAGTTCAACACCAACTTCAACTACATCATATCACAAATAAAATGTCTCCTCATACATGTAATCAACTCTATCTCATCAAGACTTCAGTTATGGAAAGGCTATAAATGAAGTAGTCCATGTGATAAAGTCTACCAAAGTCGAAACTAAGTTGGTGATTATTAATTATTTTGGCGAATCTTGTTTCGGTGGAAAAATATTACATATATTAAATATGGTTGTGCATGGTGACTAGACGACTTCCTTCCATCTCACGGACACAATCAATTTAACATTATCGCCACCAAATTTACATCGGGGAAATATGTGGAGACCTCAAATATCTTTCTTAGCAGGTCTGAGTTACTGCTGCTCATTCAATACTGCTGTTGTAAACTTTTGATTAGTTTGTAGTTGTCTCCTGGATGTTCATGTATTGACAAAGGAGTTTGTTGGGCTGTTTTGTTTATTGGTTTTCCCTGTATTACTTCGCTTCAGCACTCATTCTTGTATATTTGCATCATTCAATATATATATATTAAAAAAAAAAATTCTTAGAAAAGGAAATGCGACTAATTAAAACAAATCGTGATGCCAACTGTCAAGTACCCTCGTTATGGACACAAAGGTGGCATTTAATTTAAAATATTTCTTTATAGAAATAATAGTTGTTATGGTGCAGCGCACTTAACCTTCTAATTAAATATATGAAAATAATAGTTGTTATGGCGCAGTGCACCTAACCCTCCAATTATATATATGAAAATAATAGGAGTTGAGAAATGATATACTAGTAAAAATTTAATAAGGAATCAATACATGTGTAATAATATACTTCACATGTGTAATAATATACTTCACATGTCGCATTAAAAAAACAAAAAAACAATCATATGGTGACAAATAAGGTAATAATAAGGGCATTAGTAATAGATGTCTTTGTGCACATATTTTGGCCTAACTTTTTTTTTGGGTGTTTTTGGATAACTCGGTGAAAATGTAGCTGATTAGGCTACATAGTTGATACCAAAACTCTAGACAATGTCTTTAAGCTCTTAAATCACATATGAAGAAACCCACAAATTTTCGAAAAAGTATGATGTACCATTTAGGAGCTTAGGGTGTGCGAAGTTAGGGTGGGTGGGTACTTAATTCTTTTTATATAAAATAAATTTATTTATTCATTTTGTTTGCTCATGTGCGCTATTTTCTAATTTTTTCTAAAGTAAGCCAATGCTTTACTTGTCTAACATTTACTATGCAAACATTTTGTGGCTTATGCCATGGTCTCATGTGACTGTATAAGTGGATTTTCCATATATTTGAGTGGTCCTATGCAAATGTTAAATTATGTGTAAAGGATAATTTAGAATATTTCCCTATTATAATGGAGCAACTACATTTTAAGGATTGAAAATATCTTGTGAAAAAAGGGGTTGCTAAAATTATGTAATAACTGCATAATGAAAAATATGCCACGTGGTTGCATATATTTCCTTCCCTCTTTTTTTTTTAAATTTTAAATTCCTCCTAATTTTATCTCCTAAATTTTCTTTATTAATGAATAGTTCTTTATTAATATATTTTTAAAAATTTATATAAAAAATAATTACAATTTAAGATAACTACTTAAAATAAGTAGAAAAATAAAATATTCACGAGACCACTAGCTCCACAAATAACTCCTTTAAAAATTGGCAAGAATAAGCTAAACAGAACCACATGAGTGTTACATCCCCAACTTTGATCATGTTTAACTTTTACTTTTCATGTGACTAACTGGATAAGTAATAGGTTAATGATTTGATGTTTACGAAAAATGTCAGGATAAATAATTAATTATATGGATTATGATTAATGCTTAAATTAGACACGAGATTACATGTTAATAAGATTATTTTCATATGATGCTTAAAATTTGATGGTGATACTTTGATCATGGTTTGAATGACTATGAGTGTAACCAAGAAGAGAGATTTCCAATACCAAAAAGGGAAGGAGAGTATCACCTGGGAGAAGGAAATAGATGGTGTGGAAAAGGTCAGATTGCCATTTGAGTATCGAAGTTGTTCTTTTGTGAACCTATACAAGATAGGGTAAGTTTTAGCCATCTCTCCTTGTTTAGTCAATTTTAATTCGACTATTGTCATCATGTTGATTTAAGATCTCTCGACATCACCTATGTTGATCCGACTAAGTAATGTTCTTAGAACATTAATATAGTTTTTAGTAACCATTGTTTGGTGCTGGAGTTTCCCTATATTTTATAATTATTTATTCCTATATTAAGTTTTGTGTATACCATTTAATTATTTTTTTCCACCTGTAGTGGTATCAAACATCCTTTGGATCCTAAGCCACTTCATGCTTGTATTAAGCTGTACCCACATTCCACAAAGAGTGGAGTGAGTGGAAGATGTGTTTGAGCTTATCATAAGTATAACACTACGCATGATACTCTTGAATGGGAGGCATTGTAGTAAGTGGTGTCAATACTCTCGGGAGGTGGTACGGAATAATAGAAACTATTTTTCCAACCTTCATTTTGAAGGTGGTTGTTTTGTGTTTGAAGAATGGTAAGAATGCATATGTTATGATTACTATTATAATTGCTTAGACAGTGATGGGAAGCAAGCTACAGGGAAGTAAGCTCGCAGGAAAGAGTAGATAGCAATAACGATAGGAACATACTATAACAAGCTATAACTTGGTGACGATGCCTTTCAATCAAGTACGACTGTAAGATATCGTCATGTGGTATAAAGCTATGCATATGTATAAATAGTTATTACTGTTCATAACCACACATTGAAATATCCATGAATGCATTTATTTCATACATGATAGCATTTGATTTGTTTGAATAACTCTATTGAGGCCTTTGAGGCCGAATGTCTGAGAGTACTGCTATACTAGACTTATGTCCCTCGAAGCCAATAAGGCTGAGGATAATAGACAACTATTATAATAGTTTGATAATGAGATTGTTAAGTCTCCATAAATGGATAACACTTTCTTTCATTCTTTATCTTGAGACTGTTAAGTCTCCAGACTCGAACGTTATCAAAAGATAATTATTGTCATGTTGAGTAAATACTAGTGCATGGTTAAAACATGTAGAGAGCCATGTATTGTTGAATGATAAGACACTCATGAAAATTACTACTTTCAATAGTGCCAAAGTCACTATGGCTTTCGAGGCACATGAAGTAGGAATTATGATATTAAGATTGTTTACGAAAAAGTTGATATTTTACCTTCGAGTTTATTCTTTATATAAGAATGAGTAGTTTGACTCTTTATTATCTATGGAGAAAAACCATCTTGATAATTGGTAACATTATTAGGTTGCATTAAGTGCATGTCGAGCCTGAATATCAAGGGAGTAAACCCTTGAATGTCATTTAATTTCCAGGTAGGGAAAAGTGAAGACAAGTATGATAACTCATTTGTTTGTAATGCATTAGGAATATTTTTCTTATTATAATGACAATACTTTAGGAATGAAGTATAGGGTGTTAAAACCCTTTTGAATTCTTGTAGACTAAGTTAAAGGTCTATTTATTATTGTCAACTTATTAATACTGTTGACTATAATAGGATGTATTATAATCGATAACAATTTGATAAAATACCTTGGTACAAGTTAAACATAAAGTCTTAGACTGAAAATGGTCTTAAAAAGTGAAACCATGAACCTTAATTCTTTAAAAAGAAAGAATGGTCCCCGAATAGAGTGACATGGAGTCACAAGTTCCCTATTGCATAAGCAACAAGACAAATTTTGGAATGTACTCCTAAAACTGGAGTCAGAAGTCCAAGGTAGATGGACTAATGGTAAATGTAATAAATCTTTACCATGACCAGAGTAGGTCAAACCATAAATATTGTAGGATGAGATAGCTTCTAAGTCAATTCAAAGGTGTGTGAACATTCGACTACATTCATTGTGAAATGTCTATATATATATAAATCTTTGGCCAAAGTAATGCATCCGTCTCTGCATGCATTAGTGGGTTCACTGTGATCCAAATGGCATAACCATCCAATAGTGTCATACGTAGTTAGAGTGGATCTATAGTTGTATGACTGTGATGAGTTATAAAGGACACAACACTAGATACTTAGATGGCAAACCAATTGGTTCCTTATATATATTCCCTTTGTGAAGGGTAGGACCACTTCCAGGAAGGAAGTTGAGCAGGGGACCGCAGGTCTGTGGTTGGAGGAAAAGCACTTGGGTGATGCTCTCCTTCCCAAGCAGATGACAAGCTAAGACTTATGAAGAAAGATATCAATATTCCCGATGCAGTATTTTCTATTATATGACTTGATAGTCAATAATCCTATATAAAATTATCATTATTGCCTAAAGAAAAACATTGTGATTGTAAAGTGAAGGAATTCACTATTGTGTTATCTTCAAATATGATGCAAATTTTAGTTTTGAAATTATTCAGATAAGATATGCACTAATGCTTTTGATTATGAATTGATTAAATTGTAAACAAATATGATTTTTTTATGATCATGATCATTTACTTATTGGTAAATTGAGTTGTCAACCAAGGTAATATGAGATGGTATGTTTCATATGGTATCAGAGCTACCAGGTTCAATACATGGACCTATGAGCTCACTACATGAAATTTTCCTCCGACATTAATAGTTGCTAATGTTTGGATGTTCTTATATACCAGAATGGTAAGAATAAGAACGACACCCAGGAAGAAGGTAACGGGAAATTGACGTTACCTTAAGGCTATGAAGGAGAAAGCCTCAAGAATGAAAAGCCTTGGTCAAACTGGTTGCTTGAGAGGCGCATGGTTGATTGATGATGAAACTTTCATTGATTCTATTAAACGCATCAAGCAGGAGAAGGAAAAAGCAGTTAGGGCTATTGTTCCTATCTCTAGAAATGAATAAGTGAAACCCTCTACACCTAAGAAACTATCCTTGGAAAGTGATCTTAAGAATCCTATTGTTACTTGGGAGGTTGTGGATGAGTACATGCAAGTACATCCACCTCCTAAGTCTGATTCGATGAACCTCAAAGATGAGGATAAACTTGGGAAGATATCCCTATCTGAAAGTGACTTGTAGTTGCAAGATGTAAAAGAAAATTGTAACAATTGATGGATTATACGTAATCTATGGAAACTATAATGCAATTTTGAATTTTGGTAAATCTTTCCTTTCTTGTAAGATTGCATAAACGAGAATGGATTTAAATTTATGAATGGATTCAATAGTATGAAAAAATAATAGAATGATTAATCTACAAACTTTAGGAGAAGTAGTTTGCATAATAGTTTAGACAGGAACCAATATGGGAGATAGCCAGGAAGAAGGGCAACCTTCAGGCCACTCTGATTCCAAACTTGACCAGATCCTTGCTATGCTCCATGAGATGAGAGAAAGAATTGGAACTCTTGAGTAGAAGGTCAAGGGCCAGTGTGGACCCAAGCATGAATCTTACCACAGGGGTCATGATGATGAAAGTCATGAGGTCATGTAAGGTATGCATTCCATAACAAAAATTACATAAGTAAATAATCTATTTATTTACATCCACTCAAGTAAAAAGATAAATCTCATAAACATTAATCAATAATATCATTAAATCTTACAAATCATGTGCTTAATCTAGGTATTAGCACTATAAATAATATACAATGTCCATTTGGATTTCTTGCCATAATTCATCCAACAAGGTACAATAATCATGTACAATATAAAAAATAATAAATCAAACAAACTCTCCAGTCACCATGAACCCACATGGTCCTCCTGCGACCCGTGAGACAGGAAAATGGCTCAAAGCGCCTAACCATGATGCAATTATGCTTCCTCAGATCCCTTCATGACATGAAGGAAACCTAGCCTTGCACGAAACATCTAGTAACCTAGAAACAACTGGCAGGAGGGAACACTCGATGCAACCTAAAGTCTAATGTGCAAATCTAAATAATGATATGCAAATTGTCTCACAACAGGATGTGGCAGAGATATATATAAATAAAGTTTTGCTAGACAAATTTTCATCTATTTCAATGAACACCCAGCTTGACCAAGCATAAAAATAGTTACAGGTTCAATTCCTGAAAAGAGGAAAAATCATCTCTGATAGTCCACATTCGGCATTCTAGCCCAGAAAGCCACCCCAAACACACATAAGAGATAAACATCCCATATTCGCCTAAACCATTCTAATCCCTTCTTTGAACAATCATCTGACATATATTTCAGACAAGTAATTCATCAAAGAGATATCATTTAATAATGCAAATTGCATCTATAGGACTAGTATTAATTGATTTTATTTTCCTAGTCCATATTTCATTCAAACACTCATAATTTAATTTAAGTTTTCTAATTATAACCAAGTATATCATTTCGCTTCAAGAAAGTTTGTAATAAAGACTATTATATATCCAAATAATATTTACTCCATTCACAACAAACACAATAGAAAAAGATAATTTAATCTATAATCTATTTCATTCAAAGACCTTACTGTCCGCTACAGGTAGAAATCACTAGATGTGACAGGAAGGTTGACAGTAATAATTGTGACAGGAACTGAGACAGGAAGTTTAGAATAAATAAAAGCAACAGAAATCCTAGAAGTTTGTTGCATAAGTTTAACAGTCTATGATAGGTAGCATAAATTGGTGACATAAATAGACTACTCATGAGAGAAAAATATAGTAATAAATTATTTTGTTAGGAACTAGATAGATCTACCACAGAAGAAATATACAGTCATTAAACAGTTTTGATAGGAACTATAAGCTACATAAACTCACAAACAGGCTACTGTCGAACTAGCAATAGGAACTATATAGGTGTTTAGTTATCCAAAATTTATCACCCAATAGTAGGAAAAATAAGCAATTTCATGATAAGCATCTGTGGCAGGGTAGTTGACAAACTAAGATAATTTGGAACAGGAACTTATTAGTATAAAACAACAATAAAATAGACAAAAAGATAGCTACAGCAGGAACTTAAATTTGAGACAGGAAGTAAACATCTGCAACAAGAAGTAACAAAACTGCAACAGTAACTAATAGCAATAGGGTATATGTTAGCAATAGGAAGTTAGAAATCTGGTATAGAAAATTAAAAAAACTAGGACAGGAAAATAATTATCTGCTACAGGAAATAATAAAAGTAGTTTTAGGAACTATTACAGTGATAGGAAAAATGATGAAATGGCGACGAGAATTAAAACAACAACTATATGAACACACATGTAACAGCTTGAAACAATTAGCAGTGACATAACAAGGTAGATGTGATAGGAATTAAATAGATCTATGACAGGAGTTAATTTCTAGCTATGGAAGAGCTTTTTAACTGCCGTGGCAATAGTAAAACTATGATAATAACAATAAACTAGTTTCTATGAATATGATACAGTTTGGTAAAAAATCTTAACATAGGCAATTTTAAAGATTTAAATAGGGCAAATCATATCAAGTCAGACAGATCTTTAGAAGTGGCAGTCTAATAAAGAGAAAGAAGAAACTTAGTTAAAACCCAACAAAACTAATAGATGGAAAGGAAGTCTTTAAACATTAAGAAAAACAAGATGAAAACATATTTCAAATTTGTCATTTGGTAGTTTAAAGGTGAGTTACAAGCAGGTAGAATAAACCATCTAAAAGGTCATTTTATTGGGTCACCAAAGATAAACGGGTCAATGGTGTATACACCTAAAAATGGCTCAAGATGAATTAAATAAATATTTCATATTTATTTTATTCTTATTCCTCTATAAATAAATAAATATATTAATTTATTTGTTTGGTTCACGTTCATCACATTTTGCTAACAATTAAATATCTTAAAATCCTCTAAAGTCATATCTAATTAAATAATCATCATTATTTAATTATTTCCTCTAAGACAAAGTCTTATGTCTAAAATCTGCATCACTCATCCATGTCATCCTCAACATCACTGGACACATCATCATGTTACACCAATAATTAAATCATATTAATATTTAATTAAGTATTTATCCTCTCAACATGTGCCCTATTTCCTCTCAACCATCCCCATGGTCAATGTTGACTTTGAGACACTTGTCTCATAAATCCTATATTCCCTCTCACATTCCAACAACCAAAGACTCCTTCCTCCATGTTCTTCTCATGGTCTTCCACCTTTATCTCATTGGTACTTGTGAGCATCACGCCATGTGGCTCCTTGTCCCTCCTATTCCTCCACCTTGTCATCATAGTAGGAACATCTTCCACCTTTATCTCTCCTCATCCAACCAATTTGATCTTGACCGTACATGTGACAAGACTTATTCTCCAACCGTGGATCTTTTGACACTTGGATTTGATCCCTCCTTGGCCTATAAAAGCAAGCTCCTCACTTCATTTTACAAAACACAAGAGCTATAGTACTTACATGCTACATAAATTCCATCAAGTATCCAAACATGCATTTGGCCCCCATTTGCATATCAATATCATAATCTCCATTGTCGCATTATCATTTAGCTTCATAATCTCATTTAGTTGCATACCAATAGCCTCATCTCATCATTATCAATAGATTTCATCAAAATCATCGTCATTTTCATAGTCTTGCATTGTAGGATTGATTACATTGCATTTGAATCCACAATTCCATTCATCTCATTATCATCTTGAAAAACAAAAAAGTACAATTCTGAGAGCAACATCATAATCAAGAAGATCTTGAGAAGATAGGAGATAATGGAACATGTTCAGGATAAAATTAGTTTGCAAGGTATAATTATGTTTTCTGTATTTTCCTTAGTTTCAATGGCGAATTGAATTTGAGTATGAATTTAGAGTAATTATTAGGTTCTTACAGTTGTTCCAAATTATCAATCACATTTTGGCACCCACTGTGGAGCCTTGCCCCGAATTTGATATCCAAATTCAAGTTTTTAGTGTCCTTACAATCGTAATAGGTTGTTTCTATGCATTTGAGTTATAGTCCTATGCATTTGTGATGAAAATTAGAGCCTATAGGAAGAAAAATACCAGTCCTGTGCATATGATCATTTCTGCTATGCATTTGACACTTTCTATTGCACATACACATTTCTGCTATGCATTTGACACTTTCTATTGTGCATAAACTTTATGTTGCGCATCTGACACTTTATGCTGTGCATATGATAATCATGTGCATCTGATTCATTCTGCTATGCATCTGTGCTCTGTTACTACGCATCTCAAATTCTGTCAAGTTTTAGTATAATTTTTTACAAATCTTAATATTGACTCTTGTTGCAGCTGTCATCGATCATCAAAGGAGTGTGCTTAGACTACTGATAAATTGTTTTTTTTAGGTTTAGGGCTTAGTTTAGACATCATTGTTGCACTTAATCATACATTGACAATCTAGTGGCATCTAGTTTAAAATAGGAAGAGTAATCATACAATCTTGCATACAATCATAACTTAATCTAAATTAGGAGTAATCCTATCTTGCATACAAATCACAACATAGTCTAAATTAGGAGGTTTAATTGGACAATCTTGCATATTATCCTGCATACAAATCATAACATAGTTTAAATTAGGAGGTTTAATTGGACAATCTTGCATACAAATCATAACATAGTTTAAATTAGGAGGTTTAATTGGACAATCTTGCATACAATCCAAACATAGCATAAATAGGGGGAAGTAATTTCATCCAATCTTGAATGCAATCACAAGATAGTTTAATTTAGAGGCTAAATTTGACTGTCTTTTCTTTTATGCTGTCATGCAAATATGGCATCTTGTGTTGTTAGATTAGTCACACTTAGCTTAATCTAGATGGTTAACGAATGAGTGTTTGCTGTGCTTGTAAAGGTTATAGGCATATGCTCTCCCCTTGCAACATCTTGGGTGATAAAAAAGCCAGACTCATCTATCATTTACTTTCAATTAATCCTTTAGAAAGGCCTGCTTTTGGATTGTGCTTCATCCAAAAGGGATGACTTTAAGCAGAGTTTTCCTTTGAACTGCTATATAAGTGGGATAAGGCGAAAGCCAAGTCCTAACCAGCGTTAGCCTTGCCTTACGGTGCCAAATCAAAAAGAGGCATACCATCACTTTGTAAAAATATTTTTTTCATTGTGCGGGGTATATGATACTCTTAGAAGGATTGGTCAAAGCTTTTAGTAGCTTGCCACATGCTTGCAAGGTGTTGGTCCCTCAAAGTTACTAAGAACCTCTTAGCTAGTGACCACCTGACTCACCTCCGAACATTGCGGTAATTTTCAATGCAAGGGGAATCGATACAAGCCGTCAAGATTACTCACCATTACCTCCCTTGAGATGAGATAGTAATCCTCGACTAGCATAAGCTCTTGTGGCCTACTTGAACTTTCTGGGGAAAGGGTGAGATATCCCTACCTATCCTCTCTCGTAAAGATGATATAATGATCACATGTGCTTACCTATGTGATGTCATTAGAGTCGACGGAGATCTAAGTTGTGAGATGATGTACCGCAATGAAGCCTTGTCCATAGGAATAAAAAGTGTTTGTTTTGTTTGCAAAATTATGTTAGACTTATGAAAACTTGGACATTTTATAAGTCTTAAACGTGCACTAATGTCACAAATAGCCATTGTACTTTACTATCTGTTGTGTTTTCTTGCCTAAAAATAGAAAAAAATCATCACAAAAATAATAGGTTACCTAGAAAAATGTGCCAAAAACAAGCAAAATTTGATAAAAAATAGAGTTACTTAAACAAAGTTGCGCATTTGAAACATCTTGTTGTGTATTTAATAGTTCTGCTATGCATACAACATTACTATGCATATAACTTTCTTGCGCATATAAACATCATTACTACACATTTATACTCTATTCTTGCGCATCCAGACCTGCGCATATACCACCTGTTCCTGCGCATATACCACTTTGTTCCTACGCATCTAAACCTGCTCATCCACAATAGTGAGCTATTCTTGAGGTTTTGTGCAAATAACTAAATCAGTTTTAGATACCCATTTTGACTTAGATTTCACTTGAGAAGTCATTTGAACCCTACAAATACATCCCATACCCATTTTCAAACATTCCACCTTGCATCTCATACTTAACCTTTCCAAAAAGCAAACAAAAAAACAATATTTTCCCAAAGGTGTTATTGAGATCTTCCTATTCAAACAAACAATCTAGTTAGTTTCTCTATCAGGATCAATCATCCTCTATCTAGAAACTACACTAAATATCTTGACAAGGTTAGTCTACATCAATAGTGATTTCTATCATCCCTATTTGACTTACTTTGGATCAACACTTTGATAGCTATACATCATAGCTCAAGACTATTGTTTGAATAAATATCAAAACAAAACCTTAGGAAATTTTACCACCAACACATTCAATCCAATCTATCACCCCAAACTACACCCTATCAAAAACATCACTCATATCTACAAGTCTCTCATCCAACTTCATTCATATCAAACTTTGTATGGTTGAAACTAGGTCTCAAGACAAAAGAAGAAAAGAAATGGATCTATCCAATAGTAGTGTACACTCTTCTAGTGATGGAGAGGAAAAAATCCCCCAAGAAGAAATTGTTAATGCCTTACAAGATCCAAATTTTCAAAAATTAATGGATAAGGTCATAACAATGGACCCTCACAAATACTTACTCTTACTTGCACAACAAGGAACCAAGTTATCCGCTAATTTCAATATTACCAAATTGAGAGAATCAACCCAATCAAATGAAATTGAAGCTCCCAAGAATAAAAAGGGTAAGGATATGATAAATCTGTTAGATACACTCACACAACAAATCTAAGCCTTACAACAACAATTTGTGGACTTACAAACTGGAACCTCCACAAAACATTATTCATTAGAGGATATATCTCCATATCCTTTTGACAAAAGCTTGGTTATGGTACCTTTTTCTTCAAGATTTGAAGTCCGTAAATTTGACAAATATAGGGGGAAAGGTGATCCACGTGGCCACATTAGAGAATTCAATGTGGCATGTTTAGAAGTTGCCCACAATGAGATATATCTAATGTGACTCTTCCCACGCAGCTTAGGAGGCCAAGCCATGGAATGGTTCTCACGTCTACCTCCCCAAATCTGAACATTCAATGAACTAGTGGACAAGTTTGTGACACACTTCTATAAAATTGAACATGAGATTTCAATGTTAGATCTATGCAACAACAAACAAAAGGGTGGAGAATCCTTCACCACTTTCTTGCAAAGATGGAGACAACTTGCAAGCAAATGTCCTTACCACATCCCCGAAAAGCAAATGATTGAAATGTTTGTCCATAACTTGAACACGGAGTTAAGCTATCAAATTCAAATCCAATGTCCTACTTCTTTTAGTAAGGTCATTGAGATGGGATTACTTATTGAGAAAGCTTTGAAAGCCAAAGGACAAATAAAAATCTATAAGGATGTCCCTAGTTCAAGCAACAACATAGATAAATCTAGGTTTTGGACTAAGAACAAGAACATTGTAAATGATGGAATTGTAGATGCAAAATGTGTGACACCAAAACAACCCATTCTAAATCTATCAAGTCCACACAACAATGCACCTTCAAACAAATCCACAAACAATGAATCTAGACCTACGAACTTTCCTCCTCGTAGAAAATTTACACCATTAGGGGAATCCATTGAATCTGCCCTAAGGAAGCTCATCACAAACAATTTCATAACGCTTCCTACGGTAAGAGAATATGAACCCAAGTTTAAACCCTCTTGGTGGAAAGATTCTGACTATTGTAAATTCCATAGAAGCAAAGGTCACAAAACTAATGATTGCCAAAGATTGAAAAACACCATCCAAGACTTGATAGATAGAGGAGATATATCAATTGATGGTCATACATCCAATGACGAACATGTGGCATTCAAGAATCCACTCCCTAATTATGAGAAGGGAGGTACCTCTAAACCAAACAATAACGGTGGTAACAATGCCAATTACATGAACGTATCCTATGAATACATCGTTAACCACATATCTGAAAGTGACTCACATGTAAATGTAGTCACTATAAATAACAAGCCCAATTGTCATGTTACCACTTGTCGTGGAAAGATTACTCTCTAAGGGGCTCCACCTAAATCACATTTTGTATCCAATCAGTATAATGTCTTAGACCAACTCCAAAAGACACCTGCACATATATCTATTTTGGAGCTTTTGTGTCTTTCACCATTCCATAAGGCTATCCTAGAAAAGGCTCTATTGGAAACCACCGTGCCAACTAACCTAGACCAAGAGCAATTTGAAGCCATGGTAGGACATCTCACTACACCCCATTTCCTATCTTTTACCGAAAAAGATGACATGTCCATTACTCAACCTCACAATGCATCTCTTCACATCGAAGCCCTCATTTATAAACATAGAATAAAATGGGTCCTTATAGATGGAGGAGCAGGTTTGAATATATGCACACTAAAATTAATCCTTGCATTGGGGTTCTCTAAAAATGTTGTTGATCCAAAGAAAAAGATCACAATCAAGGCATATGAAGAAGAAAGAACCTCTAAAGGCACTGTTGTCTTTCCAATACGAATTGGACCAATAGAGAAAGACGTGGTTTGCCAAGTCCTTGACATGGAACTAGCCTACAATATTCTCCTTGGCCGACCTTGTATACATGCAATGAAAGCCGTGCCATCTACCTCTCATCAATGAATAATGTTTCCATACAACGGCCAAGAAATTACTATCCAAGGTGACCCCGATCCATTTCAATACTCCAATACCATCAAACTAAATTCCAAAGTTGTCATACCTGCCAACCATGCAGCCTCATCCTCCATAGCCCATGTTGACCCAAGCTCATTACCTTCTTCATCCAAAACTACTGAACTAAAAGTCAAGCTCAAAGATGAAGGTGTAGGAGAGTATTCCATTGAACAAACCTTTTGTCTTGCATAATTACCCCTATCACCCAAGTCTTATGGCAAACCCTCTATATCCAAACAACAGCATTTGAAGACTCCCAAAGGTCCTTTTATCAAATGGGGTAATCTATCAAAAGAAAGTGAAGAGAAAGATGTCCTTCAATGGCTATACAAAGAAGAAGATAGTGAATCCAAGCCACAAGATCAACAACCCCAATTACAAACTAAATAATATGGCCCAGGTTTCACTATCTTGCAGAAAATGGGATATGATGGGCATAGTCCCATAGGCTTGAGAAAAGAAGGTATCATTGAACCCATACAACCTTCTTCCTTATCGGCTCAAGACAGTACAGGGATAGGATATAAAGGAAAAGACATGGAAAAGGCTACTAGCAACTTAGTGGAGCAAATTCACAAATTGCAAGAAGGAAGTGAAACAAAATCTAATGAATGGGAATGGGAAAGTTTTTCTGAACTATCTTGTGAAGATAAGGGTATTGATGTAGTCCAATCATAGAACTCTACAAATACATACCATGAGGGATAAAGCTCGAGGTCTAGACCACTAGAGTTAGATTCACATAATATCGAGAGTGAATCTCACGAGGAAGGTCAGATGTCACACTTGATAGATAATACTAAGGAGAGTACTATTTTAGACATTGTAAATACCCCACAAACCTAGACAACTCCTCTGTCGTAACCATCATTACCCTTGAGTCAGACCAACCCAATGATCCTCTCCCACTAGTACATCCCAAACTCATAGATTGGGAACTACAAGAGGCCCTTGAACTAGATACCTTTAAAAATGATGATGCTATTATTGACTATCTAGAACTAAGGGATCATTTACCTTCAAGATCATAAATCCAGCTTCACTATAGAACTCAATAACATGACTTATGTTGGAGAGAGTGCCAAGCCTTTTAGTCACAAAAATGTAAAAATAAAAAATAGATCTAATGGTGAAAACCACTCTGTGGCAGTAGTAGATCATGAAAAAGACAAAATAAAGGATGAATCTAATGGTGAAAACCTCTCTGAGGCGCCAAAGGATGAAAGGCTTGACACTCTCCCCAACCCTACACATCAAGAGAGGTCCTTAGTTTTAATAGAACCAGCAGAGCCAGTGAACATTGGTACAAAAGAAAATCCAAAGATAATCCATCTAGAAGAATCTTTATCAGATAGAATTCAACCAATTCTTCAAAGAGAGAGATTAGTTTTTCTTGGTCTTGTTTAGGGTAAAATTGGATTTTGTTGATCTCTTGTTGTTTAGGTGTTAAAATCCTCCTTTCACCCTAACATTGAAGGATCTAGGGTCAAGTGGCGAGCACTATCATACCCTAGGTCACTTGCAAATGAAGGGAAACTTGGATTAGGGAATTTAATTATTAATTCTCCTTCTCTTATATCCAATTAACCATTAAAACCCTAATTATGGAAATACAGTAACAAATTGATGAAAGACAGAAAAAGCTCTTGCAAACGGGAGTAAAATGACAAATCATATAATACCTATTTTCAGGGTTTCAAGGCGGAATAGTCGGGGACACTGGTGCGGGTGCCCAAGTCCAAGGTACCTACTTTTTTGGGGAATTTGGACCTCCTTCCGACACTGATCAGCCCTGTAACTTCTATTTCCTAAAATTTATCTGCAGAGGACACTGTTGCAGGCACCCTAGTCCTAGAAGTGCTCCTTTGTCTGACTTTTCTTCAAATCCTGAATCCTTGATGCTTGCCACTCCTTCCTGCAACTCCACTTTCCCTAAATGTGACACCTGTAACCTGCAATCACAAGACTTGGTTTGGGGGTTGTGGTGTTTAGAGGCTTACCTCAGTCAAGCCCCGAAGGACACTTAAGTCTCCGAACACTGTTGTCAGAAAAAGAGTGCGTGGCCTTGTGAGGTAGAGGCAAAAACCAAAGAAATCAATGATGAAAACATAATATTATGTCACCTTGTAGTGAAGCTCTCATGGAGGAAGATGCTCTTCATGCCATGAGGAGATTGATGCTCAAATCTGCAAATATCAACACACAAAACATACAAGTCTGCTCTTGCAACATAATAGAAAGCCTTGAATCACCTTGAGAACACAATAGCTTGCCAGAAATCATCTAGTTTACAAATGAATGACTACACATGTTTATATATGCACCTACAAACATTCCCACCAAGATTTTAAAAATCAAACTTTATCGTGTCGGAAAAATAACCACCTAACGGTCATAAACCAACACCCAGAAATTGGGGCTGCCCCAAAATAGGGCAGGACTAGGGCGCAGGCACCCAAGTCCTCCCCCCCCTATTTTGGGCAGGGTACAACTCAAGGGGTCTCCTAGGTCAAATTTGCCATGGGACTTAGGTCTCATTCCATCGAGATGCCAAAATATGAACTAAAATATCCTAAATGTACTCTAAAGACCTGAGAGCTAAACCTTATGAGAGAAAAGCCCCCAAGGGGACATTTTCTAATGTTACATTTAGCCCCCACTTTAATGTATGTATAAACGCAAGGCCAATACATGCATTAAGGTAAGGTAACAAACACAACAAACACATCAAGCACGGAGAAGACACGCCAATCACATAGAAAATAGTACCAGGTATGTAAAATATAGAGAAGATAGTTACACTCACGTAGAACACGGTGAAGACAATCAATGCATAGAAGACACATTAATGTATGGAAGACAGAAATGATATCTTTTCTTTTCTTTTTCTTATATATATGAAATGCAAATGCAAGTACTAAAAAGTAAACAAACCTCCCATAATACATGATGCACTACCTTAAGGTGCAGGTCTCAGTATAAATGGGGCAACACACACACAAGACATGCAAAACCTCCCAAAAATGTAGGAAGCACTACTCGAGGGCGCTGGTCTCTGCATAAGGGGTAACAAATACACCACACAAAACAAGCACGCCAAAACACACACACTTGAAGACAGAGAAAACACGGCAGATAAGTGATGGAGTGTACCTATTTCTAGGTCCAACACCATCTTAGGCACATTATAAGCACATACCGACGATTGTGCTTTGCCACAACAATCACCGAAGACACACTTAAGGGTTGAGTTAGTCACAGAACCACTCCCTGCCTCTGCAGAGGACTTTTGAAAATGATAGGATGATGCAATCTACTCTGAGAAATACACCATCCCCACCTCCGTAGAGGGCTTACAAAAAGGGATATGCTTGATATCGTACCTCCGTAGAGGGCTTACATGTTTGATTGATTGATTGATTGCAAATGAATTCAGGATGCATGATGCACTACCCTGGGGCGCAAGTCTTTGCATCTAAGGTCAAACACATTGCTAACATCTATAATAGACAGCTTACCTTATATATGCCCCCACATGAAGGTGGTTGATATCAGTTATCAATATCAAGCACATTAAGGTAGGAAGAAAACACACAAGGGAACACAGACTTCTACAAAGCCCATGCCCCCCGAAGGTGACATGTACTTTACAATTACCAAATGTTCCCACAAACACATCCCTGCAAGAAACATGTTAGTGTCTACAAAATCATGATAAACAACAACATCAATGCATATGATTAACCACACAAAGAGCCAAGTTTATACAATGAATTTGGAGTTTGAGGACGACCGTGAGGTGATATCACGAAGCTCTCTGAATCGAGTACCACCAAGGCTAGATTCATAGGCAAACAAAGGTGCATGGAGCAGCGGTATTGTTAAGGTTTGTAAATGCGATAGAAACATCATAAAATTCACTACGCGGAAAGCATGAGTGCTTCCACTAGCCAAGCATCGAATAAGAAGTACAACCCCATCGTCATATTAGGAACTAAGTCCATTTTTTTGATTGCTCTCGAAAGGGACACTAGGTCCGCATCAGTATAAATGTTTTTCATCATCTGCCAGCTAGATGGAAACACTAGAGGAAGGGAAACAATAAATAAGAGAGGAGAAACAAGTGTCTTAGGGACAGTCACGTAGGAGGGTGCCCCCAGGTCACCAACCGTGATGCTATGTCCGTAAGACACAACACTCAACAATGAAATCAAAGAGAGAGGCAATATAAAAGAATGATGATACAAATAGAATAAGGTCACAACAGAGGTAGTCTCCTGGTATCCCGGACCTTACAAGAGAGTCAAGGGTCATCCCAGGAGGCCTAAACAACACATATTATGGGGGAAGCACATCATGAGAAGGGTTAGAGATACTTACCTGGTAGTACCATCGTTAAGAACCTGCATATCTAGGATATTTGCTATGTTGTTTTGATCTTGTTGAATTGATATTAAGTGTAGGATGATGGGAGGATTTCTTTTCTTTAAAATGATTATATCCAATGCCACTTGAGTAATGTGTTGAAGTGGATTCTATAGGAACTCTAATTCCTTGTTGATTTACATCACATCCCTTACCTACATAGTCATTATGTTTGTACAAAATTTAAAATCCACGACCATATAGAGAGTCCGGTTCCTTAGAAGGTGAGGCCTCGTAGGTATCATAGTTTGTAGTATAAGTGAGGGTATTGTTTTTATTTTCTACCAAGGGGATTTTAGGTTTCTTAGGTGCTTCAAAAGATTGCTTAGGTGAGATCGATGCCACTTTTGATGCGTCAAGGCTAATAATTTTGTATTCCCCTATACTGCAAGGATTAAAATCCAATGAACCCCAATCATCACCAACAAGTGCATTCGATGGTTGAGAGTCTTGCACAACATTATTCATGGCTAGAGACATTGATGAACCAGCTCGTAAAGTGTTTAAGCTCATATGATTGCAAACTAATTGTTGTTTTTCAATGTGTAGACAGTTATCTGGTTTAGGATCAGCATGAATAGTATGAAGTTTACCTTTGAATATAAATTTGATTGAACGATGCAAGGTGGAAGGAATTGCCTCCAATGCATGAATCCAAGGTCTACCAAGAATCATGTTGTAAGATAAAGAACAAGGCATGACATGAATCAGGGTAGGAACAAGCACATGTCCTACTTGTATAGGTAGAGTTATAGTGCCCATGGATTGTCGTCCAACATTATCAAAGCCATGAATGCTAATGCCATTTGGTGTGATTTGTGATGTGTCAACCTTGATTTTGTGTAGTAGGTCAATGCTACAAACATTAAGAGACGATCCATTGTCAATCATAACTTGTTTTACCAATGTTTTGTTTATTGTGACAAAGATTATAAGAGGATCATATTGGTTTTGAACTTCAATTGATGGTAATTCTTGTGGCTGAAAGAGAATATTTGTTTTTGTCGCATGCATACTATCCAATATGGCTACTACATCATTAGTCTTAGCAGTAGGTGGGACAATCACATTTTGTAAAGCTTCTTGGAGCATTCCATGGTATGTAGGTGATGTTTGTATTAAATCCCAAAGAGAGATCTTAGCTGGAGTAACGTGAAGCTGTTTGACAAGATCATACTCTTGACCACTTTTATGAGTAAGATAAGGTGGTTGAGGGAGCATAGGTTGAGAACATGGAAGAGAAACAGGCACATGCAGTGCCTACTTACTTTGCTTGTTATTACGGGTGTTGTATACGTGAGAAATCACATTATGGTGTGGTTGGTGTAACACATTTTGAACACCTTGAACCGTAATCACCGGTTTTAAGCAAGAGGGTGCACTAAGTGCCCCTTGGACAATCATTTTAGGAATATTGCTATGAAGTCCATTAACGATTATTGAATTAACATTGTTTTCCTCTTGATTGCACCCAATATCCATCCCCAAAGGATTTAATGTGAGAGACCTTTTATCATTAACTAATGCTACATCTTGGCTAGGGAGAGTAGCGGGATGAGAAGAAGGTACATCATTACTATCATCATCATACTCTGTGGTGGAAAAGGGCTTTTCACTCTCATCTTTCTCATGAGTATTCCTAGAGATGAATTTGGTTAAATCTTCTAATATCAAAGGATATGCTCCTATGAGTAAAGTGAAACTACTAAAATCATGTGTATAACAAAGTAATTGCAACTCATATGTAGAACATATATAAGCATCAATACCACTGATATAAGCTATGTGTTCTAGAACATGAGGATTCTCATTAGTGAAATTAGTGAAAATTTCAAAATCTAGGATATACTCATGTAAAGATTTCAGAGATGAATAACATGAAGATTCCATAATGAAATACAAAATTAGATTTTAACAATTTTCCAAGAGTATGCCAAAGATAAGTGTAAACTATATGCAAAATAATATCAGTAATAACAGCCACTTGGTGCCAAAATACCCAACACAACATGCTTTTAGTGCTACTTTTAAGGTAAAACCCTAGTGAAAATATAGCGAAAATAGACTATTTTTCATGGTTTTTCAATTCCAAGACCTAGCAAAAGAGGTGTTGTAATGAATTTCAGGAGGTACCAAAAATAATATCAATAATATCAGTCACCTCAATTCATAAAATTGATCACAACATGCTTGGAATGCAAACTAGGTCAAACCCTAGGGCAAAAATACCCAAAATGTGTAGTTTTTTGCCAAATTTTCACTACAAGAGCCTGATAAAAGGGTGTTGTGAAGATTTTTATGAGGGGAAGAAAATTATTACCATAATAACAATAAATTCGTGCAAAACTATCCTTCACAACACACCTATAGTGCAAGTTTGAACAGTCGATAAGGCCAAATTTAGCGAAAATCGTTGTTTTTTAAGCCCTAGGTTTGAAATCTTGGGATAACATTCTATGTGAATGATTTGAAGTCTGATTTATGATGAAATTGACTTACTCTCAGATCTGAAAATAATTTTCAAGGTTTAACATGCAAAATGCCCATGCAAATTTAATGAAAATGCATCAAAATTGCTAGTTTTTGTTGAAATTTTCTATGCAAAATTGCAAATATTTTAAATCTAAATGCAAATTTATACTAAAATGCAAGACTATAGCCAAATACAAATTTGAATGAGTCTCTAAAATTAGTAGAAAAATCTGATAAAAGATTTTGCCTACAAACCCTAGATTTTGGAATTACTAGGTTATATAAAATTGTCACAATTTCCACAAAACCCTAGCAATTAAATGATGAAAATGCATGGAAAAATTTTGATTTTTTGAATTTTTCTATAGTTTATATCAGATCTGATGCAAAAATCATGAATTAGGAAAATTTAGGAAGAATTGATGCAATTTAGTAAGCCAAACAATGCAATTTTTTTGTATTTTTCCAAATTTTGATTTTTTTTTTAATTTTCCATATCTCATCATGCCTCACTTATCACTAGATCCAGGAGTTAAACCAGTAAAATAAAAGATAAAGAAAGATTCATCCACATATAGCACTATTAGTAAAAGAAGAATTGAAGAAGCTGAACTAGATGTCAGGTTTATCAGATCAATTGACTATCCGGAATGGATTTCCAATATTGTTCCTATTTCAAAACTAGACAAGAGGATCAAAATTTGCAATGATTTTAGGGATTTGAATAAAGCATGCCCAAGGATGATTTTCCTTTTCCTAATATCGACATCATTGTGGATTTGACAGCTGGGCATACTATGTTGTCTTTAATCGATGAATTTTCTAGCTACAATTAGATCAAAATAGCGCCAGAAGACCAACACAAGATATATTTTACATGTCCATGGGGTACATATTGCTGGAATGTGATGCCGTTTGGATTGAAAAATGTAGGAGTAACATACCAGAGAGCAATGACCACAATTTTCCATGATATGATGCACATTATTATGGAAGATTATGTGGATGACATTATAGGCAAATCACTCACCTAGGAAGAACAATTGCATGTTTTAGACAAAATCTTTCAGAGACTAGAGCAATTCAATGTTCATTTGAATCCAAAGAAGTGTGTGTTCGGAGTCACATCCGGCAAACTTTTAGGATACATAGTTTCAGCCAATGGAATCAAGGTGTATCCAGCAAAAGTAAAAGCTCTAATGGAAATGCCACCACCCAAAAATATGAGTCAACTGAGGTCATTGCAAGGAAAATTACAGTCTATCCATTGGTTTATCTCACAATTAGCTGAAAAATGCCATCCTTTCACTCATCTCCTTCACAAGAACATTCCTTTCAGATGGGATGAGATGTGTGAACAAGCTTTTCAACTCTTGAAAGAGTATTTGATGAATCATCCAATCTTGATGCCACCAATCCAAGGAAAACCACTTTTTCTTTATATTTCAGCTACACCAACAACTCTAGGGGCTCTACTGGCACAACAGGATTATGAAGGAAAGGAACGGGCTATTTACTACATCAGTCAGACATTGGTAGGCTATGAGCTACAATACATGCCTATTGAATGAGCATGTCTTGCCATAGTTTTCACATCCCAAAAGCTAAGACATTATATGCTCACTCATTCAATCAAGTTGGTAGCAAAAATAAATCCGTTGAAGTATTTGCTCAGTAAGGCAACCCTGACAGGTAGATTATCGAAGTGGGTAATGATTCTCAATGAGTTCAACATTGAATATGTGGACAGAAGAGCAATAAAAGGCCAAGTGATTGCGGATCAGTTAGCAGATGCACCATTGAATGATGAGAATCCATTAAGTTTTGAGTTTCCAGATGAAGCCATCTTCAACATAACAACTCAAGCATGGAAGCTCTATTTTGATGGATCTTATACATAGCATGGGTCTGGAGTAGGCATTTTGTTGGTCACACCTCAAGGGGATACAATCCCGAAATCATATAGACTACTCTTCCCTTGTACCAACAACATGGCAGATTACGAAGCATTGGTCATTGGTCTCAAGATGGTTGTAGAATGGAAAGTCTGAGAGCTGCATGTTTATTGAGATTTGCAACTAGTCATCAATCAAATGATGACTATCAGACCAAGGATGATAAGCTAATACCTTACAAGCATATGGTAGATGACTTCAAAGAGTATTTTCTTGTGATTTCTTTTGAACAGATACCTAGATTGGAGAATAAAGTTGCAGACTCCATGGCAACCATTACATCACTCCTGGATATACTAGAAAATTAGTCACATTATGAGTTCTTAGTGGCGCCAGTGTCTAATCCTGCATATGATATCCCTGAAACATGAATTATATGTCACATAGTAGGATCTGATTCCCCCTTGTATGCAAATATCTATACCTATCTGAAAGAGAATACATTACCACCTAGTCTATCCAATAATCAATGAAGAACCTTCATCCGTCAAGCTGCTCGCTATACCATAATTGTCGATACCCTTTATCGACGAGGTCTTGATGGTACTCTCCTTAGGTGTCTAGAAAGTGAGGAATATCAAACCACCTTAAGAGAAGTTCATGAAGGTATTTGCGGAATGCACTCTAGTGGTCCTACCTTGGCTAAGAAACTTATGTGTATGGGATACTATTGACCAAGTATGGAAACTGATTCTATAATTTTGTCAAGAAGTGCAAGAAATGTCAGATCCATGGGAATCTCATACATGCACCAACACAGGAACTGTAACCTTTAACTACTCCAAGTTGGCTTTTTTGCCAGTGGGGACTTGACCTTGTGGGCAAGATCCATCCCTCTTCGTCTAACGGACACAAATTCATAATAACTGCCACTGAGTGTTTTACTAAGTGGATCAAAGTTATACTCTTAACCAATGTCATAGGCAAGCAAATTGCCTCATTTATCCTGAACTATATCATTTGTCGTTATGGCATTCTTTTATCCATTATCACTGTTAACGGAAGACTTTTCAAAAATTAGGATGTCAAAGAGCTTTGTGACAAGTTCCATATCCAACACCATTTCTCCACACTGTACTATCCCCAAGGAAATGGTTAGGTAGAGGCATCTAATAAAATAATCTTGAAAATCTTAAAGAAGACAGTCAATGATGCTGGCCGTGATTGGCATATATAGTTGAATCTTGCTTTGTGGGCCTATTTCACACACCCACAGGTGCAACACCCTATGCCCTTGTCTATGGATCAGAAGCAATCTTTCCTATTGAGGTCGAGTTACCCTCTCTAAGATTATCATTAAAAGGCTTAATAACTGATGAAGAGTATCAAGTTTCCAGACTTGAACAAGAGTTGGAGTTGTTGGAGGAAAGATGACAAAATGCTTTTAATCACCTCAACACCTATCAACAACGGATGTCAAGAAGCTACAGCCATAGAGTAAAACCCAGAGTCTTTCAAGTTGGTGACCTAGTTCTCAAGGAAAATCCCATAAATCAACAGGATAGAAAAAATAAGGGTAAGTTTGAGCCCAATTGGATTGGTCCTTATGTAATCATTACTTCTTATAAATCAGGAGCATACTAGTTAGCAACATCAGAAGGTGAGTTGTTTGATGATCCCATCAATAGTATGCATCTTCAAAAGTTTTATACCTAAAAACCCCAATGCAAGGGAACCAAAAACATTCAAAAAATAAAAAAATAAAAAATAAAAAAAATAAAAAAATGGTGCAATAAAAGAAAATGGTGAAAACCTAGAAACATGCACTATTTGTGATAAACCTGCTTCATCCATCTTTGAGGATTTTGGTTTTCATCCATCAAAATACATAAAGATACTTATTATGGCTTGTTTCTCGCTCGCCTTTACCACCTTATCAAATAAGGTTATCCATCTAAATCTTCATCCATCTTATCTATCGCAACTCCATTGTCAGTATCATTGTCGAACTACATTGCCTCTGAGCTCTCACGTAGGAAAGGCCATCATCGATGAGCCCCCAAGGCTTCCATCCACACCTCTCATCTTACCATAAACCACTACACTCCATCCATTCATCTATCACCAACGTCAGTCTACATGGTTGAACTACGTCACCTCTGAGCTTTCACGTAGGCAAGGCCATCTTTGATGAGCCCCTGAGGCTTCCCACCCACTTAGGTTTTAGGTCCACATGGTTGAACTACGTTGCCTCTACGCTTTCATGTAGGCAAGGCCATCATCAATGAGCCCCCGAGGCACTAGGTCACTCCCTTAGGGCCTGTCACATCAAGTCTTCCATCATTTCATCCATAATAAGTGATCCTTTACTTGATTGGGGGCAAAATCCTTGACCTAGTTATGGAAATTGGATTCTTGAATGCCACACTCTAGAGGATAACAAATCTGGATCGTGATACTATCTTCAAACAAAAAACAAAGCACAACAATAAACTTTTAAACAAAATCTTGGCAGAAATCATTAACCTATACTAGACAACAACAATTTGCCTAAACTATTAGGATCATTTTATCTATTATGGCAAGAAAACATATCTATGGCAAGAAGGTTTTATTGGCTATTATAAGTAGAAGTCTTATGTTTTGATTTTTATTATCATGTTTCCTATGCTACTCAAGGATGTTCAAGACTAGAGGAGCTATGATGAGGCATGATTATTTCATTTGTTTGTTGTTTGTGGGTTTATCTTTAGTAATGTGAAGACTTGTCTAAAGACATGATTAGCAAATGATCATCGAAGACATTATGGGTCTGAGCATGAAAGGGTACAATCCTTGTCTGTTGATACATGCAAGCAATACTCAAGTCATCTCAGTTCAATTATACCTAGATGCTTGTATTAACTTGCTAAATCAAAACAATGTAAGTAATACTCAAGTCATCTCAGTTTAATTATACCTAGATGCATGTATTTCCTTACAACATTTTAAAAGCTCAATGATGAAAAAAGTACTTCAATTATTTGTATACAAGATGACTACACTTCATGGGTGCATAATAGGTTTGCATTTCATTTCCATTTATAAGCATTCCATAATTATTATTTACCAAGTGGCTTAAGATCCAAATCATTTCTTTCATTCTTCCAAATTATTCGTTTATCCAAGTCATTCTTCTAATTCTTCCAAGTGATCTTTAATTTATGATTGAGTATACTTGACATAACAAAAACAAATCATTATCATTGTGCATAACATAGGCATGTCAATCATAATTTCATATCATTTAAGTGCATTATCTCAAACACATTTAGATCATTCATATAGTGATGTCATATATCAACATAGATTTCATACACAACATTTATCATCAAAAAATAAAAAGCATAGATATCATTGTTATACCATTTGTACATTAGATCATCATACATTGAAACTTCAAAACATCATGTATTACATTTAGGAATCATCAAAAGTTGCATTAGATCATCATAAATTATACTCATATATGATCATTACTCATAATATTACACATAGATATAGGTCATCATGTGAATCATAAAAACATCATATCATAAATACCATACACATCATAGAATCAACATGTTAGAATCATCAAATAGAAGCATAATCATAACATGAATCATATAGAAAACATCCATACATAGTGCACATGCATATAGTCCATCAAACTCATATATATCATCCTCATAAAAAAAAATGTCCAAGTATACAATGATATCATGAATGTGTATCTCGAGCTGTCAAAAATAATGTGTATACAAAATGATATAAAATGATGCATGTCCCAAAGTGTCTATGCAATACTGCCTCCAGAAGGTGTTGGCTGTTGAGGTTGAGAACCTGAAGGCCTTGTCCCTAGTGGCCCTCGAGGAGGTGGTGGCCCCATGACCCCTCCACTCTCTAACTGTGTATGCCTAGATCTACTATGTGAGCTAGGATGGAAGCTACCCACTCTCTACTCTGGGGACACAGCCTACTCATACAGTGATCGCTAGTAGAATATCTCATGTCCAACATGAACCATCTTGGTGATAGTCTGTCCGCTAGGACCTTGTGCTACAGTTTGTTGTACCTGCTGCATAGTAGGGTCTCTACCCTAATATACTTCTAAATAGTGGTATCCTTCTCCAATGTCACTACTCTCACATGTCCTTGTAGCTCTATAATCTAGCCCTGTAGATGTTTAATCTGGTCCTGCATCTAGATAACCTGTCCCTGAAGCTGAGCCACCTGGGCTCATAAAGCAGCCATCTCCCTGTCATCCTGACTCTGTACCTATCCTTGCACTGGACCCTAATCATGTGCATGCACCTTAGGCTGAGCCTGTACCTGTACCTGTGGCACCCTCTCTACTCTCTGTCTGACTCTCCTTTGTCCCCCTCTACCTCCATCACTCCATCATCCTTGTCATCCCCACCACCTCTACCACCTCCATCATCTCCTGCACCTCTGCTGCCTCTGTTGTCTCACCGTTGTCTCCTCCTCCGCTGTGGAGCATCATCATCCTCATCCCCATCCTCCAATCTAGGAGCTAACTCTCTAGGTCCAGAGTATCTAGGAAATGGGTGAGCTGTGAAATGTGCAGAGTAATTTGTTTTCATCCCCACATCAACAATATCGGGTCTCAGATCCCAAGCCTGATAGGGAATTTGTAGAAAGTCATCCCGGACCTACTCATATGATGTAACAGGACCCCACCATGGACACTCCTTGTGTGTCCAAGAAAATACAACAGTACCCTAGGGCATCCCCTGGACCCTGCCGAATTGTCAGTGCACATGAGAAATAATGTGTTGCTCCAGAATATAAGGGATCTTCCCTATTAGCCACCATGTCTAAAAGCAAAAAGACAACTCAGCAGCATCATCATCCCATGCCTCATAGTCTAGGTAAGGCCACCACTCAACTACATCCACATTATCCAAAGCATGACGCCAGTACTGAAGCTTTCCGAGCTTGGCCTGGGAAAGGCTATCCTGATACATGTAAGAATATGGTCTATCCCTCCCTCTAACTCCCATACCTATAGGTCGTGTAATCATTATATGGCCCCATGCCCAAATCTGTAACAAGGAAACTCCAGCAGACAAACTCGCAGCCCCATCATAAATAAATTGATGTAAATCTTGGTATAAATGCATGCAAGTAAACAAACACCGCAGGCAAATCATGTAGCCTCGGTCACCATCCTCTCTAGAGTCCTCCCCCATCCTACTGCAAATCCATGTGATCTCCTGTCAGGGAAGATCACACCTCCTATCAACCCTGCTAATATCAATGGCAATGGCTCATAATAATCAACCATATCTGCCCAACTAATCTCTATCCCCTCAATATCCTCATCATCAAAGACTCGACGACATTCCTCCAATCCCTATCCTACATTTGGCTCATACTCTACCATCTCTTCATATATCAGAATCTATAGGATCCGGTGTACATCCTTGTAATGAAACAACTTGCATAATATCTGAATATAATAGTATATATGCTGCAAACACTTGATAATAATATGCCACTTCGAGGGGGCAACCTCCAAAACCACTTCGAGGGGGATACCTCCAATAGTCTTCAATGAGAACACAATACTGAATATGATGAAATAAGACTCACTACCTCCTATATATACCTATTTATGCCTAGGATATCACCTAGGCCGACTTAGATGGGGGGTAAATGCAAGAAGTTGTGTCCACTTAAGGTGGAAGTTTCGGAGTTAGAAAAAAATCCGAAATCGGGTTAACCAAAACGGGATCCCACTTTTTATAAAACGGGATCCCGCTTTTTAAAAACGGGATTCCGTTTTGCTTTGGAATCCCGAGCCAAAAGCGGGATCCCGTTTTCAAGAAACGGGATCCCGTTTTGAGTTTCATAAAAGGTTAATATTTTAACCTTTATAAAACGGGATCTTGTTTTATAAAGGTTAAAATATTAACCTTTTATGAAACGGGATCCCGTTTTAAAACGGGATCCCGTTATTTAAAATTCAAATTTTAAGCTCAGGTTTTGCTTTGTAACCCGGTTCGGGAAATGCTTTGGGGACCCGAACCTGACCTTTGGACCAGGTTTGACCTGCAACTTGAAGGTCCTGTCAATGTCACAACAAAATAGTGACTTTGGGCATATATCTGAAGGTCTATTTTGCAGAATATTTTGACGAAATTAAAACCCATTATAGATGAGACAGTGTAGATTCTAAATATGTAATTTTTTTTACAATTGGATTATTTTTTCTATTTTTTAATCAATTTCTGATGAAATAGGTCCATAAACTTGAATTATTAGGGTTTTTTAGTATTTTAATAACTTTTTATTAACATATTTTTTTGTAAAAAAAATTGTAGGAAAACGTACTTTAGACAATTCTTTTCAATTTTAAAAAAAAAATTTCAAAAAATGTTAAGTTTAGGTCATCTTATGCATGACGTACACGATGATTTTTTAAAAGACCAAAAATGGCCAATAAAAAATTAATGAAAAAAAATATATTCAATAAAAAATTACAAAAAAATATGGAAAATGTGCTTCAGTGAGTTACAAATCTTTTCCCAAAAGGATTTTGAAAAATATGATTATTTAGGTCAAAATATGGATGACGTACACGTACATGGTATAGTAAAAAAAAAAATGACTTTGAAACAGTGGTTTTTAGAAACACCTATTCAAAATCACTTTCTATCATCTGGGTATTGAAAAAAATTACATAATTGGAAACTAGATTCTGAGTACTACATTTCATATTTAGTGACATTTTCCAAGATTCCACCGTTAAGTGCTTCAAATTTTTAGGTCAAATGTGACAAATTCTGAAAATCAGGGAAAACACTTCCACTTTTTGGCCAATAAGTGGACACAACTTCTTGCACACACCCTGGGCCTATATAAGCCTTAGGCCGACCTAAACAACTAAATAACAATAAACTAATGATAATATGACTTAATTAAGAGTTAAGATAGCCACAAGCTGACTATTCATAACCCTATACACACTATAGGATTAAGGGCGTAGCATGCCCCCCCTCTTCAAAGAAGCATTGTCCTCAATGCTGACCAAATGTGGATGCTTTTGCATGAATTCCTCATTCTCCCATGTAGCTTCCTCAACTGGAGAGTTCTTCCATTTAATTAGATATTCTATGATTTCCCTTGTCCTCAGCTTCTTGGTGCATGTTTGAATAATTCTCTCAGGATCCACAACTATTCTTCCCTCCTCATCAAGCTCAGGTAACTTAGTCTGTGCTACCACTTTATTCCCAATAACCTTCTTCAAGCAGGAAACATGAAAAACTGGATGAATTTTTGTTGATATGGGAAGCTCCAATTTATATGCTACATTGCCAATCTTCTGCAACACCTTATAAGGACCATAGTACTTGGGTGTCAGCTTGTTAGCTTTCTGTTGTTTTAGAGACATTTGCTTGTATGGTTGTAGTCGCACAAAGACCCAATCTCCCACTTCAAAAGTTCTTTCACTACGGTGTTGATCAGCTTGTTGCTTCATTCTGTTTTGTGCCATTGCCAAGTTCTCTCAAAGACTAGCCAATACCTCTTGCTGATGATGGATGTGTTCTTCGACTGTGTGAACCTTTGGTTGTGCCTGCAATGAAGAGATGATTGATGGTGGGTGGTAACCATATAGTGCTAAAAATGGAGACATCTTGGAAGAAGTATGGAAAGAAGTGTTGTACCACCATTCTGCTAGTGGTAGCCATTGCACCCATCTCTCTTGTTTATCTGAAGCAAAACAACGGAGATAGCCTTCCAAGCATTTGTTGACCACTTCTGTCTGTCCATCTGATTGGGGGTGATATGATGAACTACGAGCAAGTTGAGTGCCCAAGCATGAAAACAAGTCAGTCCAAAAATTACTTGTAAATATAGGGTCACGATCACTGACTATAACTTTTGGAGTCCCATGCAGTTTCTGAATAGTATTCATAAAAGCTATTGCTACAGTGCTTGCTACCAATGGTTGTGCCAAAGCACAAAAGTGACCATATTTGGTGAGACGATCCACAACAACCATGATGACATTTTTTCCTTCAGATCTAGGCAAACCTGTGATGAAATCCATAGATACCTCCTCTCACCTTTGACTTGGGATACATAAGGGTTGCAGAAGACCCGGAGTCTTAACTGTCTCCCCTTTATGTTGTTGACATACCATGCATTCAGCTACAAATTTTTGAGCATCCCCTTTCAGCCCTTCCCAAAAGAAATCTTGCTTGATTCTATGATAAGTTTTGAGGAATCTTGAGTGCCCACCTATTGGAGAAGCATGTAGTTCTTCCAACACCTTAAGCTTAAGAGTTGAATTCTTGCAAAGGTGTAACCTCTCCTTGTACCATAAAATATTTCCTTTCCATGAAAATTTGTCAGACACACTTGATTCCTGTTGGAGTTTCTCAATGAGCCTATGTCCTTCTCCCACTCTTCTCTTGCCTCATTTACCTAGTCTGCTTGTAACATGGAAATGGCAAATAAAAATGACTCTATGGGTTCATCACACCTTGATAGAGCATCAGCCACAACATTCTCCTTGCCTTTCTTATTTATGATCTCAAAGTCATATCCCAACATCTTTGTGACCCATTTTTGTTGTTCTTCAGATGATAACCTCTGTTCCAAGAAATATTTGAGACTATCATGATCTGTCTTGACCTTAAAGTGTTGTCCCATTAGATAAGGTCTCCATTGTTTGACTACATGCAAGATAGCCAACATTTCCTTCTCATAAACTAGCTTCAACAAATTCTTACCTTTGAGTTGGTGACTTTCAAATGCTATGGGTTTTCCTTCTTGCATAAGTACTACTCCTATTCCATGTCCTAAAGCATCACATTCAACAACAAATGTTTTAGAAAAAATCTAGGGTAGCTAGGACTGGAGTTATGCACATGGCTTCCTTTAGTTTCTCAAATGCCCTTGTCGCCACTTCATTCCATTAAAAAGCATCCTTCTTTAACAAGGATGTGAGAGGAGATGCTATGCTACCATAATTCTTTACAAATCGGCAATAATACCCTGTAAGCCCTAAAAAAACCTCGTAAGTTCTTAAGGGTCTTAGGAATTTTCCACTCTACAATTGCTTGGATCTTATGAGGGTCCACCTTGACTCCCTCATGTGACACAATGTGACCAAGGTACTCCACTTCTTTGACACCAAAGATACACTTGGATGGTTTAGCATAGAACTGATTCTGCTTCAAAATGTCCAACACTTGATTTAAATGTTGCAAGTGTTCCTCCCATGTTTTACTATATATTAAGATGTCATCAAAAAATACCAAAACAAATTTCCTCAAAAATGGCTTGAAGATAGAGTTCATCAAACTTTGAAATGTCGATGGTGCATTAGTGAGACCAAAAGGCATTACCAAAAATTCATAGTGGCCCTCATGGGTTCTAAAAGCTGTCTTATGTACATCCTCATCTCTAATTCTAATTTGATGATAACCAGAATGGAGATCAAGTTTTGTAAAATAAATAGCACCATTAAGCTCATCTAACAAATCATCAATTACTGGAATAGGAAACTTATCTTTTATGGTGAACTTGTTAAGCTCCCTGTAATCTAGACACATCCTCCAAGTTTCATCCTTCTTACGCACCATTACCATAGGAGATGAGTAAGCACTTTGACTATGCCTGATAATGCCTGCTTCTAGCATCTCTTGAACTATCTTCTCAATCTCACTTTTTTGAGCATATGGATATCTGTAGGGCCTAATGTTGGGTGGTTGGCTCCCTGGTACTAGTTGAATGGCATGATCATGATCTCTCCTAGGAGGCAATCCTTTTGGCATCTCCCCAAAAACTATAGAGTGCTTATCTATAATTGCTTGTAGATCCAATGGTGTAGAAGCCTTTGAGTGATATGCTTCTAATGAAAATAATTGGGCTACCATCCCATCTACCCCCTTCTTCAACATCTTTTGCATTTGGTAAGAACTTACTATCTGAGGTGACTTTGCACACATCCCTCTGATTGAAAGCGCATGAATAGTTCTTGGAAGTTCAATTCAATTGTTCCCAAAGTGGTGAGCCACTGTACTCCCAAAACAATATCTGCTGCACCCATTGAGATAGCATACATTGGACAATTAAGATGATAATCTCCCATGGATAATTTAATGCTATGGCATTTTCCTGAACAACTAACAGTACCGCCATCTGCAATCAAGACCTGAAATTCTGGAGCTGGATATATAAAACAATTTAGACGAGTGGCCAACTTTTTGTTGATGAAGTTATGAGTGCTACTTGAGTCTATCAACACTGTTACTTTTTCTTTCTTTAAGAAACCCACTACCTTGAGATTTTATGGGGTACTAAAACCTGAAAGTGCATGGCAATAAATGATTGGTTGAGTATCTCTTGACTCCTCCTCTATCTCATTGTCACTCTACTATTGGTACCTCTTCTTCTTCCTCACTTGGCCCTTCAATATAGAACAATTTCTTTTCAGTGCATTTGTGTCCTCTACTATATTTGCTATCACAATTAAAACATAATCCTTTTGCTCTCTTCTCTTCAATTTGTTGTGGTGTTAGCCTAGTAGGTTGTGGAAGTGACTACGTAGGAGTGCTTTTATCTCTTATGTTTAGAAAACCTTGCCTTTTATTAACCATAAATTTTTCCTCTACTTGCGTTGCCATAATCATTGCATCTGAGATGGAATTTGGACAGAACATGTGTACCTCATATTTAATGTGATCCTTTAAGCCACCAATGAATAGCTCCAACAAATTTTCTGTAGACACATTTTCCACTCTTAAAGACAAAGTACGAAATTGATGAATGTAATCCTTGACCATACCTGTTTGCCTTAATTTGGTAATTTGGCTAAAGTAGCTATCCATAAGATTTTCACCATAATGAGTAATGAGTTCTTGGAAAACCAACCAAGTGACAATGCATCCTTTTGCTTTCTTTTCTTCACATAGCCAACGGTACCAAATGAATTGATCAGGTTCCAAGTATAAGGAAGCCATGGCCACCTTTTGTTGACATGGAACATGGTGGATATCAAAGAATTGCTCCATTTGACAGAGCCAATTGGTAGGATCTTGACCATCAAAATTTCTCATATCCAACTTTGGTGTGAAATTCCTTGCCATAAAATGAGTGGTGTGATGATCCATCTTGAGATTTGATTCAAACCCAAAAACACCCTTCCCTTTTGTATAATCGTCTTCCTCCACATCTTGGTGTTGTGACTGCTTATGTTTGGAAAGTATCTCCAGAATTTTCTCAATATCACATGACTTCGCCAACCCTTTCATTTGTTCACCCATAATGGACAAGATTTCACCTTTCATCTTGCTATTTTCTTTATGAATAAGTTCAAGTATATTTTCATATTCTTTTTGATCAACATCCTCATTTTCCACCTCCTCCTTGCCTGGAGTTTTTCCCGGTGTGGTAACATTCTTTTTGCCCCTTGTTGAAGGACCCATCATGATTGGAAAAAATAATTTTGTAATAAATCACACAAAACAAATCAAATCAGTCTAAAATTTTTACTGTAACTTACCAGGGCCAAGATCTCACTTCCCTGAAAAAATTGTGAAGAAATTCAAAATTGTGCAGCCTGGAGAGAGAAATTGGTGGAAACCCTAATTTATAAATAACTCCCTTTATTCTACTCCAATTGTTCTCAAATATGGACTATAGTAGCTTCACTATTATGTTGCAAAACCCACAAAAAATCTTTTAGAGATTCGACAAAATAAGAGAGATATACGCTTCTCAAAAAATAAGGGTAGAAACCCTAATTCTGTTATAACTCGCTTAATTTTACTCCAAATGCTCTAAATTCTAGAATTTAGTAGCTTCAATATGTTCTTCAAAAACCCTTTTCAAATCAGAAAAAAATTCACCAAAAGTTGAAAGTTATGCGCTTTCCAAAATGACCTCCAAATCAGAAAAAAATCGCATAGTTTTTGTCTTCATGGTGCCAAGATCATGCTCTGATACCACTTGTAATGAAACAACTTGCACAATATCTGAATATAGTAGTAAATATGCTGCAAACACTTGATAATAATATGCCACTTCGAGGGGGATACCTCCAATAGTCTTCAATGAGAACACAATACTGAATATGATGAAATAAGACTCACTACCTCCTATATATACCTATTTATGCCTAGGATATCACCTAGGACAACTTAGATGGGCCTATATAAGCCTTAGGCTGACCTAAACAACTAAATAACAATAAACTAATGATAATATGACTTAATTAAGAGTTAAGATAGCCACAAGCCAACTATTCATAACCCTATACACACTATAGGATTAAGGGCGTAGCAATCCTCTAGTGTCACCGTCATCTCTCCAGTCAGCAAGTGAAATGTGTAGTGCTCTCTATGCCATCTCTCCACTAGAGCAATTAGCATCCCAACGTTCACCCGAATCTTAGGCATGAAGGTCACATACCATAATCCACCAGATCCCAGAACCAAGTGATCAGTCTTTGTCAGGTAAGGTCATAGTAACTGTGTCACATGAAACCTCTCCCATGACATCATCACATCTAGCTCATCCTGTAATCAATAACACAAGAACGTTAATAAAAAACCAACTAAGCTACATATATACTACATCTATCAAAACAATTACTTAGCTAATCTGTCAAAAACCTATCCTATCACCTCTTCTGAGATTCTATCAATCTTAAAAATGACCTATTAGTTGGCCAACATCGATCATGAAGCCAACTCAATCAATCTAGCTAAGTAATTGACCTTTTAAAATTAGATGCACAGCTCTAGTTATCAAAAGCACAACTTTATCGCAGATGCGCATAAGCCCCAATTGCATGTGCAATTTCATTTGTATGCGTAGAAACAAGCGTCATATATGTAGTTTTATATCAGATGTGCAAGATCATAATGCATGTGTAGAACCCCTAATCGTATGCACGAGAACACATTAAATGCACAAGACTGTTAATTAGATGCGAAAATAATGCATATACGCAACTTCAGCATTGATATACGTATAAGTGGAATAGATGTACAACATTAATTATCAGATGTGTAGGAAAAACCCTATTGTGCATTAAAAAATGTTGACTTTTGACCTAGATTTTGATCCTAATAAATGCACTTCATGTGAAATTAAACGCATACATACCGAGGGTCCATACTCCTCTGGCCACCCGAATCGATGGATCCTCTCAAACTTGTGGCTAGCCTCCAGAATCTACTGCATCTTCATTGACTGCTCTACTCTGCTATGCTCTAGGGCTCCCAATAATCTCTCTTCTAAAGCCAAGTGTGCAAATGAATAGAAAAGAGAACCCACATCCTTATTTATAGCTAAATCAACCCTAACTAGAGGTGTTTTGACCTTGCACATGCATGATATGTTTCTCATCCATTTCTCATTCTCCATCACCTGTGTTTTTCACCCGCGTATCATGTTGTTCATTCTTGTTCATCGTGAAATTGTTCGTTATCTTTCACAAAATTCATCCCGACCAATCTCTTGAGGGGGCATCCTACCGTCATCAAACCTGTACCACGAGTAAACTGGGGCATGTATCATACTAATAAAAAAATTTATTCTTTGAAACAATGTGATAAAACACATTGTCTCAAAGAGGGGCAAAATGCATACACCTAAAAATGGCTTGAGATGAATTAAATAAACATTTCATATATTTATTTTATTCTTATTTGTCTATAAATAAATAAATATATTAATTTTTTTATTTGGTTCACGTTCATCATATTCTGCTAACAATTAAATACATTAAAATCCTGTAAAGTCATGTCTAATTAAATAATCATCATTATTTAATTATTTTCTCTAAGACAAAGTCCTATGTCTAAAATCCACATCACTCACTGGACACCTCATCATGTTGCACCAATAATTAAATCATATTAATATTGAATTAAGTATTTATCCTCTCAACATGTGCCCTATTTCCTCTCAACCATCCCCATGGTCAATATTGACTTTGAGACACTTGTCTCATAAATCCTATATTCCCTCTCACATTCCAACAACCAAAGACTCCTTCCTCCATGTTCTTCGCATGGTCTTCCACTTTTATCTCATTGGTCCTTGTGAGCATCATGCCATGTGGCTCCTTGTCCCTCCTATTCCTCCACCTTGTCATCGTAGTAGGAACATCTTCCACCTTTATCTCTCTTCATCCAACCAATTTGATCTTGACCATACATGTGACAAGACTTATTCTCTAGCCGTGGATCTTTGACACTTGGATTTGAGCCCTCCTTGGCCTATAAAAGTAAGCTCCTCACCTTCATTTTACAAAACACAAGAGCTATAGTACTTACATGTTGCGGAAATTCTATCAAGTATCTAAGCGTGCCTTTGGCCTCCATTTGCATATCAATATCATAATCTCCATTGTCGCATTATCATCTAGCTTCATAATCTCATTTAGTTGCATACCAATATCCTCATCTCGTCATTATCAATAGCTTTCATCAAAATCATCATCATTATCATAGTCTTGCATTGTAGGATTGTTTACATTGCATTTGAATCCACAATTCCATTCAACTCTTTATCATCTTGAAAAACAAAGAAGTACAATTCTAAGAGCAACATCATAATCAACAAGATCTTGAGAAGATATGATACAATGGAACACGAAGGATAAAATCAGTTTGCAAGGTATAATTCATGTTTTCTATATTTTCCTTAGTTTCATTGGTGAATTGAATTTGAGTAGGAATTTAGAGTAATTGTGGTATCTTATTAGGTTTTTACAGTTGTTTCAAATTATCAATCACCGATGAGATTCACCTCGACCATTGAGGATAAAATGCAAATCAGTTAAGAGTTTTCTCATAGGCGAGTTTAAAAGAATCAGATCAAGTTAATACTCTGCCAACAAACAGTTGTAGCTTAAGGTGAACATAAGGTTTAAAAGATTCTAAACAGAGAAATATTGAAATAAATCAAAGAAAGCTAAACATTCTGTCTAGAATAATATATGACGATTAATAAGCAGGGTAATGGAACCAAACACTCAATAGATGAAAACAAGAAGACACATCGATCATAATTATTATTCAGACTAGTATGCGGTTAGTATACAGTTCTCACAATGTATGCAACATAAAAGGCATTGTAATACAGACAAGAAATTAAAATACTTGGACATATATACGATATTGTTGATGGAAATTTTCCCTTCCTATCATTATGGTTGCTGCCCACTTTTTCTCTTATGTCGATGATTGTTGATCCTCCTTCTTACCTTGTCGCTGAAAATAATGGTAATTTTCTGCCCTCCATCTACTATACATGCCCTCTTTTACTCAATCCCTTCTAATAATATTAATCCCTATATTTTTAGAACTAGTTTTTCTATTGCTGAAGACTCCAGTTAACTTTCATTTGCATGAGCTTGGCATCCAATTTCACTAATTTTTCCATTTAAATAAAAAATCTTCTTCTTTTATTAATGTTGTTCTAAATTTGCATGGAATAAAACAAATAAAAGATTATTCTTGAATTTAGATTTCTTATTTTAAATATACTTAAATTACATAATTATTATATGTTTATTACTATCGCTCCCAATTTTGCATGACAATAATACAATAAATAGATTATTTATTATAGTATTTAGCTTTTGTTATTATAATATACTCTTATATTTATATGTTTATCTTTTTTAATAATACATATTTATTTTTAGTCTAGCCAAGACATTATTTTCAAACAATAATATATATATAGGAAAACACTTTTATTATTTTATAATTAAATAATATCATATACACAACTCTACTAAATATAAATCGAAGGAACATAATATTTTCATGACTAATTTATGCATTCAAAAGGACTTACTGAAGAAACTAAACACATTTATCTATCCATTAAGCAGATCAATCACATTTATTTACTTTGTAAAATACTCAAACAGACTAGCAACCACATAGAGATGCATAATAAAACTACTCAATAATGCAATATGATATGAAACTACATGAGTGTGTGCATGCATCAGGTTTAATCCATCCTATCAGTTCTTGTCAGGTGACTAGAAAATCTCTACCTCAACCATGTTCTTGTCTTCAACATTTGTCCTGCACTCAGTCACACTTAGATTTTCATTAATAGGTTAGTTCCCCAAAATCATAGCCGAAGCAAAACAAAATGTACATCCATAATCGTACCAGTATTATTCAATTATTAAATTGACTTTCAAAATCACACATTTTATAACATTCACGACAGTTACTTGCACACACGTGGAATCACTCATAGTAAATCCATCATAGTAAAATGTCAAATTATATAATTTATAATAAAGTAAGAAAACGAGATGTGACATCCTTCCCCACTAGGAAGAGACATCGTCCCAATGTCTTATCACACACATACTAAAATAATAGAAGTATACCACTATAATAATCAAAGTTTCAATAAAATATTATCAAATTAGAAAAAGTACCTCTACTAAAGCCCTTTACATCCTCCTATGTGGCATCATCCAACAGAATATTGGTTCTACTCAATCTTACATAGAACAATATCTCTATTTCACACTTTATCATTGCATCTATCCATAAAATTCAAGTATATAATCAATCAATCAATTCAAATGGTACAACTACCAATTCAATGTTTATAATCCAACACATGGTACAACTACCACTCAATTTCATTCATTCTAGCATAAGGCTAATAATCACATCTTTAATGCACACTAAACAAGGCATAAATCATAATTCATGATAGACATATACAAGCATGACTCAACATCACAATGTACATGCAATCTCATGGTAATACAATATAATATCAAAAAATTAGTCCTTCAAACAAACAACAAAAAAATTCTTCAAAGTTGCACCAACTAGGTCATAACCAACTAGTGTGCATACAGCTCCTTTGAGACTACACCACGCCATCCTCCAAGAGAGGGTTTCTCTAACACTCTATCTCTATACTACTAATCTAGGATCAACCAAATAGGTCCTTAGAGGGAAAAATCTAATCACGTCCTCTAACAACACAAGCACTTCCATCAAGCAAAGCTTGGCAACTTGCTACTCACTAGGAGCGCATCTACAACTGCTACAACTCCCTAACATGGTGTAAGACTACTCACAACACCACTTCAATTCTTAACTAAGCTAGACCTAAAGGTCAACAATAGAAGATGATCACAAGTTCATGATCGATTAGGTAACACATAGCTTCCTCATGGCCTAACACCAAGTATCCATAAAATGGAATACAAAAGACAACAACTTCATCACACAAGAATTGTATCCCTTCCAACATCAAACTAGAAAACCTCTAACTACTAGGGAAAAAAAATTTCTGAAACAACCAAATTCCCAAGGTTGGAAACTCAACAAAAGTAAGAAGACAACTATAATCCCATAATTATATGCATTACGTGCTCAGGCACTAACTAAGGTTCCATCTCACCCTACGCTATGTCAAAACATAAGCGTAGTTATGAAACTCTCAAACAAAGGACACACCAACACAACAGTCCCCAAAAGCAAGATTCAATCCAACAAGCTCTCTACATATCTCCTTCACATAAATGATGTATTTAATTTCATACAGAATTCAACTCATATCAAGTGATCCATAGAGACACAAAAATACATTTCATAACTTCCTCAATACTTCAAACAATGTCCATTGCATCTAACCAAAATTAATGAATTCAATCTATCAAAGCTCTTAGTAACATGCATGCCATGAATTAGTATATTCCCTACATCCTACTCCCTTCTACAACCCATCAGAGGCTCATCATGGACATGATAGAAAACATAACATGATACATGACCAATAGTTTAAAACATTCAAGCATAGCCACCAATAATATATAAATAAATAAATTTTGAAGAAAATAAAATTTCAATTCCAACAATAAGGCATAAAATGTGCACAATTTCAACAGTAAATCCAACATGACCATCAAGGTCACAAGATAAGTAAATATCAAATTTCATGATGGCTATACTTTTTCATAAATAAGAATAAAATTTCAATGTTGGTCCTTACAATGTTGAATTTAGAGAATTACCAAAGTCAAATGAATAAAATAATAAAATTCAAAAGTTCCACATTACATGAACTATGTGACTAATTCTAGTCACTAGAGAGGGAGTACGATGCTACACTATGCCTAGATCAAAAATTGAGGTGAGTAAGAGAACACACTCAATCACACCAAACAAAACAAGTTCTTTAAGGATCCAAATGCATAAGATCATTTCTACTTAACCACACAAACATCACTCAGGATGCCCAACAACAAAGATTGCATTATGTTTCAAGGAATCGCAATTATCATGAAAGACACACACCGTCATACACTAGAAAACATTCAACAACCAATTTTAAGCTAGGACGAAAATCAGGTTCACAAGCCAAGTTACCTATACACATCAATCTCACCAACAAGCAGTGGTTATCACTTCTCACCAAACAATGATTGACCAAGCATATGGATAATACATTAATGCAACATTCGCATGAGGCCAAATTTCTTCACAACATGACACTAAGCAATGAGGGAATCACAACTCAAAGTCACAACATGCAGGGTTTGATATTTCACTCAAGATTCTAACACCTCAACATCACAAGGGCTATGCAATAAATACACCTAGGTTCCCACATGACTCCTAGGGAAGAATGCAATCTAGGAACATAAATCCTTACCTAAATGATCTATCTAGCAATGCAATGCAATACTATCTTTCTTACAACCTCATAATGAATCCCAACTCAGGAACATGCTCTCAATGAGATAATGCAATATGCATTTCAAGCAAGCATTATCGGTCACCATACATAGGCAATAGAAAATCTAACAAGCATATGATCAAACATCCCTTTTCACATACTAATGCATAACTCTTAAAAGAGTAAACCAAGTTCAATCATACTCAAGAACATAGTGTTTTCTTTCACACAAAGTTCTCATAACTCCACTATCAAAAGTGGTCACACAAGCACAAACATGACCCTACAAAGGTCACTCAAGTACACTCACACACTACAAAGGCTCATAACAAGCCTTCAGGACATCAAGAAGGTAACACACATAAGCAACTTCTAAGCAACCACCAGGGTCTATCTAACCCTAAAATCAATGTATCCCTCACCACACACATGCAAGGAAGACACAACAAAAGAAGGCACATACTACTCACATCATGCCATCACACAAGGATCCACACATGCTTGAACAAACCGAGCAACACACACCCCAGAGCTCCTAATGTTGGAACCACGCTCTGATACCAAATGTAAGGTATGCATTCCATAACAAAAATTACATAAGTAAATAATCCACTTATTTACATCCAATCAAGTAAAAAGATAAATCTCATAAACATTAATCAATAATATCATTAAATATTACAAATTGTGTACTTAATCTAGGTATTAGCACTATAAATAATATACAATATCCATTTGGATTTCTTGCCATAATTCATCCAACAAGGTACAATAATCATGTACAATATAAAAATAATAAATCAAACAAACTCTCCAGTTGCCTCTAACCTACATGGTCCTCCTGTGAGCTGAGAGATAGGAACATGGCTCAAAGCACCCAACCATGATGCAAGTACACTTCCCCAGATCCCTTCATGACATGAAGGAAACCCTTCCCTGCACGAAACATCTAGCAACCTCGAAACAACTGGCAGGAGGGAACACCCAATGCAAACTGAAGTCTAATGTGCAAATCTAGATAATGATATGCAAATTGTCTCACAATAGGATGTGGCAGAGATATATATAAATAAAGTTTTGCTAGACAAATTTTCATCTATTTCAATGAACACCCAGCTTGGCCAAGCATAAAAATAGTTACAGGTTCAATTATTGAAAAGAGGAAAAGCCATCTCTGATATTCCACATTCAGCATCCTAGCCTAGAAAGCCACCCCAAACACACATAAGAGATAAACCTCCCATATTCGACTACACCATTCTAATCCCTTCTTTGAACAATCATCTGACATATATTTCAGGAAAGTAATTCATCAAAGAGATATCATTTAATCATGCAAATTGCATCTATAGGACTATTAATTGATTTTATTATCCTAATTCATATTTCATTCGAACACTCATAATATAATAAGTTTTCTAATTATAACCAAGTCTATCATTTCGCTTCAAGAAAGTTTGTAACAAAGACTATTGTATATCCACATAATATTTACTCCATTCACAACAAACATAATAAGAAAATATAATTTAATCTATAATCTATTTCATTCAAAGACCTTACTGTCTGCTACAAGAAGAAATCACTAGCTGTGACAGGAAGGTTGATAGTAATAACTGTGACAAGAACTGAGACAGGAAGTTTACAATAAATAAAAGTAACAAAAATCCTAGAAGTCTAATACAGAAGTTTAACAGTCTATGACAGGTACCATAAATTGGTGACATAAATAGACTATTCGTGGGAGAAAAATACAGTAAATAATTATTTTGACAGGAACTAGATAGATCTTCCACAAAAGAAATATACATTCATTAAACAGTTTTGACAGGAACTATAAGCTATAGAAACTTACAGACAGGCTACTATCAAACTAGCGACATGAACTATATAGGTGTTTAGTTATCCAAAATTTATCACCCAATAGTAGGAAAAATAAGCAATTTCATGATAAGCATTTGTGGCAGGGTAGTTGAAAAACTAAGATAATTTGGAATAAGAACTTATCAGTATAAAAAAACAATAAAATAGAAAAAAAGATAGCTAAAACAAGAACTTAAATCTGAGACAGGAAGTAAACATCTGCAACAGGAAGTAACAAAACTGTGATAGTAACTAATTGCAGCAAGGTATATATCAGTGATAGGAAGTTAGAAATATGGGACAAGAAATCAGAAAAACTAGGACATGAAAACAATTATCTACTATAGGAAATCATAAAAGTAGTTTTAGGAACTATTACAGTGATAGGAAAGATGATGAAATGGCGATAGGAATTAAAACAACAACTACAGGAACACACATGTAATAGCTTGAAATAATTAGCAATGACATAACAAGGTAGATGTGACAGGAATTAAACAGATATGTGACAGGAGTTAATTTCCAACTATGGAAGAGCTTTCTAATTGTCGTGGCAAAAGTAAAACTATGATAGTAACAATAAACTGGTTGCTATGAATATGACACAGTTTGGTAAAAAGCTTAACAGAGGCAGTTTTAAAGATTTAGACAGGGCAAATCATATCAAGTCAGACAGATCTTTATAAGTGGCAATCTAATAAAGAGAAAGAAGAAACTTAGTTAAAACCCAACGAAATTAATAGATGGAAAGGAAGTCTTTAAACATTAAGAAAAACCAAATGAAAACATATTTCAAATCTGCCATTGGGTTGTTTAAAGATGAGTTACAAGCAGGTAGAATAAACCATCTAAAAGGTCATTTTATTGGGCCGCCAAAGATAAATGGGTCAATAGGATTCACCCTGATCGTTGAGGATAAAACACAAATCGGTTAAGAGTTTGTTATAGGCAGGTTTAAAATATTTAGATCAAGTTAAGACTTTGCCAACAAATAGTTGCAGCCTAAGGTGAACATAAGGTAAAAGATTCTAAATAGAGGAATATTGAAATAAATCAAAGAAAGCTTAAACATCCTGTCTCGAATACTATAGGACGATTAATAAGAAGAGTAACAGAACCAAACACTCAATAGCTGAAAACAAGAAGACACGTCGATCATAATTATTACACATACCAGTATGCAACTAGTATACAGTTCTCACAGCGTATGCAACATAAAAGGCATTGTAATATAGACTAGAAAGTAAAATAATTGGACATATATAGGATCATGTCGATGGAAAATATTCCTTCCTATCATTACGATTGCTGCACTCTTTTTCTCTTTTGTCGCTAATTGCTGATCCTCCTTCTTACCTTGTTGTCAATGAAAATAATGGTAATTTTTCTGCCCTCCATCTGCTGTGTGTTCCCTCTTTTACCCAATCCCTTCTAATAATAATCCCTATATTTTTGGAACTAGGTTTTCTATTGCTGAAGACTCTAGTTAACTTTCATTTGCATGAGCTTGGCATCCAATTTCACTAATTTTTCTATTTAAATAATTTTTTTTCTTGTTTTATTAATGTTGTTCTGAATTTGCATGGAATAAAACAAATAAAAGATTATTCTTGAATTTAGATTTCTTATTTTAAATATACTTAAAATAAATAATTATTATTTTTTTATTACTACCGCTCCCAATTTTGCATGACAATAATACAATAAAAGATTATTTATTATATTATTTAGCTTTTCTTATTATAATATACTCTTATATTTATATGTTTATCTTTTGATAATACATATTTATTTTTAGTCTAGCCAAGATATTATTTTCAAACAATACTATATATTAAATAAAATGGAAAACACTTTTATTATTTTATAATTAAATAATATCATATACACAACTCTACTAAATATAAATCGAAGGAACATAATATTTTCATGACTAATTTATGCATTCAAAAGGACTTACTGAAGAAACTAAACACATATTTATCTATCCATTAAGGATTAATCACATTTATTTACTTTGTAAAATACTCAAACAGACTAGCAACCACATAGAGATGCATAATAAAACTACTCAATAATACAATATGATATGAAACTATGTGAGTGTGTGTGTGCATCAGGTTTAATCCATCCTATCAGTTCTTGCCGAGTGGCTAGACAATCTCTACCTCAACCATGTTCTCGTCTTCGACATTTCTTTTGCACTCAATTGCACTTAGATTTTCATTAATAGGTTAGTTCCCCAAAATCATAGCTAAAACAAAACAAAATGTACATCCATAATCATGCCAATTTTATTCAATTATTAAATCAACTTTCAAAATCACACATTTTATAACATTCACAATAGTTACTTGCACACACGTGGAATCACACATAGCAAATCAATCATAGTAAAATGTCAAATGATCTAATTTATAATAAGGTAAGAAAATGAGATGTGACAAGTCACCACCCAAAGTAGACGCGGAGAGAATAACTCTGAAGGAAGACATGATCAGGATAAAAGAAGCCATTTGGCTCTAGAACTATCCAGAGATATGAAAAAAGTTACACCTCCCAAGTTTGATGGGACTGTAAGCAGAGATGCCGCGGAGGCATGGGTTACAGAAATGGAGAAATACTTTGAAATAAGAAACTATTCTTAAATCACCAAAGTAGTATGGGGAGCATACCAATTGGCAGGTGAAGCATCCACTTGGTGGATGAACAAGAAAATGGAGTTAAAATTGAACTCCATGAGTCTAACCTGGGAAAGGTTTGTGGAGCTTTCTAGGCATATATGGTTGCCTCAGTTGTTTTTTGACCAAAAGCTTATAGATTTCTAAAATTTGAGATAGGGTGACTCAACTATGAATGAGTATTGGGAAAAGTTCACTCGCCTCCTCAAATGTATTCCATAATATCAACAGGATGAGAGGTTTGACATCTGAAAGTTCATCATGGGATTGAATACCCAGATTGGAGGTGAAGTTAATGTGCATGGTCCAACTACAATGGACCAGGTTTATGAGAAAGTTATTAAATAGAAACAGAAATTGAAATCCATGTCTGCATACATGGAAAGGAACCGTAAAAAGTATAATTGGTCCCAATCCTCCCAATCATTTAAGAAAAAGGGAAAAACGAAAGACTTTTCTAAGAAAAGTGATAAAGGGTCCAAGAACAATCAAAATGAATCTAAGGGTGAAAAGAAAGGCAATAATAACTCCAAGAAAAATGCAGATAATTTTGGGAAGCCTTATGAAAAGTGAGGACAGTGGGAGGGTGTTATTCATGTTGCGGTGATCATTATGCCAACCAATGTCCTAATAAGACACAGGGAACTCAGCCACGAGGAAATCCTTTACCCTCTCAGTAGGTAGCTTTTCATGAACACATACATGTAGCCCTGGATAATAGGCAAGCTGAATATCAAATCACTCCTATTGAAACCACATGTACTTTATTCAATTTTCCAATTTTAGTTTTGATAGATACTGGTACAACAGAATGTTCTATTTCTCCTAAATTTTTGAGTAAGATTTCTAGAAAAACTGGATACATGGCAAATCCTTGGTCATTTGAATATGCAAATTAGACCAGAGCTCAGGTAGAGCAATGCTTGTTTGAGGCTAAGGTTAAATTTCTAAGTTTCTCCACTGAAGTGAACCTTTATGTAGCCCCATTAGGCTCATATGATGTCATCCTTGGGATTAATTGATTATGGAGACATAGGGCTAAGGTAGATTGTTTTGCTAAAACAATAGAGTGTCTAGATGACCTTGGGAATAAAGTCTTTCTACAAGGTAACCCTAGAGAGGTTAAACTAAGATAAATATCTTCCCTACAGATGAAAAGAGCCCAAAGGAATGGATGCCAACTTTTTTCTATTAAAATGGAGGAAATAAATAGTATTAAGGAAACTAATTTCTAAGATTATTTGATGTTTTATGAATCTCAAAAGCTCCAAGGAGTTGAGAAGAGGGAATCCGTAGATTGGGAGAGATCAGATATGGATACATACCCTTTTCTTAGAGATTTTGAGGATGTATTTTCAGATGAGCTATTAGGATTTCCCCCTAAAAGAGATTTTGATTTCTCTATAGATATAATTCTAGGTTCGGAACCTATATCTAAAGCTCCATATAGAATGACCACAACTGAGTTAATGGAGCTAAAGGCTCAGTTGTAAGAATTACTTGATGAAGGATTGATAAGACCCAGTGTCTCACCCTAGGGAGCACCAGTAATTTTTGTAAAAAAGAAGGATGATACGTTGCACTTATGCATAGATTACTGTATGCTAAATAAAGCAACAATAAAGAGCAAGTATCCATTGCCCCACTTTGACGATATCTTTGGTCAAATGCAAGGGGCAACTGTGTTTTCTAAAATTGATCTTCGATCTGGGTACCATCAATTGCGGCTAAAAGATGAAGATATTCACAAGACAACTTTTAGGACAACGTATGGACATTATGAGTTTACTGTCTTTTCCTTTGGATTAGCAAACACACATGCATCGTTTATGAACTTAATGAACAATGTGTTCAGAGATTTCTTGGACAAGTTTGTCCTTGTTTTTCTTGATGATATTTTGATCTACAAGTTTGAGAGTGGGGAGGAAAACCTTCAACATTTAAGGATTGTTCTCCAAAGGTTGAGAGAGCATAAATTGTATGGAAAGCTCTCGAAGTGTACTTTCTTTCAAAAGGAACTACAATATTTGAGTCATATAATTTTAGCTAAGGGAATAGCTATGGACTCGGCCAAGATTAAAGTTATATTAGAATGGCCAGTACCTAGAAATGTACATGAGGTCCGAAGTTTTATGGGCCTAGCAGGGTATTATAGAAAATTTGTAGCAAACTTTTCAAAAATTGCTTATCCTATTACTTCTTTGCAAAGAAAGGGCAAAAGATTTGATTGGTCAGAAAATGCCAAGAGGCATTTAACCAACTAAAGGGAAGATTGACTACGACACCTATCTCCATACATTCTAATTTTAAGAATTAGGTATTAGAAAAGTAGATAAGGGAGATGAGTTTTACGAGTAGATAAAATAGGCTCTTTTGGAGAATCCCTAAGATCTGAAATATGATAGATTTTATCTTGAACCAAATGGGTTATTGAGGTATAAAGGAAGGATGTATGTTCCTAAATCTGAGGAGTTAAGGAATATCATGTGGAAAGAGGTTCATTCTACACCTTATTCAGGACATCCTAGAGTAACAAAGTTATTGGCTGATGTGAACCCTTTATATTTATCGAAAGGAATGAAGAGGGATGCTACAAGATTTGTGGTTGGATATCTAGAATGCCAGAGGGTGAAGGCAGAACACCATCACCCGGCAGGATTTTAATACCCTCATGAAATTCCAAAATGGAAATGGAAAATCATTAGCATGGATTTTGTGCAAGGACTTCCTATGTCTAGGAATAGGCATAATGCTATTCTAGTTGTGGTGGATAGACTCACCAAGGTAGTACATTTTATACCTAGGAACTTGATGGATGGGGCACCAGTCGTAGCCCACAAATTTGTCTAAGAAGTTTTTAGATTGCACGGTATTCCTGAGAAGATTATCTCAGATAGGGATGCCCGTATGACATCAAGGTTTTGGAAAACCTTATTCTCCTCACTTGGAACTTAGTTAAACATAAGCTTCGCTTATTATCCTGAGACAGATGGCCAAAATGAAAGGGTAAACCAAGTGTTGGAAGATCTACTGAGAATGTATTGCATGGATCAACAATACAAATGGGAGGATTATCTTCCTCTTGTGGAATTTGCTTATAATAATTCCTATCAATCTACGATCAAGATGGCTCCATTTGAAGCATTATATGGAAGAAGTGTTGAGCTCATATAAGCTAGGATAAGCTTGAAGATAGGATTAGCCTTGGTCTAGAAATGCTATAAAAAATGGAAGAACAAGTCCATCTAATTAAGAAAAGAGTAGCAGAAGCGAATGATAGACAAAAAAGTTATGCAGATGCTAAACACATCGCAAGGCATTTCTTAGTGGGAGAAAAGGTCCTTTTAAGTGTCAAACCCCAAAAGAGCTTCATTAAGTTTGGAAAGACGTCCAAACTAGCTCCTAGGTATGTGGGTCTTTTCAAAGTTCTCGAGGAGGTTAACCCAGTTGCATACAGGATTGCTCTACCACTAGCTCTTTCCATGATGCATAATGTTTTCCATGTCTCTTATTTGAAAAAGTATATTGTAGGAAATAATCATATTTCTATACTTGATTGGAATGCCATACAGGTGAAAGACCCAGGAGTGGTAATGATCGAGCCCATCAAGGTGCTCGAAACACGTAAGCTACACTTGCATAATAAAGAGATTCCTCAATGCAAGGTCCAGTGGGACCAATATGCAGAAGAGAATGCCACCTAGGAGAATTATGATGAAATCTATCAAAAATTTCCTCATCTCTTTTAAGTTTAATTTATGATGAACAAAAATATTTTTATGTTATGAACTTTGGATATATTAAATCATCGGGGATGATGATTCACATGGGGGGAGATATGTTACATCCCCAACTTTGATCATATTTAACTTTTACTTTTCATGTGACTAACTAGATAAGTAATCATAGGTTAATGATCTTTGATGTTTACAAAAAATGTCAAGATAAATCATTCATTATATGGATTATGATTAATGCTTAAATTAGACATGAGATTATATGTCAATGAGATTATTTTCATAGGATGATTAAAATTTGATGATGATACATTGATCATGGTTTGAATGATTGTGAGTGTAACTAGGAAAAGAGATTTCCAATACCAAGAAGGGAAGGAGATATCACCTGGGAGAAGGAAATAGATGTTGTGGAAAAGGTTAGATTGCCATTTGAGTATCAAAGTTGTTCTTTCATGAACCTATGCAAGATAGGGTAAGTTTTAGTCATCTCTCCTTGTTTAGTCAATTTTAATTCGACTATTGTCGTCATGTCGATTTAAGATCTCTCGATGTCACCTACGTTGATTTGACTAAGTAATGTTCTCAGAACATTAATATAGTTTCTAGTAACCATTGTTTGGTGCTGGAGTTTTCCTATATTTTATAATTATTTATTCCTATATTACGTTTTGTGTATATCATTTAATTATTTTTTTCCACCTATAGTGGTATCGAACATCCTTTGGATCCTAAGCCACTTCATGCTTGTATTTAGCTATACCTACATTCCATGAAGAGTGGAGTGAGTGGAAGATGTGTTTAAGCTTATCATAAGTATAACACTTTGCAGGATACTCTCGAATGGGAGGCATTGTAGTAAGTGATGTCAATATTCCCGTGAAGTGGTACGAGATAATAGAAACTATTTTTCCAACCTTCATTTCGAAGGTGGTTGTTTTGTGTTTTAAGAATGGTAAGAATGCATATGTTATGATTATTATTATTATTATGGGTAAGTGCAAGAAGATGGGGGGCCAAAAAGTGGCCAAATTAATTTCAAAAAAAAAAAGGTCAAAACGCGAGCGCGTTATGGCTTGGTAATGACGAGCCTTAGGCTCGTCAAAAACAAGCCATAACGCGATCGCGTTATTCTTTTCTTTGCATTTTTCCTTCTCCACAAAAGTTTGTGTTGTTTTTCATGTTTTAAATAACGCGAGCGCGTTATGTTAAACTTAAATTTTTTTATGTTTAAGGCTATTTATCATGTATGTATGTATGCCTATATGTATGTATGTATGTATGTATGTATGCCTATATGTATGTATGTATCTATGTATGCCTATATGTATGTATGTATAGTGTCGAGGGTAGAGGAGGGTAGAGATGGGAGTGAGCCAGATAGGGGAGGAGAGGGGTGGATAAGGATTGAGTGATTAAGGTTTAAGGTTAAGGGTTGAGCATTTAGGGATAGGATTTAGAGTTTAGGGATAAGGGATTAGCGTTTAGGACCTTGAGGGATTAGGGTTTAGGGTTGAGGCTTTAGGGATAGCGTTTAGGGTTAAGGGTCGAGGGATTAGGGTTAAGGTAGAGTGTTGAGGGTAGAGGGATTAGGGATAGGGTTTAGGGTTGAAAGTTTAGGGTTGAGGGATTAGGGTTTAAGGTATAGTTTAGTAGTTCTTGTGGATAGAGCCAGTAAACAATGGGAGATTATTTGCCTATTTCATAACAATATACCTCCCCCTTAAACCCCGAACCCTAATCCCTCAACCCTCAACCCTAATCCATCATCCCTCAACTCTAATCCCTCATCCCTAAACCCTAAATGCTATCCCTATTCCTAAACCCTCAACAGACTCGATACTATACCTTAAACCCTAATCCCTTATCCCTAAACCCTCCAACCCTATCCCTAATCCTTACACCCTCCACACTCTACTTTAACCCTAATCCCTTGAACCTCAACCCTATCCCTAAACCCTTGACCCTCGAACCTCAACCCTCGACATCAAACCCTAATCCCTCAACCCTTAACTCTGATCCCTCAACTCTCAACCCTAACCCTAAACCCTAAACACTAAACCCTCAACCCTCAACATCAAATCCTAATCCCTCAACCCTTCACTCTAATCCCTCAACCCTAAACCCTATCCCTAAACCCTCAACACTATACCTTAAACCCTAATCCCTCAACCCTAACCCTAAACCTTGTCCCTAAACCCTAATCCGTCAACCCTCAACCCTAATCCATCATCCGTCATCCCTTAACTCTAATCCCTCATCCTTAAACCCTAAACGCTATCCCTATTCCTAGACCCTCAACAGGCTCGATACTATACCTTAAACCCTAATCCCTCTACCCTTGACACTCTTATTTAACCCTAATCCGTTGACCATTAACCCTATCCCTCAACCTCAACCCTCAACCCTCAACCCTCAACTCTCAACATTAAACCCTAATTCATCAACCCTAAACCCTAATCCCTCAAACCTAAACCCTATCCCTAAACCATCAACCCTCAAAACTATACCTTAAACCCTAATCCCTATCCCTCAACCCTTAACCCTTAAAACTTAAACCCTATCCCTACACCCTCAACACTTGACACTATATCTTAAGCCTTAAACCCTCATCCTTAAAGCCTCAACCCTTAATCCTTAAACCTTCAACCCTAAACCCTATCCCTAGTCCCTCTACCCTCTACCCTTGACACTCTAACCCTAACCTTGACATTAAATGCTAATCTATCAACCCTAAACTCTAATCCTAAACCCTCAACCCTCAAAACTATAGCTTAAACCCTAATCCCTCAACCCTCAACCCTAATCCATCATCCCTCAACTCTAATCCCTCATCCCTAAACCCTAAATGCTATCCCTATTCCTAAACCCTCAACAGACTCGATACTATACCTTAAACCCTAATCCCTTATCTCTAAACCCTCCAACCCTATCCCTAATCCTTACACCCTCCACACTCTACTTTAACCCTAATCCCTTGAACCTCAACCCTATCCCTAAACCCTTGACCCTCAAACCTCAACCCTCAACGCTTGACGTCAAACCCTAATCCCTCAACCCTTAACTCTGATCCCTCAACTCTCAACCCTAACCCTAAACCCTAAACCCTAAACCCTCAACCCTCAACATCAAATCCTAATCCCTCAACCCTTCACTCTAATCCCTCAACCCTAAACCCTATCCCTAAACCCTCAACACTATACTTTAAACCCTAATCCCTCAACCTGAACCCTAAACCTTGTCCCTAAACCCTAACCCCTCAACCCTCTACCGTAATCCGTCATCCGTCATCCCTCAACTCTAATCCCTCATCCCTAAACCCTAAATGCTATCCCTATTCCTAGACCCTCAACAGGCTCAATACTATACCTTAAACCCTAATCCCTCTACCCTCGACACTCTTATTTAACCCTAATCCCTTGACCATTAACCCTATCCCTCAACCTCAACCCTCAACCGTCAACCCTCAACCCTCAACACTCAACTCTAAACATTAAACCCTAATTCATCAACCGTAAACCCTAATCCCTCAAACCTAAACCCTATCCCTAAATCATCAACCCTCAACACTATACCTTAAACCCTAATCCCTATCCCTTAACCCTTAAAACTTAAACCCTATCCCTATACCCTCAACACTTGACACTATATCTTAAGCCTTAAACCCTCATCCCTAAAGCCTCAACCCTCAATTCTTAAACCTTCAACCCTAAACCCTATCCCTAATCCCTCTACCCTCGACACTCTAACCCTAACCTTGACATTAAACACTAATCTGTCAACCCTAAACCCTAATCTGTCAACCCTAAACCCTCAACCCTCAACACTATACCTTAAACCCTAATCCATCAACCCTAAAACCTAATCCATCAACCCTCAACCCTAAACACTATTAATAAACCCTCAACCCTTGACACTATACCTTAAACCCTAATCCCTCAACCCTCAACCCTAATACCTCAACCCTCAACCCTAATCCCTCATCCCCAAACCCTAAACTCTATCCCTATTCCTAAACCCTCAACCCTCGATACTATACCTTAAACCCTAATCCCTTATCCCTAAACCCTAAACACTATCCCTCAACCCTTAACCCTTAAAAATTAAACCCTAAAACCTATCCATAAACCCTCGATGCTCAACACTATATTTTAAAACCCAATCCCTTAACCCTCAGCCATAAAGCCTCAACCCTCAATCGTTAAACTTTCAACCCTAAACCCTATCCCTAATCCCTCTACCCTCAACATTCTACTTTAACCCTAATTCCTTGACCATCAACCCTATCCCTAAACCCTCAACCCTCAACCCTCAACTCTCAACATTAAACCCTAATCTGTCAACCCTAAACCCTAATCCGTCAACCCTAAACCCTAATCCCTCAACCCTAAATCCTATCCCTAAACCCTAAACCCTCAACACTATACCTTAAACCATAATCCCTCAACCCTAAACCCTAACCCTTATCCCTAAACCCTGAACCCTCAACATCAAATCCTAATCCCTCAACCCTTCACTCTAATCCCTCAACCCTAAACCCTATCCCTAAACCATCAACACTATACCTTAAACCCTAATCCCTCAACCCGAACCCTAAACCTTATCCCTAAACCCTAATCCCTCAACCCTCAACCCTAATCTGTCACCCGTCATCCCTCAACTCTAATCCCTCATCCCTAAACCCTAAATGCTATCCCTATTCCTAGACCCTCAACAGGCTCGATAATATACCTTAAACCCTAATCCCTCTACCCTCGACACTCTTATTTAACCCTAATCCCTTGACCATTAACCCTATCCTTCAACCTCAACACTCAACTGTCAACCCTCAACCCTCAACACTATACCTTAAACCCTAATCCCTATCCCTTAACCCTTAAAACTTAAACCCTATCCCTATACCCTCAACACTTGACACTATATCTTAAGCCTTAAACCCTCATCCCTAAAGCCTCAACCCTCAATTCTTAAACCTTCAACCCTAAACCCTATCCCTAATCCCTCTACCCTCAACACTCTAACCCTAACCTTGACATTAAACACTAATCTATCAACCCTAAACCCTAATCTGTCAACCCTAAACCCTCAACCCTCAACACTATACCTTAAACCCTAATCCATCAACCCTAAAACCTAATCCATCAACCCTCAACCCTAAACACTATTAATAAACCCTCAACCCTTGACACTATACCTTAAACCCTAATCCCTCAACCCTCAACCCTAATACCTCAACCCTCAACCCTAATCCCTCATCCCCAAACCCTAAACTCTATCCCTATTCCTAAACCCTCAACCCTCGATATTATACCTTAAACCCTAATCCCTTATCCCTAAACCCTAAACACTATCCCTCAACCCTTAACCCTTAATAATTAAACCCTAAAACCTATCCATAAACCCTTGATGCTCAACCCTATATTTTAAACCCCAATCCCTTAACCCTCAACCATAAAACCTCAACCCTCAATCGTTAAACCTTCAACCCTAAACCCTATCCCTAATCCCTCTACCCTCAACACTCTACTTTAACCCTAATCCCTTGACCATCAACCCTATCCCTAAACCCTCAACCATCAACCCTATCCCTAAACCCTCAACCCTCAACCCTCAACTCTCAACATTAAACCCTAATCTGTCAACCCTAAACCCTAATCCGTCAACCCTAAACCCTAATCCCTCAACCCTAAATCATATCCCTAAACCCTAAACCCTCAACACTATACCTTAAACCATAATCCCTCAACCCTAAACCCTAAACCCTATCCCTAAACCCTCAACACTATACCTTAAACCCTAATCCCTCAACCCTAACCCTAAACCTTGTCCCTAAACCCTAATCCCTCAACCCTCAACCCTAATCTGTCATCCATCATCCCTCAACTCTAATCCCTCATCCCTAAACCCTAAATGCTATCCCTATTCCTAGACCCTCAACAGGCTTGATACTATACCTTAAACCCTAATCCCTCTACCCTCGACACTCTTATTTAACCCTAATCCCTTGACCATTAACCCTATCCCTCAACCTCAACCCTCAACCGTCAACTGTCAACCCTCAACACTCAACTCAAAACATTAAACCCTAATTCATCAACTGTAAACCCTAATCCCTCAAACCTAAACCCTATCCCTAAATCATCAACCCTCAACACTATACCTTAAACCCTAATCCCTATCCCTTAACCCTTAAAACTTAAACCCTATCCCTATACCCTCAACACTTGACACTATATCTTAAGCCTTAAACCCTCATCCCCAAAGCCTCAACCCTCAATTCTTAAACCTTCAACCCTAAACCCTATCCCTAATCCCTCTACCCTCGACACTCTAACCCTAACCTTGACATTAAACACTAATCTGTCAACCCTAAACCCTAATCTATCAACCCCAAACCCTCAACCCTCAACACTATACCTTAAACCCTAATCCATCAACCCTCAACCCTAAACACTATTAATAAACCCTCAACCCTTGACACTATACTTTAAACCCTAATCCCTCAACCCTCAACCCTAATACCTCAACCCTCAACCCTAATCCCTCATTCCTAAACCCTAAACTCTATCCCTATTCCTAAACCCTCAACCCTCGACACTATACCTTAAACCCTAATCCCTTATCCCTAAACCCTAAACACTATCCCTCAACCCTTAACCCTTAAAAATTAAACCCTAAAACCTATCCATAAACCCTTGATGCTCAACACTATATTTTAAACCCCAATCCCTTAACCCTCAGCGCTAAAGCCTCAACCCTCAATCGTTAAACCTTCAACCCTAAACCCTATCCCTAATCCCTCTACCCTCAACACTCTACTTTAACCCTAATCCCTTGACCATCAACCCTATCCCTAAACCCTCAACCCTCAACCCTCAACTCTCAACATTAAACCCTAATCTGTCAACCCTAAACCCTAATCCGTCAACCGTAAACCCTAATCCCTCAACCCTAAATCCTATCCCTAAACCCTCAACCCTCAACACTATACCTTAAACCATAATCCCTCAACCCTAAACCCTAAACCCTCAACCCTAAACCCTATCCCTAAACCCTCAACACTATACCTTAAACCCTAATCCCTCAACCCTAACCCTAAACCTTGTCCCTAAACCCTAATCCCTCAACCCTCTACCCTAATCCGTCATCTATCATCCCTCAACTTGAATCCCTCATCCCTAAACCCTAAACGCTATCCCTATTCCTAGACCCTCAATAGGCTCAATACTATACCTTAAACCCTAATCCCTCTACCCTCGACACTCTTATTTAACCCTAATCCCTTGACCATTAACCCTATCCCTCAACCTCAACCCTCAACCGTCAACTGTCAACCCTCAACACTCAACTCTAAACATTAAACCCTAATTCATCAACCGTAAACCCTAATCCCTCAAACCTAAACCCTATCCCTAAATCATCAACCCTCAACACTATACCTTAAACCCTAATCCCTATCCCTTAACCCTTAAAACTTAAACCCTATCCCTATACCCTCAACACTTGACACTATATCTTAAGCCTTAAACCCTCATCCCTAAAGCCTCAACCCTCAATTCTTAAACCTTCAACCCTAAACCCTATCCCTAATCCCTTTACCCTCGACACTCTAACCCTAACCTTGACATTAAACACTAATCCGCCAACCCTAAACCCTAATCTGTCAACCCTAAACCCTCAACACTCAACACTATACCTTAAACCCTAATCCATCAACCCTAAAACCTAATCCATCAACCCTCAACCCTAAACACTATTAATAAACCCTCAACCCTTGAAACTATACCTTAAACCCTAATCCCTCAACCCTCAACCCTAATACCTCAACCCTCAACCCTAATCCCTCATCCCTAAACCCTAAACTCTATCCCTATTCCTAAACCCTCAACCCTCGACACTATACCTTAAACCCTAATCCCTTATCCCTAAACCCTAAACACTATCCCTCAACCCTTAACCCTTAAAAATTAAACCCTAAAACCTATCCATAAACCCTCGATGCTCAACACTATATTTTAAACCCCAATCCCTTAACCCTCAACCCGAAAGCGTCAACCCTCAATCGTTAAACCTTCAACCCTAAACCCTATCCCTAATCCCTCTACCCTCAACACTCTACTTTAACCCTAATCCCTTGACCATCAACCCTATCCCTAAACCCTCAACCCTCAACTCTCAACATTAAACCCTAATCCGTCAACCCTAAACCCTAATCCGTCAACCCTAAACCCTAATCCCTCAACCCTAAATCATATCCCGAAACCCTTAACCCTCAACACTATACCTTAAACCATAATCCCTAAACCCTAATCCCTCAACCCTAAACCCTAAACCCAACAAAACTACTTTGCCTTATGTTAGGTTGTTAAACCCATCATTTTTGACACTCTTCTCTTAAAGATATTTGTGTTGCAAGAATATGTCAGAAAAATGGCTATGAACTTTTTTAATGTTAGTAATGTTATATGGCATGTTTTTCTGGCCCATTTGGGGTTCATTATGCCAATAGGTGTACACACTATGAGAAAAGCTTTGCATATGGTACATCCACAGTGAGTAATTAACAGTTGAAATCAGAAGGATGATCATTATGAGAAAAGCTTTGCATTGGGGTACATCTATGTTTCTTGCTGTGCACCCCGCACTTAGGGGAGGTATATTGTTATGGAACAAGCAAATAATCTCCCATTGTTTACTAGCTCTATCCACAAGAACTACTAAACTATACCTTAAACCCTAATCCCTCAACCCTAAACTTTCAACCCTAAACCCTATCCCTAATCCCTCTACCCTCAACAGTCTACCTTAACTCTAATCCCTCGGCCCTTAACCCTAAATGCTATCCCTAAAGCCTCAACCCTAAACCCTAATCCCTCAAGGTCCTAAACTCTAATCCCTTATCCCTAAGCTCCAAATCCTATCCCTAAATGCTCAACCCTTAACCTTAAACCTTAATCACTCAATCCTTATCCACCCCTCTCCTCCCCTATCTGGCTCACTCCCATCTCTACCCTCCTCTCCCGTCAACACTATACATACATACATATAGGCATACTTAGATACATACATACATATAGGCATACATAGATACATACATACATATAGGCATACATACATACATACATACATACATACATGCATACCTACATACATGATTAAAAGCCTTAAACATAAAAAAATTTAAGTTTAACATAACGCGCTCGCGTTATTTAAAACATGAAAAACAGCACAAACTTTTGTTGTAAAGGAAAAATGCAAAGAAAATAATAACGCGAGCGCATTATAACGCGAGCGCGTTATAACGAGAGCGCATTATAACGCGCTTGCGTTATGTCTTGCTTTGGGAATCCCAAGCCTTGGGCTTGGGATTTGCTTTGGATTTCCAACCCAAAGGCTTGGAGTGCCTTATGAACAGTAACAGACATGTTTTTCCATATTCTTCAAGATTTTAGATAATTTTGTTCGTGCTAACCCTCAGATTTGCACGTGTTTCAAGGTCAAACAAATCAAACACCTGGGTAATGTTAGGCTTTCTCTTAGCTATCTGACGATGTAATTTTTTTCACATTTTAACAATGTTAAGCCTTTCATCTTTAATTTTTTTTGTTTGTGTGTCCGTTTTTGGGCAAAAACCACTGTTTGGTCTTTTTTTCATTGTAAATTAACTATTCATTGAAATTTCAAAAAAATTACATATTTAGAAACTAGACTCCATTCTACAAATATTAAAAAAAGAAAAAAATGATTTTTGATTAGTTTTCAAAATTTAAAGGGGTAGCACGGCCAAAATTCTGTTTTTTAGGATGTGTCCACTTTGAAAATTACTAAAAAATTAAATATTCATCAAATAATTATTAGAAAAATCGGGCATAAACTACATGTTATTAGCTAATTTCTCACTGAAGCGATTTTAAAAATACCAAAAAAAAGTTGACCTTTTGAGGGAGCCACAAAACATGCTATGTTATGTTTTTTTGACAGAAACAACACCAATTTCTGTGGCTCCCTCTTTTGAACCCCTTAATCTATGCCATTTTCAAAAAATAATAGTAGTTTAGAAAGTAGACTCGGAGCACTACGAACATTGTTTTGGTTGCATCTCCAAATTTTGAGTGTAACTATGCTCAATTTCTCATCCAAGGCCAGTATTTCCTGATTTCAGAAAAAAAAGTGGCCACTTAAGACCCCTTTTTGGCCCCCCATCTTCCTGCACTTACCCTTATTATTATTGCTTAGACGGTGCTGGGAAGCAAGCTACATGGAAGTAAGTTCGCTGGAAAGAGCAGATAGTAATAATGATATCAACATACTATAACAAGCTATAACTTGGCGATAGTGCCTTTCAATCAGGTACAACGGTAAGATACCATTGTGTGGTATAAAGCTATGCAAATGTATAAATAGTTATTACTGTCGATAACCACACATTGAAATAGATCCATGATTGTGTTTATTTCATATGATAGCATTTGATTCAAATGTTTAAATAACTCTATTGAGGCCTTTGTGTTGTTATATGGAGCCTAATCAGACTCAGAGGCTAAATTTACCCCACTTTTATCGGCACGGTTTCCCCCCAAATTATTTAATAGGGTCAAGGGGCAGTGCCCCTTGCAGGGTCCATTTTATTATTTTATAAAGGAGTTGAGAGTTATTTTTTCTATTGGCCGACATAAAATAAACCCTATTTTGTAACCGACATAAGTCTTGATAAAAACGGCTAAGGGTCAGGGTTTCTGTTGATATTGTATTCTAGCATTTTGCAGCGGTATTGAGTTGTAAGGATTGCTGGTTGTAATCAGTTTGATTTGCTAGATAATAATATTGGACTCTCTATTGGTGGATGTAGCCCGAGTTTGGGTGAACCATGTTAAAAACTTGTCTCTCATTGTTATTATTTCTGTGTATTTTCATTACTCTGTTTAATCTTTATTTGCATTTAATTTTGATATCTTTTGCATGCAATCCCTAACACTTTAAGGCCGAATGTCTGAGAGTACTGTTGTAGCAGACTTATGTCCCTCGAAGTCGATAAGGCTGAGGATAGTAGACAAATATTATAATAGTTTAATAATGAGACTGTTAAGTCTCTAGAAATGGCTAACACTTTCTTTCATTCTTTATCTTGAGATTGTTAAGTCTCCAGACTGGGACGTTATCGAAAGATAATTATTGTCATGTTGAGTAAAGACAAGTGCATAGTTAAAACAAGTCAAGAGCCATGTATTTTTGAATGATAAGCCATTCATGAAAGTTACTGCTTTCAACAGTGCCAAGGTCACAATGGCTTTTGAGGCACATGAAGTAGGAATTATGATATTAAGATTGTTTACCAAAAAGTTGATATTTTACCTTCGGGTTTATTCTTTATATAAGAACGAGTAGTTTGACTCTTTATTATCTATGGAGAAAAACCAGCTTGATAATTGGTAACATTATTAGGTTGCACTGAATGCATGTTGAGCCTTGAATATCAAGGGAGTATGATAACTCATTTGTTTGTAATGTATTAGGAATATTTTCCTTATTATAATGGCAATACTTCAGGAATTAAGTATAGGGTGTTAAAACCCTTTCGAATTCTTTTAGACTAAAGGTCTATTTATTATTGTCAACTTATTGATACTATCGACTATAATAGGATGTATTATAATCAATAACAATTTGATGAAATACCTTGGTACAAGGTAAACATAAATTCTTAGACTAAAGATGGTCTTAAAAACTAAAACCATGAACCTTTAATTCTTTAAAAAGAAAGAACGGGAATAGAGTGATGTGAGTCACAAGTTCCCTGTTGCATAGGCAACAAGACAATTTTTGGAATGTACCCCTAAAACCAGAGTTAGAAGTCCAAGGTAGATGGACTAATGGTAAATATAATAAATCTTTACCATGACTAGAGAAGTTCAAACCATAAACACTGTAGGATGAGATAGCTTCTAAGTCAAGTTAGAGGTGTGTGAACATTCGACTACGTTCATTGTGAAACATCTATGTATATAAATCTTTGGCCAAAGTAATGCATCCGTCTCTGCATGCATTAGTCAGTTCACTATGATCCAGATGGCATAACCATCCAGTAGTGTCATACATAGTTAGAGTGGATTTATAGTTGTATTACCTATTGCAAGTATGTGCTAACCGGTGTTGTCATTGGTGTCAACTGTGTCTTCTAATATTGTTGATTGTTGCTTGATTGAGTTGTCATGATTAAAGTGATTTGAATGCCCTATAGAAGTACTGATGATGTTGGTTAAGTGCTCTTATTGCTAAATTTCCAAGTGCTTAAATTGAGAAATTTTCTCTCCAGAGGAAACAATGTGTTGTAGAGTATTCTGGCTTGCAGGATACTGTCTGAGTTTTTTCTCCGCATTTCTTCTGTGTTGAAGACCAGAGGATGAGATTTGGATATGTTTCAAAGAAGTGCTTAAAGATGCTAAATCTAGAATTTGGTGGTCCGGATCGCTGTGAAGTAGAAGTTATGTTCACTAGTTTGAAGACTATAATTGACATAGTTTCTAGGTTGTGCAGAGGTGTCTGGGAAAAAGTATTTTGCTCCGCATTTCTATGCAGAGTGGTTTTAGGTGATGCGGTTCTGGACATATGTTTATAAGGTACTTAGATATCTTCATTCCAAAGGATTTGAGATTTGGTGCTCTGGAAAGCAAGTTATTGAGTAGCAAAGCTTAGCAGTGTTGACTGTAAGATGTCTTCAAGTGAGATTTGTTGTCTTCAAGTGAAATTTGTTATAGATGGATTTGTTGGCTCCCAAGTGATTTTATGTTGTTTGTGGATGTCTCCAGAATGTGTTAAAGGCTTGTGCTTGATCCGCAAGCTATGATTGAGTTCTTGGAAGCGTGTGCCTAAATATTCTTTGTGTTTGCACAAGTTTGGCTGAGTTAGATGCTAACACTCTTTGCAGACGTGTTTTGTGGATTATAGAAATGCGTTGAAGTGTGTGAAGATGTATTTAGGTCTGAGCTAAGTTGTGAAGTGTTCTACTTTCATTCATTTGATTCGTAAGATTGTTTAGGTCCAGACCCAATTTAAATTATGTATGTTTGTCGACTTTGAAGGTTGTTTCAAATGTTGTAGAGTGTGTTGCTGACCTTGATGTATGTTCCAAGGTTGATGATTGGTATAAATAAGTGTAAAGAATTCGTGTAAGTGTATGAGGATGCGAAGATGAGGATGTGTGTGTTGTGAGGCTGTGAAAGGAGATAAATTGTGCTTCAATGGAACTGAACTTAGGCATGTGGTAGATGCTATTATATCAGTTCATGACAATGAGCCCTATTGGCAGTGAGCATTTCTTTGGACAGTGAGCCCTTTGGCAGTGAGCCTCTTTGTAATTCATTATTGATACTACTATATTGTGTGAGCTAATCCTCACTGTGGTTTTTCCCTTTTAGGGTTTTCTACATAAAAATATGGTGTCTTCTTGTGCATGGTGTTGATGTGATTAAGTTTTTGTTATCTCTTTTTCATGTTTAAATCATCATAACAGAATTAGGGTTTATGTGAATTGATGTGAATGTACTTATGTTTGTGAAGGCTTAAAGTTTTTGATACAACTAATTCACCTCCCCTCTCAGTTGTCTTGTGCATTCAACATGACCATGATGAGTTATGAAGGACACAACACTAGATACTCAGATGGCACACCAATTGGTTCTTTATATCTATTCCCCTCATGAAGGGTAGGGCCACTTCTAGGAAGGAAGTTGAGCGGGGGACTACCAGCCTGTGGTTGAAGGAAAAGCACTCTGATGATTCTCTTCTTCCCAAGCAGATGACAAGCTGAGACTTATGAAGACATATATCAATATTCCTGATGCAGTATTTTCTATTATATGACTTGATCTAGTCAAGAATCATGTGTAAAATTATCATTATTGCCTAGAGCAAAACATTGTGATTGTGAAGTGAAGGAATTCACTATTGTGTTATCTTTGAATATGATGCAAATTTTAGTTTTGAAATTATTTAGAATAGATATGCACTAATGCTTTGATTATGAATTGATTAAATTGTAAACAAATATGATTTTTTTGTGATCATGATCATTTACTTATTGGTAAATTGAGTTGTTAAGCAAGGTAATATGAGATGGTATGTTTCAATGAGACCATGCCCTTAGAGCACAATCATCTTATATCAATTCATAGCATCCCATTTTGTGGCTCATTTTTATACTTTTTCTTATAATTTGTTAATTGTTTTTTTTAATTTACGATTTATGACTTAGTTTCTCATTAAGATCTTTTCTAAATCATATCGAATGATTTTTTATATTTACTTAAATTATGATGTAAATTTGCATTTCTTAAAATGGTTATAAATTTTTTAAAGTATGTTGTGCACATTATGTTATATCTTTTGAAGTGGTTAAAATATTTGTTCCATACAATAATTAAGATCAAACACGTGTCTTTCAAAAAAAGGTCTCTATTACATCAAGTTTATTGACCATATACATAAATTGCCTCACTATTTAGTCCTTGGTGAAACACATACCTTGGTGGATAGTTTAAATACCTACTATAATAATCAAAGAGTGGTGTCACATGTTGGGAGTTATCTTTGATTTGTTTATCAATTATTGGTTGGACTATAGATTTGATTGTATATGTCTATGCAAATGTAAAGGTGAAAAGAACTAAAAACAATCACTAGACCTTGTTTATTCTTCATGCTTATGGGCTATCCGTTTGGAGTACTTAATTGCTAGACTAATGATTGGGAAGAAAAGGGATTCCTCTTATGTCTAGGTTCAAATACCTTCCCCATCAGTAGTTAGAGCTTGGTGGGAGTATCTTTTAGTTTGAGTTAAATAATATTTTGTATGTATAATGTATTTTGAGTAAGACCACTTAAATTGTGTATGTGGAGAATTGGTTCATTGCCCTAATTGTACTTATTGTAACTATTATTATGGGTTGTAGTACTTGTACCAATATACTATGGAATATAGAATGATGTATATTCATTGGTTGTACTATCTTTTGTACTTATGGAATTTTCTGATTAATGAAATTCATTTTATGATTACTTGTGTATATTTACATTCCTAGTTATGGGATATGTATGCAAATCATAGAAAAGTATTTAAAGAAAAATTTCTAGCCACTTTTTGAGGCATGTTACAACTTAGTCCCCAAATGCTCTTCCTATTAAGTGTCAAGCGAAAGAGATAAACCACAATCTCCCATTTCAAACTTCTTAAGATAACTCTAATTAAGCTTTGGTGATGTTTATGGGGCTCATACTTTTTGTGATATACAATGTGATTGCTTGGTAGACATTTCCACGTATTTGCAACATCAGTATTTTGTATGGCCTAAATACTAACCTATCTTGTAGCTAAGAAATTTGTAGATTTTTTAATAATAAAATTTGTTGATGGTGGTAATGTACTCCTCAAAACATGACTCAAGCACAAACGTAGATGAGTTAGATTTGATATAGCACATGAACCCTCTCTATGTTGATGGCGATCTCCAAGTCACTCTCACTCTCATGGCAAAATCCAATCGAGTGGAGGCATAACTCAAGGGCGGTTCTGTTCATGTGGAGGCAGAATGTCATGGAGAGTGGTTGGCTGGTCTTGGGGGGTGAAAGTTCAAGGTCATGTCACACTTTTATAAAGGAAACAACCAACACTAATGTAACTTTTTGACTTGAATCACTACAAAGTGATGTATATGTTTTGAATTTTAAAATGATGTAAACTAATAAAATGTAGATTTTTTAGTTTAGTTTATGTTTGTATTTAAAAAAAAATTAAAAAATTATTTAAATGTAGTATTTTATAAAATTGACACTATAATTTAGTTGTTGATAAAATGCCGAAAAAATAAGGTTGAATGGGACGTCACACTTTATATAGTAAATTTAATTTATTTTTCTTCTATATTTTTTGTGTACATAACTCAAAACTTTAGTGCATGGATTAATGTTTTTCCCAATTTGATAAATATATATTTTTAAATAAATCTTAGAAGTTGTGTGTAATGAAAACACAATTGTTTCAATGGGACGTCAACTTTTGTCTTGATTATTTATCCAAAATAGGAAAAAAAAAATTATCTTGACAATGAATCTCTCCTCTAGTGCGTCATATTTTATTCAAATTTTTTGATAAACTTTTCATATTTTGGGGTTGATGACCTACTTTTAGTAGAAATAAAAAATAAAATATAAAAACTAATTGAAATTTAAAAAATATATATATTTGCAAAGTAGACTTATAGATCTACAAAAGGGTATTTTTAGATTCTTTTAAAATGATTATTTCCACAAGTAAGATTTGTTAGAACATCAAGTTTTTAAAATAATTTTATTTTTTTTGGTAAATGAGCCCTAAAGTGATGCTACATATGTTTTTAGTGGATGGTTCCAATTGGAAAAGTTGTGGTCTTAAAGTTGTGGTCTCTATCTAATTTAGCTAGAATGAATCTAGATGGAACATAAGTTTCACCAAAATTGGCTTTTAGTTAGAAATACTTAAATTTGTTTATGCTGATAAGTTGGCCCAAAGTGTGACACAACTTTGAACTTTTACCCTAGGGCTTGGTCTATGTTAATGTTTGTTCTGTAATGGAGATAACCCTATGACTCAAAGGGTCACCAGTTGTCGATCTCTTGTTTTGATTCCTAAGGTTCCAATGCCTAGATGGATATCAATTTTGTTCATTGATGAATACAAAACATTGTAACCTTTCTTTCTTAACTTGTATAATTTGTTGTATGATGTTCACTTGTTAAGTATGAACCTAAGGGTGTGTTCTTGTTCTTCTGGTGTTTGTTGAGTGTGTTGTGGTCTTGGGTGTATTAACTCTATTTACTCAAGGATAGCTCTAATGCACTCACCTCTAACACTTGGGCACATTCATATGCTTGGATAAGAGAGAGTTGACTAAAGTTGACCAATGGTTACCCTTTTGTTTAACTTAAACTTTATGATGTGACCAAAGGTTTTCTATGACTTGACCTTGTGATAATATCAAGGAGTTTTTGACCATGTTTTAAAATTGACCTCATGAAAAAATTGAGGGTTTTGATTTTCTCTTTTCCTAATGTTTTTGTATTTTGATGTATGCAAACTAAATGAACGAAAAATAATTTTTTTGTTCTTTTTCCAAATGAATGATAAAATAATTTAATTAACTAAGAATTAAAATATGAATGCAATTTAACATGAATTTTCCCAAATGCAATCTAAGCTACATTTTTGTGTTTCTCGAGACAATTTTGAATCTAACTAGGAATTGAAAATACTTGAATGAAATCTAATCTATGAATTGCAATGAAACTAACTTAAACTATGCAAATCTAATCTACCTGAAATATTAAATCCTATAATGGAAATTGCAATACAATGATTACTTTCTCCAAGAGAAAAATGTGATTTAATTAGCTACGAAAAACATGAAAAGAACCTGGATCCTTTGGCGCATGAACTTCGTACTATCCTTATAAATCCTTGTATTTAACAACCTCTTTCTCCTCTATCATGAAATAAACCTTAAACAAAAATCTACATCTTAAATCACAAGGATAATATGTCACACAAGACAATGAACATATTAGGTCATTTGATTGAAAGTATAAATTGTTCTTGACATTTGTATCCAAGTTGGTAACAAGATAGAAAACTATTAAGACACTTGAGCTTGAGTAATAGTTGAGAAATGATGTATGCATCCTTGATTCATTGTTATTTCTAAAAAGGAAGAACCTAGGTTAATAAAGAAAACACACAATTAACCTAGGTTAATAGACTAGATGGATAAACCAGGCAATGATGATAAAAGGTATAATCAAGCAATTTGTTAAATATAGAAATAATTAGAGGACAAGATTGCCTAGCTCTATGATTGAAGAGTGAGTGTCATAAGGTGTTATCTCACATATGCTTGTGTCAATTTTAGAGGTTGTAGTCATCCTAGTTTGTGTACATGCCTTAGCATATAAACTTGTATGATTCAACATGTCTAATCCATGTGTGTGATAAAAGTATGAGTTTTAGAGTAGATAAGAAAGGGGGTTAAAGAAGATATGGTTGTTGACAAAAGAGCTCAATAATTCAATGGGGTTGTGTGATTAGTTAGTAGTCATGCACATCACTCAATAACCTAGGTGGAACTAGATATCCATTGTGAGGGTGGTTAGGTGGAATAATAGACTTGAAATTATTTTGTTTGGTCCTCAAAATCAAGATATTGAAGCACCAGAGGATGATTGGTAATAAACATTCTTGTGTTTTAATTTATCTTGAATATTTAGTTTGGTATTTGTTAATGTATGATATATTTGCTTAAATGGTCATATATGTGTCTATGGTCACTTGAATGAACTCTAACCACAAGTTGTCCAATAGATGGCCCTAAACTAAGTGGAACTATGTTAGTTCACACTAGCCTTATCATATAGTTATGCATCAAATGGTAGTGGAGCTCAGTGGCCTTTGAAGGATGATCTTCAAATTATTTTTAAGAAAGGGGGTGCACATATAGTTGTTGCTCAGAGAATTTCATAGTGTATTGTTATAATTTAGATCTTGAATATAATTAGATTATTAGTTGAGAACGCCTTTGTGAAGATCATGGTTGTATAATTAAGTTTTAAGAAAAGCTATCAGTAGGATTAATAATGTATTTGTGTCCTTGTATAATTTTTATATGTCGAATTGAACAAGGTTCCCTTGTTAAGAATCCTTGTATAATTCATAACTTAACATACAAGATAGTGGGTTGTTTATCATTCAACAAATAGTTACATTCTAAGTGCATGAGTTCCAAGGGTTCTGGGTAGGAAAGCAAGCCTAGAAGAACCTAGAGTATAAATTATTTAAGTAATAAGATACCATAGCAAAAAGAGTCTTAGAATGATACACCATGATATTATTTATTAATGTTTTTTTTAATGAATTTCTTTGTGAATTTTGTCTAAGTTGGATAATTTTAACCTATGATGATTACTAATGACTTAAGGCTTGTCTTGAAATACAAGATTCTTGGTGCTCAATTCAAAATATTTGGTACACAAATTGATGAGTTACAATCAATTTATTTGAAATGGTTGGTGGCGAAAAATCGAAGAAGAGTTTTGAACAAGGAGAACAAAGCCAAGTGGTTCTTTCATAAAGATAGATTCACACTTGAAATTATATTTACTAAACAAAAATAATTACAAAGATTTACAAGTCAAATAAACTAATAAACTAATGAATTTTAAAATTAGATAAAATAAATTAAATAAAATATTAATGTTATTGATGAACGGATGGTATCCAACCCTTCTTATTCATGGATGCCTTTGTGCCCGTTCCAATTGTTGATTCTCACCTTCCGTCCCGGGGGACAGGTGGCTATAGATGCGGACAACTATAGAGGGGTGGGGCCTGAACACCAACTTCACCTGCCTCGTATCACAAATAAAATGTCTCCTCGTATATGTAATCAACTCTATCTCATCAAGGCTTCAGTTATGGAAAGTCTATAAATGAAAAAGTCCATGTAATAAAGTCTACCAAAGTCGAAAGAAAGTAATTGATTATTAAATTTTTTGGCGAATCTTGTTTCGGTGCAAAAATATCAGATATTAAATATGGTTTTGCACGGTGAGGAGACGACTTCCATCCCACGGACACATTCAATAACATTATCGCCACCAAATTTACATCGGGGAAATATGTGGAGACCTCAAATATCTTTCTTAGAAAAGGAAACGCGACTAATTAAAACAAATCGTGATGCCAGTCCCCTCGCCACGGAAACAAAGGTGGCCCGCAGAATAATCATGGTGTCGTGCAACTAACCTCCAATTAAATATATGAAAATAATAGTAATTGAAAAAAATATACTAGTGAAAATTTAATAAGGAATCAATACATGTGCACATATACATGTGTAATAATACACTTCATATGTCACATCAAAAAACAATCAATCATATGGTGACACATAAGGTTATCATAAGGTAATCGGTAATAGGTGCCTTCATGCACATGTTTTAGTTTAACCTTTATTTAGGTGTTTTTGAACAAGTCAACGAAGATGTAGTTGATTAGACTATATCGTTGATACTTAGAACTCTAGAAAATAGCTTCAAGCTCTTAAGTCACATATAAAGAAACACACAAATTTTCATAAAAATCTGATGAACCATTTAAGAGCTTACAGTGTGCGAAGTTAGGGTTCGTGGGTACTTATTTATTTATTTTGTTTGCTCATATATTTCTTTATTCTTTATATATAAAATAAATTTATTTATTTATTTTGTTTGCTCATGCATGTTATTTTCTTTTTTTTGGTAAAGTAAATCAATACTTGTGTAACATTTACTATGCAAACATTTTGTGGCTTATGCCATGGTCTCATGTGGCTATATAAGTGGATTTTCTTTATATTTGAGTGGTCATGTGCAAATGTTAAATTATGTGTAAAGGATAATTTAAAATGTTTCCCTATTATAATGGAGCAGCTACAATTTAGTGATTGAAAATATGCTGTGAAAAAATAATCTTTATGGCCTTTAATCTAGCTACATTGAGGGATCTTTTTAATTCCTTCATCTTTCATCAATCTCCTTACCATTTGAATCTCACATCACTCGCCCACTTCTTCATGGATGTTCGAGAGAAGAACATACATCACATTATTTTTGGGATCATAAATACTCCTAAGCCTATATTAATATGTGATTTATAGCACCAAGAAAAAACATCCACACAACCACCACAAGTTTAACTGGCATCTTAATGATAAAGTTTAGGGTGTCCTCAAGATAGCCAACATGGGCAAGAAGGTCAACCATGCACACATAATGATCAATTGTAGGTGTAATACAATAAGGACCTTACTCATGTGATTAAAGTATGTGCAACCCTTATCCAGTAAACCTGCATGGTTGTATGCACATAGAACACAAGCAAAGCTTGTAATGTCAGGATATGTTTTAGAGTGCTTCATTAATTCAATGATTTTGAGAACATCCTTGCAAAATCTAAATTGTGCATATCTTGCAATCATTGCATTCCATGAGACCACATTTCCTTGAGGCATTATGTCAAATAGTTCATGTTCCTTGTCTATGCTTCCACATTTTCCATACATGCCTACTAGGTCATTTCCAACTATAATATTTGACAAAAAGCTACCTTCCATTATGCTTTGATGGATTCCCATACCCTATTCCAAAGCTCCCATTTTGGCACAGGAAAGGAGGATGTTGGCTTTACAATTGCTAATTTCATTTTCTTGAAAGTTTCTAAAGCCTTGTCAACAAATCCATTTTGTGCATATCCTACAATAATGGCATTCTATGAGACCACATTTCTTTGAGGCATTTTGTCAAATAGTTCACGTGCCTTGTCTACGCTTCCACATTTTGTATACATGTCTACCAAAGCAGTTACAACTATAACATTTGACAAAATTCCTCAATCCTTTATGCTTTGATGTATGTCCATACCTTGTTCCAAAGCTCCCACTTGGCAGAAGCTGGGAGGATGTTGGCAAAGGTTTATAGATTTACACCAACGAATTGCATTTGCTTGAAAGTTTCTAAAGCCTTTTCAATAAATCCATTTTGTGAATATCCCACAACAAGAGATTCCATTAGAACACATTTCATTGAGGCATTTTGTCAAACAGTTCATGTGCCTTGTCTACAATTCCATATTTTGCATAACCTGGAATCATGGCATTCCATGAGATGACACCTCTTTGAGCTATTGTATCAAACAATTCACATGTCTTGTCTATGCTTCCACATTTTGTATACATGTCTACTAGAGCATTTCTAACTACAACATTTGACAAAACTCCTCTCTCCTTTATGTTTTTGTGGATACCTATACCATGTTCCAAAGCTCCCATTTTGGAGCAGGCTAGTAGTATACTAGCAAATGTAAACCGATTGAGTTGGAGATCTGTTTATTGCATATGGTGAAACAGTGCGATTGCCTCGTGAGGACACCAATGTTTTTTGTATGTTGCAATAAACACATTCCATGAGAGGCTATCTCATTTTTTTTTGTGATCAAACACTTTATGGTCATCCACGAAACATTGAGTTTGAATTTGATTTGTTTATGGGTAGGAATCTAGTGGCTGACCACTGATCGTTAATGGCAATGAAATAGGGAAATGGAAATGACATTGCCTAAAGAACAGATTAAGCGAGCCCACATATGCCACCTAAACGATCAAAGCTTATAATGTATTGTTTAAGGCCCGCAAGAGAAGATCGTCTAACAACCAACTTCCCCTACCTCATATCATATAAGGTCACATATATAATGTATCTTCTCTTCGGACATGTAATCGCCCATATGGTTATAGTTCCACTTACATCGGAAGATAGTCTCGTCCCGCTAGGTTTGCCCCTACCTATATGCCCGGGGTGGTCGTCTCTCCGCTTTCAATGCTTGATGAACAAATATAGCCTACTGGTTGATAAGCTGAGGGTCAAGTGTCCAATTTTCTTCGAGTCCAAGCGAGTGTCCAAAACCTGTTTTAGCGAATAGGTCGAGTGCCTGCCTAAAGAACACGTGGGAGAGGTAAGATTCGAACACTCTCAAGGATCTATAGAACTCTATCTCATCAAGTGAAAAGGCTATAAATGGTGAAGTCTATGTAATAAAGTCTACAGTTGTGGAACGGTTATAAATGAGAGTCGTATGTAGAAATGTCTAACTAAGGGAGAGAGAAACTAGGTGATGATTATTAATTTTTTCACGAATCTTCCTTCGGTGGAAAAATATTATATTAAGTTTTACAGTTGGAACATCATATTGAAAGAGTCCACATTCATAGCCAAAGTAAATGTCTTTACTACCCATCTCAAAAGTTCCGCAAGCTCTAAATGACATAACTTTTCGCTTTAAATAAATGATCGATCCCTCTCCCAAAGAGAATGAAGAAAAAACTCGATGAAGCAGGTACTGCCAGCGGGCTTCTTGATCTACGCCATACTGTGGGTGGCATGTCTGTGTGCTGGAGAGCTCAAGAAGAAAGTGCCTCTTGTTGTTCTCAAGATCGTCGGTCTCGTCAAGGTCCTTTGCTAACAACTTCTTTTCATAAATGTTTCGTTTCTTCATCATAAAAGGGGAATTACGACATAAATATAATTGACATGCAGAAGCTCCATGGGACCGGCGCCAGGAATTTTCTAGTGGTTGGGGTCCCACCGCAAGGATGCAGCCCATTTTATTTGACAGTGTTGAACGGAAGCAAAGACGAGTTTAACTGCCTGGCGGAGGTGAACGAAATCCATCGCCTACACGAGACCAAGCTAAAGATGGCACTGCGAGACCTACGCGAACAGCTGCGGGATTCCAACATAATGTTTGCGGACTATTACAGGGCGTTCATGAGCGTAATGAAACATCCTGCAAGATACGGTGGGTAAGAAATTGGTAATGTTTGATGGCTTGTATTGATTGAGTTGAGTTGGCGTGGCAAAGCTAATTTATTTGAACAGGAATGAAAGTGAGAAACGTTGCGTGCTGCGGCGGGGGCGGAAAGTACAACTACAATCCTGCAGCTGTTTGCGGAACGAGGTCTTCAAGGCGATGTTCAGTGCCGAAAAGTTACGTGTACTGGGATGATTTCCATCCAACTGATATGCTTAACAAAATAATCACCGCTAAATTTGCGTCGGGGAAGTATGTTGAACCTCCAAACGCCTCGCTTGGCTGTTCCTGACCACCAACCTTGTTGACAATGACAAGGGGGATGGAGGCCTCAAATATCTTTAAAACAAATCGACATGCCAGGTCCCCTCGCCATGGAAACAAAGGCGGTCCACCGAATAATTATTTAACATAAAATATTCTCTATATTTATATTACTCATGCACGTTATTTTCACGTCGTCTAGTCGTGGAAATTGTTGTAAAGCAAGTCAATGTTTTACCTATCAAACGTTCACTATGCAAACATTTTGTGGGTTAGAGCACAATTATTAGTACCTTCCGCTAGGACTATTGCAATGAGTTCACACTTATCTAGTTATTAATCTATTGATTGTAAACCAATCAAAAGTTAGGATTATTTTTCTTGTCGGACAAATTTGATTTAAATTTGTACTTTTTCTATGCCAACATGATAAATTTTTAACAAAAAATATTGAAAAATGATTTATCTATATTGTCATTGGCTTAAAAAAAAGACCTCTTCTTTGCAGATTGTCAAAGAGTACAACAAAAAGCTATAAATGTGGAGAGAATTTTGGTTTGAGGGGAGGATGTGGCAAGTAAACAAATTATGATCACAAATTTTGTCTCCCACTAGTTAAGTCATGCCTAAATGGAAGGCTAAAATTATGAGAGGGAAGAATCATCAGTTTTTATGAATTTAATTTTTTGCTTCTTTAGCTAAAGGTAAAAGTTACTTTTTGTCAAAGGGACAAAGTTATAATATTAATAATACTATATTTTGGGTTCTACACATTTTATTTTATGAAAGTAGATTATTTTTGGGATTTTAATTTTATTTACTCAAGTGTTGAAAAATGTAGTATTTCAATTTTATTTACTCAAAAGTTAAAAATCTACAGTATCATGAAAAATATTTTGCCATGTTATTACATTTTTTATTTTATTCTTCAAATATACAATATTTTAATGTATTTTATGTGAGCATTATAGTGCTTAAAATTTTTCGTATAAATTTAGTTTTGGAAATATAATAGTTACAAATTTGAAATGTAGAAAAAATTATTACTAAACCACAATATTAGATTAATTAAAATAATTAATATCATGTTCTTTAAAAGTACTTACTATTATTACTTAAACAAAAAATTAAGTGACTAAGTATAAGATAATATATTGTAGTGATCTAAATATGAATATATTGTATAATTATTCTTCAAACTTACAATATTTTAATGCATTTTAAATTGTAATAGTATTCAATATTATTACATTTTAATATCTTAGGCAGACATTTCAAATCTCTCCACACCCAACTAGGATTAGGGTTCTACACATTTTATTTTATGAAATTAGATTATTTTTGAGATTTCAATTTTATTTATTCAAGAGGAAAAATTTAGGATTTAAATTTTATTTAGTCAAAAGTTAAAAATCTACAGTATCATGAAAAATATTTCGCTATGTTATTATATTTTTTATTTTATTCTTCAAACTTACAGTATTTTAATGCATTTTAAATAATAAAAGTATTAGTATTATTACATTTTAATATCTTAAGGAGAGATTTCAAATCTCTATACACTCAACTAGGGCCAGGACTCTCCACATAAATACAAATATATAGGCTTTGTAAAGTTTAGTTTTATAGTTAAGGAAATATTTTAGTGCTATTTTATTTTTACCAAATTAGATTATTTTTGAGATTTCAATTTTATTTACCCAAAACATTTCAAAACGAGTTCACATAAATTTTTCCTTATAAATTTAGTTCTAGAAATATAATAGTTATAAATTTGAAATGATAAACAATTCTTTATCTTTAGAAAAAATTATTACTAAACCACAATTTTAGATTAATTAAAATAATTAATATCATGTTCTCTAAAAGTATTTTCTATTATTACTTAAACAAAAAATTCTCCAATATTTAATGTATTTGACAGTTTATAATTTGTTTTTAATCTATATTTGGTAAAGCCTTTGAAGTTGTTCATTAAAAGTTAGTTATCTTTGTGGAATAAGGGGATTATTTAAAACAAATGGTTATTGACAGAGAGATAAACTGTTGTGAGCTTTGTTTATGGTTGTTTACTCGTAGTTCTCTATTTCTCTGTTTAGTGGTTCTAATAAACTATTTCTTTAATATGTTTTGCTAAATTTAGCACTATTTAATTTGTTTATTTGGTGACAAAAGCAAATAAATTTGTTTTGTCTTGCAGGAGTATAATCTATACCAAATAATGAAAGAGAGGAATACTCCTTTTTCTGAAACTAAAATAATCAATTTTTTCTATTGAGCAATATAGGCAGTTTTTCTTTATTTACTCAAAGTGAATATTTAAAAATGGCTGAATGACTTCTATTTTTTTATCAGAGAACTTATTGGTAACAAATGACATTATAAAAATTGCAGATTTTGGGCTGGCAAGGGAAGTTCTTTCCTATCCACCTTACACAGATTATGTTTCAACCAGATGGTAAATCTATTTTATATTTTTATTTTCAATTGAACATAACTTCAATTAATTAACAATTGCATCTTGTCTAGAAGTAATGATCTCATAGATAATTCACATCTTTTTCTGTGATAGGTATCAAGCCCCAAAAGTCTTACTACAATCTCCAGCATACACTACTGCAATTGGCACGTCTAAGCACCCACCTCATTTTGTCTATTTTTCTAGGGCTATTTTTAGTTCTTAATTACTTGAAAATCTTTGGCCTTGGAATTTATTTTTGTGTTGTGAAATTTAGAATTCTAAATAGAAGGTTCCATGCATACATATTTAGTTTGCAATATTTTCTAAGCAAGCCTTTTTCCTATCTTTCTAATGAAAATGTAGTCTAAATGTTAGGATTTGGGAACCACCTTTAGGCTAATTGTATTTAGTCAAATGTGAAGACAAAAATTATTAAACCAACATTTTTCTATCATTTGTTTGAGAATTGTATGTTTGCTCACTTCAAGTTATGGTGACCCCATGTATTGTTATTTTCATCTTTCTAAGGATGTTGCCTTGAATGAATTTCATTTATGTTTATGAAATTGAGGCCGTTATTATTCTTTTGTAGACATGTGGGCAATTGGGGCAATACTGGTAGAACTTTTCACATTGCAGCCACTCTTTCCAGGAGAAAGGTGAATATCCTAGAAGTTTTCTACTTCTACACGGATTTGTATTCTCCCCATTTTACCAGTCTTTCAGTGTGCAAGTTTGAATACTTCCATGCAGCTCTCTCAATAAAAGATCTAACCCTTGCAGTGAAATGATTTGCAGTGAACTGGATGAAATCTACAAAATCTGTGTTGTGCTTGGCACCCCAAACCATGATACTTGTTTTATATTAGCTACTTCATTTTTTCATATTAAAATGATAATTATTTTGGAGCTTATTCTCTTAAAATCTTTGTAATACTTTTATCATCATATTATGTTAAGTTAAAAAATTATAGATTCAACCAATTTGAATACTAAATTTGAACTTTTCCTATGTCAAGATGATAAAATTTTAACAAAAAATCATTGAAAAATGATTTATCTCTATTGTCATTGGTTAAAAAAAATGACCTCTTCTCTGCGAATTGTTAGAGAGTGCAACAAACACCTATAAAAAAATTATGAACACTAATCTTACCTCCCACACACTAGTTAAGTCATGCCTAAATGGACGGCGATAATTCTAAGAGTGAAAAATCATCAGTTTTTTAGCATTTATTTTTTTACTTCATAACCTAAACTTCAAAATTACTTTTTGTCAAAGGTACAAAATCGTTATTATTTATAGTTATAATATTAATAATACTATTAATAATATTATTCATATCCATTATGAACACTTTTCATATATTATCTTAATTGATATTATAATAATATTGTATAATAATATAATAATAAGCATAAACATAAATATAATATAATATAACAATATAATAAAAAACAAAAATATAATATAATACTATATAAAAATATCATAATATTAGAATAATGTAATAATATAAATATATTATAATGAGCGAAAAATGTAGATTGAAAAGCGCAAAAAAAAAGTAGAGCAGAGAGCGCGAAATTGAATTAGAATTCACAGAAAATAAAGAAGCAAAAAAATTGGCAGTAACAGATGGTTCATCAAAGGTAGGGCAAAATTTGGAAGAGACAGATGGTTCATCAAAGGTAGGGCAAAATTTGGAAGAGTGGACAGATGAAGTAGATAAAGAAATTCCTCTGAAAAAGATTCAAGAAAGAGCGACAATAGAACCGTGGAGAAATCTTACAAGGAGTCATAGGAGAAATTTTCAAAATGAAAGACCAAAGGGTTTCAATCCTTTCCGGAGGCAGAAAAGATAGAATAATTAAAATTGGTGGAAGGATCAAGGCTGCTCTCAATGGAGAAGAGGCAATCATGGAGAGGGAGGTATCGGTAAAAACGTCGCAAAGGAGATGGAAGCTAGGGTTCCAGAAGGAAATAAAAAAAATATGGTTTTAGGAGACAAGATTCTTGAACCCTCAATAGTTTGGCTAAAAAATTTAGGGCTCATTGGCAAATGGTTCGGAGCTAATTTGGATTGGGAAGAACTCAAGATTTGGTGGAAGCAAAAATGGGGAAAAGATTTGTCTTTGAAACCTTTATCGAATAATTGTTTCATCGTCATTTGCCCTTCAAGAGAGATTAGGTCAAAGATTTTGGATGGAATTTGGCTTATGGAAGGGTTTGGATTTTACCTTTGTGAGTGGAAAATTGGTTTCTATCCCAAAAAACAAAAACTGAAATATGTTCAAGATTGGTATAGGCTGCCCAATCTTCCTCTCAAATTCTGGGATCAGTCTATTTTGGAAAACATCAGTAATCATCTAGGGAAATTTGTCTGCGTGGAAGAATGGTAGGATCAGAAGAAGGGGTCTTATGTTAGGATCTATGTTGAAAGTAATATCGATGATGCTTGTTGGAGGGAGATTGAAATTTTTATGGATTGGGGAATTTTGAGCCAACTTTTAATCCTAGATCCGAAGCCTCAAGGAAGGTGGATAGGAATGCTTGGTTGGAGATCTTGGGGATGCCCGCAAGCCAAGGGAAAAGAAAAATTAGTAGAAGAAAATAATGAAAAACATGAAGAAGTGTGTCATGGAGAAACTCTCAAGAAGGGGCCGAAGGAAGAAATTAAGGCAAGCATGGGGAAAGATTTACAAAACCCTTGGAATCCACTTTTGGATCAACAAAGGGAGCAGGAAGAAGGAGATCTTAACTTAGATCCAAAGGCGTCAATTGAGCCAGAGAAAGAAGATTTGAACCCCCCAAGGCTGGAAGAGGAGGTAACTCTGGAACAAAATTTAAACAACAAAATTTTAGACCATAGCAGCAATCAGGCCAAACATGCTTAAGGAGGATTTTGATTCTTTAATAGAGGTTGGTAGTGAGCTCAAAGATTAGATGAAAGAAGCAAAAAAGGAACTAGATCTTCAAGGTGGGGAGAAGGAAATCACTTCTTTTCCTTTCACTGTCCCAGAGAAAATAGGAATGGTGTCCTTGAATTAAGAGTAGTTGGGTCTAGGCCTAAAGGAGGCCTCTAAATCCTCTCCAAACTATGGAGAGCACAGGTCTAGGGGGTACATTTTGAACAAGGAGAAACTTAAATGGGATGGCGAAGCCAGTGGTCAGCTGAAGCTGTATGATTTATTGAAAGTAGGGAAGGGGGTCCCCTTCTTGAAGAGCAATGAAAACTTTGTCTTGGAATGTTAGGGGCGTGAATGGCCCTAACAAAAATTGCCTACTTAGGCATTATTTGTGTTCATATCAACCGGACATTTGTTTACTTCAGGAAACCAAGCTGGAAGACAAGGAAAACCAAAAATTTTCTAAAAGCTTTAGGCAGTGGAAAATGCTCAGTGTCAATGCAACTGGCCCATCTAGAGGATTATTGACTCTATGGAGACCCCAAGCAGCTTTGATTGAAGATTTTGCCTCGAGTAAGGGGTGGATCACTTCTAAGGTACGAAGCTTAGCCTCAAATTTATGTTTTTTATTAATAAATGTATATGGTCCAAATTCTTATTTGCAGAAAAGAGAACTCTGGGCTGAATTGGATCCTATTCTCAATAGCAACCCTTGGGATTTTATTATTCTGGGTGGAGATTTTAATGCCATCCTCAGGGCCAAAGATAAGATGGGTGGGGTAGGAAGAAAACAACAATCTTAGGTGGACTTTGAGAGCTTTGTGGAATGGAATGAGTTGATAGATATTCATTTGGGCAATGGGAGTTTCACCTGGACAAATAGAAGGGCAGGTTTTTGTAACATTGTAGAAAAACTGGATAGGTTTTTGCTTAAAGGAGACCTTAGTAAGTTTCCTTTCAATCTAGAAAGTAAAATTTTGGCTCTTTCAGGATCAAATCATTTCCCAAAATCATTAGAAGTTTTGGGAGAAAGAAGGCTGATTAGATGCCCCTTTAAATTCAAAAATATTTGGTTTAAGGATCCCTCTTTTATGGACTTGGTTAAAGAATGGTGGACCAACTGCAATCCAGGAGGTGTGGGATTATTCAATATCACAACCAAACTGAAATTGATCAAAGCCAATATGAGACAATGGAACAAAGATCATTTCAAGAACATCTTTGAATCCAAGAGGCGAATAGAGGAGGATATTCAACTCCTTAACAATAAAATCATAAAAGAAGGGATGGACAACACTTCATATTTCCAGGAGAAAGTTCTGATGGGTAAACTAGAAGACATCCTAGCTAAAGAAGAAATCTTTTGGCGGTAAAAGTCTCGTGAACTTTGGCTTAAAGAGGGCGACAGGAACACGAAGTTTTTTCATAATTCCACAAAAGTAAGGAGGAATATTAATAGGATTACAGCTATAAAGGATAGAGAAGGCCGAATAACAGAAGATTTAGTAGAAATTAACAAAGTAGCAGTGGACTATTTCTAGAACCTTCTCAATGAGGAAGAAGGGTCAACCTTTTTGGCTCAACAAAAGTTCTTAGAGAATATTTCAAAGTTGGTCTCAGATGAGCAAAATCAAATGTTGAACAATAAATTCTCAGAGGTAGAAATTAAGGAAGCACTGGCACAACTAGCTCCAGATAAGGCCCTTGGGCCAGATGGATTACCAGCTGCCTTCTTTCAAAGATGTTGGGATATTGTGGGGAAAGAATTGACTGAGGCTTTTGAAGACTCTAGAAAGTCAGGTACGATCCTCAAGGAGATGAATAATACTTTCATAGCTCTGATTCCCAAAAAAGAAAAGCCTAAAACTTTCAAAGAATACAGACCAATCTCCCTTTGCAACACAGTTTACAAAATCCTTGCTAAAGTAGTGGCCAACAAAATCAAAAAGATTCTCCTAGATATTATTGCAGAAGAGCAAATGGGTTTTGTGCTAGGAAGGTCAATCTTGGATGGGGTAATTATAGCTCAAGAGGCCATTCATTCAGTACAAAGAAAAAAGCATCCCTCCATGTTAATCAAATTGGATATTCGAAAGGCGTATGATAAAGTGAATTGGAGATTCCTTTTCAAAGTTTTGGAAGCTTTTGGTTTCGATACGCCCTAGCTTAATTGGATCTTTGAATGGGTTTCAAGTTTGAAATTCTCAATTCTTGTCAATAGCTCGCCAGAAGATTTTTTCAATGTTTCCAGAGGGCTCAGGCAAGGTGATCCACTCTCCCCATTTTTGTTTATTATAATGGCGAAAGATTTGGGGAGATTTATGGCTAAGGCTTGCATAGAGGGCCAAATTTCAGGAATTCAAATCACTAGAACTATGCCTAGATTTTCTCATCAGCAATTCATGGATGATACCCTTCTATTTGGGTCTGCAGTTGAAGGGGAGGCTAAAAAATTTAGAGAAATTTTGGATCTCTATTCAAAAGCTTCAGGGCAAGAAGTAAGCAAAGAAAAATCAGAGGTTTTCTTTTTCAACTCTTTTCCAGGAAGGAAAGAAAGAATTCTAAGAATATTAAATTTTAAGAAAGGTTCTCTGCCATATAAATATCTTGGGCTGCCCTTGGTAAAAGGGATTCACCCTAGAAATACATGGGATGCCTTGCTCAAAAGGGTAAAATCTAAGCTAGAATCTTGGAAAAGTAAATGGTTGTCCTAGGCAGGGAGATTAACTCTGATAAAATCAGTACTTTCCGCTATTCCTACATATATGATGTCCTATTTGCCTTTAGTCAGCAAGACCAATAAAGATCTTACACATAAAATGAGAGTTTTTTTGGTAGGGTTCTTCAGAACAGTTCAAGTACCCCCTCATCAAGTGGGACCAGGTTTGTGATCAGAAAGAAAGAGATGGGACTGGTGTTAAAGATCTCCTTTTGCAAAATAAGGCTTTAGGAGCCAAACTAGCATGGTTGATATATGCCAAACCAGAATTGAAATGGGTCAGGCTACTAAAAGCAAAATACCTGGATGAGGAGCATAACAGTATTTTCTCTTCAAGAGAATTGCTGGATGGATCTAGGATATGGAACTTCATTAAAAGATGTCAAAGTTTAATCAGTAATCATCTCTCTTGGGAAATTAGGTATGGCAGAGATGCGAGGTTTTGGGAAGATTCTTGGGAAGGATTCCTAGCTTTAGCAGGTAAAGAAGAATTAGCTCCAGTGCTGAGAATAACAAAGCAGTTGTGGGGTGATAGAGTCAGGGACTATCTTTCTTTTCTGACAGACGAGGATTCGGACTATCCCAAATGGAAAAATGTAAGAAACCTAGGCCTTAGCAATAGGGAAGTAGAAGTTTACGAAAAAATTATGGCAAATCATCTGATTTGCTTCAGGGAAGGAAGGGATGTACTCAGATGGTGTGCTTCTCCCTCCGGACAGTACACAGTCAAAGATGGTTATAAGGTGCTCAAAGGAGTAGATGTTGTGGATGGAAAGATTCCTATTAAGTTATGTTGGAACAAGCAATGCCTACCCAAAGCAGGGATCTTTACATGGTTGGTTGTTCAGGGAAGAGCTCTCACAGCTGACAGGCTCAAAAGATTGGGTTTTGAAGGACCCTCTAGGTGTATCCTCTGTAAAGAAGCAGAGGAAGATGGTAATCATTTATTCCTTCAATGTCCTTTTGTCTCAAGAGGCTGGTCTTGGTTGATGAATAAGCTGGGATGGTTTTCTACCCCCCCATGGAACCTTTTGGACTGGCTTTCAGCTTGGCCCATTTTAAACCAAAAGGTAATGTTCAGAGGTCTATGGATCTCAAACCCCTTTATTTTAATCTGGGAAATGTGGAAGGAACGCAACAAGAGAAAGAAATGCCAATCCTTTCCTTGCTTAGAAAAATAGAGTCAAGCATAGTTGAAACAGTGAACTCCAGATTGATAGATCGAGGGCATGCACTTCAATCCTTCACAGAATGGGATACAGAAATGACAAAAAGATGGATAGGACTTAAACCTGTCCAAATTACCAAGCCAGGTGGTCTATCAACATTGGAGGCCAGGAAGAATACTATTTGGATCCCTCCGGAAGAAGGATGGTTCAAATTAAACTTTGACGGGACTTCAAAAGGAAACTCGGGGCCCTATTGAGCAGGTTGTATAGTTTGAAACTCAAAAGGGCAAGCGGTGGGAAAGCTAGTAGCTCCTCTTCTCCTAGGACCCAAGAACGATGCAGAAATTCAGGCTCTCATCTTAGGTCTTAGCCTGTGTAAAGAAATTCAAATAAAAAATTTAGCTATTGAAGGAGATTCTTTGTTGGTGATCAATGAGTTAAGATCCAAAAAACTTACTAATTGGAGACTTCAGGCCAAATTAGAGATGGCTTTAAAGCTGATAGAAGATTTTGACAGGATAACTATCAATCATATTCTCAAAGAAGGAAATAAAGAGGCGGACAACTTGTCAAATTCAGGTGCTAATGGGGTGGCAATTAAAGAAATCTATTTTCCAATGATAGAGGGATAACTTAATCAAATATTTTCTTAGTGGGTGGAAGGGAGGGAGCCTTGCCACCTCATCAATATAGGTGGCAAGGCTGGGGCCATGCTTGCAGACAGTTGAAAAATTGAGTTTCTCCTAATGATTATGACAATGGGGTTTAGGTTGGTGTTGAGCTGGCATCAGGAATTCGAGAGACTTCCCCTTGATTCGTGTTTAAAGAAGGTGTCAAGGTAAAGATAAAACTATTTTCATTCCCCGCCAGCTTCAATGCCCCATAGGTTTACAATAATCTTTTCTACGGAAGCTATCCGCTGTGGGGGAATGGAAATCCTAGTTTGGTTGATCAGTAGTAAGAGGCAAATGGCGTTTCTTGGTCCAGTTACAACTCTCTATCTTCAGCGAATGCTTTGTTGCTCAGACGAGCTAATTGTTGGTGTGATTAGGATGATTCTTGGAAGGAATTTCATGGAGAACAGAGAATGGTATTGTGTTGACATTGACATAACTTCAAGAGTGCTTGCAATGTTGCTGGAGTTGGAAATTGATAAGGCAAAGGCAGATAAAATTATGAAGGGTCTCTTCTTCTCTGAGCATCTGGGGGATTTAGAACTAACTCTGCAAGCAGCCAGCCTGGGTATTGGAATACCTATACTTAGAGACATGGATTCCCTTAGTGAGCCAGAGGCAATAGTGAAGCTTTACCCGTTCATTCTTGATCTCAAAGGTCCAGATCTCATGGTGGCAAAGGAGACAGCTCTGGTCGTGTTTAACTTCATCAAGAAGGTTCTAGGGTTTGTTGCAGAAGATGACTTCGAATGGGTGGCAAAATTCAACTTGCAGCTAATCAATTTCAATAAGGAGTAAGTTTTAGTGGATGCAGTTTTCACTATTTTGTTTTTTGTCTGTGTATATATCATCTTCATTTTGAGATATCCAAAGCTAGCTTTCATAAGAATACATAGCATAGACCTTGCGTGGTCTCATATAATCAACTCTCATAGAATACATAGTATAGACCCTGCATGGTCATTTTAGGTTTTCAGGGTGGTAGTTTGATTAAGGTTAAAGGAGGTTGCAGAACTATCAGCTTGCCAGCTTGGCAAAAGACAATGTATCTTTTTTGATTTTCAATATAGTCATATGATTACACATAAAAAAAGTATATAAATATATTATTATCATATTTATAATATAAACATTGTTTATTATCAATAAATAATTAATTATACTTTTTCATTAATATTTAAACTAATTTTTTTATAAATTATACTATAAATATTACAATTTTGTTATAATATTTAATTTGGCTTTAAAAAAAATTATTTGTTTAAAATTATTGGAATCCAATTTGTCTATACAACAAATATTTATTTTAAGAAGAAAATTAAGTCAAATATTATATCAATTAATATTATACTATATTATAATACTATAATATCAATTAAGATAATATATAAAGTGTTATAATAAATATTAATAATATAATTAATAGTATAACTATAAATAATAACTATTTTGTTGGTTTGACAAAAAATAATTAAAAAATTAAAACTAAAACACAGCTATAATTACAACTAAAACACATACTATAATTACAACACTACAAGGCAGGGACTCGCCACTACGTGGCACTTGTCTTATATAGCATTGTATTTTGTGGCTTATTTATTATTTTATAGTAATTCAAAGTAATCCTATTTTGTGGCTCATTTTTAATAGTTTGATTTGGTTATGTTAAATTTATTAGTTCCTGTCATAGAACTATATTGGATGGGTTGTTCTTAAAGTGTAATTAAACTCACTGCTCCCTGCAAATCATAAAGCATATTTCCATATAGTTAATGTGTAGTCTAAAGTTTATTAAACTCACTGCTCCCTGCAAATCATAAAGCATATTTCCATATAGTTAATGTGTAGTCTAAAGTTTTGCACGAGAGCATGCTTGAAGGATAAGGGCAGGTTTGGTGAATTGTTATTTGTCCAGATTGGTGGTTCCAGGATGCTAGAACAATTTAGGATTTAACAAGGCAAGAGAAGACGTAAATTTTGAGGTCAGAGGTAATGTCATCTATGGTTTTAGGATGCTAAATCTATCTAGCGGTTTGACAAGGAAAGAGAAGGTGTGCGAAGATGAGAAAAGGATAAGAGATGAAATAACATAAAATAATGCCTAAACAAAGTGTTATACCTTAGATTCTCCAAGCCTTTCACTCTCCTTGATAAGGTAGAGGAAAGAATGCACACAAAGAACTTTTCTAGCTATTCTCAAATGGATGAATGTGGATTGCTCTTTCGAAAACTAGCATAAAGGATTTAGCAAGGGATTGATTCGTGGCTAAAATTTGGCATAATTTGAATGCAAAATGGCTTGATGAAAAATGCTTGGGAGATGGCTTGTATTTATAGAGTCTTTGAGGGAATTTGGATCAATGGTGGAAATTCAAAGTTGAAATCTAAGGGTGGAGATGAAATGGTGAAGTGGAAGGCTAAGATTTTATCATAAAAAATAGATGGCTCACATTTCTTTTTGTTGGAGTAAATAACTAAATACCCTTTACCCATGCTTAAGTTTACTTAGGCATCCAACACAAATAATAAATTAGGTGCATATTAGATAATTAGTTGCATTTAGCATTCAGGTAGTTTTTACCTACCAGCTCCCGAACACACCTATATATTGTACATTTGTAAATATTTTTTACATCTCAATACATTTTTCATCCTCTGGTGAAATAGCTTTGCCTTCTCTCGTATTGTGGAGGATTTTTCTGCAAGTTTTGCTCCTGGGAGGTGGATTCAACACCAACATGGTATTAAATCTTTCAACCTGTGCCTCTTTTCGTTGAGAGTTTTCATCAGAGTCTGAGATCATTTATTTGGTGGAGTTTTTTTGGTTGATGTTTGAAATTTGTTAAATTTCAAAGTTGCCATTTTTGTCAATATTCTTCCTCAATCTTTGTCAGGCAAGTGTGCCTTTTGCCTTTTTTGTTGTTTGGCGTGAGCAGATTTGGCAGTTGCAGAGGAGGCATATTCACTAGTTCAGAGTTGATTGTTATCAAGATCTTTTTTATTGAAGGAATCATATCATTGCTGTTAATTGTTGTTAAGGGTACGCTGGAAGAAGGTCAGTGTTAATTCTATACCTGTCAAGTTGGATGGCCGTTACACCGATAAGAAAAATGGTGGAAGTATAATGTCTTAGAACAGGCGTTGTATTGCCATTGTTAAGCACAACACTTGGAAGAAAGATCACATGATAGTACACAAATTAAATCATGAAAGGATGCTAAATCATCTAAGGAAAAATAACAAAATTACACATCACGACGTATAGAAGAATGAAGATACATATAGAGGAATGACACAATGCATTCTTACTCCTTGTATCTTTGTTCTAATAAGGGTGTAAAGGGAGAACTAATAAACAACAACACATCACAATATGTCATCACGATACATACAAGTGTAATATAGATGAGAGGGAGAGACCACACTTGCGAGTCAGCCTACAACAAATTATCCTCCCCAACTTGATTATACAATGGATAGAAGAAAAGGTGCTCTAGGTACTACATCAAGCGTGGTGAGGAGTGCTAGAGCCAAACCTTGTTTGAAGTTGTTGAATTTTGTCACCCAAGACTGAGCATGTTGAAATGCACGAGACAACTGAGAGGGGGGGTGAATTAATTGTAGCAAATACTTAACTTCTTTCAAACATCAACACATTAACCACTTAATTATGATTTAACCATGAAAGCATATAATCAGAAGCTTGAACACATTCACACATGAGACACCAAATTTTAATGTGGAAAACCCTAAATAGGGAAAAACCATGGGGAGTGTTAGCTCACAATATAATATGTAGTAATAATACAAAAAATTAGAGACTCACTACCCAGGGCTCACTGCTCAAAATGCTCACTACAAAAGAAGGGGCTCACTGCCAGTGGGTGGCTCACTGCTAGAGTTGGTGAATTGAGATAGTAGCATCTACACTATGCCAAGGTTCAGTTCCATTGAAGCGCAATAAATTTCCTCTGCTCTGCTCTACTTTTTCTCTTCGCACTTATCTTTGCATCTTTGCATCTACATCCATCATCCATGACTTCATTACATGTATTTATATAATTCATCAACCTTGGAATGAACATCAAGGTCGGCATTACAATCATGAACCATTGGAACAATCTCCAAGTTCGGCATACACACATATATTAGAATAGGTCTGGACCTAAATAGATTTGTGAAGGAAAAAATGAATGCGGACCAAACCATGCCTTAGCTGGGACTCAAATGCAATCTTCCACGCAACAACACACTATCACAAACTCCAAAGCATATAATCCCAAGTAGTGAAAACAACCAAGTCAACCAAAAATGGTGTTAACACTAAGACTTTTAGGAACATGCTTCATGCACGATCTGAATTACACTTTGTAGACCAATCAAAAGGTAGGAATATGATCTAGAGACATCCACAAGCACATTTCAATCTCCAAGAACTTCTGCACAACCCCCAAACACTCTATCTAGAAGATTCTTCAAACCAGAGCACTTAAATATTACTGTCGGCCACTATCATAAAGGAAAGATCACTTGTGGAGAACCAAATCATGAACCATTTGAATTAAAGGCACATAACATCATTACAAACTTAATTCTAGAACCACAGACTATAAAACTTAAATGCGGAGAAATGCAGAGTAGAATACATTCTCCCTATCACCATTAAACACTCAGAAAAATAGTTTTTACTCTGGTGAACAGAACTCACTCAAATCTTCATACCGAAGGCTCAAACTTGAAACATAGCAACTACAAACATCCCTTATCATAACTTCCAAACTACAAACAAAGATATTCAATCTATAGGATATGCGGGGCAAAACACTGTACTATTCTTCTCAGACACTTGCTCAAACTCATTCAAATAATTTCCTTATATGTTGACCTTAGGTGTTGACATCAATGACAACACATACTACTCATACTTGTAAAACAACATTCATTAGTGGAATGGCCAAGTGCTCGATGATATGCACAATAATGAGGTGATGAATGATTATTTGTTGAATATTTTTGTGATTTCGAGGAGGAAGAGTGATTAAGCAGTCTTTGAGTATACTTGGAAACATACACTCTTGTTGAGATAGAAGAGAATATATAGGCGGAGTGGGAAGCAATCCTTTTTGTTGTGAAAATGGCAGAGAGAATGTTAGAGAAGGTCAAAAACCTAAACCTACTTTAGACAAGTGTAGTGTTGGTTCCATAGGTTCCTCAATTCCTTATTCTTTACATCCTAACCCATTTCCATTGTATCCTTGTTTAGAAAATATTTTGAATATGCACCCATAATGCATCTCCAAATCTGAAGGAAGAGCAGAGGTCATACGACTATCTTTGTTGAAATGTGTTGAAGAAGAAGGATCATTCTTTTCATCATGGTGAGGAGGGTCAACCTTTGTTTCAAACATCCCATGGGGCTTGAAATATAAAGAGACCTCATCACTACCATGACATGTACTATAATTAGATGGTATTTTATCACAAATGGCTGCCATTTCTATAGAAGAATGCAGATCTTCATCTATTTTAAAGGTTCCATCATCATTCATCTTGAGTTTAAATTTTGTAGGAGTAGAAAATTGTGTTAAATAAATTCCGTTTACCTTCGAGGTCTTTGAGTGTGAGGGTGAGATTTTATATTCACCCACAAAGGAGGGTGTAACATCTAACAAACCCCAATCATCACTGAAAAACACATTCGAAGGACCGACACTATCTTGATCAACAGATCAAATCACTTAAAGGAATTTGATGTCTCACTTCTATTTGTAGGCATCTTTCCAGAATTAGATCAGCTTCAATTGTCTGTAATTCATTTTCAAAGATAAACTTTATTGAACGATAGAGGGTAGATGGAACTACCCCCATGGCATGAATCCATGGTCTACCAAGAAGATGTATGAAAGAGAATTAGGCATGACATGGATAAGGGTAAGTAGTGTCACAGGTCTAGCCTTAAAAGCTAAGGTGATTGTACCAAGTGATGTCATACCAACATTATCAAAGCCATGAATGCTCATTTTATCTGGTTTGATGAGAGATGTATCAATATTGATTTTACGTAACAAGTCTAGATTCCACAAACATTGAGACCTGATCCACCATCAATCACAGTGCGTCTTATCCTCATGTTACCAAACATGACGAATATCATAAGAGGTTCATATTGGTTTTGAATTTCTATGGGAGGTAATTCATGTTGTTGAAATGATATATCTAATGTTGTCGCATGCATACAACTAAATAGAGATGCTACATCATTTGATCTAACAAAAGGTGGAACAAATACCTTTTGTAGAGCCTCATGGAGCATTACGTGGTATGTAAGTAATGTTTGTATTAAATCCCATAGAGAGATCTTAGTCAGAGTAGCACGGAGTTGCTTGACAAAATCATATTCTTTACCAATATGTGGGGGAAGATGAGGTGTTTGAGGTAGGATAGGTTGAGAAGGTGGAAGAGAGATGGGCACACTCAGTGTGTGCTTACTTTTATTGCAGGTGTTGTATGTGTGAGAAATCATGTGATGTTGCGACACATCTTGAACACCTTCATTCTTTTGAGTAATTTGATTTTGCTATTTTGAGATAGTAACTCGGGGGTCGAGGTGGTGTTGAATCACCTTGAACCCTAATCACCAGTTTGAAATGAGGAGGCATATTAGGTGCCTCATGTACAATGAGTTTAGGAACATCAGTAAACTTATTCACTATCCCCTTAGTGGGCAAAATAAGTCTATTAATGATGATTGAATTGACATTGTTTTCCTCTTGAGTAAGCTCGACATTCAACCCTGAAGGTTTTAATGTGAGGGACCGCTCTTCATCCACTACTATCTCATATTTTGAAAGGAGAGCATTGGAATGAAGGTAGGGTAAAGTATTGTTACGAAAATTTTTGATGATTGTACTCTTAGTGATCTTCAAGGGGCTTGAACATGTGACCAAAGGAGGAAGATCAAGGGTCTTCGCATCCTTAGTGATATCCAAGGTACTTGAACATTCAACCAAAGGAGGAAGATCAAGGGTCTTCACTCCCTTAGTGATATCCAAGGTATTTCAACATTCAACCAAAGGAGGATGATCAATAGGATGATCCATATAAAACTCATGTACTATGGTAGAAATAGAAGTAGAATGCTCAACATCCCCTAATGCCGTGCATCTCTAGAAGAGATCATTCATATCAATGAATTGATCCTCTTGTGCCAAGATCTCTTCATAAGCATGAGAAATCTTAGGAGAGAGTTCAAATGAATGTACAAGGGAAAGGGAAGTTTTCTATTTTTACCATATTTAAGGAATGGGACATCACTTTCACAAACCTTTCAAGTAAAGTTGGAAAATGATGAAAGAAAAGCCATGTTTATTTTAGATAGTTTTTTGTTTATGTTTTTACCTTCAAATTTCAAAGAGAAGATGAATGCTCAAATGTTCTTGCTTCCTAAATTAAACACATATGAGAAATATGATAAGGTACAACAATGTAAAATCATATCTAACAATCATTTCACATAGCAAAGATCTGAAAATGAGATTGCAAATACAATCACTAAATGCAAGACTAGCTAGGGTTTATTATCAAACTCTTGATCTTGAATGCTTGTTCCCTAAACCAAAATTCTTTGATGCAAGAATGCTTTTTGAACAGAAATGATATTTATGAACTGATATAGTAATGCAAGATCAAATTTTAAATGTAAATGATAGCATCAAAAATTGAAACAAGATGTTGATTATAGACCCTAGGTTTTAAATTTGACTAGGTTTTCCAAAAATGCAACCTTTTTCAACAAAACCCTAGCAAATGGGGGTTTTAAATGCAAGATGCAACACCATGAAATGATTACTACTACAATGTCAATTAGATCTGATTCAAAATCAGAATTTTAACTCTTTCTATGATTATCTACAACACATGCAATGAAAACAATGCATAAATATGCCTTTTTGTAAGCCTAAAATGCTTGATTTTTCACCTTTTTTTCAATGTAAATATGCAAGAAAGTCCTAAAATAGTAAGGATGATAAGGTACAATAAATTAAATCCCTTTAATCAACCCAATAATGCCACAAGCTCTGAAATAACACACTAATCTACAAACCCTAGGTTGAAGACTAGCTAGATTTCCTAGAAATGCAAGGTTTTTTCAAACCCTAACAATGACAGCATGTAAAATTAAGCTATGAAAGTATGCCAAATGATGCATGAATATAATCTATTCAGATCTAAGGCAGAAAATAGCTCAGATCTAATGCAAGAAGGATGCCAAAGTGCAATAAACGATCTGGGTTCACCAAACTGTAATGTAAAAAAGAGAGACTAGCTCAATGGATCAAATTGGGTCAAACTCTCTTCTGCAACCATTAGGACACAAGCCGAGATTGACTTCTACTGCGAGGCCAATTTATTTCACTCCCCTATTTTGATCATTTTACATTATAGTTGGTGACATTATCAAACTTTTAGAGACTATTGATTTTCATTATGCAGATTTAGAATATATCTCCTGATTTTGGATTAGCATTGATTAGTCATGTGGTGGTTTGACTAGATCATATTTTGATGATGATTATTGATGCAATTACGAGTTCATTATGTGGATTTATTATTTGATGATGATTATGAGATATTAGATAGGAAATGCAATTTTAATTTTAATTATGATGTGAATGATTAATGTTGTATGCAATAACATGAATTTAATTTATGTTGCTTTGGCTATGATTTATCCATGATGTGATTGACTGTTTGATCTAGTTGCGCAAGTTATATTCCCAGGCCACAGGAAATTAGAGGTAGTTCTTACACATATGTAATTCCCTGTAAAATCGGTCCATTCCCAAGAGGGATGAGGATCACATTTGATCGGATGATGTTTACGTACATGCTTGATTTATTTATTTGGCCTAGTTACCCCTTTTAAATTGATTTATATCACGTGTTGTAAATTTATGTTTTGATTTACACCATTTGGTGCTATTTTATCTTTGGGCCATTTAAAGTGATTTTATACCTCCCTAGGTGTTTATTAGAGTTCCAAATTTACCCTAGGTGGTAACCCTAGGGTCTAGGGTCCATTTGGACTTACTAAACCCTAGGGTAACTCACATCTGGTCACTCTAAACTTGGGTTTAGTAAATGTGACGAAATTTGAAAATGGCTAAGGGTGGGAGATGAGTCATGCTTTGGGAGAGACCCATCTCCCTTCCCAAAGTTTGGGGATTCCTTCACCAAGAAGACTTGGGAGGTCTTCAAGACTCCCAAGTGTGTGGGATCTCCCTCCAAGACTTTCACACACGTGTGAGAGCATCTTGGAGGGAGAAGGCTCTCTTGGAGAATAAGAGGATGCTATGTGGCATCCCTTATCCTCATGGAGCCTTGAGGAGAGTTGTCACCTCTCCACTTGGTCTCTCACGCATGTGTGAGAGCACAAGTGGACAAGGTGAGGGTTTGAATAGATTAGAGGGTGACACTTGTCACCCTCACACTCATTCTTCCTTGCAAGTGGCATGGGATGAGGAAGGAGAAGGTGACAAGTGTCACCTTCTCATTCCTCAAGGCCAAATTTGAAGGCCTATTTTATCTCCTCTTGGAGAGGAGTTGGGGGTTCTTCGTTTTTGGAAATTTCTTTCTATCTTTGGAGGTTTTGGGAGTGTTGGAGAAATATTGGAGGCTTGGAAACTTGGAGAAGTGTGGACTCTTCTTCAAACGTGCTTCCATTTTTGGGCTTTTGAAGGTAAGCTCCATGGCAATAGCCATTTCACTATGCATGTTTTATTTTAGTGTATGTGTTTGGAAATTTATGTTTGGTGTTGTTTTCATTTTTTGTGTGGGTTTGGGTGTTGGTGAGAGCATCTCCATTGGAGAAAAGGCTCAACTCGTATGGGGTGGGGGAGAGTGAACCTCCTCGAGGTCACCTCCTTGTGTTGTTATATTTATAGCCTTGAGGGCATTCTATGGAGTTTGGGAGCATTTTGATTTGGCATGAGTGCCATAGTGATTCTTTGAGTATTGTGGAGAAATTATTTTGGCTTCAGGCCTTGAGTTATTGTGATTTTTTGGAGTTCTTGGGGTGACCTCTTGAGTTGAGGGGTCCACTCCCCTACCCCCTCCAAACTCATTTTAATGAGTTTAGTTTGTGAAAATCCTTGGGAGTAATTCTTGTGTGTTTGGAGATTTCATTGTTGTGGTGTGATTGTGAAACCATTTGATTTCTACCTCCCTAGCTCGAGGGAGACGCACTAGCGGGTCTATGGTAGGGAGGAGGGCGATTCATGTGGCCTTGGTTCCCAATTTTGTGTTGTATTATTGCAGGTTTTTATTGGAGAAATGGAGCTTTGGAGAAGTCCATTGTTATCTCATTTGCCTTATTTTAGATGGTTGTTTGTGAGACATGGTCTTGGAGGCCTTATTGTTGAGTTGTAAATTTGTTACTCTCCTTTATTCTTGTGTGGAAAAAGATTTCAAGAGTGTAACATTCCTCATTATGTATTCAAAAAAAAATATAGAGATTCTTTATGATTTGTTGTTGTAAGGAATTTTTAATGGGAATTACTCTTTTTTGTATATGCAAAAATATGTGCATTATGTTTTGTTGTTGAGTTTATGTGTTTATGGAAAGTTACCAAATAAAATATAGATTTGTTGTCATGTTATTTCAAAGGAAATAGAAGCATGTGTTACTGTTTGAATTTTTAGTTGTATGCTAAGTGGAAAAGAAAATAACTCGTTGCTATTTGTTATGATTCCTAGAAAACAAAAAAAATATAAGGCTTAGATTTATCTATGTTTTTCACTGTTTGAAAGAAGAAGGAAAAATGAAGAAATCTGTTTTATTTACTTATTGCTAAAAGAAGATAGTATCTAAAAGTTCCTAGTTGTATATTTTAAGTCCTTTTAAACATTACTATTCTATAAAAAGATTAGTACAACACACACACACACACATACACACACACACACACACACACACACACATATTATTTTAGAAACTACACTTACTGTTTTTCTTTTTATAGAAATGAATTAGTCTATGTATATATACATTTTATTATATATATATATCTAATTCTGCCAAATGTAATTTTTTTTAATCTACTATTTTAACATGGCAAAATGATGTATATTCTGCTATATATATATAAACGAAACTAGGTTTTAGATATCATTTAAACTAATATTCTGTGATAGGGTGGATTCAAGGGTTTATGTCTGAGTTTTAAGCAAAACAAAAAAAAAAGCATACAGTGGATGACGACCTTGGGCCGCCGCCCACTGTTACAATGGAGTGCATCATGGGGTGTGGCGAGGAAGCCATGCCTCCACCCACACCCTCCCTTCCCTTAACAAATAATAAACTATGGTAGCAGCGGTCAACTCAGATGGGCTGTCGGCCCTAGCACCTTGTTCGGCCTCACTCGCCCCCATGTAACCTACAATCCATCTCTGCAAATCCTTTTTACTGTTGACACAAATATATATATATATTCCCTTCCTTAAAAAAAAAGGAAAAGGGGATCAAAAAAATAAATAAATACACATTTCCAAATTTATAATAACAGTATATATATATACCCACAAGATATATTTAACCCGTGTATACATCTGAAAATACCTCTGTATGAGAAAGTATTTTGGCTGCCATTGTAGAAGAAACTTTCAACCTACAAAACAAAAAGAGAAAAAACACAAAAAAGAGTAAACAAAACAAAAGAGGAGAAAAGAAAAAGAATAGGATAGAGATTTCTAGGTTAGGGCTCTTTTAGGAAAACAATCAAATATTTGATTAGGGCTTTGATGGAGGTTGAGTAGGAAATAAAAAGGTTATTTTAATTTATTCCCTCTTTTTCCCATGTGTACAGGAATTTAAAATTCCCTCTCCTTCGCCTTTTGCCTTCCCTTGGAATTTTATTAAGTTGAATTAATAATTCTTTTGGGGTTTTAGGATCCTTATTTTTTCAAGTGGGTTTTTTATTTTAATGGGAGTGGGAGTTTGAATTGGTGGGTATTGTCTAGTGCATATTTATTTAATTTTATGGGGAAAACCTTTTTAATTTAATCAGTTTTAATTTGATCAACTTTAATATTTTGTTTATGGGGAGAGATGTTTTAATTTTTCCCTTTTTAAAATTATTTTTACTTGAGTTAATTAATAAATATAATTGTTGAGATTATATTTATTAAAGGACTTAATTATTGAATTTTAATTTGGTCGTTTATTTTAATTTCAAATTTTATCTTTTTTTGAGTGGTTAAATTTATTTTGACCTTGGGAATTTATTTAATTTATCCTTATATTTATTTATTTTAATTTTTGCATTAATTACTTCTTGGGGAATTCTGTTTAAAATATTTATTTCAATTATTGAAAACGCATTACGCTGTCAAATTTTTCCCAGATTTTAGGGTTCTATTTTTATGGCATTTTTGCGTCTTTCATTTAATCACTCCATTTCATCATGCGACCATCATACCATTAGTTACATTGTTTAATCAATTTTATTATTGCATTAGAGTTAAGGTTTCATTTTGATTCAATTGAAATCATCCCTTTCGCCTAGGAAACTTAGGGTTGGAATTAAATCTATTCTAACCCTAGAAGCGGCACACATCGCGTCACCTAACCCCCTAGTTGGCTATCATCATGTAGGGGATTGCGTAGGTAGACGCACTTCCCTGAATATGATTGACTTGTTTACGCCTTATGCATATTGCCACCGAGCACACTGACGTGTGCGAGGGGGTTTCTAGGGACACGAGGAAAAGCTTTTGATATTTCATGTCATGACCACATGTCAACTGTGGACATGACACGTGTGTTGCGTGTCGTGACCGCATGGGAAATGTGGGCATGACATCTACCCAAGAAGGAGAGCCAAACTATAGGGGCTTAGTCCTTTTGTTGTATAGATAAGAAATTAACCAAATCTAATCAATCAAACTAGGAAAAAACAAGAGAGCTTAATTGACGATGATTGGAGCATAACAGACAATCAAAAATAGATATCGACAATTTGAAAGCACCATAGAGACCAGTGAATAGAGGAGAACCTGGATCTAGAGTTGAGAGGTTAAAGGACAAGGGCTCTTAGGTTCCTTAGACCCTAATTAGGGTTTACAGAAACTGATGCCTTCGTCGAGTCTGTACCTCCAAACTCTATCTTCTTCCTAGAGATCACCTTAGAAACTTGCTTCTCTTTCCTATACACACACAAGAAGGAAAATGGTTGGGTTCTATTTAGGAGCTTGCCTAAGTCAAGCTCCATGAATGGTGTTTCCACCTTTACAATAGCAAAGATGATAGATAAAGAGTGAGTGCTCTAGGAGGGTAGAGACAAATCTAAAGTATATAGGAATGCTAGAACAAATCATGAAAGAAAGAAGTCACCATGAGCATTGAAACCCTAGCATGCTTGATGCAGCATCACAACTTGACTTAAGAAGTTGGTTTAGCCCAAAGATGTAGGAAGATCTTCATAAGCCCTACAATATGTCAGTGTTGCAGCAATAATCCACAATAGCTTGAGCTTTAGAGAATAGTAGAGAGCATGAGAGAGAAGAATAATCCTTCAAGAAGTTAGAGATTAGAGAGAGATGTTCATATGAATAGACTAACTTGCCTCTCTATATTCATTCCCATTGATTTCCAGATAATTAGACAACATGAGGTCGATGTTAGGGATCATTTAAGATGTCCTAAGCTAACAAGCCACAAATTAGGTCAAGGCTAAAAAGGGGACAAGGGCGCTTGGGCGCCCTAGTCCTTTAGCCCCAAACTCCTAGGATAAGGCATTTAAAGTGTGCTTACCCACGCCTTATAATTACTTTTCTAAGTTTTGTGCATCGAGATCAAGAATTACACGCTTAATGTTTAAAAAGGTGTTATAATAGGTCCTAATTAACAAGTGTAAATATTTTAGGTCCACTCGAGTGCTAAACTAAGTGTGAAATGTTAGTGTATAGATTTTACAATGTTACATGTGGAAGATTGAGTTATTTATAATATATGTAGTTGAAGTATAGGCATTGAATGAATTATTAGTTACTTATTGGTGTATGTGAATTTAAATATCTAAAATCTTCACATGAATACAATGGTTTCTTATGTTGAAGTTCAAGTGTCAAGTCCTTTTGAAGATCACATCTCAATAGTTAGATAACTATGTGTTGAGTAGTGTTGCTACTAGAAGTTGTTTGACTAGATATCCATGCTTAGGAATACTTGGGTCCTTTTTATCTCTTTACCATTTTATATTTTGTTATTTATTTGAAAAATGATTAAAACAGCGGTAGTTCAGACATTTGAATTATATATATGTACTTTTAAATGACTAAGTTAAATTGAATCTAAAATAACCAAAGGAACCTTCTTACCATAGTATAAAGAAATATGAGTAACTCCCTAAAAACAAACTGAGTTGTGAAAACTTCATTTAAGATCAAAGTAGTCCCTTGAAAGGAACAAACCATATAGACCTCTAAATTCTCAAAATAAGCCAAGACTTGGTATTTAAAGCTTCCGGGGAAGAAATTCCATTTCCAAAAGGAACTAATTCGTTCCAAAACTGATGTGTCATCAACAATAGGATGGAGAGCACTCTCCTCATTGACGCCATTTTGAAATTTATAGTTCTGAAGTTCCCCCCTAAAATGAAAATCTATTTAGACTACTTTAGATGAAAAATAAAATTGTAAAAATTATAATTCTTTTTGTAAATGTTAAATTAGAAAAAGAATGTATATACAAGAAGATTTGAAAAAGTTAAAAAAGTGCCCTTATTAAATCTCTCTTGGAAACAAAGCATATATAATTTTATATATAAAAGAAGTTTCATCCATATAAAATTATATTAATTTTTTTAAAAATTCATAAATAAAAAAATCTTATTTTTAGAAGCATGTATGCAAAATCTAAATATATATAATGGAAAATCATATATATAGATAATGAATATATGTATTCTAATATACATAAATATATATAATAAAAAAGTAAAATAAAATAAAATAATATTCTAGGGCAGGGCTCGGCCCGTCAAGCCTACTACATGAGTACAGGCCTTTGGGGACCGCGGCCCTTGATGGTCGCGATGCCCTCTGTATTTAATCAACCCTTTAATGCATCAACAAAAATTGTCCCCTATATTCCAATGCACTGGTTTGTTCATTTTTGTAATCGCCATTGCTACCTCCCTCACCTCCATTCTCCGCCATTTGTATATTTTGCACCTATGGTAAAAAATGAAAGAAAGAAAGTATTCAATTAGGGCTTGCATTCAACTTATATGTTATTATTTGCTTTTATGAATATGAATTAGGGTTGTAATAATATTTGGATATGATATGTTTTATCATACAAAATGGTTTTTTTTACAGATTATATTGATACAACAAAAAATTAAATTTTGTATATATATATATATATATTAATTTAATTAAATGGCCCCCTAATTTGATGGACATCAGGGGTCACTTCAATGTCTACTCATATTGTATCAAGGGAGATATAGCATGCAAGGACCATATAGAGGTAGGGGTGGGGAGTGCCTAACTATAGAACCATATCAACCTTGTCAAATGCCCTAATAGGTCCTCTCCCCCACATATATAGAGGAGGTCTAGTGTACTCCCACGTGCCACCGATTGTTATTATCTTATGAAATTAGGGTTAGATATATATAAAGTTGTTATGTATATTTTACAATTGAATACACTAATTATATTATTAATTTTGATTAATTTATTTCTTATTAATATTTTGGGTTCAAATGTTTCAACAAGATAATTATAAATATTTTTATAATTATGTCTTTGATATATTAAGTGGCAAACCAAGGGTGTCGAACCCATTACAATATAGCCCCAAGGGCACTACATAGAGTTAACCAAAAAAGACCAACATGGCAAAAAGGAACCAAAATCCAAAACCAAAGACAATAGATAAACAACCGATAAATAGAACACAGACAAAAAGACACAGAAAAGCCCCTAGGGCTAGTTGAAGAGCTACTGCCAATCCTCAGTGAGGAATTGGTACATATGCTCATACTCCTTGAGTTCTCTGTCCTTCAGACCATACCTGGTGAGTTCTATATCCTATAGCACAACCAAAGTGGGTGCAGACTTGTGCATGACTTTTGCAGTAAACCTGGCCAGGGTCAAACTTTTTCTCTAGCACTATTATTCTGGTGTTGATGTCCTCCAATTCTCTACCTTTGCTGATAGTCTTTTTACCCTTTTTGTTTTCGTCAGTTTCCTGAATGGTTTCCTTTGAGCTGTTTGTCTTTGAAATTTGAGCATTAAATTCAAGGAAGTTGCTGGGTCCTTCATCCATGGTCTCAAAAACCACAGTGTCCTCCTGAAACACATCATTAGTTTCCCCATCCATGTTCTTCTTAGCTTCTTCCAGCTCAACAATGTAACCCTACTTCTAGTGCACCAGGGTGGGCTTGGCAACCAATCTCATCAATCTCCTAGTAGACTGGACCCTTCCCTTAGTCTAAGGAGCAACATACTCCTTGTCCCTCTTGACATAACTACTATCCCCACTTTCCACAGAGTCGTCATCCCCTTCCTCCAGATTATGGATTTCCACGCTAGGGTTATAGTCAGAATTCACTGAGGTGCTACCCCCATCTTTGCACACCTTACCCTTCTTGAGGGGAGTATCACCTTTCACATCACTAACAATTAGTTTTCTTTTGGTTTTAGGGCTGGCTACCTTCAAGTCTTCCTCAGGGCAAGCTAGTAAATCAATTTTCTTCTTAGATGATGAGGACCTAGCAGTTTTGTGAGATTGGGTATAGCACTTAGGGGTTACTTTCATGGTAATCATAAGATTGCTAGGGGTGGGTTTTAGTTTGGTTTTAGGCGAGGCAGCGGGACTGTTGCCCGAGTAGCAAGGACCTTCTTTGGTGGGCAGAGGGCAAGGTGAAATTTGTAGAGCTTGTAAATTAACCCTTGGTGGAGCAGTATGGGAGGCTTCTCAAGGTCATTCTTGTGTTGTTTTATGACAGCCTCAACATAAGTTTCCAGAGAAGAAAGCAAGAAAAAAGGAAAGTTGATGTATTTGTTATGCCTAAAGTGATTCAGTAATGCAAAATGGTAGTGGAAGAACTGGTGGAACCTACCTTCAAGCGTGAAGTATTTGATAATCATGTAGTACACGTCGTCCAAGGGTTTTGGTAGCCGCTCCCTATCGAACCCTCCTTGCAGGCTATGCAAAGTTTCATCTTTCTTTAGAAACAGGGCCATACCTTCTAGGTCAGAGACCTTGCTGGTCTTTTTGTGTTTCACATCATCCGTAATCATCCTAGTAGCCATCCCAATAACTTCTTTAGTAACTTCAAACCCAACTCCTCCCACTTAAACATGTTAGGGATTGCATGCAGAAGATATCAATTAAATGCAAGTAAAGATTAAACAGAGGAATGAAAATGCACATAAATAATAACAGTGAGAGACAAGTTTTAACGTGGTTCACCCAAACCTGAGCTACATCCACCAATAAAGAGTCCAAAATTATTATCCAGTAAATCAAACTGATTACAACCAGCAATCCTTGCAACTCAATACCGCTACAAAATGCTACAATTCATCAATATAAACCCTAACCCTTAGACACTTTTATCAAGCCTTATGTTGGTTACAAAAATAGGGTTTTTTTATATCGGCCAATAGAAAAAATAACTCCCGGTGCCTTAATAAAATAATAAAAAATTGTTGGAGGTTTCGAGGGCACTGCCCCTCGACCCCACCTTGTATCGCGACAAGGAGCACGCTAGGGGCACTTCCCTTGGACCCCACAAGGGGTGCTGCCCCCAAACCCCCTCAAGGGGTGCTACCCCTTGACCTCGTTAAATAATTTGGGGGGAAACCAGACTAGTGGGGTAAATTTAACCTCTAAGTTTGATTAGGCTCCATATAACAACAGAACATGTCTGTTATTCCAAGATCATGCAAACTAAATGGATAAGTTTTCATCATGCCCTTGAAGGCATTCTAAAAATGGCACCACCCCACCTTCCTAGCATATGTGTCAAAGGGTCTCATTGTTTCTGAATTCCTCATAGGATTCAGGTTTAGTCCAGGTCCTATTCCCCCCATTTGCAGAATGCAACCCCTCTTAGAGAATTTTTTTGACATGAAAGAGATTCTTTACCAGTAGCTCTCTTCACCACCCTTAGCAATTTCAGACGACTTGAAAGCACTCTACAGTAAAAAATAAATTTGTTGTTAATACGATCCTATAGATAGCTCAAGGCATGTCAATTCATGATGAACTTGACTCCTCTCCTGTTTGATAAGACAATATTCCATAACTTCGCCTCATGTGAGTTAGCAAGCCAGCCCATCAAATAATTGCTATCCCTAAGTTGGATGTTATAGAAATTAGGAGTTTTAAACCAATCACTAGGCACATGATTGAGCATGTGATTAACCCCTTGGTTCATCCCCGTCATCATGTTGCTTTTGTGGCATGTCATCCTTTTGCACTTAATACTTTCCTCAAAGCTAATATCTCGGTATTTCATACTATCACTAGATCTTTTAGTATCTTTCCTCATATAATAATCATTATTATTATAATAATTCCTTCAGTACCTAAGGCATTCCTTAGCCCGTGAATTAGGCTTAGAAAGATTTAAATTCATGAAGGCTTAGGTATAGAGTCCTGCTCCGTACATAGGAGTTTTTGAATTTGTTTGGGGAGGTTTTCAAATTATCTCCAACATCTCCAGTCACTCAAGCACTGACCCAGGTTGGTCATACCATTGGCCACTTTGTTGCCTTCATGGTAGGTATGTCCTATCTCCTTCTATGTGAACCCAATCAGCAAGCTCTTGATGTCTTCAATGATATCTCTAAGTTTTCATCCACTGTCAGTTTTGCCTAAGGTAGCATCAATTATTATTTTTGAATCACCCTCAATTTGTAACTTATTGAGACCTAGGGAAAGAGCCAATTTCAGACCCCATAAAAGAGATAACCCCTTCGCCATATTGTTGGACTGGGTGCCAATGCCTCCAGCATAAGGAGCAATGAACTTCCCTTGATCACTTCTTATGACACCACTCGCACTAGCCACTCCAGTGGTCTTTTTCTCAGCTCCATCAAAGTTGAGTTTGGCCTAGTCCTTTGGGGGAGGTCTTTAGATGGTTTTTTGTCTGGCAAGCTGCTTAGAATTGTCAAAGCTAGTTATGTCAACTGTCAGACCCCAGTTCTTGGCAATCCATATTTCTAGGTGAGTGGGGGGTTCCTTATGAGCTTTTAGGGTACTAATGGAAGTGTTTTACCAGACCATTCTACAAAAGGAGAAGAAAACTTCCTTGACAGACTTCATCATTTCCCTAAAAATTCTGTTGTTTCTTTCGTTCCAGATACTCCAGCCCAAGTGAGGGGGAATTTGCCTCTAAAGTTCTCTGATACTTTGGTGAGAAAAGGGGGAGCTCTAGTTGTGTATGAATTCCATTAGGTTTTCATTTTGCACCCAATCTATGCTAAGGAGAGTCAAGGTCCTTCCCTAGACGTCCTTGGTGAAGTCACAATGCAAGAGGATATGTTGTATAGTTTCTTCCTCTTTCTGACAGAGAGCACATATGTTGACTAGTTGAAATCCTCTCCTGTTGAGATTATCCATGGTAAGAATTTTGTGGTGAGTGGTAGCCCACCAAAAAAATTAATCTTAGGAGTCAGGTTTTTATTCCAGAGTTTCTTCCACAAGCTACGATCTTGACCTCCATTAGTTAGCATATTGTAAGCTGATTTAACCGAGAAGGCCTCGTTTTTGTCCCAGGCCCATAGCATTTCATCCTCCCTAGGGAATAAAGGGATTATGTGGTTCCTCAATTCCAATTACAAAGACAAACATCCTTGTTTCTCAATTTGGCCACCTCCCCAACAATCAATGATGTTCTTCCATTTCCTCTATCCCCGTTTCTGCCCCAAGATGTAGTTACTAACAAACTTCCCAAAAAAAGTGAGCACTCTATCCTTAATGTTGTTATTTTCCTAGTTGGACAGCGGAGTCTCATGGAGCCAATTATCTTCCTAGAACCTGATTTTGTCTCCTTTTCCCAGTTTCCACTTGATGCCTTGGGACAACACTCTTCTAGATTTGATCATTTTGTTCCAGATGACAGAGCCTTTAGGAAGGCTATCCCTTTCAATTAACTCAATCCTTTCCCCATTATGGAGGTACTTGGCTTTCATTATCTGAACCCAGTCCTTATCTTCCTTGAGGAAGTTCCATCCAATCTTGGCTAGAAAGGCTTTATTCATCACTTAAGTCTTTCTTATCCCCAATCCCCCTTGGAGCTTGGGAAGGCATATTTTCTCCCATCTGATGAGAGACATTCTCTTCTTCTCCTCAACTCCTGTCCATAAAAATGTTCTCTAAATTTTTTCAAATTTCTCTGCTATGTACCTAGGTATTTTAAAGAGGGTTAGGTAATAGGTGGGAATGCCTTGCAAAGAGGCCTTTAGGAGTTGGTGTTTACCAACTTGGCTCAAGAGTTTCCCTTTCCAACCTTCCATCTTCCTTTGAATTCTCACGAGGATAGAGTTCCAGAAATTGGGGTCACTTCCTTAACTATGAGGGGAAGACCGAGGTAGGTCATCAGGAGGTTGGCCTGATTGCAGTTTAGAATTTTCTTGACCTTCTCCTAAGAACCAAATCGACGTTAAAGAAGAACATATTACTCTTCATAATTTATACATTGTCCAAAGGCATCAGCATAAGAGTTCAGTAGATTTTTCCATCTTCTAGCTTCCATGACTAAAGCTGCACCAAAAAGCATAGTATCATCAACTAATTGTTGGACAGCCGAGGGCCTCATCATTGACGTAACTTTGATCCCCTTCAGGTCTTGTCTATCCAAGCGGGAGAGAATGTTCTTTCCCATTACCTCCACCATAATGATGAACAAGTAGGACGAGATGGGATCCCTCTATCTGATACCTTTGCTCGTATTAAAGAAACCTTGGGGAGAACCATTGATGAGAACCAAATATTTAACCGTAGTGACACATTCTTGTATCAAGGTTATCATTTTATCTTGGAAGCCGACTTTCCTAAGAACCAGAAAGAGGAAGTTCCAAGAAATTCTATCATAAGCCTTAGAAATGTCCAACTTAAGAGCCATGCTGGGGGTGTTACTTTGTCCATTGAATGGATAATTTTGTGCGTGGAGATGGCTGCGTCGACAATCTGTCTGCCAGGAACAAAACCTTTATGAAAATCAAAGATGAGGCTGTCAAGCAAAGGTTGGAGTCTGAGGACCAATACTTTCGTGAAAATCTTGTAGATGGTGTTGTAGAGGCTGACAGGGTAGAAATCGACCATTTTCTCAGGGGAGTTCTTCTTAGGAATGAGGGCTATGAAAGTGGAATTAATTTTCTTGAGAATCTTGGCTGTCCTGAAGAAGTCCCTGACAGTAGTGGTGACATCAAAGCCAATGATTTCCAAGAAGTCCTGGAAGAAGGTCGAGGGGAACCCGTCTGGGCCCGGGGTTTGAATGCCCCCATAGAGAACACAATAGCCCTAAATTCTTCCTCAATAATGGGAGCCAACATGCTGATATTGTCTTCTGTAGTGAGAACAGAAGGGATATAGTCCAAAAGATCATCCACTACAGTCTAGTTAGTAGTGTTCCTTTATTCTACTAAAATTTCCTGAAGTAGTTGGAGGCTAGAATCCCCAAATCAACCTCAGAGTTGACTTCCCTATTGTTCTCATCAAGGAGCTTGGAAATTATTTTCTTTTTCCTATGTTTCATGGCAGACTAATGAAAGAACATTGTGTTTCGATCTCCCTCAGTTAGCCATTGCACCCTAGACTTCTGTTTCCAGAAGATCTCTTCCTTTTTCATGATTTCTCTTAGCTTCTTTTGGAGAGCCTCTTACTTATTGAAGTTAGTCTCACTTTTGTCTCCCTTGGCCATGTTTCCTTGGATTTCTGATAGACTGACAGAGATTTGATTCTTACGGTTCATGGTATTACCAAAACAGAATCTATTCCACCCTTTGACTTTCTGCTTAACATGGATGAGCTTTTGAGTAAGTCCGAACATAGGAGATCCATGAACCATGATGCTCCACCAATCATTGATACAATCTCTGAAGTCAGGGTGAGAGGTCCACATGATTTCATATCTAAATGGGAAAGGGCCTTTCGAGATGCCTTTTCTCCAAGAGTAGAGGAGAGCATTGTGATCTGAAATAGTGCAGGGAAGGGCTGTCAGAGTGGAGTGTTGAACAATGTCCCAATTGGAAGAGACCAAGAATCTATCTAGTTTTACCTGAATCAGTTGATCTCCCCTTCTTTTATTAGTCCAAGAGAAGAGTTGGTTATTAACCTCAATATCCATCAGACCAGTCTGATTAAGGAAGTCAGCTAGATCAACCATGTTGTTAGAGTAGTCAGTGATGCCCTTGACTTTTCAGAGGGGAACAAAGGGGTATTGAAATCACTTACCATCATCCATTTCATCCTTTTCTCCATATTGATTCTAGGGACAAGGTTTTCCCAAAGGTCCTTTCTAGCCATTATGGTATTAGGGGCATATATATTTATAATTTTCCATTCCTCCAAGTATTGACAGTGAACTTCACTTCCAGGAAGTTTTTGTTATGAGCAGTAGGTGCCAGTGAAAATGTTCTTGTTCCACATAGTGACAAGGCCTCTCGAGGCCCTGATAGAGGGGCTGATCAGGTAGTCAGCCATAGGCCAGACTTTATTAGCAAAATTTTTGAAGTTTTCTTCATTCATCTTAACTTCCTGGAGTAGGATTATGTCAACCTTGTTTTCATATATGCAATTCTTCACCATGAATTACTTTTGGGGGCTATTGAGACCCCTTACATTCTAGGAGAGAACTCTCATTTCTTACCCCGCCTGGCCTCTAGGGTGCTTTGTTTTCCTATAGCAATTTCCTTGTTGGCCTCCCTATTTCTTGTTTCTCTCTGAGAGGGCCTACCTTCCCATCTGTACCCACACCTGTAGACTTTTTTTATTTCCTTTACCCTTGTTTTTGGGGGTCACCTAGCCTTCTTGGTTGGTCCATGTGGAGCTGGGGCCAATGGCAGGTGATAGCACTCTGGTAGGGGATGAGGTAGTCAATTTTGCTAGGTTCTTCAACTCCTTGGAATGCTCTAAGTTAGCCAGTATGACCCTAGAGTCATCCACAAGAGGTATGGGTTTTTCCTTCTCTTTGGGGGTCTAGCCTCTGGTTTCTCCTTCTGTCTCCTTTGAGTCAAGAGTCTCAGCTTGGCCGTGGTCTGAACTTGGCTAATCTGCAACTGAATAGCCATTTTCCTTCTCTTTGGGGGTTTGGTCTCTGATTTCTCCTTCTTCCGTCTCCTCTAAGTCAACAGTCTCAACTTGGCCGTGGTCTGAACTCGGCTGATCAACAACTAGAGAGCCTTTCTCCTGGGTTCCAACCTGTTGTTTAGGGTTTTTCAGGGACTTGATGATGTTGAGCAAGTCCTCCTTAAATGGGTATTCCTCAACACTCGCCTCTTGTTCTCTTATTTCCTTAGTTTTTTTGTACCTCTGAAATTTACACTCATTTATCAAATGGCCTTTCCTTGAGTAGTTCTGGAAGAACGTGGTAGTGTTCTCATATGCCAAGGGTTGTTCCCAGCTTCCATACTTTGATTTTATGTTAATGTTGTTAGGGAGGGTTTTATTGATGTCTACACTAACACAAAAATGAGCGTATACTAACCTTGTTTTGTGCTTGGTGGTTCTGTCCAACGCAATGAACTTCCCAAACAAATTTCTGATCCATGTGATGATTTCCTCATCCCAGTATTCTAGTGGGAGACCAAGTAGTCTGACCCAGATTGGCACCAAGTTGTTCAGCTCTAGAGCCACATCAAAACCAGGTTTCTAGCATCCCAAGTATAGTTTATGTTTGACATAAAGCCAGGGACCACTTGCTAAGATAGCCAAAAGGTCCTCTTTAGCAATAAACTTAAAGAGGAAGAGTCCATCCGCCACAACACTGGTGGAGAGACTACCTTCCAGCTTCCATCTTGATGTAATGCATCTCCTAAACATGTCTATGTTAGGTCTTAAGGCTTGGAATTTACCCACCAGTGAGAGTTCCATGGAGGAAATGACTTTTGCCATCAAGTGATTCGGTATTTGGAGGTCAGTACCATTCTCTGTCTCTGACAACACAGGTTCAGTTTGGTCTTCCTCAGAATGTTCTTCTTCACCTAGAAGGGCCTTTTTCCAAGCCTTGGGGTTTAGCCCCAAGGCTGGGGAATCCCACTTAGTAGTACTGCCCGAGATAGTACCAACAATAGATTCCCCCAGAGGGCCCAGCGGGGGGGCAGAGGCCCCCCCTGGGTTGAGAGTAGGTTCAAATCTTGATTGAGCGAGAAAGTTACAGAGCTAAAAAAATGTTTTAACAACAATACCATAAATAATGGACTCGTATTTTTATAATTATGTTGTACATAAGGAAGTCATGAAATAAGTGTATTTTATATAGATAGATGTCTTAATTTTTTTTAAACATGGGAATGACATATTTGGATTATATTATTGTTAGTAAAATCAATGAGTTTTGATTAGATATATATTGTCATGAACTTATTATGTTTTACATTCGGTGACTATTTTGTGATCATAATAAATCTTGAAAATGGAAATCATATGAAATGGAAAAGAAATCTCTATTCCCTTTCCCCCTCTTCTCTTTCTCCTTCCCTCCCTCTCCTCCTCCCTCTAAATTATTTATAAAAATCCTAGCAAATTCAGTATAAAGAAGTATAATATCTTAGGGTAAGTGCAAGAAGATGGGGGGCCAAAAAGTGGCCAAAATAATTTCAAAAAAAATTTAAGCCATAACGCGAGCACATTATAGGCTTGTCATTACTGAGCCATAACGCGAGCGCGTTATAACGCGCTCGCGTTATAACGTGCTCGCGTTATGACCTAGTATAAATTAAAAAAGCAATCAAATTTCATTTCATTTTGATTTTCTCCTCTGCCTACGGCTTCCAAACCCTCAAAAATGCGCTCGCATTCTACAAAATGCCAATCAACACAAAAAACTTATTGATTCATCGCCAAAATGCCGCCGTGACGTCGAGCACGCCAAAGGGGTGAGTTATCTTTGTTTTTTTGTTTGAATTTCTTTCTAAATAGGTAGGTTTTTGTTGATTTTTGATGTATATTTCGTTAATTGTCAGGAAATGTTAATGCACCTCCTCCTCCTCCTTCTCCTCCTCAAAATTCACAAAATCCTGAGGAGAAAATACCTACAGAACAACAACCTCCTCCATTCATTCCTCGACATGCCCCTGGAACACAAGATAATATAATGGGGCAAAATGAAAATAACAAAAAACAAATTGAAGATATAATTGCAAGGTTGAAAGATCCTTCCACTTCAACCTTGCATAGGTCCATGCTTGCCGAATCTCTTGAGTCTATGTTATCAAATGTAAATTCAATTAGCAAGCAAATAACTAGTTGGACCAATAAAAAGAGAGAGTTTAGAGATTACTATGCAGACAAGTTGTCATACCAAGATGTCAAAAAATTACAAATTACAAAATTAGATTTGTGTTCAATTTTCACAAACCCACAAACAAATCAACCTCCACCCATTACATGCAAGAGGTTCCCTATCCATTGGTGCAACAACCAAGTGATAAGGGACAATTTCGGGCAGAGGTGGTGGATGGTTTTTGACCATCCTCCATGTAATACTGATGAGGTTCCGCAATACTTTTTGAGGAAACTCTACTGCAAGTTTGTCCTCAATAAAGTGCCAAACTATTTTGATATGCGGGACTTCTAGGGTAGAGGTGGGGGCTCAGTATAGGATAGACCAGGGGCACGTCTTGACCCATAGTGGGTAGTGAGATGAGTAATCAGCAGACCAGCCCACGAGCATGTTTCTATCCCTTCCATTGTGAAGGAGAGTGTTGAGGTCGATACACTGAGGTCGATTAGTGCCTTGACCCAGAGCATCATAGAGCATGTCGATCCTGCAACACATAGTGGGTTGGGAGATAGTGCGAGAAGTAGGGTCCCACCACATACTTGCTAGGCTTGCGGGTTAGCCTGTGGTTATGACCCCATGGACAGTCAGGACGCAGGTGCACAGGCTACATCTATAGCTGAGCAGATGGTGATGACAGATACCCTCCTGAGTGAGACTTTCAGCCTTGATACTCAGGTAAATATTAGCAAGTTTATTGAATTTAATTTATTAAATTTTATTTTTGAAATACAAGATTAACTAATTTAAATTGATGATTTTAATAAAATTTTAGGGTCATAGCATCGATGCAGTTTTTAGTGGTTCTCCACCTGCATTTTTCACTAGATCATCTCCTGTCGAGGTATGTAACTAGTAATTAATTATAAATATTACATGTGAATAGCATCGTTATATGAATGGTATTCTAATTTCTGATTTTGGATGTTGAATAGGTTAATACTGTAGATTTCATGGCAACACCTGCCAGCGGTGGTGGACTTCAAAGCTTTATGGAGGTAATAAAATAAATAATTTAATGAATGAATTGTACTTACTAAATTTTTGTATGTGATTTGTGTGTTTTATTGTGTGTACTTCCATGTTTAGATGAACGTGTGTGTATGTTAGGAGCCATGATTTGCATCACTATTATAGTTTTCGTAATTGAATAATGTTGTTTTATTTCTAGATGATGCAGGCTGCGGAGACACCTCCCCATGTTCATAGGGCAATGGAGCAGGGTGTGGCCTCTACGATTCATAGCTCCATGGCATTGACAGGGGTATGAGGCAAATTAGTAAATTTCAATTTACATTCATTGTTATAGTTGTCTATTTTTGAAAAATCAAAAGATCATTGATTTGAAGTTTAATTTCTATCTGGATGGTTTCTATAGGACATGACATCACCAGGGCCTATTCTTGCTACTGAGGCAAGCGAGGAGACAGATTATATGTTAGCAGTAAGTGATTATTTTGTTAAATGTTTCATTTTTTTATAACATGTAATTTCTATATATTAATGTCTATACTTTTTATTGTAACAGGTAAAGGTGCAGGAAGAACTAAATAGGAGGAGTAGCCCTCGGGTTCATAGTAGACCACCCACATGCATGTCTCCATCCCCTAGAAGATCAAAGGCTGCTCGTGATTTATTCTCTTCACCAGCCAGAGGGGAATGACTTTTTATTGTGTTCCATTGTTGTATGCTTATATGGCATTTGTGGACATATATTTTGTATTGTACATAGTTGACATTGTATGCCTATATGGCATTCTTGTAAGCCTATATGGCTATTTTGTATATATGTTATACTTATATCGACAGATATTGATGTATGCCTATATGGATAATTGGTTAATACAAATCTTTTTATTGATGGCGTCCATACTTGCATTATAAATCCACTTTTGAATGGATATTTGTAGATGGCTACTTCAAATATTTAAAGTCCGATTGTATTACATAGGATGTTTGCATTTTCTTTGATAGGCTTGATAGGCCATGGATTACATGATGGTGTTTGATGGAAAAGTATGGTACTAGAAGACTCTAGTTCATTATTAAAAGGCTTGTGATTGATAATATCTTTGCATGATTGCACTTGATCTTGGATCATGGGCATGTTGTTAGGATTTTGATTGTATTGTGGTGTTTGATGGATAGGCATGGTGTAAGATACCCAACTAGTTCTACGAAAAATTTTCCTTACTTAAACAATTTTACTTGCTATCAATTCATCAACTACTTCAACAACACAAAGATATACATCAAAGATAACTACTTGAATGAATCAACCTTAGAGTTGGGTACTTGTCTAGTTATTTGACTCAATCAACTTGCAATGTCTTATTACATGGATAATGCTTTCAATAGCATGAAGTTACAACTTATTCAATGGAGATACAAAAGAAAGGCCTTGAAGCCTTGATGTTTACAATGGCGTCTACACTTGATCAACTCAATCAAACTCAATGATGTCAACTGAATGTCAACACCTCACAATATCACAAGGGAGCATCACCTTGCTTGTTGAGGGAGCATCACCCCAACACTTGAAACTCGTAGGCCTCAAGATCACAAGCTAAATAGCTTTGCAGAGAGAATTCTGTCTAAATGATTAGATAACAAATGAATGAGAGGGCTCCTCCTTTTATAGGCCTTCCAAAGGCAATGAAGGCACATTTTTCAATGCACAAAGAGGAACTGAGGCACATTTCCCAAGAAGCATATACAAAGGAATCTTCCATAGTTGTAAGACTCTTAGGGTTAGGCGCCAATATGATGTCATAGTTGCAAGACTCTTAGGGTTAGGCACCAACTGAAGGTAGTAGAGACCAGACTAGGCGCCATCCTAAGCTGGATGCTTCCTTGAGGTGGCAGAGATATGGATGAATGTCTGGTGGGGTTTTATGACTCTATATTGACACTCAAATTCACTTAGGTGCAATATTAGTGTTCTTCTGAATAGGTGCCAGATAGGAGGATTCTCAAGGGTTTTGGCACCTAGGTTACAACTTGTCAATTTCTCAAAGAATCTTTGAAACACTTGACTTCCAAGGATTATCATCTTACCCTTTGATGGAGCGCCTTGTTCCAAAATTGGTCTTGGGGACTTGCATCTCTCTTAGGCACATGTTTGGAGTAATGTCAATTGGTATCAGCACCTATTATCTCAATTCACACTTGACATCAAACTTTTGAAGCTCTTTTACCCTAGCACCTTTATCTTCTATCAAGTGCCTAACATTCTGGAAGTGAATTCGATCTTAATCCAAGTCCTCAAGGTACTTCCAAGTTTAGGCGCCAAAATAGGGTTATGGAGGAGAAGAACCATGCCTTAGGAGGATGACTGAACCCTAGGCGCTAATTTGAGGTTGCAGGAGCATAGGTATGCGCCAAGTAGAGTTTGATGCTCAAAACATTAACATTATTCAGTGAAATCCTTTTTTGACTCTAGGCGCCATTTGGAGGCTAGAAAGAGGGAAGTTGACACCAACTGCATTAGGCGCATTTCTAAGGTGATGGAGACTAATAAGTGCACCTTGTCCTCTGTCTCTATTCCTTGTTAACTTTACAACTTAGATTATCTGAACAACACTGAGAATGCTTCCCTTCTTCCTGATACAAGTTGAAAGATCCACTGGGTGCCATTTCAGGTGTCTGGAGAGATCATCAACCAAGGGTGCTAATAGAGCCTTTGGCAAATGGAAAGAGCGCCTTACTTAGATTTGATTTCTGGATGCCAGAATTGAGGAATTTTGTGCCTTGGCTAGGAGTTTCTCATTTCAATCTTGATTATTCATCTAAGTGACTTTCCTTAGCTCCCAAGCCTTCAATCTATCCATTACCCCCTGCCAGGCGCTCAAAATAGAGTGTTAACGCCTTATGAAGGTTAGGCGCATTCTGAGGGTGGGGTAGGCAAGTGAGGGCACCAAACCAGGCCTTGAGACTTCTCTCCTCATCAAAGGCTTTCAATCCTAGGCGCCAGATCCAAGGAGTTCCAACCAACACATGCGCCTAGTGCTGTGAGTTCACCCAAAGGACATCTTTAACTTGAAAACTTTCAATCTTCATCCATCTATGCTAGGCGCTCAATTGGAGGATCCCTAGAAACATGTATAGGCGCCTTGAGGTTCTTAGGTGCTAAATTTGGATGATCCTTGTGCTAGGCGCTTAGTAAGGAAAACTAGAGTGAAATGGGCGCCTAGGCTCCCAAGCTTCCATAGTCAAATTTTAGGGTTCTGACCTTGTTCCTACAAAACAAACAGATAGAGTTAGTCTGAAACCAATTCATTCCCTCATCATTTGAAATTAGCCTCTGGGAATGAGGAATAGGCTAATCCATTATACACTTGATGATCAAGCCAGGAACGGGGACATGACACATGGTACTAGGCTAATCATTTTGGGTTTTGCATGAGCCTCAGACAAGGTAATAGGCATAGGGTTTTTATCTTGCATAATGATTTTTTCAAACCAAGGGTCCATGATGGAAATGATTAAGGATGATAGAATGTTTGGATTTTGGACTTTGAGATGTTTATGGTTGTAAATGTTTATTGTTTGGACTCAAATTTTGTTAAATGGTTGTTTGAAAGAGGGCACATCAAACACAACAATAAGATTGGTTTAAGTATGGATGCAAATGATGTTTACTAGTTTACTAATGTGATGATGATTACTAATGTGATGATGATTTTGCATGTTTTCAATGGTTGGGATCTACAAGTTATACATTTTTTTGGGATGCACACCTCATTGATTGTAGTGGGATGACTTCAATGCATATTGCCTATATCCACGGGATGACTTTGTTATTTTTCCTTGTCTATGCTCATTTGCGCATTGGTATGTTGCATTGGGATGAGAGGATGGATGTTGCTTTGATAGTGATGTCTATTCATCACCTAGTGATGGATGATCTTATATAGTGGTTGGGTGTAATGGACAAACTCTTGGATTATGATTATTATTTGTAGTGAGAGTGCTTTGACATCTTGGCTACTATTTTTAGGAGATGGTTATCTTCATGTGGTTGTAGATGTTGATCCTTGGTTTAGAGGTGTTTGGTAGTGTGTCTTGGTGGACTCTTGATTCTAGATTAGAGTATTAGCATGATACAAGTTCTCTTGAGACTAGGATGTCTGTATTGGTGCATGTGATCTTCTAGGAGGAGATGTTAGATCATGATGTCATGTTTGGATACCTAATTTTGTAGTTGGAGTTTTGATAGTGGTCTTGTTGGTTCTCTTGGTATTGAGTACATTAGTCATGCGCTTGGGAGCTTGATGATAATGTGGTGTTGCATTTGGAGCTTAACATGGATTGATTGGTTGTAGGTTCTCATACAAACTTCGAGACTTGGGTGAGGCTAGAGTTCTCTTGGGATTAGAGACACTTGTTGAGATGGTTACCCTTTAGAGGTTTTAGCAGGAAGACACAAGTGTGCCTCCCTCAATGAAGTTCATTTTGTTAACTTAGTTCATCCTAGTGACTCAAGGGGTTGTTATATTATTTAGGTGCAATCTTTCATAGACTAAAACATTCACTCCATGTTAAGGCGCTCAAAGGAGGCTCTGGAGATGGAAAATGGCGCCTTAACTCACTTATGTAAATTTTGGACTTTTAGGCAATTGCAAGATGTCTTGGAGGGCTCAATTCTTCAAGTAACATCTCGTCAAAGATTGCTGCCTTTTTGCACTTTGGACTCTTCAGGGATATCATCGGTACAATGTAGCTCTGATTGTTTCGACATGTTTGGGTGAAAAACAGGACCATGCCTAGTGTAAATGTACCCATTCAGATGTGTTGGAACAGTCAGTTTGGTCTCATTAGGAGCAGGACAAAAGTTACACCCCTTTGCAACTTTACACTGCCTCCTTCTGACAATTTTTGGGGCAGCAGAAAACCTTTCACCATGGGCAAATGCCTCAGAGCTATAAAAAACTGAGAGAGGTTATTGTAGAGACACTCTACATGATCGTGTTTCCTCAGACAGAATATTTCTAAGTGACACAGTTTTTGAGTAACATCTTGTCAAAGATTGCTACCTTTTTGCACTTTGGACTCTTTAGGGATATCGTCGGTACAATGTAGCTCGACTGTTTCGACATGTTTGGGTGAAAAACAGGACCATGCCTAGTGTAAATGTACCCATTCGAATGCGTTGGAATAGCCAGTTTGGTCACATCAGGAACAGGACAAAAGTTACACCACTTTGTAACTTTACACTGCCTCCTTCTGACGATTTTTGGGGTAGCAGAAAACCTTTCACCACGAGCAAATGCCTCAGAGCTATAAAAAACCAAGAGAGGTTATTGTAGAGGCACTCTATGTGATCACGTTGCCTTAGACAAAATATTTCTAAGTGACACAGTTTTTGAGTAACATCTCATCAAAGATTGCATCCTTTTTGCACTTTGGACTCTCTAGGGATATCGTGGGTACAATGTAGCTCGGACTGTTTTGACATGTTTGGGTGAAAAACAGGACCATGCCTAACGTAAATGTACCCATTTGGATGTGTTGGAATAGTCAGTTTGGTCGCATCAGGAGCAGGATAAAAGTTACACCCCTTTGCAACTTTACACTGCCTCCTTTTGATGATTTTTGGGGCAGCAGAAAACCTTTCACCACGGGCAAATGCCTCAGAGATATAAAAAATTGAGAGAGGTTATATTAGAGGCACTTTACATGATCGTGTTGCCTCAGATAGAATATTTCTAAGTGACACGATTTTTGAGTAACATCTCGTTAAAGATTGCATCCTTTTTGCACTTTGGACTGTTCAGGGATATCGTCGGTACAATGTAGCTCAGACTGTTTCGACATGTTTGGGTGAAAAATAGGACCATGCCTAGTGTAAATGTACCCATCCAAATGCGTTGGAATAGTCAGTTTGGTCACATCACAAGCAGGACACCAAAAATACAAAAGTTGCTTTGTGCAACTTGACAACATTGACACTTTTTTGCTACATGACTCAAAAACTCAAAGTGACCCCAAATGACTCAAAGTGACTTAAAATCACCTTAATTTTGGTGCCCAATGTACAATAAAGAGGCTGAGGTGCTCCTTATCATTCAAACATCTTAGATGAGCGCATAGGAAAGGAAAAAGCTCTAAGTTTCATCATCATGAGTGCCTAATATCAAGAGACTTTAATGGCTCAAACCTTAGCATGGAGTCCTAAGGCACATTTCATGTCTCCTTTCATCCAGTTTGGTGCCCTTATGTAGATTTTTCAACTTGATTTGGTGCCCTATATGTGAAGGAAGATCTAAAGGCATGAAAGTGGATGTCATATTGCAAGAGTTTGGATCATCAAAATTGAAAGAAATAAGTCTATTAAGCTTGGGCACCCTTAGTCTTCTTTTCATTCATTATGAGTGCCTTGGGAGAATGGTATATAGGTCATCATCATGATTGGGTGCCCTGGATCCAGAGTGTTGGAGAGATCATCAAATGGTGCCTAGAGGAAGTAGGGTGAGTTATGAGTTTGGTCGCATCAGGAGCAGGACACCAAAAATGCATAACATGATGATGTAAAAATGTGTACATATGTGTAAAAATGCAGGAGGAAATAAAAAAAGACAAACCTTACAAATTAATGTGCATACTTACAACTCAATGTAACATAACTTTACAAAATCAATGTGAATACTTACAAATTAATCCAATGAACCATCTGGGTCTACTCTACTCTTTATTATGTCAAGTATTGCTTCATGGTCAGACTCACGCACCTTCCACAATATTTTGTTCAAAGGACTACCCCGATACTTTATCAAATGAACATTGGATGCCACGACAAGGTTCGAGTAATGAAGAATCTTTCGATGCATGTCAAAGTCCTGAAATAGCCAAATATTAACACTCTTATGTGGGTACCTTCTAAGACATGTTCCAGTAATAACCATTGATCCTGTAGGGTATTCGATGTTTTCTCCATCTGTAACAGGGGCCTCCAATTTTTTTTGGCCTCAATACAACGACATAAGTAATAATCTATTCCCTCTTCATTATCTTCATCTGCAATAACTGCATATACGTGCCCTACATTGATATGTGTAGCAAATTAGATGAAATTAGTCAACATTACAAAAACACTACAAAGTAAGATAACATTACCTGGTTGAACTAGATGAAATTAGATGCATATACGTGCCCTATATTACCTGGTTGAACTAAATCTGATATGTGGTCAAAGTCAACTGACGATTCCATCTGTGTTAGTTCCAATACCGTTGGGGGTTGATACGTGTCAAGTGGGCTAAGATAACTGCCATTCGTCAACCCACTCCTTTGACTTGCACTCATCCCAGACTTGAATTGTACAGGAAGAACAAAAGCATGACATCTTTCATGTATGGATACTCCATGAACCTACAATTGAGCTTCTGAAAGAGTGCATCTTATTTGATCCTGTCAGTGTACAACAATCATCATATGGTGCAATGTTAGTATCATCTATCAACCAAAAAAATCTATGAACTAAAGACTTACCTTCATTACCTGGACCCATGGAAGCATTACACCACTCGACAATTGATTTTGCATCTGTCAACTTTGTATTGTCTTTATACTTTAACTCTTCTCATGCTATGGCTCTTTTGATACATGCTCTTGCACCATCATGCTACCCCTTTCCATGCCCGGCCTCACAAAAGTACCACATATGTTGAATACCTATAAAATTATGCCTCCTACTCAGCCAATAGAAATTTTGCGAGTTCTTGAATTGTGATGCACAGTTATCTGACCATATGATATGCTGACTGAACAATATGCCCCTTCTAGCCAAATCATTGTAGAACACCTGAAAGCAATCTTGCACGAACTCTGTAGAATGCGTGCAATCATCACTAATATAGAAATTATACTCCCTTATGATCTTTCTATCATCCTCTGTACTATCATTCGCATGAATGAATGCGATGTGCACAAATATAGAAACCTGTGTGGAGTTGTAATGTTGTGATTGCACCTCATGCTATGGCTGTAGACTGTAGTTCTCTACAAAGTTGACGACTGAAACAATGCTACCAACTGGAAATGTGTCCTTGCATAACTTGCATTGCAAGTCCAACCATCGAGCTCTATGGGCATGTCTTGCATACTCATACACTATGCTGTCACGAAATATAGGCATAAACTGATACACTGGAATCTTTTCAATAACTAATTCACACCTCTTTGCTTCTTTACCATCTTTTGTATTGTATGCCACTGTTTTATACTTGCCAAACTCTACTAGTTCATTTCCAACCGCATGTGTTATTTCCATATGTTCACATATTGGCAAATGTTGCAAGCCACCACAACAATGACATGTGCCATCCAAGCATAATTTCTTGTAGAATATTTGACCTTCCTCTCTTTCACATAAAATTCTTGATATGAAGTCTGTTGAAGATGTTGGTGGGGCACATATGGCATAACCCTGCAAATCATTGTTAGTATGCATATCTAAACATATAGACCTATAAGCATCAAAATGGTTAGAAAATTCAATATGTAATCTACAACAACAAGTAGTGCGTGTGTGATTTATCTTAACATAGAAAGGTTTTAGCAATTCAAAATATCTTTGACAAATTTTAATTTAAGGATACTTCTCTAGAAATTTACCATAAAACTGTGTTTGAGTCTCATCCAAAAAATGCTTTGGATGTGGCTCACAGTTCTGACTACCGATTCTCCTTCTTACCACATCCCTTTGATCCGGAGATACCCTTGTGTAATTCTTCCAAAAGTCTTCAATTAGTGATCTCAATGCTTCAAAAATTGGTTTATCTTTTCATGGTAGTCTCCCCGAGAACGCCCATAATTCATTAGCATTAGTGTCCTCAATTCTTTGGCGTCTTCCAACGGCTCTTGAATGAGATGAGCTTTCCTCGTTTGACTACTTACTATAGTCAATGTAATCACACGCCATGTTGCATTACTATCTTTTGTGCGTGAGGTGTTACCCACACTCTCATATGCACTCATTAGATTCTTGACAATAGATTTTTCACTTGAAGCCTCTGATGTTCTCAATCCAAGAATCTTCATGATAGACCTATACTTTATACTTCACATCATTTCAACGAGTAGTTGACATCTTGTAGTCTCATTTAACTTTTCAAAGAACAATCTCCAAATCTTATTAGCATATCTTCTACAAGTGCGTTTTGGAATCTTACCTTCCATTGGCTGCAAAATATTCTCATCAATATTAATCAAATACTTTGGCTTTCTATGCAAAATTCTAGGTGGTGTCAAGTTAGGTAAATTTATCTCAACATTTGGAATTTTATCAATATTTAAATAAGATGGGTTAGATGGCATACCTTCGATTGAAGATGGAATAGATGACATACCTTGAGGTTGAGGTGGGAACGATGGCGTACCTCCTTCATCACATGTGAGTGATGATGTACTCTCAACTTGAGATGTGGTAGATGGTGTCCCTACATGTTGACTTGCGGTAAAGGACGTGTCTCCAACTATAGTATTCAAATCTCTCGTACCACAAAGTTTTTGCATTCATTCTCTTTGTGCCGCCAATACCATATCTCTTTGTGATGGTTGTGGTTCCTCTTCAATTGGTATGTCTTCATTTATCGTGTCCAATTTCCTCTTCTCACGAAGTTCCCTCATAGCCACTGCTTTCTTTGCATTCTTAGCTTCTATCTCTTCCTGTGTTGGTTTAATTCTTGATCGTTTCCTCAGCATGACGGAGAATTTGTCTGTAGCATGATAAAGAGACCAATATTAGTTCCTAAGAAATGAATACAAGATAATAGTGGGATTGTATTTTTTTTATGTTGTAAGGATTTATTCTTGTATAGTTTGACATCATGGTATGTTAAGGTTTGTTTATTACACATAATTATTAAAGAGCCCAAGTGTAGAAAATATACATGGCGTCATGTGATATTGTAGGCTGCTTTCTTGATTGGGAATGTGTCTATTTTAAACATGTATGATAAAGCATGATAAAGTAATTCAATCCAAAATAAGGAAAATGTAAAGAGCATGCATGTAAAGACTTGACATACCTAAAAAATGAAGATTTGAATGGAGAGAGTACCCAATTATGTAGTGTTTTTATCTTCTTGCATCAAACTCCTCAACAATTTGAGTTTTTCACCACTTGCTTCCTTTTCAATGTTAAATTCCTAAAATTGAATCACAATTAACATTGCAACACTACAAAAATTGAAACTTGAATAGATATATATCGAACTTGGTGTGAAAACTATGTTATTTCCTCCTCAAGTTGGCAAAGCGGAAAAGGTGGTGGAAAGATCATGCAAAGGTGGTACAATGTGTCAAATGTGCATGTGAATTTCCCAATAGCATGAAAGCAGTTCTTTTTTGTCGGAGCACGCATAGAATCAGTAAGAAAATAGAGCATGTGGGCCTGGATCATGGGGGTAACCACTTTTTTACCGTTCCAATAGAAATAGAAAATGCAAGTGTGCTATAACGCGCTTGCATTTTGTCCTGTTATAGATTCATCACATCCTTTGCATTGATCACATCTTTTTCCTGCAAGGGCTTGCCAGATGCTCCGCCATATGATAGGCATAACAATGAAGGGGCAAGCCCTCATAGTCAAGTTCTTGATAGAAAATGCCCTCAACCCTCAACGTCAAACCCTAATCCCTTAACCCTTAACTCTGATCCCTCGACCCTCGACCCTTGACCCTCAACCCTATCCCTAAACCCTCAACCCTCAACGTCAAATCCTAATCCCTCAACCCTCAACCCTCAACCCTAATCTGTCATCCCTCGACTCTAATCCCTCATCCCTAAACCTTAAATGCTATCCATAATCCTACACAATCAACAGACTCGATACTATACCTTAAACTCTAATCCCTTATCCCTAAACCCTCCAACCCTATCCCTAATCCTTACACCCTCCACACTCTACTTTAACACTAATCCCTTGAACCTCAACCCTATCCCTAAACCCTTGACCCTCGAACCTCAACCCTCAACCCTCAACGTCAAACCCTAATCCCTCAACCCTTAACACTATACCTTAAACCCTAATCCCTTCAACCTCAACCCTATCCCTAAACCCTTGACCCTCGAACCTCAACCCTCAACCCTCGACGTCAAACCCTAATCCCTCAACCCTTAACTCTGATCCCTCATCTCTCAACCCTAACCCTAAACCCTCAACCCTCGACCCTCAACATCAAATCCTAATCCCTCAACCCTTCACTCTAATCCCTCAACCCTAAACCCTATCCCTAAACCCTCAACACTATACCTTAAACCCTAATCCCTCAGCCCTCAACCCTAAACCTTATCCCTAAACCCTAATCCCTCAACCCTCAACCCTAATATGTCATCACTCAACTCTAATCCCTCATCCCTAAACCCTAAATGCTATCCCTATCCCTACACCCTCAACAGAATCGATACTATACCTTAAACCCTAATCCCTTATCCCTAAACCCTCCAACCCTATCCCTAATCCTTATACCCTCCACACTCTACTTTAACCCTAATTCCTCGACCCTCGACCCTATCCCTAAACCCTTGACCCTCGAACCTCAACCCTCAACCCTCAACGTCAAACCCTAATCCTTCAACCCTTAACTCTGATCCCTCGACCCTCAACACTATACCTTAAACCCTAATCCCTATCCCTCAACCCTTAACCCTTAAAACTTAAACCCTATCCCTACACCCTCAACACTTGACACTATATCTTAAGCCTTAAACCCTCATCCCTAAAGCCTCAACCCTCAATCCTTAAACCTTCAACCCTAAACCCTATCCCTAATCCCTCTACCCTTGACACTCTAACCCTAACCTTGACATTAAATGCTAATCTGTCAACCCTAAACCCTAATCCTAAACCTTCAACCCTCAACACTATACCTTAAACCCTAATCCCTCAACCCTCAACCCTAAACCTTATCCCTAAACCCTGATCCCTCAACCCTCAACCCTAATCCATCATCCCTCAACTCTAATCCCTCATCCCTAAACCCTAAATGTTATCCCTATTCCTAAACCCTCAACAGACTCGATACTATACCTTAAACTCTAATCCCTTATCCCTAAACCCTCCAACCCTATCCCTAATCCTTACACCCTCCACACTCTACTTTAACCCTAATCCCTTGAACCTCAACCCTATCCCTAAACCCTTGACCCTCAAACCTCAACCCTCAACCCTCAATGTCAAACCCTAATCCCTCAACCCTTAACTTTGATCCATCAACCCTCAACACTATACCTTAAACTGTAATCCCTATCCCTCAACCCTTAACCATTAAAATTTAAACCCTATCCCTACACCCTCAACACTTGACACTATATCTTAAGCCTTAAACCCTCATCCCTAAAGCCTCAACCCTCAATCCTATACCTTAAACCCTAATCCCTCAACCCTTAACCCTAAACCTTATCCCTAAACCCTAATCCCTCAACCCTCAACCCTAATCCATCATCCCTCAACTCTAATCCCTCATCCCTAAACCCTAAATGCTATCCCTATTCCTAAACCCTCAACAGACTTGATACTATACCTTAAACTCTAATCCCTTATCCCTAAATCCTCCAACCCTATCCCTAATCCTTATACCCTCCACACTTTACTTTAACCCTAATTCCTCGACCCTAAACCCTTGACCCTCAAACCTCAACCCTCAACCCTCAACGTCAAACCCTAATCCCTCAACCCTTAACTCTGATCCCTCGACCCTCAACCCTATCCCTAAACCCTCAACCCTCAACGTCAAATTCTAATCCCTCAACCCTTCACTCTAATCCCTCAACCCTAAACCCTCAACCCTCAACGTTAAATTCTAATCCCTCAACCCTTCACTCTAATCCCTCAACCCTAAACCCTATCCCTAAACCCTCAACACTATACCTTAAACCCTAATCCCTCAACCCTAACCCTAAACTTTGTCCCTAAACCCTAATCCCTCAACCCTCAACCCTAATCTGTCATCCGTCATCCCTCAACTCTAATCCCTCATCCCTAAACCCTAAACGCTATCCCTATTCCTAGACCCTCAATAGGCTCGATACTATACCTTAAACTCTAATCCCTTATCCCTAAACCCTCCAACCCTATCCCTAATCCTTATACCCTCCACACTCTACTTTAACCCTAATTCCTCGACCCTCAACCCTATCCCTCTACCCTTGACCCTCGAACCTCAACCCTCAACCCTCAACATCAAACCCTAATCCCTCAACCCTTAACTCTGATCCCTCAACCTTCAACCCTATCCCTAAACCCTCAACCCTTCACTCTAATCCCTCAACCCTAAACCCTCAACACTATACCTTAAACCCTAATCCCTCAACCCTAACCCTAAACCTTGTCCCTAAACCCTAATCCCTCAACCCTCAACCCTTATTTGTCATCCATCATCCCTCAACTCTAATCCCTCATTCCTTAACCCTAAACGCTATCCCTATTCCTAGACCCTCAACAGGCTCGATACTATACCTTAAACCCTAATCCCTCTACCCTCGACACTCTTATTTAACCCTAATCCCTTGACCATTAACCCTATCCCTCAACCTCAACCCTCAACCCTCAACCCTCAACTCTCAACATTAAACCCTAATTCATCAACCCTAAACCCTAATCCCTCAAACCTAAACCCTATCCCTAAACCATCAACCCTCAACACTATACCTTAAACCCTAATCCCTCAACCCTCAACCCTAAACCTTATCCCTAAACCCTAATCCCTCAACCCTCAACTCTAATCCCTCATCTCTCAACTCTAATCCCTCATCCCTAAACCCTAAATGCTATCCCTATTCCTAAACCCTCAACAGACTCGATACTATACCTTAAACTCTAATCCCTTATCCCTAAACCCTCCAACCCTATCCCTAATCCTTACATCTTCCACACTCTACTTTAATCCTAATCCCTTCAACCTCAACCCTATCCCTAAACCCTTGACCCTTGAACCTCAACCCTCAACCCTCAACGTCAAACCCTAATCCCTCAACCCTTAACTCTAATCTCTCATCTCTCAACCCTAACCCTAAACCCTAAACCCTCAACCCTCAACCCTCAACGTCAGATCCTAATCCCTCAGCCCTTCACTCTAATCCCTCATCCCTAAACCCTATCCCTAAACCCTCAACACTATACCTTAAACCCTAATCCCTCAGCCCTCAACCCTAAACCTTATCCCTAAAACCTAATCCCTCAACCCTCAACCCTAATCCATCATCCCTCAACTCTAATCCCTCATCCCTAAACCCTAAATGCTATCCCTATTCCTACACCCTCAACAGAATCGATACTATACCTTAAACCCTAATCCCTTATCCCTAAACCCTCCAACCCTATCCCTAATCCTTATACCCTCCACACTCTACTTTAACCCTAATTCCTTGACCCTTAACCCTATCCCTAAACCCTTGACCCTCGAATCTCAACCCTCAACCCTCAACGTCAAACCCTAATCCCTCAACCCTTAACTCTGATCCCTCGACCCTTAACACTATACCTTAAACCCTAATCCCTATCCCTCAACCCTTAACCCTTAAAACTTAAACCCTATCCCTACACCCTCAACACTTGACACTATATCTTAAGCCTTAAACCCTCATCCCTAAAGCCTCAACCCTCAATCCTTAAACCTTCAACCCTAAACCCTATCCCTAATCCCTCTACCCTCGACACTCTAACCCTAACCTCAACATTAAATGCTAATCCGTCAACCCTAAACCCTAATCCTAAACCCTCAACCCCCAACCCTCAACACTATACCTTACTAATCTCTCAACCCTCAACCCTAAACCTTATCCCTAAACCCTAATCCCTCAACCCTCAACCCTAATCCATCATCCCTCAACTATAATCCCTCATCCCTAAACCCTAAATGCTATCCCTATTCCTAAACCCTCAACAGACTCGATACTATACCTTAAACCCTAATCCCTTATCCCTAAACCCTCCAACCCTATCCCTAATCCTTACACCCTCCACACTCTACTTTAACCCTAATCCCTCGACCCTAAACCCTATCCCTAAACCCTTGACCCTTGAACCTCAACCCTCAACCCTCAATGTCAAACCCTAACCCCTCAACCCTTAACTCTGATCCTTCGACCCTCAACCCTATCCCTAAATCCTCAACCCTAATCTGTTATCCCTCATCCCTAAACCCTAAACGCTATCCCTATTCCTAGACCCTCAATGGGCTCGATACTATACCTTAAACGCTAATCCCTTATCCCTAAACCCTCCAACTCTATCCCTTATCCCTTAACCCTCATGATTAATAGCCTTGAATGTAAAAAAATTTGAGGAGAACATAATGCGCTCGCGTTATGTCAAACATGACAAACAACAAACTTGCGGGAAAGAAAAATGCAAGGCAAAACATAACGCGAGCACGTTATTTCTTGCTTTGGGAATCCCAAGCCTTGGGCTTGGGATTTGCTTTAGATTTCCAACCCAAAGGCTTGGAGTGCCTTATGAACAGTCATAGATGTGTTTTTCTATATTATTCAAAATTTCACATAATTTCGTTTGTGTTAACCCTTAGATTTGCACGTGTTTCAAGGTCGATCAAATCGAACACATGGGGAATGTTAGGCTTTCTCTTAGCTATTTGACGATATGATTTTTTTCACATTTTAACAATCTTAAGCCTTTCATCTTTAATTTCTTTTGTTTTTGTGTCCGTTTTTAGGCAAAAACCACTGTTTGGTCTTTTTTTCATTGTAAAATAACTATTCATTCAAATTTTTTAAAAATTACATATTTAGAAACTACACTCCATTCTACAAATATTAAAAAAATAAAAAAATGATTTTCAATTAGTTTTCAAAATTTATAGGGGTAGCACGGCCAAAATTCTATTTTTTAGGATGTGTCCACTTTGAAAATTAGTAAAAAATCAAATATTCATCAAAAAATTATCAGAAAAATTAGGCATAAACTACATGCTATTAGCTAATTTCTCACCAAAGCGATTTTAAAAATACCAAAAAAAAGTTGACCTTTTGAGGGAGCCACAAAACATGCTATGTTATGTTTTTTTGACAGAAACAACACCAATTTCTGTGGCTTCCTCTTTTGAACCCCTTAATCTATGCCATTTTCAAAACAAAATAGTAGTTTAGAAAGTAGACTCGGAGCACTATGAACATTGTTTTGGTTGCATCTCCAAATTTTTAGTGTAACTATGCTCAATTTCTCATCCAAGGCTAGTATTTCCTAATTTCAGAAAAAAAGTGGCCACTTAAGACCCTTTTTTGGCTCCCCATCTTCCTGCACTTACCCCTTAGGCAATTATTTTCATATAGGAAATTAAATTTTAGATTCTATGGTAATATTTTTTTAAGCACCATTTTGTTTCCAATTCAAAGACTACGTTTTTCTAATAATATAAGACTTTTATGGTGATTCAATGTTTAAATGTCCTATCAATATATAAATTTTAAACAAATATATTAAAATGGGCAAAGTATGAAAAATAAAAATAACCCCTAGTAACTATAGTGATTAAGACCTGATTTGTTGCATACAATAGGTGATATGTGTTTATTTTAAATAATTTTAATTTCTAACTAGAGGCTATTTTGTTTCAAGATCATAGAGAATTTATCAAATATGGGCAAATCAAACCCTTCTAAAAAACCTACAGATAGTCAAATCAAAAGGATAGAAATGTGAAAAATAGCCAAATGATGATATATAGCTAATTAGCCGATAGGCTTTTATATGTGAGCATTATAGTGCTTGAAATTGTCTCACACTGGAAATTTTTTCTAAACTCATGGGTTGATCCTATCGGTGTATTCCTTGAATCTCCTATGGATGCAAGTGCTAGTAATTATCCCTTGGTGCCAATGGAGGCATATGAAATTTCACTTCAACATGTGACTAAGAGATTCTTTTTAATTTAAAATTGTTGAATCTTGATGCATGTTACTAGAATGGTTTTTGGAACACCTCAATGACCTTTTGTTCAAGTTACAAACATCAACACTAACTAGAGAATCATAAATGGTAAAATCATCACTTTGTACAAGTCGCAAACTTGTCATTCACATGTGGTTAACTCTCTTATATCATAGTAATTGGTCAAAATATCATGGAAAACACAAGAATTACATTGACAAATAAGCAATCACCATGACATTTTGGAGAGTGCTACACTAATCAAGATAACACAATGGCAATCAAATAACTGTTGCAACAAATTCATACTAGAAAAACCAATTATTTCATTTTGAGATGGATAATGGGTGGAATTTTAAGGGTTTTGGACTTGAATTGATTAATTTATCATACTTTTCTCTATTTGGTGCCATGGAGTGTCGGATCAACATATTTGTGATAGACACGAATTATAAAGAGTTGGCTTAATTGAAAAACCTTCATTTGATGTTCAATTTGCATATAAAAAAGAAAAATGAGGGTTTCAAATTGTATCAAACCCCTATAGGGATTCCATACCAATAGATTTTGTACAAGATCAAGAGGACAAAAAGCAATCATGCAACATACCCTAAGATGATGATGCAATGCTAATATCACTAGATATTTTTTTCCTATAATGTGTGCTTTAAAAAAATTAATTCATGTGTTCACTAGATGTTCTAAATGAATTGGGGTTTATCTATAAATTTACCCTCAAGTGTAATTTAACCATTTATCACTTCTCATTATTGGAGAGAAAACTAGTGGGCCAAATTTTAGATTAATTATCATAACAAAGAAATAGAAAAAATAGATAAATAAAAAATCAAATCTAAACAATAAAAATAAAAATAAACACAAATAAGAACAAAACCAAAATCAAATTACTTACCAACTTTTATATAAAATTATTTATTTTTATACTCTAGTTATTATATAGAAATATGAAATTTCACCATTGCAATCTTCAATGGAGCACAATATGGGCTATTTAAAGAGCCAATTGAAAATTTATTATACAAATTCCTTAAGATTTTAATTTCTATTAATCATGTGATGTAAAAACCGTATATCTCCAAATATAAATAAATAAAATTACACCAATCAAGTAAAAAATTAGAAATTATATTTTAAATAAAATAAATGTGATATTTTATTATTTATCAAATCTTTACTATTTAAAGTTTAACAACATCGTTCACTCATTAGAACCTAGGATGTACAAATATAGATATATGGTACTATTTTAAAAAGGTCTATCATGAATGCTTTGACAAGAAATAACCGTCCCTCATCATAATTGTTAAGAAGCTTACTGTTCAAGAAGATCCACCATAGATTTTGGAAGAGAGACCTATAGATAGACCTACTTTATCTATAGGTCTCTCTTCCAAAACTAAATCCGAAATCTTAAAATAAGAAAAATTAAATTAAATTAAACTCGCCAAATTTTAAGAAAACAAGTCAAACAATCAAAAATAGCTACAAAATGGGATGCTATCAATTAAAGCCACTTTCATTCCTGTTCAAATAAATTAGCTTTGCCACGCCAACTCAACTCAATCAATACAAGCCATCAAACATTACCAATTTTTTACCCACCGTGTCTTGCAGGATGTTTGCATTTCCGCGTCATCGAGTTTTTTCTTCATTCTCTTTGGGAGAGTGACCGATCATTTATTTAAAGCGAAAAGTTAATGTCATTTACAGCTTTGGAGCTTTTGAGATAGGTATTAAAGACATTTCCTTTGCCTATCAATGTGGATTCATATTGCAACTGTAAAAATTAATTAGCCAATAGGCTTTTATATGTGAGCATTATAGTGCTCGGAATTATCTCACGCCGTAAAATTCACGTCGGAATATTTTCTAAACTCGTCGGTTGTTCTGATCAGCGTATTCGTTGAACCTGCTATGGGTGCAAGTGCTAGTATGCGAGCATTGGTGCTCAGAAAATTGTCTCACGCCGTGCTTTTTCCCCGCGGGTGATAAAAGCTGTTTCACGCCGTGTCGTCGTCTGCCGGAAATGTCTCACGCCGGGAAAAAATTCGTGTGAGAAAAAGTTTTCAGGTGGTTTAAATGTCCATCCTTCGATTTCTTTTTTTTAAAGGGAAAAGGAAAGAGAAAACGGTTGAAAGCATGAGCATATCAAATTGCAAGATCTGAGGTGAGAGGAAGGCGAACAGAAAACAAAAACTAGAATTTTTAAACAGTTTTTTGTTTTTCTAGCACAAAAACTATAATCTGTTCAAGTACAGAAAAACTGAAACCCATTACTGACTTTTTAAATGTTCTGCTAAATTTTTTTATTTTTTATTTTAATTCTATTTATTTTTAAGGAGAGAATAAAACTTTTTCAAAGTTGACAATTCATTAACTTTAGAAGACTTGTGTATACCATTGGCCTCAAATTTTAGATTTGTGGCATCCAAAAGAAAGAGAACATAAATAGGCAATAGACTAGAGAATCCATCTACTAGCTCTAAACAATAGGCATTTAATAATAACTATTAGTGTACACATTTCATTTGGCCATATTTGGAAGCCTCATTTTATGCACATGGCATAAGACACCTCAGCTGGGTGTGTGGCAGTTATGAAGAGTCCTTCGAACTCTTTCACTCCACTTAGCTTGCCACATCTACTTGAGATCTCCTTAAGTTATGGGATTGACTCCCATTAACTCAAGGTTGCTCAAGGCTATATGTACTTGTCATATTGACTTCCAATTTACTCCAAATTTGTGATTAGCATTCATCTTATAGATCCTGAAAATTCTAATATGGTATAAGAGCAGGAAAGTTAGATTGCTATTCAATTGGAGGCAAAAATTCCCCTATTTGACAGATATTTGTTGAATATGCAATTTTTTTTGCAAAATCAACTTTTCTATAGATCTCTGCCGAAATTTTGAGATTTAGGAGTTCGTTTTCTGGCCTCTCGGCCTGCTTGCATCTTCCTGGGTCGAGGGTTTCATCCAGTGACCACTTGTGTTTTGTGGATCTCGAGTCCACTTCGGGCCCTTGCAGATTCAACGTCCCATTCAGGGACTCATTCTCTGTTTGGCCTGCACAAACATTATTTCCTCGACTAAGTCATTTGCCAAATCTGCCGCTTCGTCTGCTAGTGGTTTTCTTTTGTTGAAGATTTCTCTGTCGAAGGTCAACATTTTAATCTGGAGGATCGGCTTCTGATCTATGTGTGTGTGCCCACAAAGATCAGCAAGTGGAGGCTGATTTATAGAGGGCAGAGTGGAGAATTTGCATTGTGGTGTCCAAAAAGGCGACTGAGGAAGGCATGATTTGTCAGGTTCGTTTGGTGTGTGGTGCCTATTCAAAGCCAATAGAGGGTCGAAATCCCTGTGCTTGGCATTTGGCCTCTCCAAAACCTGCAAGTCTCGCCCGTATATGCTTTGTTTGAGGCTTGATTCATTTCACCTCTATATGCTTTGTTTCGGGCTTGCATGCTTTGAATCCGTCCTCAGCCAGCTCTCAGACATTCTACTCCCTGGAGTGATCCTTCTTTGGATCGGGACTCTATTTTTTTTCTTTCTTCTGTTCATCATCTTCACACGGTGTCACCATTAGGTCTCCATTGAAAGTACAGATCACGGTTTGATGTGGCAGTCTTATCTCCTCTCGCCATTTGGTTGTCTCATGATTGTAGTCTTGGTTGCAGTAGATGCTGGCAGATAGAAGCTTTGGGGCGACTTCAATCTCCAATGCCCATTCAAAGGGCTCTGCAGAGGTCTTTAGTGCGGTATATCGCCCAACATTGGGCCTGCAAGGAAGTTCGACGCCACAGAGAGGTGTCCATACAACAATCACCAAACAAGCGTGGATTTCGCCTCACTCCCCTCGATTTTGCCATGAAATTGCAGTCAGATCACCCTCATTTCGCCCTCAATCGGGCCCCAACAACCCTGCCATCAAGCCCGCATTCAATCACCTTGTTCGCCCTGTTTAATAGGCGCAAATACATGAGGTTTTTGGCACGTTTTACAACAGCATTCAAACTGCTACGATGGTCAATGTTTTTGTCATGAAATGTGGCACTATTCATTGCAAAAGTATGCATTTTGTTGATGTAAGAAATTAAGGGGTAGGTGAACTTTAGCCATAGTTTAAAATTTGTAAAAACAAAGTTTTTTTTGCAATGAATGTGGCAAAGGGAAAGTATTTATGGGGGTTATTCATGCACTAATCTATAAAGTGCCGCAAATAATATTGGGATAAAAATAGTGAATTATGGGGGGGTTCATAGAGGTGTGTCAAGTGCATTTCCAAGTTGTGCCAAGAGCACTTCCACAGAGATATGTCAAGATCGCTTCCACTACTCCATCATTCTTCAACATTTTTCCCTTATTGTATTGAGATGTGTCACGAACACTTCCACTACAACATCATCATCACTTGTTGCTACATTAGAGTTCAGAGTTGCTTCACAGAAGGCTTCCAAAGATTCTTCATAGCAGGATTATCACTTTCGGGTATTTTGTAAAGTGTCTAGTACACTTTCTTGTTTTTTCTCTTTTGGGGGGTATTTTTTTCCCATTGAGTTTTCTACCTTTCTCCACTTATGAGAGTTTTTTGTACATGGGTACCTCATCAGGCCTTGTTGCTGGGACCCATCTTTTACAACCACCTAAGTTGTGTTTAAGGGGGGGTATTAGTGTACACATTTCATTTGGCTTAATTTGGCATTCATTTGGCCATATTTGGAAGCCTCATTTTATGCACATGGCATAAGACACCTCAGCTGGGTGTGTGGCAGTTATGAAGAGTCCTTCGAACTCTTTCACTCCACTTAGCTTGCCACATCTACTTGAGATCTCCTTAAGTTATGGGATTGACTCCCATTAACTCAAGGTTGCTCAAGGCTATATGTACTTGTCATATTGACTTCCAATTTACTCCAAATTTGTGATTAGCATTCATCTTATAGATCCTGAAAATTCTAATAATAACCTAAAAATTGTTGCAATGAATAAAATTTGTGGCATATAAAAGAAAGAGAACAGAAATAGACAATAGACTAGAGAATCCATCTACTAGCACTAAACACTGGGCATTTAATAATAACTTAAAAATTGTTGCGATGAATTCAATTGTAAGATGGGGAGAGGGAAATCAACCTCAAAATCAATTTGTCTCAGCTAAAGGTTAGGAAGGAGAAAATGTTATCGATTGGAATTTTTGGGGTATAGATTGTTTTATGAAGCTTTCTTTGCTTACAATTTTTATCAATATGGTAATATTGGTTTATTTACAAACATGGGATGATATATGTATCTATAGACACTCAAAGGAATTTTTACATAAATTCCCATATGACCTGGATGTCATAGATATTTAAACTCAAAATTACAAGTCTTATTATTTTCTTCACAAACATCAATAGTGACAAGAACAACATGACTCCATTAATTCACATCACAAGATAACAATCCAATTTCAAATTGTAGCTAATTCTGCCTTATAAAAGACTCACAAATAGTGTATGCTCACACATAGTCCTATCACAAGTGTTTACCTGATAATAAATTAGCTATTATAAAAGACTTGCAAATAGTGTATGCTCACACATGGTTCTGTAACAAGTGTTTAACTGATCAATAACAAACAAGTAAAACTTACCAGTTTCTATTGCAAATTCTTGAGCTTAAAAAGTTTGTAGTGGAATTTAATAATGAAATAGCATGATAGTAAAATTGAACATTTTACTTCATCTTCTCCCAAGTGTTAGTGTCAAAAAGAGAATAATAGTTTTTAGATGTTTTTCTCGTAGTTTTCACTAACATAACAATTTATTACAGCTAAGAATATTGGCCTTTCTTGAAACAAATTCTTGTATGTTTCCAGCATAGAAGGGAAAAGAGAAGTGGAAATTTGCTACAAAATCAAACTACCATGACCTAAAAATATATAAATGGAGATTTCGATGCCTATAGATGAAATAAAGTATGTCGGGCATTTATAATAGTTTAGGCACACATTTGGGACACCTCCTATGATAATGAAATTCAAAAGAACTTTAGGAGTTTTCTGTTGAAACTGCAAATAATAGCTTGTTTGGGGCATGCTAGCTAATTTTAAACCCTTAGGAGAAAGAATAAGAGTAGAATATTTCAGAGCAAACATCTTGAAGGATTAGTATGTAACTTGCATCATATAAAATTTTATTATTTAAGTTAATAAAAGTGGAAAATATAAGTTAATTATAGTTAGGAAGAGAGTGGACAAACTTTGATCTTTTTTATTCTAATTATTATTTTAAATTAAATTTGTTTGAAATTTTTGAAAAATACTTTTTAACACTTTTATGGTACAACGTTTAGGAGAGTAAAAACTCAAGTAATACTAGTCTATAATAAACCTAGTCAAACTAATAATCCCTTTAAAAGTAGAGAGTCTTTGATAATATTATGTGAATGCAATTGTTAATAGTCCATCTTTTAAGAGTTTGAGTGGGGAATCTGGAAACATTGTGGCAATTAGGTATTTTTAGAGGGAGGGATTATCTTTTTTTTTTCTGGGTTAGCTAATATGATAAAGCCTAAATGGAAGGAGAACCTTATTCCATTTGTGCAACTCATTTTCATCAAACAAATGTTCAGGTGGTGGCCTTGGAGCCAAAGAGTTGTAAAACTTACATATGGTTTCAATTAATAAGCAAAACATGCCAGGGTTTATTTTAAGTATCTGGCTACTAGAAGAGACCAGAAGTTACTTTAAGAAACTAGATTTTAGGGCAAGGAGCAGAACACTCTTGCTCTCTGGTCATATTTAAGGGGAGGAGAATAGCTGGGATGTCAAAAATATTGTGGGGATGATGAGAATAACATGCTTTTGAGGAAATTGGTAATAACAGACCAGTGTTCCAAATAGAGTTTTGGGATTAATTTAAGTGTTTAAGCTAATACATATCTTTCATTCAACATATAAAGAATTTAGACATGGTCACTATTGTTGGCATTGTTATATGATTAGGTAGGAGAATGTTGGATGGTCAATCTATTCATTGTAGTTCAATCTAATTGAAATCATAAATATTTTAATTTATATCTCTTAAACCTATGCTTATTATTAAGCATACCCAAATATGATTCTAAGCCACTTTTGATTTAAATTAGATGTTGACCCTTAAGCTATCCAAATTGTAGTTTCAATGGGAAGTAAAGTGAAATGATACATTTGGATTTCTTTGGTTGTCATCTCCATAACATAAGACCATAGCTATTGTTCAAGCCCAATTATTTACAATGACTAGAACTCTACAACTCTATAAATTAAATCTTTAGTAAATATCTTGAGTACATGTTAACATGGATGAATAGCCTCTACAATGGAATTGCCTTGTGAAAATATTTTGGGATTGTCAAGGATGTGGGAAAATGGATCACCTTACTTGACACACAAGTCTTTGGAGGGGTGAATAAATAGATGTCATTACTTATCAAAATACAAATTTGTAGTCAAAACATGTATAAATTTATTGTTATATAATTAATTACGTAATATTAAAACATTAATTCTTAATATTTATATTTCTAAACTTAAAATGTCACCTTTAACTTCCTATCAGCATATCCCTTGAACCTCCTATGGGTGTAAGTGCTAGTATTATATTTTTACACCGAAGGAAAAATCGTAAAAAAATTAATAATAACCTACTTTATTTCTCCTTTAGTAGACTTTTCTACATATGACTCTCATTTATAGCCTTTCAACTTCTATAGACTTTATTACATAGACTTTACCATTTATAGCCTTTCCACTTGATGAGATAGAGTTGATTACATGGATTGTAAGAGGAGATACATTTTACATGTGAAATGATATGATATGAGGTAGGGGAAGTTGGTGTTGACGATCCTCTCTAGTGGGCCTTAAACAACACATTCTAAGCTTTGGCCGTTTAGGTGGCACATGTGGGTTTGCCTTGAGTTGTTCTTTCGTCAACGCCATTTCCATTCCCCTATTTCATTACCATTAACAATCAGTAGTCCGCCATTGGATTCCATCCCATAACAAATCAAATTCAAACTCAATGTTTCGTGGATGACCATAAAGTGTGTGATCACAAAAAATAACAAGATAACCTCTTATCAAATGTGTTTATTGCAGCGTATAGAAGACATGGGTGTCCTCATGAGGTAGTCACACTGTTTCACCATATGCAACAAACGGGTCTCCAAATTGATTGATTTACATTTGCTAGCGTACTACTTGTTGTCGATTAGGATTGAACCCATGATGCAAAGTTGTGATACTCAACAATCCTTTGAAACATGGGATCAAACTCAGAATGTGGGTGACCTATGTCAAGTTTGAACCTCCAGATTATGGGCTGGTTCCTTTAAAATATTCAATTGGATCTATGACTTTGATGTGGGAAAGGGTAAAAAGGATCTTTCTAAAAATAAATAAAACTAAAAAAAGTATGGTGATGCACCTAATAATGATGAAAACTTGGCAATCTAACTCACAATAGATCTCAAAAAATCTATCCACATAAACCCCTTTCAGCAAATTTATCACAAAAATGTTTCTAAGGAAGGCTTGGAAAATATTTCTGTTTGAAGGAAAAGGGGTTTTTCACAACATAAAAGAAAGGTTTTCCAATTGCACAGCCTAAGACCTGTGATTTTCAATGCTATCTAACACATGCAAGTACAAATGAGACAATGATTTTAAAGGTTATGATGTTAAACACAATAAAATCTCATCAAATCACCCATACAAGTTGCATTAATGGAAGGTACATACTTGATCAAACTAAAAAATAAAGGAAATAATTGCATAAAACAAATTATAGAACTTGTAACCTGCTGTAATCTCTATAAATCTGCAAATAAGTGAGTTACAAAACATCTTTCTCTCTCAAAGTGTAAAGAGCAAAAAGGGAAAAACTAGAAAAACTTGAGTTTTTCTTACAATATATAGTTTGCTCTCTACAAGAGGCATAGAAATAATCAACTGCAATCAACTGCCTCTAAAAATAAGTTCTCCAGTTTGATCCACGAGAAAACAATGAAATCCCTAAAAATAAGAGTCAAAACTGCCTCAAAATGAGCAAAAATAGCTCCAAATTGCTTGTCTCCATGTGTTTGACCCATGAGTTGACCCAAAACCTCTATTTTGTCCTCCAAGCCATGCAAAAAGACCTCAAAGTCTTTAGTTAACTCAACTCCTCCATTTTTGCATGATTTTGCATGTATAGGTAATTAATCTTTTGCATGATTACTCTATTATGAGTTACACTTTGTCTAAAACTCTTTGATTTACAACTTGTGACAAAATAATAAAATAATTTATAAAATATTACTTTATTAATTTGTTTACATTATTTATGGTTGTAAAATCATGCAAGAAAGGAAAAAGAAAAAATAACACCTTATCTCTCCTTTTACATTTTCACAATTTGCATGATTTCACTAACAATGATGCCAATAAGAAATAGGTCATCATGCATGAAAATAAAAGAATATTATCTCCTTATGACTCCCATGCAAATTCTTAGGTCACTACATGCAAAAATAAATATGCATTATCAAGGGAATGATAAATGCGTCTTTACAACCTTATTACTCCATGCAAAAGAAAATACATAGTTGCATTACACATGCATACAAGGCATGACAAATACTTCCTTATCACTCCACCACTATGCATCATCCCCTAAATATCACCTTTGTCTTCACATTGCATTATCCATACTACATATCATCTCTATCCATATCTCTGCCTTGACTTTGATTTCTCCATGCATTATGTCACCCTATTCATTTACCTTATTACTACCTTGCCTTTGAATGATTTTTTTTTTAACTTTACATGCACATGCATTTTGAAAGGCATAATGCATAAGGTAGTTTCGACCATCATTTGATCTCTATGTTTGAGTAATGCATAATGTGTTTTCGGGCCTTCCTTATGTTTGTCGACCCTCATGGAAAAGGAACAAAAGGCATTAAGCCTTACCTTGTGATAATTTGCATCCTTTGACTTTAGCAAAAAATGAATGAAAAAGAAATGAGTATTTAGGCCCACGAGCCCCCCTGTGCACAATCATTAGGTAACACAAGACATAAGTCTTGACCTCAGCTTTGGACAAGGCAATGATCTTGATTTTTATTAAGTCAAAAAAGAAAACTAACAAAAGGAAAAGATACCATCGATCAAAAGAGGAGTCACAAGCCCTAAAAGTCATTTTAATCTTTCATTTTACTTGCACTTTGTCTCTATAACTCAGCTGGAAGCTAGGGTTTGATAGACATATGCTTCTCTTCTAGTTTTTCTTGCCATTTTGAGGCCTTTCTGAGTCTTGACTATGGTATTTTGATACAGAGAAAAAGGTGAGTATAGTTGAGTTTTCATTGGGTATTTTTTTGGTCATTTTTCCTCATTTTTGATACTCAGGCTGTAGCTTGTATGGTTGTGTTTTGAGCATATATCAACACTTTCTTACCATGGCTCCTTTGTCTCTATGCATTCTTTATTTGGCAACTGTAACTTCATCATTTTTGAGAGGCTTCAAAGAATAAAAGTCGCGGCCTCTGTAGCTTTTATTTTTACTGCAAAATACCAAGTGAGCTCTTTATTCGGCTCTCTGTATCTTCATTCTTTTTCACTGTGTCTTTATTACTGATAAGGGTTTCAAAAGTGAAGTGGGTATCTATATTTTTTAAGGAAAAACCCTCCTCTGCAACGGTTGTGCCTGTATCTTCACTTCTCTCCTTCGCTCGACTTCTCTGTAGATAAGAAATTTGTAAGGGTTTTAAGAGATATGCAAAGGGTTTTGATATTTTGAAGAAAAAGGCCTTTTCTGGCCATGGCCTTGATTCTATATTGTTTCCTGTGACTTCATTTCTCTCTGCAGATGCAAAAAATACAAAGGTTCGAAAAGAAACCTGAGGTTTTCACCATTTAGAAAAGAAACAAAAAAAAAACCTTTGTTACGGCCTGCATTGTTACCTTCTCTGTATCATTTCTTTGTAAAAAATAAATATATAAGGGTTTGAAAAATAGAACATGAGTTTTGATTTTTGAAACAAACCCTTCTGGCTTCGGCCTGTAATAGCATACTCTTGTATTTTTATGTGACAAACCCATATGGGTTATTCTATATTGGCTTTCTTTACCTTACTTTTTGACTATGACTTCCTCTTGCAAAATGATGCTAAGGGTTTTATCATTCTTCTCCATTATGACATGATGAGCTCTTCTTTCTATCAATTGTTCTTGTAGCTTTAGCATTTTTATCTCCTGTATGACATGAACATTTAGAAATTGATCTTCTTCTTGTATCTATGATTGTAACTCCATTGCATGATATGAACATCCTGATTTGCTTCTTTGCTCCATGCTACCTCCTATAGCTTTACCATTCATATATACGTCTTCATACTGGTTTAAAATAGCATAAGGATGCTATGATTGTATGTTGTTCCAGTCTCTAACATGCCCATTTCAGATTACTATATTAATTTGCATTTGCTCTTCTATCTTTTGTACATATCACAGTTACTCTTCATTCCAGGAGATTGTCATGATGATTGTTTACATCATGAACTCTTCCAGGGTAAGATTCATGATGAACTCTGGTTGTATGCATGATTTTCATTGAGGGTTGTCATATCTCCATCTCCATGAGGCATTGTTTATGGTTTACATGGTTGTTCCATATGCTTCTAAACCTTTAATTGGAGCTATGACTATCTTTGAATCAAGATTACTGATCTTAGTATATTTCCATATCTTTCTTTAGTAGCTTCATGAGTTTATGATGACATAGAAGCAAGTGAAATCTTATAATACTTGCGACTGTCATACATACTTGTTCTTTTTATGATCATTGTCTTATCTATGAACTATATTTTGAACAATAGAAACATATTTCAATCATTACAAGAAGATGGGAAAATACCTTTAATGATTGTACTCACTTCTTTGATCATTGTACTTTTGTACCGGCATATCAATCTCTGTTCATCCTGTAACATGTGATAAAGCATTTTGAACATGACTGATCTGGCTTTAACAAGTTGTTCCTTGAAGTGGGCATAGTTTATAGGAGCAACTACTCCTCTTCACTTCTATGATGATGACTTCACTCCATTTGCAAGTTTGAACGTTCCAATGCATAGTATCTCTTTGAATAGTGCATTTTGTCTATTGCAATCTGATATCCTTCTTGAATGAATAAAAAGGAAACATGCTGGGCTCTACCCTTGTGGGAGCCACATTTTCTCCACATGTTTTAATGTCTTCAAATCAGCAACATTACTTTTCCTATATTTGCACAGTGAATGAACAAGTTAGCATAAAAACATACCTCTTGAAGTTGATTGACCCTTCTCATAATGATCTAATTTATTGCATATGTCTGATTTGATCCATTCACATAAGATGCATAATGTCTGTAAGTTTATATGTCGGTTGATAAAGCATATGATGATTTTAAATATCTGAAGCTTCTAATAGGGCTTTTCCCCAAATTTTTGCGAGTACACTATCTTGATCAAGAGTAGAAGATAAGGACATGAAGACCAGCTGCCAAGACAAGAATATCAACCTTCCAAAAAGGAAATGATGGATATTCATTATTCTCATATGTTCTTTCTCTTTCCTTTTATCCTTAGATGTATAGATTGCACATGTTTGCATTACTCAGTTTAGTCACTCCCACGGCTTGTGTGAGACACATTTAAACATTTCTTTAAATATGATCAGTTACTTTACCTTATGCAAATGATTTATGTATGTTTACTTTTTTGAATCAAATGCATAGGATAGAATAATTGAAACATATGTTCAAAACATGATATGAAATGACAGCTTTATAAATACCTTTCCTTCACACTGAATTGTGATTACTTGAATAATTCAATCATCTCATAACTGAAAGATAAAACTAGTTAGATTCTCTTGTCATTTAGATATCTCCTGTCATTCATTGACTGTGTGAACTCTTGTCATTAGATAAGTTCACTTGTCAGGATGGTTTGACAGTTCTGATTGGACTTTCAGATTATCTTGACAAATGATCTTTGTTGTTCTCTTGCCAAGATATCATACATTAACTGATTGATAATACTATTTAAAAGTTTTCTTTTATTCTCTTTTGTGATAACTGCAACTCGGGTCTAGCTAAATTAGGTGTGAACATAATTTAGTAACATTTTTGGTAAACTCTTAGGGGTGTTTGCCTGCTAAACAAAACAGAACCAGTAGCCTTGCAATTCCATTGGGCATATGAGTCTTTTTCTGCCTGAAACTTTGGAAAACCTCTTGCAACTCAAACTGATAGAAAACTACAGCAGCAAAATAATTGAAATTGAAACTATTCTGACTTGTTTAGGACATGACCAACAAAATGTGCATGTGCACTTCTTGGAAATAAAATACTGAACTAAAATCCTACTCTACCCTACAATAACCAGCCATTGAAGCTTGGTCAAACAAATCCATTAACTAGAGCTTTGTGAAATAAGTTCCTTTTCTAATTAAGAAAGGATGTTCTGCCAGGTGACTTGCCACTGACATGATATGATTCATAAGGACATACCTTATAGAATACTTCAAAATTGTCTGAAGAATGAAAATAAACTCACTCACCATCTGAATATGATCATTGACACTGGTGTTATCTAGTGAATAAATGATCTCATTCTGTTGTTTAAGGGCTAAAATTTTATCTTTGTGTACAAAAGTATTTTGTATCTCCCTTTTAAGCTCTTTGTCAGCTAAATCCCTGATGGGACAACCTCTTGCAATGATGAATCTTTGGTCAATACTCCTAGTGTCCTGATTTGGAAGAGTTAGTCCACTTGAATGAAATGAATTAAAGCTTGCCTCTTTGACCTGATCTTGTTGATCACATACTATTGATTCATATGGTATCAGATCATTATCAATGTTAGAACAAAAATCCTCTATAATACCTAAAAACATGCTCTCATCTAATTGAAAATCCTACATTGAAACTATATGAATTTCATCCCTCTGTTGTTCAAAACTAGGTATTGATGTTAGTTCAACCAAGCATTGCTTATCTTTCAAAAGCTCCACCTACACACTTTCCTTGCTATCCTCAAAGAGATCAGCCTCATATTGTTCAAATGCAAAAGACAAAAGTTTATAAACCTGATTTACCTTGTTATACTCATCATTTACTGACTTAGGCTTTTGATCACTACAAGAATCCAACAGATTGGCAAGCTCCCTACAAGCTGAACAGTCAAGATCTTGACAATCATATATGGAATTATTTTGAAAAGATTGAATATCTTTAATTAGTTCACTTGACTGGTTTGAAAACAAATTAGATGTTTTATTTTCACGGAGAATGTCATTTGATTTAGTTTCATATCCAGCCTGGTAATCAATCCTATGATCATGCAAAACAAGATTGTTAGTCTCCATGGGACTGTCCTTTTGCTCTTCTAGCTGAACTGAAGTCTCAACGTCATTCTTATCCTTATGGACCAGCAGTACATCATGTTCTGTAGTATCATCTGGCTGTCTCAAATTAGCTGGTATTTTAGATACTTGTATGATGTCTTCATCTTGGTCAACAAAAGAAGGTAGTTGATCAAACAAAGAAACTAAATCCTCTTCTTTGTCTAGTTTATTCTCCTTTAGAATGTGGGCAATTTGTCTCTACAATTGAAGATTTTGACCTTCCAATCTTTGTATCCTACTTTCATCTATCTTGTGAACAACATTAGAGAACTTTTCAAATGATTCAAAATGTAAAGGATTTGGAACAACAGTGACCTCTTGCTCCACATCATATGCATTATGCTTACTTTCAGATGGAAACATAGAAAAAATAGTAGCACCTTCAGCTGTTAGATTGAAACTTGGAATTTTGATAGGCTCAGATTTGACTACCTCTTCCCTTTCCTAATTTTGGATTGGTATGGAAGGGTAGCTTTAACAAGATTTGGCATTTTATAATCAAGATGTTTGGTCCAAGAAGGCTGCCATGTTTGTTCAAAAGCTTGATGACTTGGTTCAGGCACTTGATGTGATTGATACTAAGGATTAATAAATTGATTTTGAATGCAAACAGGTTCCTAAGCAAAATCAAGACTTCTAAAACTTGGAATTTGATACCTACTAACCTCATTTTGAACAGGCTGATCTGAAATGAATGCAACTGTCTGGATCATTTGCCTTTGTACTTGTGCAAGCAAAAACTTCATCTACTCCTCTTTTGCTACTATCTCCCTTCTAAGACCTTCTTCATCTTGTTTTCTCTGTATCAACAAGTCTTGTTCATAGAGATAGGATTGATAAGTCATCTCTTCCTATTGTTGTTCACACTCCCATTATTTCTTGATCTCTTCTATTTGCTTATTGATATCTAGCAATGTGTTATTGAGATCAAATGACATACTCTTTATGCTTGTAATCTCCTTCTTTGCATTCTCTTGAAGTTGATTTAGTTTATGTATAGGCTGCCAACAAGGTTGAACTGGGGTGGGTGGGAGGTAAGCATGCTGAGCATGTTGATATACTGTTGTTGCATAGTTGTTTGGGATAAAACTAGCAGCATGGCTGATCTAATATGGCTGATAAGATGGTGGATTAGCAGCATTTTCATGATATGATGGATGATATGACATGTTTCCATTCAAAAAGTTAGAAAACAACTGAAACTTGATCTTGTGAAATTCTTCTCATAGGCTGTAAAAATCTGATCTATTCAAACTAGAAAGTTAGAGTCGCCAGGTATTTTGAAATAAAACCTCTAAAAAGGTTGTATTAACTATTGATCATACCAAAAATAGTAGCAATAATAAGTCCTTTTTTGAACTAAAAATTAGTTCAAAAGTCCCACCGGGCGTCCCAAAAATTATTGTCGATTAGGTTTCCACCCATGATGCAAAGTTGTTATACTCAGCAATCCTTCGAAACATGGGATCAAACTCAAGTTGTGGGTGACCTATGCTAAGTTTGAACCTCTAGATTATGGGCTGGTTCCCTTAAAATATTCAATTGGATCTATGACTTTGATGTGGAAAAGGGTAAAAAGGATCTTTCTAAAAATAAATAAAATTGAAAAAAGTATGGTGATGCACCTAATAATGATGAAAACTTGGCAATCTAACTCACAATAGATCTTAGAAAATCTATCCACACAAACCACTTTCAGCAAATTTATCACAAAAATTTACCTGAGTCTTGGAAAGTATTTCTGTTGGAAGGAAAAGGGGTTTTTCACAACATAAAAGAAAGGTTTTCCAATTGCACAGCCTAAGACCTATTATTTTCAATGCTATCTAACACATGCAAGTAAAAATGACACAATGATTTAGAGGTTCTGATGTTAAACACAATAAAATCTCATCAAATCACCCATACAAGTTGCATTAATGGAAGGTAGATACTTGATTAAACTGAATATTAAAGGAAATAATTGCATAAAACAAAGTATAGAACCAGTAACCTGCTGTAATCTCTATAAATTTGCAAATAAGTGAGTTACAAAACCTCTTTCTCTCTCAAAGTGTAAAGACCAAAAATGAAAGAACTAGAAAAACCTAAGTTTTTCTTACAATATATAGTTTGCTCTCTCCAAGAGGCATAGAAAAAATCAAGTATAGTTAACTACCTCTAAAAATAATTCTCCAATTTGATCCACGAGCAAACAATGAAATCCCTAAAAATAAGGGTCAAAATTGCCTCAAAATGAGCAAAAATAGCTCCAAACTGGTTGTCTCCATGTGTTTGACCCATGAGTTGATAAAAAACCTCTATTTTGTCCTTCAAACCATGCAAAAAGACCTCAAAGTCTTCAGTTAACTCAACTTCTCCATTTTTGCATGATTTTGCATGTGTAGGTAATGTGGACCATGAATAAAGTAATCTTTTGCATGATTACTCTATTATGAGTTACACTTTGTCTCAAACTCTTTGATTTACAACTTGTGACAAAATAATAAAGTAATTTATAAAATTTTACTTTATTAATTTGTTTACATTATTTATGGTTGTAAAATCATGCAAGCAAGGAAAAAGAAAAAATAACACCTTATCTCTCCCTTTACATTTTCACAATTTGCATGATTTCACTAACAATGATGCCAACAAGAAATAGGTCATCATGCATGAAAATAAAATAATATTCTCTCCTTATGACTCTCATGCAAATTCTTAGGTCACTACATGCAAAAATAAATATGCATTATCAAGGGAATGATAAATGCATCTTTACAACTTTATTACTCCATGCAAAAGAAAATACATAGTTGCATTACACATGCATACAAGGCATAACAAATACTTCCTTATCACTCCACCACTATGCATCATCCCCTCAATATCACATTTGTCTTCATATTGCATTATCCATACTAGATATCATCTGTATCCAAATCTCTGCCTTGATTTTGATTTCTGCATGCATTATGTCACCCTATTCATTTACCTTATTACTACCTTGCCTTTGAATGATTTCTTTGTTTTGACTTTACATGCACATGCATTTTGAAAGGCATAATGCATAAGGTAGTTTCGACCATCATTTGATCTCTATGTTTGAATAATGCATAAGGTGTTTTCGGGCCTACCTTATGTTTGTCGACCCTCATGGAAAAGGAACAAGAGGCATTAAGCCTTACCTTGTGATAATTTGCATCCTTTGACTTTAGGATAAAATGAATGAAAAAGAAATGAGTATTTAAGCGCACAGGCCCCCTGTGCACAATCATTAGGTAACACAAGACATAAGTCTTGACCTTGGCTTTGGACAAGGCAATGATCTTGATTTTTGTTAAGTCAAAAAAGAAAACTGAGAAGAGGAAAAGATACCATTGATCAAAAGAGGAGTCATGAACCCTAAAAGTCATTTTGATCTTTCATTTTACTTGCACTCTATCTCTGCAACTCAGCCGACGGCTAGGGTTTGATAGACATATGCTTCTCTATTAGTTTTTCTTGCCATTTTGATGGCTTTTCTGAGTCTTGACTATGGCATTTTGATATAGAGAAAAAGGTGAGTATAGTTGAGTTTTCATTGGGTAATTTTTTGTCATTTTTCCTCATTTTTGATACTCAGGCCGCGACTTGTTTGGCTGTGTTTTGAGCATATATCGACACTTTCTTACCATGGCTCCTTTGTCTCTATGCATTCTTTATTTGGCAACTGTAACTTCATCATTTTTTAGAGGCTTCAAAGAATAAAAGTTGTGGCCTCTGTAGCTTTTCTTTTTACTGCAAAATACTAGGTGAGCTCTTTATTCCACCCTTTGTGTCTTCATTCTTTTTCATTGTGTCTTTATTACTGATAAGGGTTTCAAAAGTGAAGTGGGCATCTGTCTTTTTTAAGGAAAAACCCTCCTCTACAATGGTCGTGCTTGTATCTTCATTTTTCTCCTTCGCTCGACTTCTCTGTAGATAAGAAACTTGTAAGGGTTTTAAGAGATATGCAGAGGGTTTTGATATTTTGAAGAAAAAGGCCTTTTCTGACCACGGCCTTGATTGTATATTGTTTCCTGTGACTTCATTTCTCTCTACAGATGCAAAAAATATAAGGGTTCGAAAAGAAACTTGTGGTTTTCACTTTTTAGAAAAGAAACAAAAAAACACCCTTTGTTACAGCTTGCATTGTTACCTTCTCTATATCATTCCTTTCTTTGTAGACAAGAAACATATAAGGGTTTGAAAAATAGAACATGGGGTTTGATTTCTTTAACAAACCCTTTTGGCTTCGATCTGTAACAACATACTCTTGCATTTTTATGTGACAAACCCATATGGGTTATTCTATATTGGCTTTCTTTACCTTACTTTTTGACTGTGACTTCCTCTTACAAAATGATGATAAGGGTTTTATCATTCTTCTCCATTATGACATGATGAACTCTTCTTTGTATCAACTGTTCCTGTAGCTTTACCATTTTTATCTCCTGTATGACATGAACATTTAGAAATTGATCTTCTTCCTATATCTATGATTGTAACTCCATTGCATGATATGAACATCCTGATCTGCTTCTTTGCTCCATGCTACCTCCTATAGCTTTACCATTCATAAATGTATCTTTCATACTGGTTTAAAATAGCATAAGGATGCTATGACTGCATGATGTTCGACTCTCTAACATGCCTATTTTTAATTACTATATTAATTTGCATTTGCTCTTCTATCTTCTGTATATATCACAATTACTCTTCAGTCTAGGAGATTGTCATGATGATTGTTTACATGATGAACTCTTTTATGGTAAGATTCGTGATGAACTCTGGTTGTATGCATGTCATGTAATTTTCATTGAGGGTTGTCATATCTCCATCTCCATGAGGCATTGTTTATGGTTTACATGGCTGTTCCATATGCTTTTAAACCTTTAATTAGAGCTATGACTGTCTTTGAATCAAGATTACTGATCTTAGCATATTTCCCTATCTTTCTTTAGTAGCTTCATGAGTTTATGATGACATAGAAGCTTGAAATCTTATAATACTTACCACTGTCATACATACTTGTTCTTTTTATGATCGTGTTGTCCTATCTATGAAGTATATTTTGAATAGTAGAAACATATTTCAATCATTACAAGAAGATGGGAAAATTCCTTTAATGATTGTACTCACTTCTTTGATCATTGTACTTCTGTACCTAGGCATATCAATATTTGTTCATCCTGTAACATGTGATAAAGCATTTTGAACATGATTGATCTGGCTTTAACAAGATGTTCCTTGAAGTGGGCATAGTTTATAGGAGCAACTACTCCTCTTCACTTCTATGATGATGACTTTACTCCATTTGCAAGTTTGACCATTCCAATGCATAGTATCTCTTTGAATAGTGCATTCTGTCTATTGCAATCTAATATCCTTCTTGAATGAATAAAAAGGAAACATGTTGGGCTCTACCCTTGTGGGAGCCACATTTTCTCCACATGTTTTAATGTCTTCAAATCAATAACATTACTTTTCCTAGGCACCTGCATAGTCAACGAACAAGTTAGCATAAAAACATACCTCTTGAAGTTGATTGATCCTTCTCATAATGATTTGATTTATTGTATATGCCTGATTTGATCCATTCACATAAGGTGCATAATGTCTGTAAGTTTATATGTTTGTTGATATAGCATATGATGATTTTGAATATCTGGAGCTTCTAACAAGGCTTTTCCCCAATTTTTTGCAGGTACACTATCTTGATCAGGAGCAGAAGATAAGGACATGAAGACCAGCTGCCAAGACAAGAATATCAACCTTCCAAAAAGGCAATGATGGATATTCATTATTCTCATATGTTCTTTCTCTTTCCTTTTATCCTCAGATGTATAGCTTGCACATGTTTGCATTGCTCAGTTTAGTCACTCCCATGGCTTGTGTGGGACACATTTAAACATTTCTTTAAATATGATCAGTTACTTTACCTTATGCAAATGATTGATGTATGTTTACTTTTTTGAATCAAATGCATAGGATGAAATAACTGAAACAGATATGAAACATATGTTCAAAACATGATATGAAATGATAGCTTTATAAATACCTTTCCTTCACACTGAATTGTGATTACTTGAATAATTCAATCATCTCATAATTGAAAGATAAAACCAATTAGATTCTCCTGTCATTTAAATACCTCCTTTCATTCATTGACTATGTAAACTCTTGTCATCGGATAACTTCACTTGTCAGGATGGTTTGACAGTTTTGATTGGACTTTCAGATTATCCTGACAAATGATCTTTGCTTTTCTCTTGCCAAGATATCATACATTCACTTATTGATAATACAATTTAAAAGTTTTCTTTTATTCCCTTTTGTGACAACTGCAACTCAGGTCTAGCTAAATTAGGTGTGAACATAATTTATTAACACTACTAGCTTGCTCCAAAATGGGAGCTTTGGAACATGGTATAGGTATCCACAAAAAACCATAAAGGATAGAGGAGTTTTGTCAAATGTTGTAGTTGGAAATGCTCTAGTAGACATGTATGCAAAATGTGGAAGCATAGACAAGACATGTGAACTATTTGATAGAATACCTCAAAGAGATGTCATCTCATGGAATGCCATGATTGCAGGATATGTAGAATGTGGAAGTGTAGACAAGGCACATGAACTATTTGACCAAAAGTCTCAATGAAATGTGTTCTAATGGAATCCTTTGATTGTAGGATATTCATAAAATTGATTTTTTGAAATGGCTTTACAAGCTTGAAAGCAAATACAACTAGCTGGTGTAAATCCATAAATCTTTGCCAACATCCTCCTAGCCCATGCTAAGTGGGAGCTTTGGAACAAGGTATGGACATCCATAAAAGCATAAATGATAGAGGAATTTTGTCAGATGTTATAGTTGTAACTGCTTGGTTAGACATGTATCCAAAATGTGGAAGTGTAGACAAGGTATGTGAATTCTTTGACAAAATGCCTCAAAGAAATGTGGTCTCATAGAATGTCATTATTGTATGATATGCCCAAAATGGATTTGTTGACAAGGCTTTAGAAAATTTCAAGAAAATGAAATTAGCAGTTGTAAATCCAACATCCTCCTTGCCTGTGCCAAAATGGGAGCTTTGGAACCGGCTATGGGCATCCATCAAAGCATAATGGAAGGTGGATTTTTGTCAAATATTATAGTTGGAAATGCCCTTGTAGACATGTATGGAAAATGTGGAAGCATAGACAAGAAACGTGAACTATTTTTAAAAAAATACCTCAAAGAAATGTGGTCACATGGAATACAATGATTGCAGGATATGTACAAAATAGATTTTGCAAGAATGTTCTCAAAATCATTGAATTAATGAAGCACTCTGAAACATATCCTAACATTATAAGATTTGCTTGTGTTCTATGTGCATACAACCATACAGGTTCAGTGGATGAGGATTGCACATACTTTAATCACATGAGTAAGGTCCTTATTGCATTACACCTACAATTGATCATTATGTGTGCATGGTTGACCTTCTTGCCCATGTTGGCTATCTTGAGGAAACCCTAAACTTTATCATTAAGATGCTAGTTAAACTTGTGGTGGTTGTTTGGATGTGTTTTCTTGGTGTTGTAAACCACATATGAATATAGGCTTAGGAGTATTTATGGCAATGTTGATTTTTTATTTGGATCCTAAAAATAATGCGATGTATGTTCTTCTCTCAAACATCCATGAAGAAGTTGGTGGGTGATGTGAGGTTTAAATGGTAAGGAGATTGATGAAAGATAAAGGAATTAAAAAGATCCCTCGATGTAGTTGTATTGAAGGCCATAAAATGGTATGTTCTTTTTGTCTAGGAGATGGATCACATCCATAGACATAGGAGATCTATGCAAAGTTAGAGAAATTGGCTTGGGAGATGAAGCCAGTAGGGTGTTTTCCATAAATTCAAGACATTTACTTAATGATGTGGAAAAGGAGGAAAAAGAAATTTTATTTCTCTACCACCATAGTGAAAAGTTGGCAATTACTTTTAGTTTGTTAGACACAGTTCCCCCTAGAACAACTATTTGAGTTGTTAAGAACCTTCAAGTATGTGTCTATTATCACAATGCAATGAAGTTTATCTCCAAGATTGTTGCAAGAGAAATTGTTGTGAGAGATGTGAATTGTCTGCATCATTTTAAGCCAGGAGAATGTTCTTGTGGAGATTATTGGTGATGCTAAATGAAGTTGTCTAAAAAATAAGCTCACACTATAATAATGTGCACCATGTCAAACCTACACTAATAATGAAGGAACAAGGTTGTATTTTCAATTACTAGAAAAAAAAATTGGTTTCACTTTTGTTTTGAGTATTTGACAATCTCGAATATGATGTTGGCTTCATAAAGTAGATGCATAGAGTGCAATGGGGATCGCTACTTATGTACATTGTTGGGGTATCTATAAAATACTTATTTTATGATAACATGGATGTTTAATTGAATTGATTTCATAAAACCTACATATGTATGAAATGAAAATATGGATGAGGTAGTGGAGAAAGAGTGAAAAACAAAAGGTGAGGAACACTTAAAGTAAATGGAAAGATGATAGAGTAGTAGGAAATGGGAGAGGAGGGCTCACAATTACCCTTGCCATTTTGTATAGTTATTTTGTTTCGATTAATTGTATTGTCTTTTTCTTATGTTAGGTTAAGCATTTAATTACACATTCTAGATTCAATATGTAATTTTTTATAAGTGTATGTAGAATTTGTGTCATTTATGGTTAGATATTTCTAATGTTGTTTCACATCCCTTTGCTTGGTGATGTAGCTAATTTATTTTTGATTCACATATATTTTTTAATTTAATTTGATTTCAATTTGTTTGGTTTCAATTAAAAAGAAACCAATATAATATATAATGAAAAAGTAAAAAAATTACAAGTGTGTTTATGTTGTAATTAGTGGTTATGCATGGCACTCGAAAAACTCTCATGATTAGGTTTATAGATTGATGTTAGAGAGAAGAGAATAACATTTGTATATGTAAAAATAAAATAACGATTTATATTGCATTGTAATCAAGCACATTCGTGGCATTACAAAATTGTGGATGATGAGATTTATAAATTAATACTAATGAGATGAGGGTTTGAAGGTGGTTATGAGAGAGCTAAATAGGGAATTTCATAAGTGATTAGAGTGAAAATAGTATTTAAAACAAGAGGACTCAAAGGGATGAGGGGAATTTTAGAGAAACACAATGGGAGACATCATAGGTTTAAAAAGAATGATATAATTATATTCATAATATGGTCCAATTGACTACTTTATTCTCTTGTGGAAAACTTAAAAAATGGTAGTAAAGTTACATTTTGTTTGGTAAGATAGGGATTGAATAATTTTACACTAGTCACATATCTAGAAAATGCTCTAGTGAAGACTAAATTCCATATGCCACATCTAATGTTTGTTTACAATCATTAATCACAACTGAATTAAGAATCTTGAATTCTTGTACTTGACTCATGTCAAAATTTAATAATGGGGAATTCATTTCATAATGTCCAAAGACTTATGAGTCATGGCTAACAATCTTTATTTAGTTGATTTAAAAATGGAATGTTATCATAAGCATACATGTTTGTATATAATGAAAGCAAGAAAAATAGTTATTTTGAAAAGAATATAGAATGATGAACTTTTATCATTCATCTCATGCAATGCATTTGACAACTTTATGATTATAAGAAAACATACATTTCTGAGTTATTATAAGTCTTTATAATGAGTGTATTTTTAATGTTTACAATAGAAGAAGGGAAATTCTTATAAAGAACCTTCTATTATCATAAAAGCTAAATCACTTTGTAACTATCACTAATAGTATCACACTTGAGGACCCAAGGAACATCTAAAATTATAAATCAATATTTTTGTGTATGCATTATAATAGTAGGGGACATAAATGAATGGAAACAACTCCATTGTCATTTAAAATAAAAATTATTATAAAATAGATCCATAGATTGTGTTACAAAAGTGGGCAATAAGGTAGTGGTTATTTAAATCATGTGATATATGTGTTTTTAAGCACTAAAAACACACATGAGCTTACACGATGATCCAATGATGAGTTGTAGTCCTAAACACATACATGTAAGCATGTAATTATGCCCTCTCAATTGCATTCCTCTTGTTGACACATGGATCAAATTTTTTCATCTTGTTTGTGTCTCCCCAGTCCCCAAGCTAACCTTCCATGGTCCTACACATTGTCTTCCTAGTCACCTAACCCATCTTTGACAAACCACTCCTGTTGCATGCCAGCCTTAATGACATGACTAATTCACTTCACAAGAGGGGAAATCAATCTTCCCTAGTAGATTTCCCATCCACCCTTTCTTCCCCATCCATCCAACTCACTTTCTAATAGGCCACCGAACCTTTTAGGATAGAGAGATTGACAGGATACCTTGAGAAAAAATGATCTGAAAGTATAATTTTGAGACACTTTCAAGAAAAACTAATGGCACCATTGTGTAGTGCTCAAAAAATATGCAATTTGAAAAAAATGGCACCCAAAAAAGGAGTCCGTATGTGCCCAAATAAGCTCCTGGAAGTTCCATATGACCTATGCAAACCATTGTTTCTCGATCGCCCCCTGTCATTTCTGGATCCCCTTGGGTGACCTTGGATCTCCTTGGGTGACCTTGGATCTCCCCCTAGTGTAACCTTGGATCTCTAGGGGTGACCTACCTAGGTGAAAGGGAGATCCACTCATTTGATATCTCATAACTTGTTTCTCTAGGCCTTGATGTCATCTTTAGCCCCCTAGGACCAATCTCAACCCCTGAAACCACATGTAGAACCCATTTCTTGTGGGTCGCCCCTATTATTTATTGACCCCACTAGGTGATCCATGGTCCTCCCTAGCGGTGACCCATGATCCTTAGGGGTGACCAACCCTATCACAAGTGGGGATCCTGTTGTGTTTTAAAATGCATGATTTCTTCCAGTTTTGGCCCAAATTTACTCAAAATTGAGCCATGGTTGTGTGAGTCACCTTCCCTAACTGATCATCAACTTCTTTTGACTAATTCAAGACTCCCTATCACTCCATTCTAGGGTAAGTGCAAGAAGATGGGGGGCCAAAAAGTGGCCAAATTAATTTCAAAAAATTTTGGGTCAAAACGTGAGCGCGTTATAATGCGCTCGCGTTATAACGCGCTCACGTTATGGCTTGTTAATGACGAGCCTTAGGCTCACCAAAACCAAGCCATAACGTGAGCGCATTATAACGTGCTCGCCTTATTCTTTTCTTTGCATTTTTCCTTTTCCACAAAAGTTTGTGTTGTTTTTCATGTTTTAAATAACGCGAGCGCGTTATGTTCAACTTAAATTTTTTTATGTTTAAGGCTATTAATCATGTATTATGTATGCCTATATGTATGTATGTATGTATGTATGTATGCCTATATGTATGTATGTATCTATGTATGCCTATATGTATGTATGTATAGTGTCAAGGGTAGAGGAGGGTAGAGATGGGAGTAAGCCAGATAGGGGAGGAGAGGGGTGGATAAGGATTGAGTGATTAAGGTTTAAGGTTAAGGGTTGAGCATTTAGGGATAGGATTTAGAGTTTAGGGATCTAAGGGATTAGAGTTTAGGACCTTGAGGGATTAGGGTTTAGGGTTGAGGCTTTAGGGATAGCATTTATGGTTAAGGGTCAAGGGATTAGGGTTAAGGTAGAGTGTTGAGGGTAGAGGGATAAGGGATAGGGTTTAGGGTTGAAAGTTTAGGATTGAGGGATTAGGATTTAAGGTATAGTTTAGTAGTTCTTATGGATAGAGCCAATAAACAATGGGAGATTATTTGCCTATTTCATAACAATATACCTCCCCCTTAAACCCTAAACCCTAATCCCTCAACCCTCAACCCTAATCCATCATCCCTCAACTCTAATCCCTCATCCCTAAACCCTAAATGCTATCCCTATTCCTAAACCCTCAATAGACTCGATACTATACCTTAAACCCTAATCCCTTATCCCTAAACCCTCCAACCCTATCCCTAATCCTTACACCCTCCACACTCTACTTTAACCCTAATCCCTTGAACCTCAACCCTATCCCTAAACCCTTAACCCTCGAACCTCAACCCTTAACCCTCAACATCAAACCCTAATCCCTAAACCCTTAACTCTGATCCCTCAACTCTCAACCCTAACCCTAAACCCTAAACACTAAACCCTCAACCCTCAACGTCAAATCCTAATACCTCAACCCTTCACTCTAATCCCTCAACCCTAAACCCTATCCCTAAACCCTCAACACTATACCTTAAACCCTAATCCCTCAACCCTAACCCTAAACCTTATCCCTAAACCCTAATCCCTCAACCCTCAACCCTAATCCGTCATCCGTCATCCCTCAACTCTAATCCCTCATCCCTAAACCCTAAACGCTATCCCTATTCCTAGACCCTCAACAGGCTCAATACTATACCTTAAACCCTAATCCCTCTACCCTTAACACTCTTATTTAACCCTAATCCCTTGACCATTAACCCTATCCCTCAACCTCAACCCTCAACCCTCAACTCTCAACATTAAACCCTAATTCATCAACCCTAAACCCTAATCCCTCAAACCTAAACCCTATCCCTAAACCATCAACCCTCAACACTATACCTTAAACCCTAATCCCTATCCCTCAACCCTTAACCCTTAAAAATTAAACCCTATCCCTACACCCTCAACACTTGACACTATATCTTAAGCCTTAAACCCTCATCCCTAAAGCCTTAACCCTTAATCCTTAAACCTTCAACCCTAAACCCTATCCCTAATCCCTCTACCCTCGACACTCTAACCCTAACCTCAACATTAAATGCTAATCCGTCAACCCTAAACTCTAATCCTAAACCCTCAACCCTCAACACTATACCTTAAACCCTAATCCCTCAACCCTCAACCCTAAACCTTATCCCTAAACCCTAATCTCTCAACCCTAATCCATCATCCCTCAACTCTAATCCCTCATCCCTAAACCCTAAATGCTATCCCTATTCCTAAACCCTCAACAGACTCGATACTATACCTTAAACCCTAATCCCTTATCCCTAAACCCTCCAACCCTATCCCTAATCCTTACACCCTCCACACTCTACTTTAACCCTAATCCCTTGAACCTCAACCCTATCCCTAAACCCTTGACCCTCAAACCTCAACCCTCAACCCTTGACGTCAAACCCTAATCCCTCAACCCTTAACTCTGATCCCTCAACTCTCAACCCTAACCCTAAACCCTAAACCCTCAACATCAAATCCTAATCCCTCAACCCAAAACCCTATCCCTAAACCCTCAACACTATACCTTAAACCCTAATCCCTCAACCTGAACCCTAAACCTTGTCCCTAAACCCTAGGCCCTCAACCCTCAACCCTAATCTGTCATCTGTCATCCCTCAACTCTAATCCCTCATCCCTAAACCCTAAATGCTATCCCTATTCCTAGACCCTCAATAGGCTCGATACTATACCTTAAACCCTAATCCCTCTACCCTCGACACTCTTATTTAACCCTAATCCCTTGACCATTAACCCTATCCCTCAACCTCAACCCTCAACTCTAAACATTAAACCCTAATTCATCAACCGTAAACCCTAATCCCTCAAACCTAAACCCTATCCCTAAATCATCAACCCTCAACACTATACCTTAAACCCTAATCCCTATCCCTTCACCCTTAAAACTTAAACCCTATCCCTATACCCTCAACACTTGACACTATATCTTAAGCCTTAAACCCTCATCCCTAAAGCCTCAACCCTCAATTCTTAAACCTTCAACCCTAAACTCTATCCCTAATCCCTCTACCCTCGACACTCTAACCCTAACCTTGACATTAAACACTATTCCGTCAACCCTAAACCCTCAACCCTCAACACTATACCTTAAACCCTAATCCACCAACCCTAAAACCTAATCCATCAACCCTCAACCCTAAACACTATTAATAAACCCTCAACCCTTGACACTATACCTTAAACCCTAATCCCTCAACCCTCAACCCTAATACCTCAACCCTCAACCCTAATCCCTCATCCCTAAACCTTAAACTCTATCCCTATTCCTAAACCCTCGACACTATACCTTAAAACTTAATCCCTTATCCCTAAACCCTAAACACTATCCCTCAACCCTTAACCTTTAAAAATTAAACCCTAAAACCTATCCATAAACCCTCAACGCTCAACACTATATTTTAAACCCCAATCCCTTAACCCTCAGCCGTAAAGCCTCAACCCTCAATCATTAAACCTTCAACCCTAAACCCTATCCCTAATCCCTCTACCCTCAACACTCTACTTTAACCCTAATCCCTTGACCATCAACCCTATCCCTAAACCCTCAACCCTCAACCCTCAACTCTCAACATTAAACCCTAATCTGTCAACCCTAAACCCTAATCCGTCAACCCTAAACCCTAATCCCTCAACCCTAAATCCTATCCCTAAACCCTCAACCCTCAACACTATACCTTAAACCATAATTCCTCAACCCTAAACCCTAAACCCTCAACCCTAACAACACTATACCTTAAACCCTAATCCCTCAACCCTAATCCCTTGACCATCAACCCTATCCCTAAACCCTCAACCCTCAACCCTCAACTCTCAACCCTAAACCCTAATCCATCAACCCTAAACCCTAATCCCTCAACCCTAAATCCTATCCCTAAACCCTCAACACTCAACACTATACCTTAAACCATAATCCCTCAACCCTAAACCCTAAACCCTCAACCCTAAACCCTATCCTTAAACCCTCAACACTATACCGTAAACCCTAATCCCTCAACCCTAACCCTAAACCTTGTCCCTAAACCCTAATCCCTCAACCCTCAACCCTAATCCGTCATCCGTCATCCCTCAACTCTAATCCCTCATCTGTAAACCCTAAACGCTATCCCTATTCCTATACCCTCAACAGGCTCAATACTATACCTCAAACCCTAATCCCTCTACCCTTGACACTCTTATTTAACCCTAATCCCTTGACCATTAACCCTATCCCTCAACCTCAACCCTCAACCCTCAACCCTCAACCCTCAACTCTAAACATTAAACCCTAATTCATCAACCGTAAACCCTAATCCCTCATACCTAAACCCTATCCCTAAACCATCAACCCTCAACACTATACCTTAAACCCTAATCCCTATCCCTTAACCCTTAAAACTTAAACCCTATCCCTATACCCTCAACACTTGACACTATATCTTAAGCCTTAAACCCTCATCCCTAAAGCCTCAACCCTCAATTCTTAAACCTTCAACCCTAAACCCTATCCCTAATCCCTCTACCCTCGACACTCTAACCCTAAACTTGGCAGTAAACACTAATCCGTCAACCCTAAACCCTAATCTGTCAACCCTAAACCCTCAACCCTCAACACTATACCTTAAACCCTAATCCATCAACCCTAAAACCTAATCCATCAACCCTCAACCCTAAACACTATTAATAAACCCTCAACCCTTGACAATATACCTTAAACCCTAATCCCTCAACCCTCAACCCTAATACCTCAATCCTCAACCCTAATCCCTCATCCCTAAACCCTAAACTCTATCCCTATTCCTAAACCCTCAACCCTCGACACTATACCTTAAACCCTAATCCCTTATCCCTAAACCCTAAACACTATCCCTCAACCCTTAAAAATTAAACCCTAAAACCTATCCATAAACCCTCGACACTCAACACTATATTTTAAACCCCAATCCCTTAACCCTCAGCCCTAAAGCCTCAACCCTCAATCGTTAAACCTTTAACCCTAAACCCTATCCCTAATCCCTCTACCCTCAACACTCTACTTTAACCCTAATCCCTTGACCATCAACCCTATCCCTAAACCCTCAACCCTCAACCCTCAACTCTCAACACTAAACCCTAATCCGTCAACCCTAAACCCTAATCCGTCAACCCTAAACCCTCAACCCTCAACACTATACCTTAAACCATAATCCCTCAACCCTCAACCCTAATCCCTCAACCCTAAACCCTAAACCCTATCCCTAAACCCAACAAAACTACTTTGCCTTATGTTAGGTTGTTAAACCCATCATTTTTGACACTCTTCTCTTAAAGATATTTGAGTTGCAAGAATATGTCAGAAAAATGGCTATGAACTTTTTTAATGTTAGTAATGTTATATGGCATGTTTTTCTTGCCCATCTGGGGTTCATTATGCAAATAGGTGTACACACTATGAGAAAAAATTTGCGTATGGTACATCCACAGTGAGTAATTAACAGTTAAAATCAGAAGGATGATCATTATGAGAAAAGCTTTGCATTGGGGTACATCTATGTTTTTTGCTGTCCACCCCGCACTTAGGGGAGGTATATTGTTATGAAACAGGCAAATAATCTCCCATTGTTTACTGGCTCTATCCACAAGAACTACTAAACTATACCTTAAACCCTAATCCCTCAACCCTAAACTTTCAACCTAAACCCTATCCCTAATCCCTCTACCCTCAACACTCTACCTTAACCCTAATCCCTCGATCCTTAACCCTAAACGCTATCCCTAAAGCCTCAACCCTAAACCCTAATCCCTCAAGGTCCTAAACTCTAATCCCTTATCCCTAAGCTCTAAATCTTATCCCTAAATGCTCAACTCTTAACCTTAAACCTTAATCACTCAATCCTTATCCACCCCTCTCCTCCCCTATCTAGCTCACTCCCATCTCTACCCTTCTCTACCGTCGATACTATACATACATACATATAGGCATACATAGATGCATACATACATATAGGCATACATAGATACATACATACATATAGGCATACATACATACATGATTAATAGCCTTAAACATAAAAAAATTTAAGTTGAACATAACGCGCTCGCGTTATTTAAAACATGAAAAACAGCACAAAGTTTTGTGGAAAAGGAAAAATGCAAAGAAAAGAATAACGTGAGAGCATTATAACGCACTCGCGTTATGTCTTTCTTTGGGAATCCCAAGCCTTGGGCTTGGGATTTGCTTTGGATTTCCAACCCAAAGGCTTGGAGTGCCTTTTGAACAGTAACAGACGTGTTTTTCCATATTCTTCAAGATTTTAGATAATTTCGTTCGTGCTAACCCTCAAATTTACATGTGTTTCAAGGTCAAACAAATCGAACACCTGGGTAATGTTAGGCTTTCTCTCAGCTATCTGACGATGTAATTTTTTTCACCTTTTAAAAATGTTAAGCCTTTCATCTTTAATTTCTTTTGTTTGTGTGTCCGTTTTTGGGCAAAAACCACTGTTTGGTCTTTTTTTCATTGTAAATTAACTATTCATTGAAATTTCAAAAAAATTACATATTTAGAAACTAGACTCCATTCTACAAATATTAAAAAAATAAAAAAATGATTTTCGATTAGTTTTCAAAATTTATAGGGGTAGCACGGCCAAAATTCTATTTTTTAGGATGTGTCCACTTTGAAAATTAGTAAAAAATCAAATATTCATCAAACAATTATCAGAAAAATTAGGCATAAACTACATGCTATTAGCTAATTTCTCACTGAAGCGATTTTAAAAATACCTAAAAAAAGTTGACCTTTTGAGGGAGCCACAAAACATGCTATGATATGTTTTTTTGACAGAAACAACACCAATTTCTGTGGCTCCCTCTTTTGAACCCCTTAATCTATGCCATTTTCAAAAAAAAATTAGTAGTTTAGAAAGTAGACTTGGAGCATTACGAACATTGTTTTGGTTGCATCTCCAAATTTTGAGTGTAACTATGGTCAATTTCTCATCCAAGGCCAATATTTCCTGATTTCAGAAAAAAAGTGGCCGCTTAAGACCCCTTTTTGGCCCCCCATCTTCTTGCACTTACCCTCTAACTTACAAATAAATTTTACTCTTCTCTTAATCAATCTCATACTAACTCCATTGCTTCTTCTATGAAAGGCTATCAAAGCCTGTTCACTCCCAATCAAAGCTTGTTCACTCCTTAATCAATCTTGTTAACTCTCCAATCAAGGGAGTTAACTCTTCAATCACCTCCACCATATGTGAGCCCTTCCAAGCTATAAATACCCTTCACCTCTTCATTATTTCTCAAGTTGGAGAATGCTCTTCTCATCTTCACAAGATTTTTCAAGCTTCTTTACAGGCCTTTGAGCCTCTTAGTTCATTTATTTAGTTTTCATTTTTGAAAAGCTTCAAAGATTTCCCTTAGGAGGCAAATCCATTGTTGCAGCCACTTGATAAGCTTTGCTTTTTCTCTCCACTAGCATCTTGATACTTATTGCAGGACTTGTGTGTCTTTTCTTATATGTTTAGGATAGTTTGCCAAGATTTCTAAAGCTTCCATAGAATTGATATGCTCTCAATTTTCTCCCAAGCCATAGCCATTTTGCTCAAATAGTGTTTTCATAGCACTCTTAGCTCTCCCCGAGATCATTCATTTTAAATTTTAGCTCTCAAAGCTCGATCCATTTTGAATCAGTTGGTCCCTTCGTCCATGTCCCAAGAGGAAGGCCATGTTAATGCAGAGGAGAAAGAGATTGCCAAATACAAGGATTTATGAGGATAGTACGAAGCTCATGCGCCAAAGGATCCAAGTTCTTTTCATGTTTTTCGTACCTAATTAAATCACATTTTTCTCTTGGAGAAAGTAATCATTGTATTACAATTTTCTTGATAGGATTTATTTCAAGTTGATTAGATTTGCATTGTTTAAGTTAGTTTCATTGTAATTCATAGATTAGATTTCATTCAAGTATTTTCAATTCCTATGTAGATTCAAAATCATCTTGAAAAACAAAAAAACATAGCTTAGATTGCATTTGGGAAATATCATATTAAATTGCTTTCATATTTCAATTCTTAGTTAATTAAATCATTTTATCATTCATTCGGAAAAAGAACAAAAAAATCATTTTGCATTCATTTAGTTTGCATACATCAAAATACAAAAACATTAGGAAAAGAGAAAATCAAAACCCTCAATTTCATCACAAGGTCAATTTTAAAACATAGTAAAAAACTCCTTGATATCATCAAAAGGTCAAGTCATAAAAAACCTTTGGTCACATCTAAAAGTTGAATTATATAAAAGGGTAACTCTTGGTCAACTTTATTCAACTCTCTCTTATCCAAGCATACGAATGTGCCCAGGAGTTAGAGGTGAGTGGGTTAGAGCTATCCTTGAGGAAATAGATTTAATACACCCAAGACCACAACACACTCAACAAACACTAGAGGAATAGGAACACACCAGGTTAGGGTCATACAACAAGCGAACATCATAAAATAAATTATATAGGCTAACGAAGAAAGGTTACAACATTTTATATTCATCAATGAACAAAATCGACATCCATCTAGGCATTAGAACCTTAGGAATCCAAATAGGAGATCGACAACTAGTGACTCTTTGGGTCATAAGGCTATCTCCATTACAGAACAAACATTAACATAGACCAGGGCCCAGAACTGGCCAACCGCTCTCCATGACATTCTGCCTCCACGTGAATAGAACCACCCCTAAGTTATGCCTCCACTCAATTGGCTTTTGCCACGAGAGCGAGAGTGAATTAGAGGTCGCCATCAACACAAAGAGGGTTCATGTGTTGTATCAAAGATAACTCATCCACGTTTGTGCTTGAGTCATGTTATGAGGAGTACAATGCCACCATCAACAAATTTTATTATTAAAAAATCTACAAATTTCTTTGGCTACATGATAGCTTGGTATTTAGGCCATACAAAGTATTGATGTTGCAAATATGTGGAAATGTCTACCAAGCAATCACATTCTATATCAAAAAAAGTATGAGCCCCATAAACATCACCAAAGTTTAATTAGATTTGTCTTAAGAAGTTCAAAATGGGAGATTGTGGTTTGGCTCTTTTGCTTGACACTTAATAGGAAGAGCATTTGGGGACTAAGTTGTAACATGCCTCAAATAGTGGCTAGAAAATTTTCTTTAAATACTTTACCATTATTTGCAAAGACATCCCATAACTAGGAATATAAATATACACAAGTAATCATAAATTGAATTTCATTAATCAGATAATTCCATAAGTACAAAATATAGTACAACCAATGAATAGTACATCATTCTATATTCCATAGTATATTGGGACAAGTACTACAACCCATAATAATAGTTACAATAAGTATGTAATTAGGCCAATGAACCAATTCACCACATACACAAAAGTGGTCTTACTCAAAATACAATATGCATATGAAATATTTAACTCAAACTACAAGATAGTCCCTCCAAGCTCTAACTACTGATGGGGAAGGTATTTGAACCTAGACATAAGAGGAATCCTTTTCCTTCCCAATCATTAGTGTAGCAATTAAGTACTCTGAAAGGATAGCCCATAAACATGAAGAACAAACAAGGTCTAGTGATTGTTTTTAGTTCATTTCACCTTTACATTTGGATAGACATACAATCAAATCTATATTTGAACCAATGATTGATACACAAATCAAAGATAACTCCCAACATGTGACACCATTATTTGATTATTATAGTAGGTGAAACTATCCACCAAGGTCTGTGTTTCACCAAGGACTAAATAGTAAGGTAATTTATGTATATGGTCGATAAACTTGATGTAATAGAGACCATTTTTTTCAAAGAGACATGTTTGATATTAATTATTGTATGGAACACATTTTTTAACCACTTTACAAGATATAACATAAAGTGCACAACATACTTTAAAAAAATTATAACCATTTTAAGAAATGCAAATTTACATAATAATTTAAGTAAATATAAAAAATCATTCGATATAAAACTAAGTCATAAATTGTAAATTAAAAAAAAAACAATTACCAAATTCTAAGAAAACAATAAAAAATGAGCCACAAAATGGGATGCTATGAATTGATATAAGATGATTGTGCTCTAAGGGCATGGTCTCATGTGGTTCTATTTACCTTATTTTTGCTCAATTTTTAAAGGAGTTATTTGTGGAGCTAGTTGTCTCATGAATATTTTATTTTTCTACTTATTTTAAGTAGTTATCTTAAATTGTAATTTTTTTCTATATAAATTTTAAAAATTATATATTAATAAAGAAGTATTCATTAATAAAGAAAATTGAGGAGATAAAATTAGGAGGAATTTAAAAAAGAAAGAAGAAAGAAGGAAATAAATGTGACCACGTGGCATATAGTTATTACATAATTTTAGCACCCCCTTTTTTTCACAGCATATTTTCAATCCTTAAAATGTAGCTGCTCCATTATAATAGGGAAAGCTTATAAATTATCCTTTACACATAATTTAACATTTGTATAGGACCACTCAAGTATAAGGAAAATCCACTTATACAGTGACATGAGACCATGGCATAAGTCACAAAATGTTTGCATAGTAAATTATGTTAGAAAGTAAAGCATTGACTTACTTTACAAAAAATAGAAAATAACGTGCATGAGCAAACAAAATAAATAAATAAATTTATTTTATATATAAAGAATAAGTACCCACCCACCCTAACTTCACACACCCTAAGCTCCTAAATGGTACATCATATTTGTACAAAAATTTGTGGGTTTCTTCATATGTGACTTAAGAGCTTAAAGCTATTGTCTAGAGTTCTAGGTGTTAATGATGTAGCCTAAGCACTTACATTTTCACTGAGTTGTCCAAAAACACCCAAAAAGAAGTTAGATTGAAACATGTACATGAAGGCACCTATTACCAATCGTCTTATTATTACCTTATATGTCACCATATGATTGGTTGTTTTTTTGATGTGACATGTGAAGTGTATCATTACACGTGTAGATGCGCACATATATTGATTCCTTATTAAATTTTTACTAGTATATTATTTCTCAACTATTATTATTGTCATATATTTAATTGGGGGGTTAGGTGTGCCGCACCATGACAACTATTGGAAATGTACAAGTATGGATCCTCTCCTCCATAAAGAAATATTTTAAATTAAATGCCACCTTTGTTTCCATGGCGAGGGGACTTGCATCACAATTTGTTTTCTTTTCTAAGAAAGATATTTGAGGTCTCCACATATTTCCCCGATGTAAATTTGGTGGCGATGATGTTATTGATTGTGGGAAGTGGCTACGGGGCATTCAGAATGGCCATTTAACAGCATTTGACCGTATTTATTAATTAATTGAAATTCATAATACTGTTGTATTATGAATTTCAATTAATTAATAAATACGGTCAAATGCTGTTAAATGGCCATTCTGAATGCCCCGTATTGTGTCCATGGGATGGAAGTACACTTGCTATGCAAAACCATATTCAATATATGTAATATTTTTCCACCGAGACAAGATTTGCCAAAAAGTTAATAATCACCTACGTTCTTTCGACTTTGGTAGACTTTATTACATAGACCTTCTCATTTATACCCTTTCCATAACTGAAGTATTGATGAGATAGAGTTGATTACATATACGAGGAGACATTTTATTTGTGATATAAGGTAAGTGAAGTTGGTGTTTGAACTACTTACCATCCTTTCATGAATGACATTAATATTTTATTTAATTTTTTTTATCTAATTTAAAAATTCATTAGTTTATTAGTCTATTTGACTTTTAAATTTTTAGATTAATTTTTATTAATTATTATTTTTTTCTAAATCTAATTTCAACTGTGAATTTATCTTCATGATAGAATCACTTGGCTTTATTCTATCCATTCAAAATTCTTCTATTTTTCCCAATTAACCATTTCAAATAAATTCATTGTAACTCACCAATATGTGCACCAAATATTTTGAATTGAGCACCAAGAATCTTGTAATTCAAGACAAGCCTTAAGTCATTAGTAATCATCAATAGATTAAACTTATCCAACTTAGACAAAATTCACAAAGAAATTCATACAAACAAACATCACTAAATAATATCATGGTGTATCATTCCAAGACTCTTTTTGCTATGGCATCTTATTATAGGATCGATTACTTAAATAATTTATACTCTAGGCTCTTCTAGGCTTGCTTTCCTACCCAAAACCCTTGGAGCTCATGCACTTTGAATATAATTATTTTTTGAATGATAAACAACCCACTATCTTGTATGTTAAGCTATGAATTACACAAGGATTCTTAATAAGGGAACCTTGTTCAATTCGACATATGAAAATTATACAAGGACACAAATACTTTATTAATCCTACTGATAGCTTTTCTCAAAACTTAATTATACTACCATGGTCTTCACAAAAGGCGTTCTCAACTAATAATCTAATTATATTCAAGATCTAAATTATAACAATACACTCTAAAATTCTCTGAGCAACAAATATATGTGCCCCCCTTTCTTAAAAATAATTTGAAGATCATCCTTCAAAGGCCACTGAGCTCCACTACCATTTGTTGCATAACTATATGATAAGGCTAGTGTGAACTAACACAGTTCCACTTAATTTTATGGCCATCTCTTAGATAACTTGTGGTTAGAGTTCATTCAAATGACCATACATACATATATGAGCATTTAAGAAAATATATCATACATTAACAATCACGAAACTAAATATTCAAGATAAATTAAAACACAAGAACATTTATCACCAAAATTAAAACACAAGAATATTTTTCACTAATCATCCTCTGGTGCTTCAATAACTTGCTTGTGAGGACCAAACAAACTAATTTCAAGTATATTGTTCCACCTAACCACCCTCACAATGGATATCTAGCTCCACCAAGGTTATTGAGTGATGTGCATTACTACTATCTAATCACACAACCCCACTAAATTATTGAGCTCTTTTGTCAACAACCATATCTTCTTTAACCCCCTTTCTTATCCAATCTAAAACTCATACTTTTATCACACATGGATTAGACACATCATACAAGTTTATATGCTAAGACACATAAACAAACTAGGACAACTACAACCTCTAAAATTGACTTAAGCATATGTAACATGACACCTTATGACACTCTCTCTTCAATCATAGAGCTAGGCAATCTTGTCCTTCTCTAATTATTTCTATATTTAAGAAGTTGCTTGATTATACCTTTTATCATAACTATCTGGTTTATCCATCTAGTCTATTAACCTAGGTTAATTGTGTGTTTTCTTTATTAACCTAGGTTCCACATAAAAAAGTTTATTTTATTTTCCTTTTTAGAAATAACAACGAATCAAGGATGCGTACATAATTTCTCAACTATTGCTCAAGCTCAAGTGTCTTAATAGTTTTATATTTTGTTACCAACTTTGATACAAATGTCAAGCATAATTTATACTTCCAATCAAATAACATATTATGTTCCTTATCTTGCATGACATATTATCCTTGTAGATAGACATATTATCCTTGTGCTTCAAGATGTAGATTTTGTTTGAGGTTTATTTCATGCATCAATTATAACCATTAAGAAAATGATTTCACTCTTAATTATGTGGTATTTAGTTTAAATCGAATTTAAGATTCTGCAGTCCCTAATAGTTAATTCATCATTGTATCTAAACCTCAATACCCCACCACTTATCTTTCATTGATCTTTATTCATGAAGGACATTCCCTTTTTATGTACCTTTTAATTTTTTTATTTCAAAGATCTTTTTTAAAATGTTTACTTTTGAACTTATTTAATTTTGTTAGTTTGATTTTAATTAATTTATTTTAATAAATGGATAACTAAATAAGTGTTTATTTATTAAACAATGTAGTATCATGACTAAGGCTTAAGTTCCATTTGTATTTCTTCATACCATAACATTTAGAATGCATTATGTCATTTTATTTAATGAAACACTTTTATGTTAAATATGAATATTATATTTATTATTATTATTTTTAAATTCATTATATTATACAAAAATGGGTCCTTTAAACTGGACCTATATATATATATAGTCTAAGAGATCTTTCTAAGCTATATTTCTCTTATCTACCACACAGGGCATTATATTGTACATATATATGTTATATATATATATATATATATATATATATATATATATATATATATATATATATATATATATATATATATATATATATATATATATATATATATAGTCTAAGAGATATTTCTAAGCTATATTTCTCTTGTCTACCACACAGGGCATTATATTGTACATATATATGTTTTTAATTACACAGTGTATAAATTTTAATTTTTAAAATTCTTTGCTCTCTCAGAGTCTTTCTCTTGCTTCTCCTTAAGATCTGGTTTAAAGTAGATCCACTGGTTCACGTACTTCATTTCCTCTTTCATGATTTCTATTTTGCCTTTTTTAATTAACTCTTGATACTTTTTCTTTGACACTTCAACTGTCAAGGATATCTGCACAAAAAATATTATACATCATGAGTCTACAATTAGGCTCAGTAAGTGCCCTCCTAATGCCTTGGTATTTTTCACCGTTTCTTACTTTCCATAAAAACCAAAGAATTTCAGTAGTATAAATTAGCCAATACAAATTGTTACCTTTTCCATTATTATCTATTTTGTCAGTCAGAATTTCATTTTTCCTTCCTTTTTGCATTACATCAACTAAAAACATATTCCATATTTCCTTAGCAAAAAAACATTAAAAAAAGAGATGGAAAATTGTTTCATTTTTCTTGCAAATTTCACAAATATTCATTCTACCCTTTGCATCAAAGTTAGGTAATTTTTGGAGTAACAACATCCATTTAAATCCATCTTTTTTAGGCTCTATCACATTATTCCAAAGATAAGAAAACACATTATACCAATCTTTTTTTATTTTAAGTGATATTGCAATTTCTATTCAATTGATCACAAATATCAATAGGAGGATTCAATAGCAAATAAACATCCTTTGCTTTAATTTTACTATATTTCTTATTGTTAAACCAAAGTAACTGGTCATCATATTTATTCTTATCCAAGACATCTTTTTCAATACTATCTTTTTGTATCTTTATTCTCTCATATGTTCTTTTTTGTGTTAGGGGGATATCATATTTATTGCATAATTGTTCCCATGAGATAAATCTATTCTTATATATTAGATCCTAGAATGCAGCAATACCTCTTTTATTCCAATATTTTGTTGAACACCCTTGAAGAAGGGCCAACAGTTTATTATTGTGAAATGTATTCCACCAAATGGATCTTGAGAGGAATATTCTATTAATTTCAGGTTCTACTGAAAACTTGTTCATAATGGCTTTCTTACTATACTCCCAAGCCTTCCACGGGCTTTTTTAAAGACACTAGATCCAACTGGAGAAATAGAAAACAACCAAAAATAAGATCACAAAGAGGAAGATTTTTCCAAGTTTTGGCCCCCTTAGGTATACTATTTGAGATATTGCTCCTAACAAGGAATATTTATTAATTTGAAAGAATAATGTTAATTTAATGAAAAGATAAGTAATGTAATTGTAAAATTAAATAAAGTAGTTTTAATATCATCCAAACATTGATCTTATTTACATATATATACACTTTTGCTTTATACACAACTCTATTATTTAAAATTTATTTATTTATTGCTTATTTACATTTATTACCCTAAATATTCAAAGAGGGTGTTTTATTTCCTTAAAATTAAAAGTCATTGTAGATATAAACAAAATCTATTATACATATATTCCCCCTCTCTACATAGAAACAAGTAAGAGAAACAACAATAATAAAAAAACATTCTTGTTAATATTTGAGACAAAAATAAGAAATATTTGTTAATTATAATCATTTTATGGAGAGCTTGAATAAGCGTGAGATTGTAGATCCTTTGGAATAAATTGCCATAACCCTTTTTAGTCAATATTTCTTCCTAAATTTGATGATCTTGTTATGTAGAAAAATGGGGATCATCAAATTGAGATCTATCAAGAAATTTTTTCCTCAAGCATATCTTATTTAAAATAAAATAAAATATTATAGACTAAATTTATAAAACTATTATAGTCAACTCAAAATCGTCGATTCCTAAAATTTTAATCATATTTTAAGGTAAAAATGCACACTACCGCCATTGGGCCATGAAATTTTTGTTTCAATCATACTCCATGGTTGATCATTATGAAGACAACAAAATATGAAGAAAAGATTTGGCCATTTGCAAAATTCAAAAGGTTCCATTTGATGATGGCAAGATCAATAGAAAGAACACCACATCTTAGGTGGGAGATTCCTTTTTCATAACCATGAAGCCATTACCCCAAATTACAATTTATTACTTATCCTTGTTTGCAACTTTACAAATGGATTAGAAAAAAGATAACAAGAAAATGATGAGAACTTACGATCAATTTTTTTTAAATCATAATGAATCCAAACATCCATCTTACCAAGCATATGAATGTGCCTAGGAGTTAGAGGTGAGTGGGTTAGATCTATCCTTGAGGAAAAAAATGTTGATAACTGAGAGGGGGGGGGGTGAATCAGTTATCCTAATTATTTCCCTTATTGAACTTTCCTTTTAATTGAAGCAGCATAAGATCAAACACAAAACATTAACCATGAAGTAAGAAACACATGACACAGTATTTTTGACGTGGAAACCCTGTTAAGGGAGAAAACCACGGGGTGATTAACCCAAGAATTATTCTCTGTTAGAAGAATAGGAAATTACAAAAATGGCACTTGCCAATTAGGGCTCACTGCCCGAGCACACTGCTCACAAGAGGCCCACTGCCTACAAGAAGACACACTGTCTACAAAGTGATGATAATCACAGTCTTGAACTGATTGGAAGCATCTGCATATGCTGGAGTTCAGTTCCGGTTAGGCTCAGTACACTGATCTGCTGCACTTCATCTTTCCTCTGTTCTTTGTTCTGCTATCTTTCACATACCGGATCCTTTTTGCTACCTCTGCACTTTCTCTGGACTTATTCATATATCTCACTACATCCACACACCACTTCACAACTAAATCCATCCTCTATATATATCCGCACAAGTAGTTTCATCACCTTTCTAGTCGGCATCCGGAACAGTCTTAGTTTCTTACAAACTCTCATTCTGTCGGCTGAATCCTTCCTCACCAAGCAATGCGGATCAAGCATATACTTGTAGATATCATTAATCATGTCGGCCAAACATGATTCATGCCTTCACAACCTCTGTCATCAACAGTAACCCATCCGGAAAGCAGTCTGATACTCTGTCAGTCAGTTCTTCCTCTGTTTTCACTGTCTCTCAGGAATCCGGTACTTAACCATTCATATCTTTTTCCTTGTCCATCACCGGAGGCTAAATCCTTGGAATATACTACTAAAGGTAGTCCTCTTGACTTCCCCAAATCTGCACTGCACCAAGACACTTCCTCTGAGAGGTCCGGACCAATCTGTCGGACCTTGCCACATGCTCTGTTCTTCTTCACCGGACCACAACTTTCTTTATTCTGACTTCCGGTAGAGACACATCATGACTTGCGGATATGTGGGATGACCTTTGTTGCCATCAATGACAACAACCATGAATCCATATAGTGTCTCTTGCCAACAAAAAAGTCAATAAATCCAAGACCACAACACACTCAATAGACACTAGATGATCAAGAACACACCCTTAGGGTCATACAATAAGCGAACATCATACAACAAATTATAAAGGGTAACAAATAAAGGTTACAACATTTTGTATTCATCAATGAACAAAATTGACATTCATCTAGGTGTTGGAACCTTAGGAATCCAAATAGGGGATTGACAACTAGTGACCCTTCGGGTCATAGGGTTATCTCCATTACAGAACAAACATTAACATAGACCAAGCCCCAAGATCGACCAGCTACTCTGTGATGTTCTGCCTCCATGTGAACAGAACCACCCCTGGGTTATGCCTCCACTCGACTAGATTTTTCCACGAGGGTGAGAGTACTTGGAGGTTTCCATCAGCAAGGAGAGGGTTCATGTGTTGTATCGAAGTTGACTCATCCACTTTTTTGCTTGATTCACATTTTGAGGAGTACATATTTTGGTGAACCTAACATGAAGAACAAAAACTTTTGAGAGAGTCTCTTCACATTTTTGTTTCTTCAATAAATTAATTTGGGATGGATTCAAATTCAAAAGACATCCAACAGAAGCCTCAAAACTTCTTGGTTTTTAACAACCCCACATATGAAGACATGCTCACTCATCCCAACCAAATTAAAACATGCCAAGTATGCAAAATCCATCAACAAGCTCAACCTCTAACAAGCCATAGGAAAATAGCCACCCAAATGGACAATAAGGTAAGCTATCAAAAGAAGAGCTTAAATGAAGCTTGGGAGACACAAGAATTCCCCTACGTAGCACACCAAGATGAAAAGAGTACAACATGTCAAGTGTCATCAGAAAGAAGTCAAACCCTAAAGAAGACCAATCCACCGCAAGGCGGTAAAACTCAAAGAATAGACAAAGCCTCACCCAAAGACCTTGTAACAACCTTAGTCCAACGAATCAAGACCCTTAAGGCTAGGAGTGTTGAACAATATTACCAAAACAAAATTGAGGAAAAACCTAGGGCACAGGGAAATCCTTTTATTGACAAGATTGAATCAAACTAGGAGGAAACATAAATCCCCCTCATCTAAACTTCTATTTTCTTGACACACATAATTAAGCATTAATTCCTCTCTTGCCCTCATCATCCAACATGACAAGTTTCAATAAAAAAGGTGGGATTCCTATAATGCAAAATAAACCACAAACGATCCCACCTAATTTTTAAAACATAAACATGACAGCATCTAGTTATCTAACTCTTTTAGGCTATCAACAATCTAGCATACCCTTTTAGCAAGTACAACAAGCTCCACCTGAAGGGATAGTATTTGGAGGAACAATACCCTCTACACATAACCCCCTCTTAGGAACATACCTCAAGTATTTAAAGGAGCCTCTTGACTACAACATTCATCAAGTCATACTACCACATCGTCTCCTTGAGCTTCCAAAGCTTATAGGAGAGGGTGTTCCCAACTCTCATATCAAGGCTTACATCACAGTAGTGTGAGAACTTCTTCCTTGGGATGGAGTGGTAGAAAAGATTTTTTCAAAGACTTTGGAGGGTATCACTTTAGATTGGTACTATCAACTTCTAATTTAAGCATCGATCCATTCTTTTAGGAAACTCATCAACCAATTTTTGGTTACCTTTGACATAAATAAATTGATCAAGATAGGAATACAAGGATTTTTAACAATCAAACAAGAATCCAACAAGTCTGTTGCACACTTTATCACACGATGGAGGAAAGTTCTCTATTCTTCAACAAGTGCACCAAACATGGATCATAAGGATCTTTGTGATCTCTTCTTACATACTCTCAACAATGACATATGAGAATAAGTCTAAAAAATCCCTATAAATCATACAAAGAAGCACTTGAAAGTGCCCTTAGAATTGACCAAGTTACTATTGATAGCAGAAGAAGGGAGTATGATATCAATGGAAGGTTGGTAAACTATGATAGAAAATCTTTGACAAAAAACTAAAACATAGATGGATTGACAAACACTTCACCATCTAGAAATAACAATAATTGCACGACTACAATAGTCATACAAGTTTTGGGAACCAAAATGTCAACAACTACCCCCTAAGCATCAACAAGCAATCACACAACAATCATCATAAGCCTTGAGATTACAATCATGATAAATATTATCCATTTCACAAGAAAAGGGGGTATGATATCAAGTCATGATGAGAGTACCATCACTTCATATCAAACCTCCCAAAATGTCAACAACAAGCATTCATGGACACATTCTCACGAGATGAAGGAAATAGTCCCAAAATCCATCAAAATGCCTTTGATCAAAACACCTTAGGCCTTGTGGAATTATATAAAGATTAAGAAATTTGTGTTACCCAAGGACTAGAATGACCATATGACACTCCTAGTGATTCAAACTTTTCTCACATGTTAGAACTTCTCAAGAGTTATCTTACACACAAGAATTATCTCCTCAATGCCTTAGATCTAGGCCATCTAGTTCAAAATACTCCAAGTGTTCTTCTTAGACATTTGATTTTGAAACGTTACCCTCAGACAATGACAACTAAATAGGGTGATTTCCCCCTCCATCTAATAGTCAAAGTTCAAGATTATTCCATTAAACTTATAATGATCGATGATGGGTTTGCAATCAACATGGTCTCTTTTTCTCTTCTTCAAAGAATGGGTTATGAAGAAACTCAAATCACATGAGAAAATTCCATCCTTAGAATTCACGATAACCCAAATATTTGAACCATGGGTAAGGTCAATATTTAAATCACATTGGGTCCCAAAACCCTCCCAATTGAATTTTATGTCATCAATGAAGAAACCACTTATAATATGATCCTAGTAAGGCCTTGGATCCATAGGATGAGGGTTGTTCCATCCACATTATTTCAAGAAAACCACTTCTCTCACATGGGACAAACCCACATCATCAAAGGAGATCCTGATCCTTTCAATGTTTATAGAGTTAAACAAGTCAAAAAGAAGGGAAATACTGTGGAAACCACTAGTGACCCAAAAATCAACACTTTTTAAAAAGAAGAGTCATAAAAACAAATTGAAAATGTAGCTAAGACCTCAAAATGTATAGGGAAGGGGGAAACAAAATAAATCCCCTTCAATCCTCACTCAATAAAGTATTATGATCCATTCAACTTAACAACCATTCCTATTGAGCCAAACATGAGAAGCCATGCAATCAAGACCACCACTAAGCAAAAAGGAGAACCAGAAGCCACACAAAAACTAGGAGAGTCAACACCAACTCCAATTGCCTGTCAAAAGTTCAAAATAAACATGGGAAATCAACAAGAACATAAAATAATTAAGCTAGGGGGAAATCATCGATCAATAAAAAATGTGAGTACAAAAAACTTCTCGATGAATGCAAAAACATTTTTAGACCAAGTCTTTGAGTGTCCTTGCAAAAACTTTCAAGTGAAGTTCAAACTGAATTGGATAAGTCCATACATAGTTAAGGAAGATGTCAAAGATGATGCTTACCTCTTGTGCACTATGAAAGGCAAAGAGTTAAGTATCTGAAAACTCCAAAAAAATCAAATAATCTAAAAAAATCTAAAAAAAATAGAAAATCATGAAAATTTAAAGTTTTTCATTCTTCATTTTCTTATATCATGCATTTTGTGAGTGTCGAGCTCTTGTTTGATTTTTTTATTAGTAAAGAGTCTAAGGTTACTTATGTATAGGTTGATCCTTTGAGCCTTTGAGATCCCTTTTGATCATATTTACCAATTATCATTACTCACTTGTTTACATTTTCCAGTGATTCTAAATAAAGCCTAGCTCTTAGTGTCGCACTTATCACAGTCTTAACAAACCATGTTGTTAAGTCTAAGAAAAGTCAGTAGTCAAACCTATAGTGCTCAATAGAAGCTTGCAAGTAGACCTCCCCCATTCCTCCTTAGTAGAAGGGAAGTCCAACTAGATAGTGAAATTTTTTGGTGGCACTCAACCCCTTATCTTTCTTGGCCAAAAACTCCAACAAGATCATAACTCTGTAGGAAACAATCAAAAAAATATGAGAATAAAAAATGAGAGATCAAAAAAATAAGAGTGTGAGAGAAATCATAGCAGTAGAATACCAAAGCACTAGATATCAAAAAGCATCAAAAATACCAAGCAAAAGCAAGAAATTCAAGTGAGGCATTGAAAAATACAAAAAGAAAGAGAGACACAAAAAAGAGTGAGAAAGAGAAGATTGTTGATGTTCATACTCTTGAGTGAAGATAAATCTAATCTTGAAGCTACGAGAGTGAAATCTATTAGAGAAAATAGAAAAGGAAGGTACAAAGAACACACATGCACTAGCTAAGCAAAGCCAAGAGTCTAGTTTTATTTAGGGCCATCTTCCACTCTAGAGCCCTTTCTCTACCCCAAGTCTATCTTGTTGGCCATCTTTGATCTAAGTCTAGAAGGTGCTAATAAAATTTGTTTCATGTCTAAGTTGAAAGCTTGTCAAACTATTTTGTCTAGATAAGGATCAGTGTTTAGCCTTTTACAAAGCCAAAATTAGAAGCATTGCATCTCCTCCTTGTTCCCACTTGAGTCCCTAGTCCTATCCAAAATATCAATAGGTCTCCCTATACCGATTCAACTTGAAATCCCCTAAGTTAAAAGTCCTACTTCAGAGCAATCATATTGTTCATTCCATTTGCATATATTTCAAACATTCAAAACAATAAATGTGTCTATGATCATTATGGCATTCATATCACTTAGAACATACTACTTTGCATTTTGTATTTGTGAATCATATCCAAACATATTGCATCCCATTCATATCAAAAAAGACAAACAAATTACATCATCCATGTGTAATCATCATAGGTATACATTATCATAAGAAAAATAAAATCTATAGCCAACCATATATGCATAAGGGAAAAGTGAAGTACAAGACATCAACTAAAGCTACATTTTGATCTCAATCAATCAAGTCTCACAACAAGTACAAAACAATGTCTAAGCACAAGTCACTCCTCCAACAAGTTAAAGAGAAGAACTATGCACTCAAGCATGTAAGTATCTCCATGTAAGGGGGAAATGATACAAATCTCTTCAATAAACATAGGTCTCTCAAAGACCTCAAGGAATTGAAAATCAAACCTTTGCAAAATCTCCAAAAAAACTTTAAACATTAGAAAATCGAAAAAACCTAAAAATTGTAAAACCTCAAAAATCCCTAAAAATCAAATATGTTCTTCAAAATCTACAATAAAAGGAGAATTTGTTCTTCTCTATAGCTTAGCATGTGTTTTATTTCCATGGTACTCTTGCACACTCGTTTTATGTGTTTTCATCCTTGCGGGTCCCCATGGCAAAGCAAAACAACTTAGGTATACTTACAACACAATTGACGGTGTGTTCGCCCATTTCAATTTTAGTACTAATTTTAAACATTTTAAATGTTCAACTAATGCTTATTATTGTAGGTACAATTGTGGGAAATTGACAATAGGTAAGGCCTAGTTTAGGAACAGTACATACCTTTCATGTAGACTACCATCTGTAAGGGGGCAAATATGCAAGCACTAAAAACATTCATGAGCTTACATGATCATCCGATGATGAGTTGTAATCCTAAACACATACATGTAAGCATGTAATTATGCCCTCTCAGTATTATTCCTCTTATTTACACATGGATCAAAGTTCTTCATCTTTTTTGTGTCTCCCCAATCCCCAAGCTAACCTTCCAAGGTCTTACACATTGTTTGAACCTAGTCACCTAACCCATTTTCAACAAACCACTCCTATCACTTTCCAACCTTGATGATATGACTAATTCAATTCACAAGAGGGGAAATCAATCTTCCCTAGGATATTTACCATCCACTCATTCTTGCCCATCCATCCAACTCACTTTTCAATTAGCTACCAAACCTTTTAGGGCCTGAGAGACCGATAGGATACCCTAAGCAAAAATGATCTAAAAGTATAATTACAAGACACTTTAAAGAAAAAAAATAATGGAACCATTACATAGTGCTTAAAAAATATGCAATTTGAAAAAACAAACACCCAAAAAGGAGTCTGTATGTGCCTAAACGAGATCCTAGAAGTTCCTTCTAACCTATGCAAACCATTGTTTCTGGGTCGCAAACCATTGTTTGTGGGTCGCCCCCTGTCATTTCTAGACCCTCTGGGTGACCTTGGATCTCCCATTGGGGTGACCCTAGATCTTAAAGGGTGACCTATCCTAGTAAAGGGGGGATCCACTCATTTGATGTCTCATAACTTGTTTCTGGGCCTTGATGTCATCTTTAGCCCCCTAAGACTAATCTCAGCCCCCAAAACCACCTGTAGAACCCATTTTTTATGGGTCTCCCCCTATTATTTCCTGGTCCCCCGGGTGACCCATGGTCCCCCTAGGGGAAACCCTTGATCTCTAGAGGTGACCAACCCTGTCACAAGTGGGGATCTTGTCATATTTTAAAATGCACGATTTCTTCCAGTTTTGGCCCAAATTTTCTCCAAATTGAGCCCTAATTGCATGAGTCACCTTCCCTAACTAATCATCAAATTATTTTGAATAATTCAAGACTCCCTATCACTCCATTCTAACTCACAAATCAATTCTACTCTTCTCTCAATCAATCTCATACTAACTCCATTTCTTCTTTTGTGAAAGGCTATCAAAGCCTATTCACTCCCAATCAAACCATATGTGAGCCCTTACAAGCTATAAATAACCCTCACCTCTTCATAATTTATCAATTTGGATAATGCTCTTAATATCTTCACAAGCTTTTTCAAGATTCTTCATAGGTCTTTGAGCCTCTTAGTTCATTTCTTTAGTTTTCATTTTTCAAAGCTTCAAAGCTTTCCCTTAGGAGGCAAATCCATCATTGTGGTGATTTGATGAGCATTGATTTTTCTCTCCACTAGCATCTTGATGCGCATTGCATGACTTATGTGCCTTTTCTTTTATGTTTAGGATAGTTTTCCAAACTTTTTGAAGAACAAAAAATGATGAGAGGAAAATGCAATAAAATAGTACTTTCACCTCCAACCACTCTTTCTCCATGATAGAGTGGAAGTAGTATGCACCCTAGTACTACCTAGCTATGCTCATTGATACTATTGATTGATATGTTGATTTCTCAGTATTTCAGCATCATACACTACTTTCAATGCTCATATGATAATGGCTTGGTTGAGGCTAGATTTATAGATGTTTGGATGATAGGATGAAGGGCTAGGATTAAGAGGTTAAATTGATGGCTAGGATTTGTTGAGACAACATTAGGGCAAGGATAGAAGATTCTAGAGCTTATCCTTATGTGAACGGTTGAGATTAAGAGGTGTTGTTTTGAAATGGATGGATAGGATTAATGTTGCAAGTATGTGCCTAATCGGTGTTATCATTGATGTCAACATATTTTTGTTGTCATTGGTGTCAACTGCATCCTATTTTATTATTTGGTTAGAAGCTTTATATGTTGAGGATACTGAGAAAATTAGCCCCTCCGAAAGAATTAGAAAGGAAACAGTGAAGACAATGAGTTGTATACTGAAGAACAGTCCAGAAGACTGCTCTGCATTTCTTGGAGAGTGAAGATCTTGGTCTACGGATTGGAAGTTATTTATAGGCATGTCTGAAGATGCTAAATCTTGAGTTTGAGCCTCTGGTATGAAGAATCGAGTGAGTTACATTCACCAAAGTAAAACCTACTTTTTCTAATTATTCACTGGTGACAGGGAGAAAGTATTTTGCTCCGCATTTCTCCTCATTGAAGTATTTTACTTTGCAGTTCTAGAGGGAAGTCTGGGATGATGATAAGTGCCTACAACTACAATGGTTCATGATTTGGTGGTCTACAAGCTATCTTTCTTTTATGACAGTTGAAGATAGTGAAGTTCATGTGATCCAGTGTGTAGAATCTCATGGATAAAGTGGTTAGATTTTGTGCGGTTGGTCCTGGTGATTAAAACGTGCTTGTGGATGCCTCCTGATTGTGTTCCTGCATTTACATGGGTCCGTAATAAGGAATTGAGATTGTGTTTGAAGTTTATTCCTAGATAATGTAGTGTGTAACCAGTCCTAGCCAACTTGGTTAATTCCAGTGATTGCAGAGATGAATTGAAGATTGTAGAAGCATGTAGTGGCATGGAAGATCATGTTTGAGTCCTAGCTAAGGCATGGAGTGATCTGCATACATCTTTACTACATTTCCTTAGCTAATTTTGTATTAGGTCTAGACCTATTTTATGTATGTTTGTAATGCCGACCATGGAGATTGATCCAACGGTTGATGATTGTAATGTTGACCTTGATGATCATTCCAAGGTTGATGTAGTGTATAAATACTTGTAATTGAGTCAAGGAAAAGGTGTCCTTGTGTGAAAATTGTGAAGATAAGTAAGGAAGAGAAAAGGCAGAGTAGAGCAGAAGAATATTGCACTTCAATGGAATTGAATTCAGGCATGGAGTAGATACTAACATCTCAGTTCAAAACCCTTGGTAATGAGCCTTTTTCTGGGTAGTAAGCCTCTGATTTTCGGTATTGTGCTTTACATATATATCTTGTGGGTTAACACCCACTGTGGTTTTTCCCTTGACAGGGTTTTCCACGTAAAAATTTGGTGTCACTTGTATATGATTTTGCAATTGTGTTTATGGTTTTGTGTTTATGCTTTCATGACTTAATCATAACAAACAGTGGATAAGTGTTTAATGATTTAAGGTGCAGAATTGCTAAGTTTTGTGACAACTGATTCACCCTCCTCTCAGTTGTTTGGTTCATTTCAACAATTGGTATCAGAGCCAAGTTCCTCAGAAGAAAGCTTGAGCACTTGGGGGTGATCCAGAATGTCATATAAGAAGGAAAGCCCGCAATTTAATGGAACAAATTACTCCGTCTAGAAGATCCGCATGAAAACCCATCTCCTTTGCTTGGGTTACAGTGTTTGGAAAATAACTGAAAATAAGTATGAAATACCGAAGAATGGTTTGCAAACTGAAGATGAAATCAAGGAATTTGAGTTGAACATAAAATCCAAAGATGCCCTAGTGAGCACCTTATCCGACGTCGAAGTAACAAGGATCATGGAGCTAGAAACTACTTATGAAATCTGGGATAAGCTGAAGAATTTGTATGAAGGAGATGAATCTGTGAAGAGCGCCAAGTTGCAGAGTTTGAAGGCAAAATATAAATGTTTGAAGATCAGCAAAGATGACAACATAACATCCTTCATGCAAAAGGTTGACGAACTTGTGAGTAGCATTAGAAGTGTAGGAGGAAAGATTGAGGATATTGAAGTTGTGAACAAAATTCTTAGATCACTACCTAAATCTTATTGTCATAAAGTGGCCGCAATTGAAGAAATAATGATAATAACAAATATTAGAAAAGATCAGCTGCTAGGGAAGCTGACAACCTTTGAAATGAGAGAACTTGGTCATTCACTTCCAAAGATAGAGATGGCTTTCAATGCCAGCACTTCAGAGAGAACCCCCAGATCTGAAAAGTACAAGGTGGAACCAGATTATGAGCTTGAAGAACTTGAAGCCAACTTTGTTAACAGTTTGCCCAGAGGTACTGGTAAGTTCAAAGGCAAATTACCTTTCAAATGTTTTAGTTGTGGTAAAGTTGGTCATTATGCTTCTAGGTGCCCCACAAGAGTTCCCAAGCCAAGACTAGATAGACCTAGGATTCCAAATAAATGTTATTATGTTGAAGATCTTGATGATGATGAAGTATCAGATGGTGAACTAGATAATGCTAATACTTCTGGAAATATATACTTGTTTATTGCTATTAAAGAAGAACCTTTGACTACTAATCCTGCTAGCTGTGCAAAGGAAGAAAAACTAGTGGAAAGTGCCTTGGCTGCTCAGGTTGTTGAAGACAAAGATGAATGGGTTATTGATAGTGGATGTTCTCATCACATGACTGGTGACAAAAGTAAGTTCATAAGTTTGGAAAGATATGATGGAGGATTGGTTAGGTTTGGTGATGATACAATTGGTAAGATTTATGGAAAAGGATCCATTTATTTTGATGGCAAGCACAACACTGATGATGTCTTATATGTGAAGGGATTAAAGCACAATCTCTTGAGTGTTGGTCAGATGTGTGACAAAGGTTATGATCTCAGATTCAAGGATAATGGATGCAAGATCTTGGAAAGCTCTAGAATAGTGATTGCAACTGGTAAGAAGACAAGAGGTAACATTTATCATTTGAAAGAGACTAATGAATATTGTTTGTTGGCTCAGAATGATGAAAGTTGGTTGTGGCATAGAAGGTTGTGTCATATCAATTTTGACAACATTGTGAAGATAAGATCCACTCAGGCTGTAAGAGATTTGCCTAAGCTTGTGAAGCCTGCTAATACTTTGTGCAAGGAGTGCTAATTTGGAAAACAGACAAGAATAAGTTTCAAGAGCAAGGACCAATCTGTTGATGGACTACTAAAATTAGTGCATACAGATCTATGTGGACCTACCAGAGTTAGAAGTCTACAAGGAGACATGTATTTCATGTCGTTGATTGATGATTATTCTAGAATGACTTGGGTTACCTTCTTAAAAGAAAAATATGAAGCCCTAGAAAGGTTTAAAGCATTCAAGGCAATGGTTGAGAATGATCTAGACTTGAAGGTAAAGTGCATGAGGTCTGATAGAGGTGGAGAGTTTACATCAAATGAGTTCAACTTCTTCTGTGAAGAACAAGGGATAAAGAGATAATTATCTGCACCCAGGACTCCACAACAAAATGGAGTAGTTGAAAGGGAAAATGGGACAGTTCAAGAGGCTGCTAGAACAATGATGGAGGCTGACCTACCAGAAGTATATTGGAGAGAGGCAATTCACACTGTTGTATACATTCTAAACAGAGTCCAAGTAAAAGGTAATAGCTCTAAGACTCCTTGTGATTTGTGGCATCGTAAAGTTCCTACTGTGAAATATCTCAAAGTTTTTGGTAGTAAGCGTTATATCAGAAGAGATGAAGATCTAGGTAAGTTTGATGCAAGATGTGATGAAGGTATCTTCCTTGGATATTCTACCAAGAGCAAGGCCTACCAATGCTACAATAACAGGTTGAAAAAGATCATTGAGAGTGCAAATGTCAAAGTTGATGAAACCAAGGAAAAGGTATCAAGTGGATATGAATCTGATGAACCAGATGTCCCTGCAAACAAAGTAGTAGTGCAGCAAGAAGAAAACTCAGAGGAAGAAGAAGAACAAGCTCCTGAAATCATTATTAAGACACCCAGGTATGTGAAGTTAAATCACTCTGAAGATCAAATCATAGGAGATAAGGGTAAAGGAGTTCAGGCTAGAAGAAGAGTTGCTAATGAACAGGTTAATTATTGTTTGATTTCTCAAGTGGACCTAAAAATGTAAATGATGCTTGTAATGATGAAAATAAAAATGTAATTGGCACCAAATGGGTCTCTAGGAACAAAATGAATGAGAACGGTGAAGTGGTAAGAAACAAAGCAAGGTTGGTATGCAAAGGACACTCTCAAGTTGAAGGAATAGATTTTAAGGAAACATTTACACCAGTGGCAAGGATTGAAGCAATAAGAATGTATTTAGCATTTGTAGCCTACAAAGATTTCAAGGTATATCAAATGGATGTAAAGTCTGCATTCTTGAATGGAGATTCGGAAGAAGAAGTTTATATTGAACAATCAGAAGGATTCCAGTCACCAGATCAAGGTGACATGGTGTGTAGATTGAAGAAAGCATTGTATGGACTAAAACAAGCCCCCAAGGCCTAGTATGCAAGATTGGATACGTATCTGATACAGTTAGGGTTCAGTAAGGGTACTACCGATAGTAATCTCTATTTCAAGATCAATAATGAACAAATCCTAATTGTTGCAGTCTTTGTTGATGACATTATCTTTGGAGGCAATGAAGGTATGTGAATGGTTTTTGCTGGGGAAATGCAAAATGAATTTGAAATGTCCAGTTTGGTGAGATGAATTTATTTTTAGGTCTGCAAATAAATCAATCAGATAAAGGTATCTTCATTTCTCAATCGAAGTATGTGAAAGAGTTGTTAAAGAAGTTTGGGATGGAGGACTCTAAACTGGTAAGCACTCCCATGGCAACTAGTTGTAAGTTGAGTAAAAATGATGACTCGGCTATGGCAAATCAGAAAAGATACAGATCTATGATTGGAGGGTTACTTTATCTAACCCAAACCAAGCCTGGCATAATGCATGCAGTTTGTCTTGTGGCAAGATTTCAAGAAGAACCTAAAGAATCACATGTGATGGCAGTCAAGAGAATACTAAGATACTTGAAAGGCACAATGGATTATGGTTTGTGGTATCCAAAAGATAATGATTTTACTCTCAGTGCATACACTGATGTAGATTGGGCCGAAGATGTGGATGATAGGAAAAGTACAAGTGGAGGTGCATTCTTTTTAGGAAAAAGGCTGGTATCCTAGTTAAGAAAGAAACAAGACTCAATATCTCTATCTACTGTAGAAGCAGAATACATTGTAACAGCATGTAGTTGCACTCAAGTGTTATGGATGAAGCAAATATTGAAGGACATCCAAGTTGTGTATGAAGATCCAAATGCAATCTTTGGTGACAATACAAGTGCCATAAACATATCAAAGAATCTAGTAATGCATTCAAGGAGAAAGCACATATCCATAAGATATCACTTTCTGAGAGAAAAGGTAACAGAGAATGAAGTCAAGTTGGAGTATGTATCTACAAAAGATCAGATTGCAAATATTTCCACTAAGCCTCTGCCTAAGGATACTTTTGAGTATCTCAGAGAAAAGTTAGGGGTTATCACCCCTCCTGCTCTAAACTAATATGCACATAAGTGCATCAGTCTGGAGGTACCTAAAAATCCATCTCCAGATTAGGATTGATTCTTGTAAGGGCTGCTTCTCAGGGGGAGTAGTCAGATGAAGAGAGTTCAGAAGAGAGATTGGATCAGAGCAGTAGAGTGCAAGTATGTGCCCTTTGCCATTGATGTCAAAGGGGGAGATCTAAATCATGTGAAAAACTTAGAGAGAAAGAGTGCAGATATGTAAAGAGATAGGGGAGAATCTAGTCTTGATGGCTATTGAAGTTTTTCACATCATATATTGCCATCAATGACAAAGGGGGAGATTGTTGCAAGTATGTGCCTAATCAATGTTGTCATTGATGTCAACATATCTTTGTTGTCATTGGTGTCAATTACATCCTATTTTGTTATTTGGTTAGAAGCTTTATATGTCGAGGATACTAAGAAAATTAGCCCCTCCAAAAGCATCAGAAAGGAAACAGTGAATCACAGTGAAGACAATGAGTTGTATACTAAAGAACAGTCCAGAAGACTGCTCCGCATTTCTTGTAGAGTGAAGGTCTTGGTCTGTGGATTGGAATTTATTTAGAGGCATGTCTGAAGATGCTAAATCCCATGTTTGAGCCTCTGGTATGAAGAATCAAGTGAGTTACATTCACCAGAGTAAAACCTGCTTTTTTTGATTATTCACTAGTGATAGGGAGAAAGTATTTTGCTCCGCATTTCTCTGTATTGAAGTATTTTGCTCTACGGTTCTAGATGGAAGTCTGGGATGATGATAAGTGCCTATAACTATAGTGGTTCATGATTTGGTGGTCCGCAAGCTATCTTTCTTTTATGACAATTGAAGACAGTGAAGTTCATGTGCTCCGGTGTGTAGAATCTCATGGATAAACTGGTTAGATTTTGTGCGGTTGCTCTTGGTGATTACAACATGCTTGTGGATGCCTCCTGATCATGTTCCTACATTTACATGGGTTCATGTTAAGGAATTAAGATCATGTTTGAAGTTTATTCCCATATAACGTAGCCTGTAACCAGTGCTAGCCGACTTGGTTATTTCCAGTGATTATGGAGATGTATTGAAGATTGTAGAAGCATGTAGTGGCATGGAATATCATGTTTGAGTCCTAGCTAAGGCATGGAGTGATCTGCATACATCTTTACTACATTTCCTTAGCTAATTTTGTATTAGGTCCAAACCTATTTTACGTATGTTTGTAATGCCGACCTTGGAGATTGTTCCAATGGTTGATGATTGTAATGCCGACCTTGATGATCATTCCAAGGTTGATGTAGTGTACAAATACTTGCAATTGAATCAAGGAAAAGGTATCCTTGTGTGAAAAATGTGAAGATAAGTAAGGAAGAGAAAAGGCAGAGCAGAGCAAAAGAATATTACACTTCAATGGAACTAAATTCAGGCATGGAGTAGATGCTAACATCTTGGTTCAAAATCCTTGGCAGTGAGCCACCCCTTGGCAATGAGCCTTTTTCTGGGCAGTGAGCCCTATTGACAATGAGCCTCTAATTTTTGGTATTGTGCTTTACATATATATCTTGTGGGTTAACCCCCACCATGGTTTTTCCCTTGACAAGGTTTTCCACGTAAAAATCTAGTGTCACTTGTATATGATTTTGCAATTGTGTTTATGGTTCTGTGTTTTTGCTTTCATGACTTAGTCATAACAAACAATGGATAAGTGTTTAATGATTTAAGGTATGGAATTTCTTAAGTTTTGTGACAACTGATCCACCCCCAAGTTGTCTGGTTCATTTCAACAATTAAAAGTTAGTTTGACTTTTGTACAAGTGGATAAGGATGAGGACAAGTGGGAGATAATTGATTAAATAATAAAATTATTTAATCAATTATGAGAGACATGTGACTCTCAATAATTAGTTTAAATAACAAAATTAATTAGTTAATTCTTTTTTAAAAGAAAAGGTGGTAAACCACCAGACTAGTATTGATTATAGATTCTTACACAAATTACACAAAAGGTAACCAGACTGGTTATGCTCTGTCACATATTACCAAAGCCAAAAATCATATACATTAATGCACTTATGGCCCATATGGTGGCCGGTAACAACTGTACTAAGAGATTATATAGAGATAGTTTTAGAAAACAGAAAAAAAAAAGTTCTTAACATCATAGCCACTTTACACAACACGTAGAGAAAAAGCTACCATCTGACCCGATATTATGGTGCTTCCTTCTCAATATCCTTGGCTCCTCGATTGTCCTATTGTGCTCCCACTGGTGTCGTCATGTCTGGCCTGGATGTGAGTGACACATTTGACGTTTCCAGTTCATCCTAGAGAGCCATGGAGGGTGTATCCTCATGGTTTGGCATTAGTTTGGGAAGGTGGGGAGCCTAATTGAGGGTGTGCATCCTCAGGAAGTGGATGAAGATGAAAACGTCCCTGCACCTGGTTCTACTTTGCTTGGAGAAAGTGAAACTATGGTCATGAAGGGCCCTATGTAATCCACCAATGCAACCATAGGCCAGACCTTTCTGCATGGCTTTGAAAACACATTCTGCTACTGGGGAAGTGCTTAGAGTCTGCATAGGGAATAAGTTGCCTACCATTGCCTCACCCTTCATCATATCATATCCTTGCAAGGCCGATTTCCACCTATCCAAGTTGTAGACGTAATTGAAAACCATGCTCAAGGCTATAGCATGGACATATTGGCCATCCTGAATGATATCCATAATATTTGATAGGAGAGTGGAGACGATGTCTAACCAATGAAGCCATCGATCCTCCATTTCTTCCAACCATTGTTGGCTGCAAATGTTCCTGATTGCAAATTGTGCCATTGTGAAATCAATGTCAAATATCTGGTTTAGGTCCATGACCTTGACCCTTCCCTTAATCTTGGGTTCCCAGGGCATTACAAGGAATAGGAGTCACTAGTTGATGTTATCATTTTCCATCTTCACACCTGCAAGAAAAATAAAAAATAGAGAAGAGAAAATGAGGAGAGGAAGGTGTTTACTTATTAAGTTGTTAGTCACCGCTTATGAATGAGTATTATATATTGGTGAGATGGGACATGGGCACTTAAAATATTTCTTTTGCCACCTTTGCCATCCTTTCACATTATATTTGTCATCAGGAATTGAAAGCTGGCCAGATTTACTATAATTGTGAAGTGGGTCTTTTTGGTTTAGAGCATGCCAACATTAAATCCTTCGATTTGCTCTTGTCCATCTGGCATTGAATTTTCAATCCTCTGTGTAATGACGTGATGGGAGGATCCCTTTGATATCTTGCCTAATTAAAATGACATGAAGGTTGGTGGCCTCTCATTTGTATCTTACAGTTTTGAGAAGTTGTCTAGGGATTCCCACCGCCCTCCTAGATTTCTAAGGATCCATCGTACTGCACTAAAATCTTGCTTTTAATGGTTGCCCTGAAGCCTCCCACTTTCGACAAGCCCTTGGTGTAGCCTAGAAACTTATCAATTAATGGAGGTGTCTTATCATCTCATTTGAAATCTAACTCCTTTGATTGAGTCATTCCACTAGTTCATTGTTAATAAATGATTCGGTACTTGTCGACTAGGCTATCCATTTAGATTTCTAATATCCTGCTTGAACCATTTGGGTAGCTGAGCTAGAAAATTTCTTTGATGTGGATTAAAAACCACCACGTCCTCCTGTTGATTGATGGATCTATTTTCCAAGGTGTCTGCAACTTTATTTCCAAGTGAGAGACCTGGAATGTATTTAGCTTCTCCATGTGAGTTATTATCTATTGCAAGATATATTCTAATCTCTAGTTTTCTTTTTTCTTTGTTTTTACTGCTTTTACAATATTCATCAAATCCTCCTCTATCTATATGTCTCTGTGATTGTGACCTAGAGCTAGTTGTAATCCATGAAGGAGCGACCATGCCTCTGCCTCATTATTTGATCCATTTGGGATTTTGGTGGATTTTGCCACTATTAACTATTCCTTATGGTCGTTGATGATGCATCTCGTACCTGATATGCCCAGGTTTCCTTTACATGCTCCATAAAAATTTAATTTTACCAAATTTGATGGTGGAGGAATCCATGGCACCTTATTCCTATCTACTTTCTGAAGTGTGGTATGTGGGGTTGCCCCATTTGAGATGAATTTTGAGCATTTCCACTTCTTTGATACTAAGTCATCCCAACTTGTCCACTTTGTATTGTGGTTTACTTGTTTCTTGATTTTGGTCATGACAACTGCTGAAATTTCTTTTTCTAGATCCTCGCATACTTTTTGTGTCATCTTGTCTTTCTTCCTAAAAATATGGTAGTTTCTTTCCCGCCAAATATGCCATAACACCATGGCTGGGCTCACCTCCCATATGCAAGTGAAGGTTGAGTCTAAGAACAATGTTGGCCAACCTTTGAATAAATTTAATAAAGATTCTAGGAGAGGTGAGGCCCAATCTAATTGATTAAACAACCAAGACCAACATTTTCGACTAAAAGGGCAATGTAGAAGTAGATGATCGATGTTCTCTTCCTATCCTCACATAGAACACATTTGAAATTTGTTCCTATGTTCAATTTCTAAATCCTATCTCCTATGAGAATCCTCTTATGCAATGCTAACCATGTGAAAGCCTCAGCTTTTGGAAGTATCACATCATTCCAACATAGATGGGTTGGCCATCCCATCTTAGTGGATGACGACATGCTTCTATAACCTTGTTTTACCTTGTAAGATCCTGAGTTCTTTGTTGTCCATATTAGGCCATCTTCTTGATCAGAGATTATAACCACTCTTTGCTTTAATAGGTCTTGTAGGATTTTCTTTTGGGCTGGAGGGAAATTTCAGTTCTCAAAGCTTCTCCATTTTTCTTGGTGTGGATGTGATATTGTTTCTGGTTGAAGGTAGTCTTGTGCATAGTTACCCTAGTGTTGCTGTAGATATATTTTAGCTTCATGCAAGTCCTCCCTTAGATATAGCCTTGACCATCCATTCCAAGAATCATCCCAGAATTTTGCTTTAGTTCCATTGTGAATTATCCATGAAAGCTTAGGTAGTATTACTTTCCTGTTATTGTGATGAAGTTCCACATGGAGGAGCCTTTTGGTGGGTTTTCTACTGTAAATATCCTCTCCCTGTCATTATTATCTAGATATTTAGATTGCATCAATTAAATCCATCTTGAGTTTGGCCTATTGTACATATTACATGCTAGTTTATCTCTCAATGCCTGATTTTGTATATTTAAATTCAATAAACCAATGCCCCCATGTGTTTCGGTTTGCAAATCTTCTCCCATGCTATGAGATGAATTTTTTTTATTCATTGATCCTTGCCAAAGGAATTTTCTGCAAAGTTTCTCCATTTTTGCTAGAATGTTCTTTGGAATTTGGAAGGAAGACATCATGTATGCTGGAAGATCATACTTAACCTACTTGTGTGAGCCACTTTCCTTTCCACGTCCCCATTCTAATTTTCATGCTGGTCAAAACGTTTCTCCAGTAATCTTTCCTGTGTCTTCCATTGAACATTGGAATGCCAAGGTATTTGTTGGGGAGGGATTCTACTTTGAAATTGAAGAGTTTTGAAATCTCTTTTTGTATATTTGCATCCAAATGAAAAATGAAAATATTTGATTTCTCTAGGTTTATTTGTTGACCCGATGCCTTGCAATATTTATCAAGGATATCTTTAATTGTCTTAGCTTCCTTCTAAATCACCTGGCCAAAGAGTATAGTGTCGTCTACGAAGGGTGCGTGAGTGACAAGGTTCCTCAAGTGCCTCAGGTGTATCCCTTGCCATAATTTTTAATTGTTTGATCCTTAATTGCCCATGATAATGCTTTTTCCATCAATATGAAGAGGTATGGGGAGAGGGGGTCTCCTTGCCGTAGTCCCCTTGAAGATTCAAATGAATCTAAAATAGTTCCATTGATTAAAAATGTGAACCTTGTGCCTGTAATGAATGTTAATATCCATCTCCTCCATTGATTAAAGAAACCTAGCTTTATCAAAATGTGTATTAGAAACTGTCAGCTGACCCTATCATATGCCTTGTCCATATCAAGTTTAATTACCATGGAGTATAGTTTATCTTTCTTGATATAATGTAGAATCTCATGCGTTATGATGGCCCCTTCTACTACATCTCTACCTAGTAAAAACCTCCCCATTCATCCAAAATTAATCTTAGTAGGATGGATGTCAATCTCAATGTTGTCACCTTGGTGATTATTTTGTAGACATAATTACAAAGGGAGATTAGTCTGAACTGTTCAAAGGTTGCTGGTGTATTGGTTTTAGGAATGATCATTATGCTAGTGTTCTTCATTTCTTTTAGAACATTCTTATACTTTCCAGATTTTTCAACTGTCAAGAAGACATCCCTTCCTACCATTTCCCACCACTTTTGGAAGAAAAGACTTGTAAAACCATCTGGGCTTGGTGCTTTCTCCCATGGCATTGAAAAGACTACCTCTTTGACCTCCTCCATAGTGAATTCCTTCATGAGGATTTTTCTCCTCTGATACTATGCCAGGAGAATATTAGCATCAAAATTATCTGGATGGATGGTGGTTCTTTCTTTTGAGAGCAGATTTTTATAATATTCTACCACTTCCTCTTTTATCCCATTGATGTTAGAGGTCATTGTGTCATTTCTCCTTCTAATACTCTGGATAGAGTTTGTAGTTCATCTGATTTTCATGGATAAGTGGAAGAATGTTGTATTCATGTTTCCATCCTCAGCCATGTTTCCCTTGATTTCTATTGCTAGAATATTTCTTCTCTCAATAAAGTCTCCTCCATTTCTTTTCTTAGAGCTTACTCCTTATTATATCATTCTTTGTTCATCCCATACTATAGGATTGTGGTGACTACTTTATCTAACTCCTGTTGAATTCTGACCTTCTCTTTGAAAATATTCTTGAAGTGAGAATGGTTCCATTCTATTATTATCGTTCTCACATATTTTAGTTTGGTGACTAGTTGGAACATTCTTGATCCTTTGACAAAAGGTGCTGCCTACCACCACTCCTGAATCAAAGGGATAAAATTTGGGTCTCTCAGCCACATGTCTTGGAATTTAAATTGTCATTGTTTGAGGCCCATATCTCCCCCTATCCTGAGACTTAATGGAAAATGGTCCGAACCGACGCACGGGAGGATGTCAATAGAAACTTCCCAAATATTTTGTAAACATTGACTAGAGATGAGGAATCTGTCTAGTCTCTCTACAATTTTTAGAAAATCCTTCCTTCTGTTTGTCCATGTAAATCTACCTCTTTTTGGCTTGTAGTCTAGTAAGTTATTGGTTTTGATGAAGTTTTTAAAATCCGCTTGGGATTTGGAAGGATAAGATATGCCACTACATTGAAGTCACCTCCCAAGATTAGCTTTTCATTTTTGATTAGTCTTAAAAGTTGACTGAAATGGTTCTAGAGATTTTTCTTAAATGGCTTGTGCCTATTGGTCCGTAGACACAAAAGACCCATAAATCCTTTGACTACAAATTTTTTAGAAATTTACCTAAAATCCAATTTACTCTTGTTCCTATGACCGCCATTTTCGGAATATATTTCTTCCATAATATAGCTAAACCCCCTGATGTGCCAGATGCTGGTGAAGCTATTACATCCCATTCTTTCCATTGACTAATTTTTTTTTTCCCTATTTTGTTCACAATTTGGTTTCTTGTAACAGTAAGATATCTACTTTCACCCCATGAATCTGATTTTTGATGAGGCATCTTTTGTTAGGGGCATTCAGCCCCCTAACATTCTAGGTTAGGAATCTCATTATACCCGAGGATAATAATTAATTAATTATTGGAGAGGGGGGATAATGTGAGGAATTAATTAAATAAATATTTAATTTATTTAATTAATTTAGATAAAAGGGAAAATAGATAAAATTAATTAAAATAAATATGATTTATTTAATTAATTTGGGATAAAGGGGGACCTAGGACAAATGTGTCGCAAGGTGTCGTAAGGTGATGTTGACAAGGTGTCGAAAGTGGGTTAAAGGGGTGTTGTAAGGGCATGCTCATTTTTAGGTGAATACATTTTGCCCTTCTTTGAGATGGTGTTGTGACCAAGGGAAGTGAGATCATTTCAAAGAAGATAGGATATGGATGGATAGAAAGGGATGCCCCAACCACTCAAGGAGTGATGAGGAGGAATGATGTAGGGATTATATGCCCCCTCGAGAGGATAGGATGGTTAGAAGAACACATGTATACATTACTCTCGAAATGGATGAAATAGATTGGTTAAGGAGATGGAGGAAAGATAAGGGATGGATGAATGATATGTTATGTTGCATTGGATGAGCAACCATATAGTTTGATATAGCATTAGACATTATGCACCAAGGTATAAAGACTAGGGTGACAATGTGTCTCAAGTGCATAAAAGATAAAAGGTAACAAGAAAACATATGCTATTGGACACCATGATATGGAAGACCATGATGTCATGGTGACAATATGCTGCCAGGACTAATACAAATGCAAGAACAAAAAATGAAATAAGGAAAACAATAGAAAGATGAATACAATGTTACAACCTTTCACCTCAAATCATCCATTCTCCTTAGATAGAGCAGAGGTAGCATGCACCCAAATGCAACCTAGCTATGCTCAATGATATGATGTTGATTGATATGTTGATTGCTTAGTATTTCAGCATCATAACAATACTTTCAATGCTCATCTATGATGATTTTGACAACATATTGTTACTTTGAATGTGGATGTTAATGGCTAGTTTGAGGCTAGATTTATAGATTTGTTTGGCTGATAGGATGAAGGGCTAGGATTGAGAGGTTAAATCGATGGCTAGGATTTGTTGAGACAACATTAGGGCAAGTATAGAAGCTTCTAGATCTTATCCTTATGTGAACGGTTGAGATTAAGAGGTGTTGTTTTGAAATGGATGGATAGGATTAAAAGTTAGTTTGACTTTTGTGCAAGTGGATAAGGATGAGGACAAGTGGGAGATAATTGATTAAATAATAGAATTATTTAACCAATTATGAGAGACATGTGACTCTCAATAATTAATTTAAATAAAAAATTATTTAATTAACTATTGGAGAGGGGGGATAATGTGAGAAATTAATTAAATAAATATGATTTATTTAACTAATTTGGGAAATGGATAAAATAGATTAATTCATGAAATAATTATGATTTATTTAATTAATTTGGGATAAATGGGGACCTAGGACAAATGTGTCACAAGGTGATGTCAACAAGGTGTCGAAAGTGGGTTAAAGAGGTGTCATAAGGGCATGGTTAATTTCAGGTGTCTACATTTTATAAAGCTTCCATAGCATTGATATGCTCTCAATTTGCTCCTAAACCATAGCCATTGTGCTCAAATAGTAATTTCATAGCACTCTTAGCTCTCCCTAAGCTCATTCATTTTCAATTTCAACTCTCAAAGCTCAAGCCATTTTGAATCAGTTGCTCCCTTCATCCTTGTCACCAAGAGGAAGACCCCACTACTACAGAGGAGAAAGAAGTTGCCAAATACAAGGATTTATAAGGATAGTACAAAGCTCATGCACCAAAGGATCCAACTTCTTTTCATTTTAAAATTTGTAGCTAATTAAATCACATTTTGCTCTTGGAGAAAGTAATCATTGTATTGCAATTTCCTTGATATAATTTATTTCAAGTAGATTAGATTTGCATTGTTTAAGTTATTTCATTGCAATTCATAGGTTAGATTTCATTCAAGTATTTTCAATTCCTAGTTAGATTCAAAATCATCTCGAAAAACATAAAAACATAGATTAAAGATTGCATTTGGGAAAATTCATGTTAAATTGCATTAATATTTCAATTCTTAGTTAATTAAATCATTTTATCATTCATTTGGAAAAAGAACCAAAAAAAAATTTGCATTCATTTAGTTTACATACATCCAAATACAACAACATTAGGAAAAGAGAAAATCAAAACCCTCAATTTCATTACGAGGTCAATTTTAAAACATAGTAAAAAACACCTTGATATCATCACAATGTTGAGTCATAGAAAACCTTTGGTCACATCAAAAAGTTGAAGTTAAACAAAAGGGTAACCCTTGGTCAACTTTATTCAACTCTCTCTTATCCAAGCATATGAATGTGCCTAGGAGTTAGAGGTGAGCGGGTTAGAGCTATCCTTGAGGAAATAGATTTAATACACCCAAGACCACAACATACTCAACAAACACTAGAAGAATAGGAACACACCATAAGGGTCATACAAAAAGTGAGCATCATACAACAAATTATACATGCTAACGAAGAAAGGTTACAATGTTTTATATTCATCAATGAACAAAATTGACATCCATCTAGGCATTTGAACCTTAGGAATCCAAACAGGAGATCGATAACTAGTGACCCTTTGGGTCATGAGGTTATCTCCATTACAAAACAAACATTAACATAGACCAGACCCCAGGACTGACCAATCACTCTTTGTGATGTTCTACCTCCATGTGAACAGACTGCCCTCGAGTTATGCCTCCACTCAACTAGCTTTTGCCATGAGAGCAAGAGTAACTTGGAGGTCGCCATCAGCACGGAGAGGGTTCATGTGTTGTATCAAAGCTGTAGCTCATCCACATTTGTGCTTGAGTCATGTTTTGAGGAGTACAGTGCCACCATCAACAAATTTTATTATTAAAAAATCTACAAATTTCTTGGCTACAGGATAGGTTAGTATTTAGGCCATACAAAATACTAATGTTGCAAATATGTGGAAATGTCTACCAAGCAATCACATTGTATATCAAAAAAAGTATGAGCCCCATAAACATCACCAAAGCTTAATTAGAGTTGTCTTAAGAAGTTCAAAATGGGAAATTGTGGTTTAGCTCTTTTGCTTGACACTTAATAGGAAGAGCATTTGGGGACTAAGTTGTAACATGCCTCAAAAAGTGGCTAGAAAATTTTCTTTACATACTTTACCATTATTTGCAAACATATCCCATAGCTAGAAATATAAATATACACAAGTAATCCTAAAACAAATTTCATTAATCAAATAATTCTATAAGTACAAAATATAGTACAACCAATGAATAGTACATCATTCTATATTCCATAGTATATTGGGACAAGTACTGCAACCCATAATAATAGTTACAATAAGTATGTAATTAGGCCAATGAATCAATTCACCACATACACAAAAGTGGTCTTACTCAAAATACAATATACATATGAAATATTTAACTCAAATTACAAGATACTCCCTCCAAGCTTTAACTACTGAGTAGGAAGGTATTTGAACCTAGACATAAGAGGAATCCCTTTCCTTCCCAATCATTAGTCTAGCAATTAAGTACTCCAAAGGATATCCCATAAGCATGAAGAACAAACAAGGTCTAGTGATTGTTTTTAGTTCATTTCACCTTTACATTTGCATAGACATATAATAAAATCTATAGTCCAATCAATAATTGATACACAAATCAAAGATAACTCCCAACATGTGACCACTGTTTGATTATTATAGTAGGTAAAACTATCCACCAACATATTTGTTTCACCAAGGACTAAATAGTGAGGCAATTCATGTATATGGTCGATAAACATGATGTAATAGAGACCATTTTTTTCAAAGAGACATGTTTGATATTAATTATTGCGTGGAACAATTTTTTTAACCACTTTAAAAGATATAACATAAGGTGCACAACATACTCTAAAAAATATATAACCATTTTTAAAAATGCAAATTTACATAATAATTTAAGTAAATATAAAAAATCATTCGATATGATTTAAAAAAAATCTTAGTGAGAAACTAAGTCATAAATCGTAAATTAAAAAAAAAATTACCAAATTCTAAGAAAACTATAAAAAATGAGTCACAAAATGGGACCCTATGAATTGAAATAAGATGATTGTGCTCTAAGGACATGGTCTCATGCAGTTCGATTTAGCTTATTTTTGCTCAATTTTTAAAGGAGTTATTTGTCGAGCTAGTGGTCTCATGAATATTTTATTTTTCTACTTATTTTAAGTAGTTATCTTAAATTGTAATTTTTTCTATATAAATTTTTAAAAATATATATTAATAAATAACTATTCATTAATAAAAAAATTAGGAGATAAAATTAGGAGGAATTTTAAAAAAAGAAAGAAAGAAGGAAATATATGCAACTACGTGGCATATAGTTACTGCATAATTTTAGTGCCCCTTTTTTTCACAGCGTATTTTCAATCCTTAAAATGTAGCTGCTCCATTATAATAGGGAAAGATTCTAAATTATCCTTTACACATAATTTAACATTTGCATAGGACCACTCAAATATAAGGAAAATCCACTTATACAACCACATGAGACCATGGCATAAGCCACAAAATGTTTGCATAGTAAATGTTAGACAAGTAAAGCATTGACTTACTTTACAAAAAATAGAAAATAACGTGCATGGGCAAACAAAATAAATAAATAAATTTATTTTATATATAAAGAATAAGTACCCACTCACCCACCCACCCTAACTTTGCACACCCTAAGCTCCTAAATGGTACATCATATTTTTACGAAAATTTGTGGCTTTCTTCATATGTGACTTAAGAGCTTAAAGTTATTGTCTAGAGTTCTGAGTATCAAGATGCAGCCTAATCACCTACATTTTCGCTAAGTTGTCCAAAAACATCCAAAAAAAACTAGACCAAAACATGTGCATGAAGGCACCTATTACCGATTGTCTTATTATTAATAACATTATGTGTCACCACATGATTGGTTTTTTTTTTATGTGACATGTGAAGTGTATTATTACATATGTAGATGTGTACATGTATTGATTCCTTATTAAACTTTTGCTAGTATATTCTTTCTCAATTACTATTATTTTCATATATTTAATTGGGGGTCGGGTGCGCTGCACCATGACAACTATTAGAACATGGACAGGTATGAGTCCTCTCCTCCATAAAGAAATATTTTAAGTTAAAATGCCACCTGTTTTTCCATGGCGAGGGGACTTGCATCACGATTTGTTTTAATTAGTTGCGTTTTCTTTTCTAAGAAAGATATTTGAGGTCTCCACATATTTCCCCGATGTAAATTTGGTGGAGATGATGTTACTGATTGTGTCCGTGGGATGGAAGTACAGTCACCATGCAAAACCATACTTAATGTATGTAATATTTTTCCACCGAAACAAGATTCCCCAAAAAATTAATAATCACCTACTTTCTGTAGACTTTGGTAGACTTTATTACATGGACCTTTTCATTTATAGCCTTTCCATAACTGAAGTCTTGATGAGATAGAGTTGATTATATATACGAGGAGACATTTTATTTGTGATATGAGGTGGGTGAAGTTGGTGTTTGAACAGTTTACCATCCTTTTATTAATGACATTAATATTTTATTTTATTTTTTTAATCTAATTTTAAAATTCATTAGTTTATTAGTCTATTTGACTTTTAAATGTTTAGATTAATTTTTATTAAATTTTTTTTTTCTAAATTTAATCTCAAGTGTGAATCTATCTTTATGATAGAACTATTTGGCTTTGTTCTCCTCGTTCAAAACTCTTCTTCTATTTTTCTCAACCAATCATTTCAAATAAATTGATTGTAACTCACCAATTTGTGCACCAAATATTTCGAATTGAGCACCAAGAATCTTGTATTTCAAGACAAGCCTTAAGTCATTAGTAATCATCAATAGATTAAACTTATCCAACTTAAACAAAATCACAAAGAAATTCATACAAACAAACATCAATAAATAATATCACAGTGTATCATTCCTAGACTCTTTTTGCTATGGCATCTTATTATAGGATCGATTACTTAAATAATTTTTTACTCTAGGCTCTTCTAAGCTTGCTTTCCTACCCAAAACCCTTGGAACTCATGCACTTAGAATGTAACTATTTGTTGAATGATAAACAACCCACTATCTTGTATGTTAAACTACGAATTACACAAGGATTCTTAATAAGGGAACCTTGTTCAATTCAACATATAAAAATTATACAAGGACACAAATACATTATTAATCCTACTTATAGCTTTTCTTAAAACTTAATTGTTAGAGTAGGCTTAAGTTTACTTAGGCTAATGATTAGGTGCATTTATTTCTTTTGTCGTTGAGGTAGTTGAAGGTTGGTATTCTCGTACCTCATTTTACCGGGCTATTTATTCCTGGGTTTGTACATTATATTTTATCTCATCTCAATGCATTTTTCACTGCTAGTGAAATAGCTTCTTGTGTTGCTTCTCTCGTATTGTGAAGGTTTAAATTCTACAGGTTGTTCTCTTGGGAGGCACTTGACACCAACATGGTATCAGAGCCGACTATCTGCATTTCTTTCTATTGATAGTTTTCATTAGTGAATTGAATTGGATTTCATGGTTATGTGGAAGCTGTCGAGGGCATTTCATGACAGAACAACAAGGAAGGAAATAGTGGCCATGTATCTATCTCTGTGGTGTTCTGTATGATCATGAGATATCACCATTCCCTAGAGAGGAAGCGCATAGACATTAGAGTGGATTGAGCACTTTAGCAGGTCCCAGTTTCGCCTCTCCTCCCGCCCCAACAACATAATTCTCTGGAGGAGAGCGTTCAGAAGGTGGAGGTTCATAGAGGAGTTTTGGAGGCAGTTTTGAGTGTAGGTTTCCTGCCTCAATCAGCCAAGTCTCCACCTACCTTGTCAGCCACTCTAGAGGTCCAAGTTTGATTCTCAACAGATCGGTGGCCTTTTTATTTGATTTGGCAAAGTATGCAGTGAGATTTGAGTGTCGGATTTGATATGCTTTGTGAGTTTTCATGTTCAGATTTTGAAAAATAGGGAGGCAATGGTTGTGTTTTTCAAATAAGATTTTTTAGTTAACTCATCTTTGCATCATATGCAACACATCACCTTGCAAGAGCCTGTTCATGTTGTTTGGGCATGAGACTTTAGTCCATTTCTGTGTGGAAAAAGAATGTAAGCAGATATATTTTTGCATCAGACTATATACATTTGTAAAGTTGCCAAAAATATTTGTTGTTAGGGTTTTGATCATTGCGTGAGGAAAATGGTGGTGGGCCCTTTCACTGGCTTCTCTTGGATGTGGGCAAGGACTTTAGTCCCATATTATTGGTGTGAAGTTGTTTTATGGTATTTATATACCAGCACTCACATTATTTGCATTGTGAGCAAGCCTCATGTGGCTGTGAAACTCTCTCGCGCGTCGACGTGGTGCATAGTGCTTGGCTATGACTTTGTATGCTCAACTTGCTGGCTGTCCAGATCGTGATTTGACACTCAGATTTGTGGTGAAGTGCATCCAGATGGCGTGGGTCACTGTCACCTCTCTTGTCTATCAAGATATTTTTTCTGCCTCTTCATATTTCATAGAAAGTTGCAACAACAAACTTCACCTCTGGGCGAGGTATTTTCCAAAAAAATTTGCCATTTTTGACAGTTTAAGTAGCTTGAAGTTGCAAGTTGTTTCAGTTACTTCTGTTAGCATTATTTGGCAAATTTGGTGTTGGAAGTTGCAAATTCAGTTTTTTATTCATTCTGGGGGGTGTGCATATTGCATTTTGGTTCCTTTGTGTTCCCTTGTTTATCATGTTAGACCCAATGATTGAATTACTCACTCCACACAACTATCACACATGGAAACTCAAGATATCACAATTGTTGCAATCTAGGGGTCTTTGGCAAATATTAGATGCCGATCAACTTGAGTTCACTAAACCATTTGAGCAATTTGTTCATAGAAACAAAATGGATGAGGCTAGAGGACTCATAGGTCTCCATGTGCCTGATAATTTGTTTTTTCATATTGTAGAGTGTAAGACACCTAAAGAAGTGTGGAATAAGCTTGCCGAGTTGTATGGTAAGGTCAATCAGTTCAAGATCTTGCAACTTGAAGCCAATCTCACCTCTCTCTCTAGATGCCTTCCCCACTATTCAAGATTTCCTTGCCTAGTTCAAGTTGATTATGTTGCAATTGAAAGGATGTGGTCATGCCAAAAATGATAAGGAGTGTATTTTTTTGATCTTGTCTAAGCTAAGAGGTCATTTTCAAGTGTTTGCCTCTACCTTCTATTCTACTATGGGACAATGATGCAGAGCTACACCACAAGGGTCACAACCCACTACTCAGGGGAAGAGGATGCAAGGCAAACAAGACTTTTAGGCCCTTGTGGACCTAGCTACTCCATTGGTCTTCTTTCTAGACATGATTGTCCTCTCATTTTCCATGGTTTCAAGACTAGACAACAACACCATCTTTTGGGTTCATACACCTAGGCTCTTTCCCTAACCTTCTAGGGACCCTAGACCACCTATGTTTGACTGGTCTATGCTCACAAAACCATCAAAATGCTCAGGAGACAACCCCTTATACCACTTCCTTCACAACTACCCCAACTTCCTTGTAGCCCTCTAAAAAGGACTGTCAAGCAATATCTTTTGATACTGACCTCCAAACAAGATTGTTAATGTCTTTTTGAGTACCCATTATCAGGTTCTTTAACATATCAAACATGCACTATGGGGTCCTTTGGAACACAAACCTCTAATCTTGACTGTACCGGTTTCCTACTAGGCCTAATTAGGTCAGTTTTACACACTAACTACACACAAATTCAATTCCAAACTTCTAACTCTTGTTCCAGAGGGTCCAATAGGATGCAAATAGACTGATTTCACAGGTTTGGGGGGTCTAAGGCCTTTCAAATTCATTCTATGGTCAAGCCTCCACTCTACCAAAGCTAGTTAGCCCAACACAAGGTGCAATTAGGCCTCAATGGCTCCAAACTCCAACTTATATTTGTTTTCTGCTCCTGCACACAAAACCCATTTGAAAACATACCATCCTAAACTCATTCCACCCATTTTGGGGTTCTAACACAAATGAAAGGGGTTAGAAATCCATAAACCTCTCTAAAACCCTCAAAATAAGGGTTTAAAACCAGCTTGCATAGAAACTGAGATAAAATGCTTAAAAGTTAATGAAAATCTCTCAAGACTGATTCAAATGAAAGTTAAATCCATACTTCAACTGATTTCAAACATTTTCTTTCTTGATGGTACTGTACGGCCTCACTCAATACACTGGAACAACAAAAAGATAGAAAAACTCAGAAATGCAGGGCAACCAACAATATTTTCTTTATTTACTTCTTCTCAAACTTCAGCAATCTCTTCTCTCAACATGTGAGAGGTAAGGTCTATTTGTTTTCCATGAAATTCCTCATTACCAGCCTCCCAAATTGTGGGAAAAGGCTAAAAAATAGCCTAAAATTGACTATTTTTTTTCTAAAAACTAACTGTCTAAAATTAGAATGTCCTAGTCTTAAGTGACTGCAGACTCCACTAAAGAAATTGCCTATTCTAGGCCTCCACTACATGACCATGCCTTTAGAAGGCTTCAATACATTAGTCTATAACTCCATTTAGTCTTCAACAACCAAAATCTCAAGAATTTGACTTAATGAACATTCTAGCTCCTAACTTGTAATTTTTCCAAGTCCCTTGGAAAGTTTGTTGTAATTTTTCCTCCATTGCTTGTCTCTGTCCTCCATGTTTGTCTTCAACAGGTTCATTTTGTTCTTGATTCTTACTGTCCTTGTTATCTTTGCTCTTGTCTTTCCTTGAAGTTTGCTTCACTCTGTCATAGAGTGCTCTGTCAACTTTCTTATCACCAAACTTTGCTACCTCACTCTCCTTTACCTCTATTTTCAACCATTTATCAACTGTCAACACTTCCCTCTTAGCTTCATGCCTCGTGCTCTTTTTTTCTCCATTCTTTCCACCGTCCACTGCACCATTACCTTTTACAACCTCTATCAGACCTGTCATCAGCTTGTTCTCTATCCTATCACCTTTAGAAATCTCTGTCCTCACATTATCCAACTACCTCCTTATAGGACACTTGACTGTCCCAACCATAATCACTTAATGCATTTCAAGTTTCTCACTCTTACACTTCTCTATTTCAGACCAAGGCACATTTTCATCCACCTCCTTCTTCCACATGAAGACATTCTTCTTCACAACTGTCTGCAAATCAGCTTCACTCTTCCCATCTGCTGTCTCAACAACTTTATGCCTTGAAAAGGCTGCATACTCCTTGTTTCCATTCTCCTCAAGTCTTATTGGCTCCTTCTTACCAAACATTATCATTTTTGTTGTCCTTGATTGCTCCTTGACTTCTTCCTGCATTGGCATCAGCACAAAAGTCTTCTCATCCTTCCTAATGGTGAAGTTATTAGCTCTTCCATCATAGACTGCAAACCTATCAAACTGCTAGGGTCTTCCAAGTATCACATGACAACAACCCATGGGTAAAATGTCACAAAATACCCTATCCTCATATGCTCCAATCTTGAACTCTACTAATGCTTGCTTTCTTACTAAAATGGACTGATGATCACTTACCCAAGAGACTTTGTAAGGTGTGTCCCTAGGTACTCTCTTCAATTTTAGTTTGTCTACCATCTAACTAGATACCATGTTATCAGTACATCTTGAATCTACTATCACTTTACATACCTTGTCTCTGCATTTACAAGTTGTCCTAAATAGTGCTTTCCTCTTAATCAACTCCTTCTCCTTAGAGGTCTTCAATAGTGCTCTTTCTCTCAACATCAACATTTCTCCTACGTCACCAACATAACTAGTGGGAGTAGAACCACCACATTCTTCTTCTTGGACTAACTGAGTCCTCCTCTCATTCTTCCTTTCACCATCACTTGTAAAATTTTGCTTCTCAGGACACTTGTATGTTGGGTGCCCGAACTCTTGGCAATTGTAACACTTACCCATAAAGGTGTTTGCACTCCTTCCACCACCAAATCTGCCTCTAGAACCTCTGCCTCTGAAATCTACACTTTGTCCTTGTGCCTTGCTCAACTCTTCTTGACTCTCATTGACTTTCTTTGTGTTTTGAAAGGATCCTCTACCTCTAGAGGTGTTGCCTCTACCTCTAGCTGTCTTGTCTTGTCTTGTCTTCAGCTTCTCTTCCACTCTTACTGCCATCTGATAACATTCTTCAACATTCCTTGGATTTGCCAACACTAGTTCATCCTGCATGTTAAACCTCAAACCACCAATATATCTAGCAACTTTTTGCACTTCACGTTTATTTTGACCAAACCTTATACTCAGCTTATAAAACTCTTCAGTGTATGACTTAACATCCATTTCCTTTTGTCTTAAACCTTGAAGCTTTTTAAACATTTGAACTTAATAATCTTTAGGTAAGAACTTACCTTTGATCTTAACTACCATCTTGTCCCATGAAACAATCTTTATCTTTCCTTGCTTTCTCCTTTCTATTTGCTGATAATCCCACCATAACAAAGCATGGCCTGTCAGCTTGGTATTTGCAATCTTCAATTTCTACTCCTCAATAACTTCATCACACTCAAAATGATTGTCCAATGCTGCAATCCAGTCAAGTAACTCTTCATCACTAAGGCTTCCTCCATACTTTAGCACATCTATCTTCATCTTGTGCTTGTCTTCTTTTACTACTTTCATCAACTTTACCATCCTCTGATCCTCAGGGTCTATTTCTTCTTCTACATCTTCATACTCAGCTTCCTCTTCTTTCTCAGACTCATTCTCATCACCTAAAGCCACTCCTCTTCTCTGATTTTGTTCTAGGGTAGCTATTCTTTCATTTAAATCCCTCAACTCTCTAGCATGCTTCTCCTTTAGCTCATTCATCTCTTGAGCCATTTTTCTCTCTCTTGGAGGCATCTTGACAAACTGCCTCTTCCACTTAACACTTCTTAGCCACAACAGACCTACTAACTGTGCTCTGATACCACTTTGATGCAGAGCTACACCACAAGGGTCACAACCCACTACTCAGGGGAAGAGGATGCAGGGCAAACAAGACTTTTAGGCCCTTGTGGACCTAGCTGCTCCATTGGTCTTCTTTCTAGACATGACTGTCCTCTCATTTTCCATAGTTTCAAGACTAGACAACACCATCTTTTGGGTTCATAAACCTAGGCTCTTTCCCTAACCTTCTAGGGACCCTAGACCACCTATGTTTGACTGGTCTATGCTCACAAAACCATCAAAATGCTCAGGAGACAACCCCTTATACCACTTCCTTCACAACTGCCCCAACTTCCTTGTAGCCCTCTAAAAAGGATTGTCAAGCAATATTTTTTGATACTGACCTCCAAACAAGACTCTTAATGGCTTTTTTAGTACCCATTATCAATTTCTTTAACACACAAACATGCACTATGGGGTCCTTTGGAACACAAATCTCTAATCTTGACTATACCGGTTTCCTACTAGGCCTAATTAGGTTAGTTTTACACACTAAGTGCACACAAATTCAATTCCAAACTTCTAAATCCTATTCCAGAGGGTCCAATAGGCTGCAAATAGACTAATTTCACAGGTTTTGGGGGTCTAAGGCCTTTCAAATTCATTCTATGGTCAAACCTCCACTCTACCAAATCTAGTTAGCCCAACACAAGGTGCAATTAGGCCTCAATGGCTCCAAACTCCAACTTATATTTGTTTTCTGCTCCTGCACACAAAACCCATTTGAAAACATACCATCCTAAACTCATTCCACCCATTTTGGGGTTCTAACACAAATGAAAGGGGTTAGAAATCCATAAACCTCTCTAAAACCCTCAAAACAAGGGTTTAAAACCAGCCTGCATAGAAATTGAGATAAAATGCTTAAAAGTTAATGAAAATCTCTCAAGACTGATTCAAATGAAAGTTAAATCCATACTTCAACTGATTTCAGACATTTTCTTTCTTGAAGGTATTGTACGGCCTCACTCAGTATGTTGGAACAACAAAAAGATAGAAAAACTCAGAAATGCAGGGTAGCCAACAGTATTTTCTTTATTTACTTCTTCTCAAACTTCATCAATCTCTTCTCTCGACATGTGAGAGGTAAGGTCTATTTGTTTTCCATGAAATTCCTCATTACCAACCTCCCAAATCGTGAGAAAAGGCTAAAAAATAGCCTAAAATTGAGTGTTTTTTTCTAAAAACTAACTGTCTAAAATTAGAATGTCCTTGTCTTAAGTGACTGCAGACTCCACTAAAGAAATTGCCTATTCTAGGCCTCCACTACATGACCATGCCTTTAGAACACTTCAATACATTATTCTATAACTCCATTTAGTCTGCAACAACCAAAATTTCAAGAATTTGACTTAATGAACATCCTAGGTGCACTGCACCAGAGAAGATCATAAGATGCCTTCATTTGAGGAATTTTGTGATCAATTGACTAGGGAGCAAGCTAAGTTGATACAGATGGATGCTCTTCCTAAGAGTCATGCTGTGATGGCTCAATCTTCCAAGGGAAAGGGTAAGAACAAGAAGAAGCCCACGACATATTCATCTATAGGTGATGAGCCTCCCTCCAAGCCTAAGGCGAAGAATGATCAGAAGACTAATCCTCCTCCTCCTCCTCCTTCTAAATCTGTGGAGTCATCCTCTAAGTCTAAGAAGAAGAAGGAAAATTTTTCCTTTTGTGGAAAGTTAGGGCATAATGATGCACATTCTTGAGGTTAGTAACATTGGAGGAAGCTATCAAAAAGCACAATATTCCCATGCCTAAGTCTTCTTCCTTGGGAAAAGGGAAAGCTCTCACAACAAGGGCTTCATCCTCTACCAGTAACAGTTAGATTCTTGATTCTGATGCCTCACATCATATGACTCATATTGGGGATCTTCTTGATTCTATTTCCTCTTGTAGTACTTCTCATATTGTAGTTGGGAGCTCTACAAAGATTCCTGTTGTAGGAACAGGTTCAGTTAAGATGCAGGATGGTTCATTGATGATACTCTTTTTGCTCATGATATTTCACAGAATCTACTTTCTGTCTATCAGATTTGTCATCATCGTGATGGGAAGGTAGTTCAGTTTTCTCCCACTGATGTGACTATTCGAGAGTTGCAGGATCCTGAGAAGGTTGTTGCTATAGGGATAGTTGATGATGTTGCCCATTTGTATAGGTTTGATGGATTTGAGTCTTCGTCAGGATCATCCCTGATTGCTCATGTAGATTCTATGAGAAAGCTTTGGCATGAATAGTTTGGGCACTTGAATTATAGATATCTTCAACAGATAAGCACACAAAATTTGGTGATTGGTCTACCTAAGATCTCTTGTTCTGATGAAGTTTGTCAAGGATGTGTTCTTGGCCAACATCATAGGGATCCTTTTCCAAATGGTATGACCACATGTGCTTTGACACTCCTTGAGTTGTTGCATAGCGATCTTATGTCATTCCCAACTCCTTCATTTTTAGGGGCTAAGTATGTGCTCACCTTTATTGATGATTTTTCTCGGTGCACATGGGTGTACTTTTTGAAGTACAAGGATGAGGTTCTTCAAATTTTCATGACATTCCTTACATTTATGGAGAAGCAGTCAGGGCATTCCCTTCAAAATATTTGTACAGATAATGGGAGAGAATATGTCAATCAGGCATTTCAAGATTTTTGCCATGCTCGAGGTATTCTTCATCAACACACATTGCCATACACTCCTCAATAGAATGGTGTGGTTGAGTAGAAGAATAGAACCTTACAAGTGATGGCCAATTGTATGCTTCAGTCTTGATCCATGGCTCCAATATTTTGGGCAGAGTCTGTCAATTGTGCCAACTAAATTAGGAACCTATGCCTCACAAGGCAGTGCAGAATATGACTCCTGAGGAGGCTTGGTCACATGTCAAGCCCAAGGTGTCCTTCTTCAGAGTATTTGGCAGTGATGCATGGACATTCATTAGACAGATGGGATGCACAAAGCAATGGAGAAGAAAAGTTAGCAGTTCATTTTTGTTGGCTATTGTGAGGATGTGAAGGGTTATCGTTTGTTTGATCCTATGACTCGAGAGGTACATTTTTGTCATGATGTTCATTTTGATGAGTCTTTCACTCCGAAAGATTCTCCATCACAAGCCCCTTCCTCTCTTCTTCCCAGTTGTTCTTCAGATGATGTTTTTCTTCCTATAGATGATGATGATGATGTTCCTGATGATGGTATTAATCTTGTTGTTGACATTTATCCATCTCCTCCTCTACCTACACCCACAAGATCTTTATGGGCTTGCACACTTATTAAGGATGCTGGTTCTCTTGTAGGTGATCCCATAGGTACCTGTTGCACTCATTCCTAAACTTTAGGTATCAATCTTTTGAGTCATGCAATTTCTACTGATCCTCAGAAGTTTTCAGATGCTTTAGGTGTTCCAGAATGGGAAAGTTCTATGATTGAGGAGTATTCTTCTTTAATGAAGAATCATACAAGTGGGATTTAGTTCCTCTTCCTAAGGGAAGAAAGTTGGTTCGATGCAAGTGGGTGTATCGTACCAAGTATGAAGTTGATGGATCTATTGAGAAGTATAAGGCTCATCTAGTGGCTAAGGGCTTCTCTCAGGTTGAAGTTATTGACTATTCTGAGACTTTTGCTCCTATAGCCAAGATGGATTCTTTATGTCTTCTACTTTCTATTGTTGCATCTCAGGGTTGGCCAGTGTATCAAATAGATGTGATGAGTGTTTTCCTGCACGGTGATCTTCAGGAGGAGATCTACATGGAGCAGCCACCATGCTTTGTGCAGGACCCTTCACTTGTTTGCAGGCTGAGGCATTCATTGTATGGTATCAAACAAGCTCCTCAGGCTTGGTATGAGAAGATGGATAGTTTTCTACTTGCTTCTAGATTCACTAGATGTCACTCTGGTACTACAGTTTATATTCAGAGACATGAGGGGATCTTCTCATTCTTGTTCTTTATGTGGATGACTTGATTCTCACAGGAAGTTCTCCTGCCTTGATTAAGGATACTCAGGGAGCTTTGATGGAGCATTTTGATATGACTAACCTTGGTTTGTTGCATTACTTACTTGGTCTTCAGATTCACCAGTCTTCTGTCGGTATTTCTATCTTTCAATAGAAGTATGCTCTTGATTTGCTTCAAAGATTTGGGATGGCTGACTGCAATCCAACCTCTACTCCTTTTAAGTCAGGTGTTGTGTTGTCTACCACTTGCACTACTCCATCAGTTGATGCTACTTTATATCAACAGTTGGTTGGCAGCCTTCTGTACTTGACACATAGTCGTCCTGATATTTCCTTTGTAGTTGGTCTTGTCTCCCATTTCTCTCAAGATCCTCATGAGATTCATTGGAAGGCAACCAAACATATCTTGCGGTACATTCAAGGTACTATTCATTTTGGCATTCACTACACATCAAGAGCTATTGAGATTGTGATCTTCACTGAATCAGGTTAGGCTGCTGATGTTAATGATTGGAAGTCCACTTATGGCTTTGTCTTTTGTCTTGGTTCTAGTCTGGTTTCTTGGTCGTGCAAGAAGCAAACTTCTATTGCATTATCATCAACTGAGGCTAAGTATCGAGGAGTAGTCTTGTCTAGTCAAGAGATTATTTGGCTTTGATAGTTGATGGTTGAGTTTTGGCTTTCCTGCTAATCATCCCACTACTCTTTGGTGTGACAATCAGAGTGCCATTCATATTTCTCACAACCCAGTGGAGCATCAATGTACTAACCATATTGAGATCCACATGCACTTCATTAGGCAGCTCATTCAGGAGGGTGTTCTCAGTTTGGAGTATTTGCATATAGAGTAGCACGATGCAGACATCTTCACTAAACCTTTGGCATCTCCTTGCTATCTTTTGTTGCGATCAATGTTAGAGGTGAAGGAAATTGTCCTTGGGGGGTCTTGAGGAGTCCTCCTTCCTTTCACTTTTTGCTTTTCAACATTTTCTATTTTTCTCTCTTTTGGAGAGGATTTTTCTCCCACAGGGTTTTTCTCCTTTTCTATAGTTGTGAGAGATTGCATTTCATTGCATTGTAGTCGTACATGGGTACCTAACATGGCATTGTTGTCGGGACCCATTTTGCACCTCATATTGCATAATAATCTCCCTAAGTTGCACTTAATGGGCGGTGTTAGAGTAGGCTTAATTTTACTTAGGCTAATGATTAGGTGCATTTATTTCTTTTGCAGTTGAGGTAGTTGTCCTGGTTGGTATTCCCATACCTCATTTTATCGGGCTATTTATTCCTGGGTTTGTACATTGTATTTTATCTCATCTCAATGCATTTTTCACTGCTGGTTGAATAGCTTCTCATGTTGCTTCTCTCGTATTGCGAAGGTTTATCCTGTAGGTTGTGCTCTTGGGAGGTGCTTGACACCCACATTAATTATACAACCATGGAATTCACAAAAGGCATTCTCAACTAATAATCTAACTATATTCAAGATCTAAATTATAACAATACATTGTGAAATTCTCAAAGCAACAAATATATGTGCCCCCCTTTCTTAAAAAGAAATTGAAGATCATCCTTCAAAGGCCACTGAGCTCCACTACCATTTGTTGCATAACTATATAATAAGGCTAATGTGAACTAATACAGTTCCACTTGATTTTATGGGCATCTCTTGGACAACTTGTGGTTAGAGTTCATTCAAATGACCATACATACATATATAAGAATTTAAGCAAATATATCATACATTAACAATTACCAAACTAAATATACAAGATAAATTAAAACACAAGAATATTTATCACCAATCATCCTCTGGTGCTTCAATAACTTGCTTGTGAGGACCAAACAAACTAATTTCATGTCTATTGTTCCACCTAACCACCTTTAGAATGGATATCTAGCTCCACCAAGGTTATTGAGTGATGTGCATTACTACTAACTAAACACACAACCCCACTAAATTATTGAGCTCTTTTGTCAACAACCATATCTTCTTTAACCCCCTTTCTTATCCACTCTAAAACTCATACTTTTATCACACATGGATTAGACACATCATACAAGTTTATTTGCTAAGACACATACACAAACTAGGACAGCTACAACCTCTAAAATTGACTCAAGCATATGTGACATAACACCTTATGACACTCACTCTTCAATCATAGAGCTAGGAAATCTTGTCCTTCTCTAATTATTTCTATATTTAAGAAGTTAATTGATGGTACCTTTAATCATAATTTTCTGGTTTATCTATTAACCTAGGTTAATTATGTGTTTTCTTTATTAACCTAGGTTCCACATAAAAAAGTTTTTTTATTTTCCTTTTTAGAAATAACAATGAATCAAGGATGCATACATCATTTCTTAACTATTACTCAAGCTCAAGTGTCTTAATAGTTTTATATCTTGTTATCAACTTTGATACAAATGTCCAGCACAATTTATACTTCCAATCAAATAATATATTATGTTCCTTATCTTGCATGACATATTATCCTTGTGCTTCAAGATGTAGATTTTGTTTCAGTTTATTTCATGCTTCAATTATAACCATTAAGAAAATGATTTGATTCTTAATTATGTGGTATTTAGTTTAAATTCAATTTAAGATTCTGAAGTCCCTGATAGTTAATTCATCATTGTATCTAAACCTCAATACCCTACCACTTATATTTCATTGATCTTTAATCATGAAGGACATTCTATTTTTATGTGCCTTTTAATTTTTGTATTTCAAAGATATTGTTTAGAATGTTTACTTTTGAACTTATTTAATTGTTAGTTTGATTTTAATTTATTTATTTAAATAAATGGATAACTGAATAAGTGTTTATTTATTAACCAATGTAGTATCATGAATAAGGGTTAAGTTCCATTTGTATTGCTCCATACCATAACATTAAAATGCATTATGCCATTTTATTTAATGAAAAACTTTTATGTTAAATATGAATATTGTATTTCTTAGTTTGAAAGAATAATGTTAATTTAGTGAAAAGATAAGTAATCTAACTATAAAATTGAATAAACTAGTTTTAATATCATCCAAAAATTGATCTTATTTACATATATATACTTTTACTTTACACACAACTTTATTATTTAAAATTTATTTATTTATTTCTTATTTACATTTATTTACCCTAAATATTCATAGAGGGTGTTTTATTTCCTTAAAAGTTATTGTAAATATTAACAAAATCTATTATACATATATTCCCCCTCTCTACATAGAAAAAAGTAAGAGAAACAACAGTAATCAAAACACATTCTTGTTAATCTTTGAGACAAAAATAAGAAATATTTGTTAATTATAATCATTTTATGGAGAACTTGAATAGTCGTGAGATTGTAGATCCTTCGGAATAAATTGTCATAACCCTTTTTATAGTCAGTATTTCTTCCTAAATTTGATGATCTATCAAGGAATTTTTTCCTCAAGCATACCTTATTTAAAATAAAATAAAATATTATAGACTAAATTTATAAAACTATTATAATCTACTTAAAATCCTCACTTCCTAAAATATTAATTATATTTTAAGGTAAAAATGCATACTACTACCATTGGGCCATGAAATTATTGTTGCAATCATACTCCATGGTTGATCATTATGAAGACAACAAAATATGAAGAAAAGATTTGGGCATTTTCAAAATTTAAAAGATTCTATTCGATGATGGAAAGATCAATAGAAAGAACACCACATCTTAGGTGGGAGATTCCATTTTCATAACCATGAAACTATTACCCCAAATTACAATTTATTATCCATCCTTGTTTGCAACTTTGCAAATGGATTAGAAAAAAAAACAAGAAAATGATGAGAAGGGTCAACTTTTTTAAAATCATCATGAATCCAAACATCCATCTTACTTCTCAATAGTAGCAAACATCCCAATATTTTCACAATCTTTACAAAAACGACATTAACAAGTTGGAGAAATTTGAATTCTGAGAATAGAAAATTAAATCCCCAAGGTGGGTGACACTTTGTATAGTTTTTTTAATTGATTTCACCATCACTAATAGCTCAATCAAGCTAGGAAAAATCTAGGCCTACATGACCACCATTCCCAATAAGCAAATTCTCTTTCCAAAACCCTAAAATCTAGTACATGAAAACAACATTGAATTGGGGTAAAAGATTAATGAAAATGAGGTTCCATATACATAAATAGATTGGACCCCCTGTTGCTTCTAAAGCACCACACTTTGTAGTTTTTCAACAACCTATAACATACAAAGACGGGAGAAAAACAAACCCTAAGAAAAAAGAGAGCAAAAGGTAAAGGAAATATAAAACTTGTTATATATTTTGGCTTATATCCAAAACACTTTACTAGTATTGTCACCACACAATTTGTAGATGAGCTTCATAGAATGTAAAGTCAATTTGATCATATGAGGGAAGTTGTTTTACTATTTTATTTTCCTTTGAAATTAATTGCATGAGTGAGGGATTCAAAACATAAATTAAAGTTTCTGTCACTATTTGTAGATGGTAACTCTAAAAAAACACTTCTATGTTACATGAAACATTAACTGCAAGATTTCACAATCGAGTAACCACATGTTATTATATGCTAGAAAGTATGCACTCAATACTTATCTTATTATGGAAGGGATGTTAGTTTAAACTCAAAAGGCATAGATAATAGAAATGACAAATAATAAATGTTATAATAAAAATTTGTGGGCCGCCCCCACCTCACTGTAAAATGGCCAAACCATCCTATGTACTAGATAAGAAGCATCTCCTTACCTTGGATAATTTCTTGTTTTAGTGTGGATATCACGTGGTCTTAGTTATTTCCTTTTATTAAACATGTTAAAAATAGTAGAAAAAGTTAGAATTTCAAATTTTGCAACATCAATAATGGATTCAGAAATTAAAGATACCTACCAACATGTCACAGTACTCTATTTGATTATTATTGTAGCTAAATTATCCACCAAGGTCTATGTTTCACCAAGAACTAAATGGTGAGGCACTTCATGTATTTAGCCTATAAACTTGATATAATAGAAGCCATTATTTCTTAAGGAGGTATGTTTAATCTCAATGATTACATGGGACAAGCTTTGTGACCACTTTATGGGATATAACATGAAGTGACATACTTTTTCTTTTTTCAAGGGAGGGATTGTTAGTGTCAATTTCTCTTCATGTGATTTCATGCAATAAGCTAACTAAGCACAACAGTTAGTTTTCTCTTCGTGTGATTTCATGCAATAAGCTAACTACGCACAATAATTAGTTTCCATGAATTTCTCTCCGTTAACAATGGTCGTTGATTTTCATGCAACATGCCAACTAAAGCAAACAACAGTTTGCTTGCTTTTCTCCACCTGTCCCTAATTTTCCTCATGGGATTCTTCTCCTATGGAGGCTTTATATTTGCAAATTTGCATAGCAATATCATAATAGAAGTCGGTTAATGCAAATTTGTTTATCTGTGCTTGATCATTTATCTCTATAGATCTAAAGAATTCTACATGGTATTAGAGAAGTCAAAGACGTTTTGAGGCCATAGGTGAATGCATTGAATAGCAATTGGGTGATGGCGTGAAGATTTGGATGCATAAACATATGTTCTATGTTTTAATTATCTACTCCTCCGTTAATTCCTACATTTGAATCCTAATCGAGGGAATTTGAAGGCAGATTGGGGGCACACTCTGGAAACACCAATCAGGAGCTCAAAGGTGCATGATTCTCAAGGCATGATCTAGGTGCTGATTCATCTCTGCTCACCTTTTTTTGGCATTTGATTTTCTATTGGAGGCATCGATCTGGAAGTTGAGGTATTGCAGAGAGGAGGCGCAATTTGAATTTACCAGGCCATGATATATTAATCCTATTCAAGGTGATTTGAAGATAGATTGGGGGCACAATCATTCATTAGAGACTGTGATTCAATCTACAGATAGGATATGGTGTTTGTGTTCATAATTTGGAGCTGATTTCATTTGCTGTGGTCATATGGGGTTTTTAGCCCCTGGTTTGTTCCAGCCCATGAGGGCATAAAGGGAGCATAAACATTTCTTTTGCATGTCACTATAACCACAAAAATCATGCACTGCCTCCATGAGGACCCCTATGATGATTCAAATCCTTGTCACATACATGTAAGAATGAAAATAAATCCTTTGGGTAGCAAGCCTCTTGATGACGTGTCCTCTCTTCTTGTTTTGTGTTGTTTCTGCTTTATCGATTCTCCTTCTTCCCTGTTTGCGACGCTTTTCAACACTTGTTATGATACCTGTCGACTTGCATTTTCTAGCTTTCGACCTTCATCCTAAGCCTTGTGAGTGTCTTGTAGGTGAGTTTTCACCTCTCCCCTTTGTATTTCATCTAGTGCACCTCATAGAAGCCTTCATCAGCCTAAGCCTTTCATAGTAATTAGAGGTACCCCCATCCATCTCCTGCTTTCTATTTTTGATTTCGACCAACCAATCCAAATCTCCCCCTTTTATTTCCAGATCCCCACTGGGGATCTTGAAGATGCAAGTGGAGATTTTGATTCTTCCACATGACTGACCTGTTTCTTGATACAGAAATCATCCTTTTCCTCCCCTATACCTTATGCCAGCCTGAATTTCTGCATTTTGCACTTTTGATCCCGGATCGCCCTGGAGGGGACCCAGGGTCGCCCCTAGGACGACCCATGATCTCCCTGGGCGACCTTGTTTGATGAAGGTGGTGACCCTATCATCTTTTGACCCGTGGAAAAACTCAAGTTTCTCTCGCATTTTTGCTCCGTTTTCACCTGTTTTTCTTTCTGTTTGCATGATTTTTGATCCTTTATATAGAGTTAACTATTTCATGTACCCACACATGTATAATTAGCTCTATTTGATCTTAAATTAACTCTCTAATCAATCTCATGCATTCCCTCACCTCCATTTCTTCTTCAGTGATAAGCTATCATTGCTTCATCACTCCCTAATCAGCTGAGTTCACTGGGCAATCAACCTTGTTAACTCCCCAATCTATTCTTGTTAACTCATCAATCAAATTAGTTAAATATTCAATCCAATCCCTTCTTCAAACCTATAAATACCTCCCTCCCTCAAGCACAAAGGGAGGCAAATTCATTGTGCACTAGCTCTTGCCAAGTTTGCTCTCCCACCAGGCATTGATATGCTCATACATGATGTAAGTGCATTTTACTTTCTTTTGTTCAATCAAGAAATGCTATGTTGCTCAATTCTTAGCCATTGTGCTTAATCAAAGCTCACATCGAGCTCATACAAGCTTCACAAAAGCTTCTCTTTGCTTCTTCAGGTCATTTTGTTGTCAAGAGGATCACCTGCTATCACAAAAGGATTCGAGGTTGCCTATACAAGGATATTAAGGGTAGTAGAGTCAACAAATCTTCATCTCTTTCAGGTTCTTTCATTGCTTTCATAGTAATTAGATAATCACATAGCTCTTGGGAATGTAACATTTTAGTTTTTCCTTAATAGGTTAGATCTTGCATGCTAGATTAATTGTTTTTACATTCCTAGATCTACTTTGTTAGAAAAAGCATTTTCCTTTTCCATTAAATTAGATTGCATTGAAAATGCCAAAATCCCACAAAAACATAGATTAAACTTTGCATTTGAAAAGACATATAGGATTGCATACATATTTCTTTCATAGATCAGAAGCATTTTTCTTTCCAAAATATTCTAAAATACCAAAAAGATGTTTTGCATGTTATCATTTAGTTTGTATTCATATAGATCTATTGAAATAGATAACATTGCAAACCATCGATTCCATCATGAGGTAATCATAGTTGAACAAAGTCAAACCCTAGGTCAAACAAAACCCTAGGTCAAAACCCCTAGATCTGGTTAGCAATTATATGATTCCCTCTATCCTAATTCACGAATGTGTTTAGGAGTACAAGGAGAGTGGGTAAGGGCTATCCGCAACGAGATCAAGGAGTTGCATCCACAACCTCAACAACAGACACACATTCCACCACAAGAAGACCCATTTGTTCTCTGGTTGATTAAAGAAATTAGGTAATTATGGCTACACAGAGCATTTCTCAGGGACATAGAAACAGTAGAAGTCATCAACGAATACGACCGTTTGCCCACACAAAGGTGGAATTCAAGGAATCCAAATAGAAGAAGAGAGACTAGTGACCCTTTGGGTCATAGGGTTATCTCAACTACCACATCAATTGAGAGAAACATACAACAAAACGCACAACAACAAAGGCCACAGAACTTGCCGACCCCCCTTCGCGAAGTCTAGCTCTCCAACGAGCCAGACCCCCACTGTGTCTCGCCTCCTCTCGACTGGCTACTTCCACGTGAGTGAGAGTGATGTGGCGGATCACCCCGTGGCAAGGAGGGAAAGGGTTCGTGTGTGTGCCAAAATCTGACCCGATAGCCCCAAGCAACTAGAGTCATGATTTTGAGCATACATATTTTGGTGAACCTGACATGAAAAGAAAAGCCTTTTTTGTTAAGCTTTTTGCGTTCCCATTGTGAAAAAATTTCAAAAACATTCAAACGTCCTTTCATTACTTTTTTTTAGCTACTTCAACTTCCATTGTCTGTGCCATCATCGATTCCATTTATTTTGTTGTGCCTATGGCACCCCCGAATATGACGGAAACAGACTTGAACCAGGGAAACATTCCCTCAAATGAACTTGAAACCCCTTCTTTTGAGAGGTATGTGTCACCTCATCCTGATGCACCTGTTACCAATTGTTACGACTATGAAGACTCTGACTATGAACATGATCCAAGAGAGTCTAGGCGTTCCCTATCCTTCAATAACCTGACTTGGGAAAATGACTCAGCCATACCAAATTTACTACATAAGGTGAGAAGGATAAGATTGGAAGTACATCGAATAGAACAACCTTTCACAAGTACATTGAATACTCACATTGATGAAGAGGTTAGAAGATTAGAAAGGCATCTACAGGAAACCAAAGACGCTCAAGAAGCATTGAGGATTGCCTTAGAAGAAGAACAAAAAGAGAAGGACACATGAGAGGAAGCCCATTACTATGAAAGCGGTCGAAGAGAGCATCCTAGAAATGAAGAAAACCCTAGAGTTGTGACTCCTGCAGATGTAATTGCAACTCTTGTGCAAAGAATCAGGATCCTAGAAGTAGAACAAGCTTCTCCAGAGAAAAGAACAAAATCTCACGAATAGGACCAGGGGGCATCTCAAAATCCCCCTACCTTAATTACTATTCACGACATGCTAGTAATGACACTTGTCTAAACGAGAATCCTCCTATTCAGAACAATCCAACGAATCCAACAATGGGCTATCAAAACCCACCCACAGGGTTGTTACTAACAACCCCACAATCTTAGAGTGCTTTCTTAGGAACATATTTCAAATATTTGAAAGAGCCTCTAGATCAAAATATAAGGAGTATGCAACTACCCCGGCCATTACCAGATCTCCCAAAGTTCAAAGGAGAGGGAGACCCAAACTCCCACATCAAAGCTTATACTACAGCCATAAGGGACCTCCTTCCTTGGGACGGAGTTGTCGCAAAATTTCCCAAAAATGCTTGAAGGCATCGCCTTGGACTGGTATTATCATCTTCCAAAGGCTTCGATCCACTCATTCAAACAACTAATCGAAGAGTTTGTCATGGCATTTGACATGAACAAACTCGTAAAAATAGGGATTAGAGAGTTCCTCACGATGAAACAAGAACCGAATGAATCTATAGCACATTTCGTCACCTGATGGAGACAAGTGCTCTACTCTTCAACCAACACTCCAAACATGGACCACAGAGAACTATGCGACCTCTTCTTACATGCCCTTAACAAAGACATGAGAGAAGAAGTTCAAAAACTACCATACAGGTCCTATGAAGAAGCATTGGAAAGTGCTTTAAGAATTGATCAAGCCGCTATCGATAGTGGACAAAAAATTTATGGTTCAAATGGAAAAACAACAAAAGAAGACATGGGAAACAATACCTCTGTTGTTAAGATTCTCAAAAACAACAGGAGTACAACCACAGATGGGGTGATAGATCAACCCCCAATCAAAAGGGTAAGAGATGATTACAATGGGAGAGTTTTTTATCCTCCTAATGTAAATGCCATAGATCGACCTAGAAACAATGGGTATTATCCTCGAGACAACTATCAAAGCTGGAACCGCAACAAAAATGGGAATGGAAATGATGGGAGATATGAGAGACCCTCTTATGAATACAACTAGTATTGTTCTTTTCATAGAACAAAGGGGCATAGCACAGAATCTTGTAGGGAATACAACATATTCATAGGAAAGCTTCCAGAGGATCAACAATGCTTGTTCATAGAAATGTTCTTGAACCTGCAAAAGATCACTCCAGACATCAAAGATACAAGGCAAGATCAAGCTCCCATAGCACCTCAAAACACAAACATGAGGATTTATCAGGACCCATTCCCTGCGCACAAGAACACTGAAACAACAAACATGGATAAAGCAACTCAAAATAGTAACCTCAAAGTCTCACCTCAACTAGGACAAAAAGGAGAGACTAGGTTGATGGGATTGGTAGAGATCATGCATAATGAAGAAAAAAAGGAGGATCATGAGCAAGAAGATGAGCAAACAAATCCATATGAGGGTACCATCTCAGTAGTAGAACTAATACCAACTCCCATTAGACCTTATGAGCTCATAGAAGATCTAAAGAAAATGTATGCACACATTTCATTCATTGACTTACTTAGGAACTCCCCCTCACATCGCTCCGCATTGCTACAAGCAATAGGCCTAAAATATCTTGACCAAATCACGCCACCGCCTAGTGAACAAATCAACCATGTGGATTACGATCTCAACCCACCAAACTCAGAACTTAAAGATCCAGGGTTCTTCTTTGATTTACAAAAGATACCCTCTTAGGCAGAATTAACTAAAAAAGGAGACCCCACACTATATCTTCAAGTGTGGGTCTATGACACATGTATCAAACGAACGTTGATCGATGATGGAGCTGCAATAAATATAGTTCCTTTTTCCATTTTGGAGAGAATGGGATATGGACACACCAACATCACTACTTCAAGGGATACTTTAAGTGGATACGACAATCTGAAGGCAGCCACCATAGGAAAGATTACCCTTCCACTGACTTTGGGGCCCAAAACCATTCCAACCACCTTCTATGTCATAGACAAGGACACAAGATATAACTTTTGGAAGGCCATGGATACACAGGATGAAAGTTGTGCCATCCACACTTTTTTCAAGAAGTTCGATTCCTACACCTAGGGAAAGTATATGTTGCGTAGGGAGATCTAGAACCTTTCAACATGTTAAAATCTAAAACCCCAAACAAATGCATAGGAATTCCAATAGACTACAAACTCCCTACCAACAAGTTGACCATCCCAAGTACAACACCGTAATCGATATGTGTCAAAAGGATGAGAACCCTAGAAAAGACCGTAAATTTAGCAGACATCAAAACTTTGGAGAATGGGCCACCACCAAAGTAGAAAAAAGTGGTCTCCAAGGAAAAAACAATTGAGATCATGGAGTTGATTGAAAGGGATGGACCACTCCAATTTCCCTAGAGATACTCACCTTTGGCTTCCAAGAAGTCTATAAACTCTTCCCATGCATAGGGGAAAAACCTCATAGAACTGAAGAGCTAGTATTTCAGACTTCCACATTAGATTTGAGAGATGCAGACCCACATGCTTTCTCAGATGCTGAGGAAGACGTGACAGAGGGTTATACCCCACTGTCACCACTAAGTAAGTCACATCTCCCTGATACACCCGAAGAAATGGAATCATTTGAGCCCCTCACACCAATTGAGGACTCACATCAACCAATATTACCCATGGAAGAGGCATATTCCATGGATAACGAGTCAACCAATGCTATAGGGGTGTTACCGAGGATGTTTGTAGTGTCCAAACCTCAAGAGAAACCGACCACTTCTGCCTTGGTTCAATCAAATGAACTCAGTGAATGGGAAGCACCTTAGGTACAAATAGAAATGGTGGAGAGATTCCTTGATGAAGATGAAGAAAGTGAAGGAATCTTTCACAGAGTGGAAGATGAGAGTGAGAGTTGGTATCGATGACCTTGTCATCTTTGAACTACCAAAAAGTTATATTGGGTATGCCATGGACTTGAGACCAGAACCCAATGGGAGGATGAGTATAAGCTTTGTCCCTCTTGACGAACAAAGGGAACCACAAACTCCTCTTGAACTATTCCAATTCTTACAAAGAATCCAAGAGAGACCAGAAATAAAGATCTATATGCAAGAATAGTTTGATCTATTGATGGAATTACTCAATTGTGAAGGAGTCCTGTATTGGACTCCCTCCCACCAACATGCCTTTCAGGATCTACTGCGTCTCACAATGCCCAGAGAAACCACTAAATTGGAAACAATAGACTCAAGCGATAAACCATACCGAATAGGAGAACCTGTCCTAAGAAGAGGTAGCACGAAAAACAAGAAAAGGTGACGACGAAGAGCCCTTTCAGAAGACTGGAAAGGCCCCTACATGGTTAAAGAAGATATCAGAAATGATGCTTATCTCTTGTGCACAATGGAGGTAGAGGAATTTGGAGCAACAGTCAATGCCTTTCACCTCAAGAGCTACTACATCTAAAAACATAAAAAAATATAGAAAACATAAAAATACAAAAAAATTATAAAAACTCAAAATGCCAAAAACAATTTGTTTCTTGCATTTTAGTTTTATTGTATTCATCATGCATTGCAGTTCATGACTTGCTCTTGTACTATTTTCCCTTTAGTAAGGAGTCTAGTGTTGCCTAGATATACATCATCCTTTTAAGACCTAGAGATTCCTCATTTTCCATAATCGCCATTATCCCCCTTCATTCCTAGTGATTCTAAATCAAAGCCTAGCTCTTAGCTTTACACTGATCCCAATCTTAATAAGTCAAGATGTTAGGTCTAAGCAATGTCAGTATTTAAACCTGTAGTGTTCAAAGGAAGCTTGCAAATAGACCTTCCCAGTTCTTCCCTAGTAGTAGAGAAGTCCAACCAGATTACAAAAACTTTAGGTGGCACTTTGCCCCTTATCTTTCTTGGCCAAAAACGTCAGGAAGATCAAAACTCTGAAGGAAGCAATCTAAAATTTGAGTGAATAAAAAAATGAGTGATCAAAATAAGAGTGTAGAAAAGTGAGAATTGAGAGATCAAAGCATTGCATATCAATGTCCCAAAAGCATTCATTTCTTGAAAAGTCAAAAAAATCCAAAAAAAATGAGAAAAATCAAGTGACGAAAATACAAAAAAAAAGAGTGAAGGAGAGAAGGTTGCTGAATGTCCATACTCTTGAGTGGAGATCAGTCTAAGCTCGAAGCCTCAAGAGTGATATTCTAACTAGAGAAAGAAAGGTACAAAGCACACACACACACACACACACACACACACACACACACACACACACACACACACACACTAGCTGAGCAAAGCCGAAGAGCCTAGTAGTCTCTAGGATCATCTTCTATCTAGGGACCCTTGTTCTTTCCCGGATATCCTTTACCCCGGGTCTATCTTGCTAGCCATCTATGATCTAAGTCTAGCGAACACCTATAAAACTTGTTGCTTGTCTAAGTTGAAAGCTTGTCAGATTGTCCTATCTAGATAAGGATTAGTGTTTAGCCCTTAGCAAAGCCTAGAAATTAGAACCACTCCATGATTCATTTTCACTCCCCACTTGAGTTTTCCCTAAATCCTATCTCGTAGCCTTGAATAGGTCTCTTATATCAGGACAACCCCCAATCCCTTGAATTGAAAATCATATTTAAGAGCAGTCATTTTGTTTGTTCCACATTGCACTCATATCAAAATCAAAAAAGGAGTCTCAAAGCAATAAAGTCAAGTGTCATATATCATGACATTCAGTAAAGTGTTATAGTTTCATTTACTGCATTTCTTGTGTTCTTGCATTATCATATCGTAAACTACATATCATATATATGTCCTACAAAATTACAAAAACATGTCATTGTTGTCATAATTGCATTTGTTAAAAGAGTTGAAAAGGTCACCATAATAAAAAAAATTCCTAAAACTTCTAAACATGCACAAGAGATGAGTATAGAATTCGACAAAGAGAAAAATCAACAGAAAGAGATAAAATTTCACAGATACATCCAAACTTTACATATACAATAGGTATCAAAGAGCTAAGACAAAATGCTCTCGAGAGAAGTGGAGGCTCCCCATGCAAGGGGGCATGAGTTTCAAGAAAAGAAAGTCAAGGTTGGTTCCCTCCAATAGAACCTTTGGGGCTTTGGCTCCTCCATCTATGAGTACCGCTCGTCGCTCCGTGGGATATGTGAGAATGATGTGCTCTGTTGTGGGCATGTGACTATGAAGGCCCTACCATACTAGTGCCAGAACACCCAACATTAAGGCGAGCCATCTCCCGAAGTACTTTATTCTCACCTTGAAGCATGTCAACCTTGGTCCTCAACTCTGTAATCATCTCACACCCATGGTAAACATGAGCAAAAATGTCTGTGTGTCATCCCATAGTAGGGGGCACAACAGGATCATCCAAGAGACAATCACGGGTCATCCTAGTAAAGGGAAAGGTTAATCCAACATTAACCTCGCGAACCAAGTCCCTCCATTCTTTGACGTTGCTTCAAAAGATAAAATCAAAGTCAAGACCAAGTCAGTGCCACATGAGAAGAGAAAAGACAAAGCCAAAGTAAGACTGAGAAGACTAGAACTCACGTGGATCTCTAGGCTACCAGTCAGGGTCAAGCTGACGCATCACCTCATCTGAATGAGGAGATCGAGGAACAATAGGAGGACCCTCAGTGATGTCAGGAACCTCGTTCGAGACATAAATTCTTCAAAATCCTCCTCCTCGAGGAGGACCTCATTTGATGAACCATCGCTATCAGGAACATAGTCCTCGTCAGTGGACTCTAAATCAACTATCATAGTCACAGATCGGGAAGGAGTCCCTCTCCCTCTCCTCCGTCCTCCTCTAGAAGCTCTAGTGATGAAGACACCTGATGTCAAAGGTGTTCAAGTGACGCCCCGCTGTCCAATCTCCCCCATCTCCTGAATGGTCCTATAACAAGTGGACACAGGGGGCAAGTCCTCCAGGACATCCTCGCCGAACTGCTGCAAGACTCAATCCACCCGATGAGCCTTAACCTGACCATTGTGATTTGTGATCTCTAAAACCTCACGACAGTATGCCATCATCTCGCCATCTCGGGCCCAAGCCCCCTCCATGTCATGGAAATCATGTCATCATCTGTAAGGGTAGCAATAGTGGGAAGAGTAACATCATAATGACCAATGTGTACCCACCTCGCTGCTCTCAGTAGTCGCCTGTCTGAAAGAGGAATAAGCTTCTGGTAGGGTTTCATATACTTAAAGATCCATGTCATAATTAGATAAGAGTGGCTGAAAACTAGAGCCCCTCGCCGAGAGATCCGATAGAAGTCTCTATACACCATAGCCAGAATGTCAGGTCCCCATGCGTAAACTGTGCCCTCCTCTAAACCACAAATGATGGGTGCCCAACACCATCTCAGAGGAGCCGAGGCCTTGTCTCCTGATAGCCTCGAAGCAATCAAGCCCATTAGAAACCTCCTTAGAAGTGGGATGTGGAGTCATGGTACTAAAGAAAGTAGAACTCATGTCTCGTTCTCAAGATGATTAACCCCCATAAAAGTAGCCCAAGAAGCCTTGTTCTCAAAAGACTCACTGGCAGGAAGAAATAGAGTTTGTCCCCTTACAGGGACCCCAAGAATGTGATACACATCATAAAGAGTGATAGTCCACTCTCCTAAAATCTGCGGGAACCTGAATGTGTTCCTATCTGCGTCCCAGTAAGTCAGAATATCATAGCATATACGATATATAGGATGGATCACAGGAACGTGAAAAACTCAGCCAAGGCCTGTCCTCTTAAGTATGGCACGATCCTCTGCACTAAGTGAAGCGAACATCTCTGAAAACCACCCTTGCTCTTAGAAAGCATTCCATCGAATGTGCATCTCCTGCAAAAAATCAAAAAGAGAAGTTTAGATTAGATCTCGTAAACTCACAAAAATCCCTAAAAATCGTAAAACTGTAGAAAAATTTACACAAAAAAATTATATAAACCATCAAAAATTGTAATAAACATGCAGATTTAGTGACTGATTCATGTTAGTTCATAGCAAAAGAAGCATTAAACGACAAATGCAGCCAAAAACTAGTCCCACAAGGTTGCCCCCCGGGTGACCCAGATGTTAGTCAGAATCTCCCTGGGCGACCCTGTTGCAAAGCAGGATCCCCCAGGGTGACCCTATTGTCAGACAGGATCTCCCTGGGCAACCCTACCTGCCAAAAGGGGCGACCCTAAGAGTGACCCCCTCAAGCAAAAATCAGTCCAAAAAACCCTGTTTCTCAGCTGATTTCGGAAAACGAAATATCAATCTTGCTCTAAACAATGAGACAAACACAATGCAATAGGAAAAATCACCAAAAATAGACGATTTCAAGAGATTTTTCGCAAAATACAACCTAGGGTTTAGAGTAGAGTTTTTCATTGATTACACACTTGATCCTCCGCGGTTGAGGAAGAGGCAGCCATCTCTGAGATCCCCTTGACGATACCTCTCTATCGACTTCTCACACGAACGATTCTATTGTCGTTTTGCTCTGATCTCACAATTTGGCTCTCTTTCTTTGCCCTTAGCTTAATTTCATTTTATGCATTTTAGATTAGTTATTTTCTTTTATGCATTTTGTTTCATCCATCGTTTTGCGTACTCTCATGCCTATAGGTCCAAACCAACAAAAGCAAGCGACTAGTCAAACTCAAATGATCCTCAGTAAGTTCGTCATTTCAGTTTTCATTATTTATTTTGATATATTTAGATGCCAGATTGATACTAGTTATTGCAGGTACAAATTGCAGAAAATTGACAACAGGTAAGGCCTAGTTCGGGAACGGTACCTACCTTTCATGTAGACTACCGTCCCCGAGGGGGCAAATATGTAAGCACAAAAATCACACATTGCCTCCACGAGGACCCTTGTGATGATTCAAATCCTTGTCATGTACATGTAAGCGTGAAAATAAATCCTTTGGGCAGCAAGATTCTTGATGACGTGTCCTCTCTTTTTGTTTTGTGTCGTTTCTACTTTGTTGATTCTCCTTCTTCCCCATTTGGACACTTTTTGACACTTGTTATGATACTTGTCAACTTGCATTTTCTAGCTTTTAACCTTGATCCTAAGCCTTGTGAGTGTCTTGTAGGTGAGTTTTCACCTCTCCCCTTTGTATTTCGTCTAGTGCACCTCATAGAAGCCTTCTAGAGGTACCCCGATCCATCTCTCGCTTTCCCTTTTTGATTTTGACCAACCAGTCCAAATCTCCCCCTGTTATTTCTAGATCCCCACTGGAGATCCTAAAGATGCAAGTGGAGATTTGGATTCTTCCACATGACTGACCTATTTCTTGATGCAGAAATCATCCTTTTCCTCCCCTATACCTTCTGCCAGCCTGAACTTCTACATTCTACACTTTTGATCCCAGATCTCCCCAGGCGACCCTGGGGGGACCCAGGGTCACCCTTGGGGCGACCTGTGATCTCCCTGGGTGGCCCTATCTGATGAAGGTGGCGACCCTGCCGTCTTTTGACCCACGAAAAAACTCGAGTTTCTCTCGCGTTTTTGCTCTGTTTTCGCCCGTTTTTCTTTTTGTTTGTATGATTTTTTTATCCTTGATATAGAGTTAAGTATTTCATGCACCCACACATGCATAATTAGCTCTATTTGATCTCAAATTATCTCTCTAATCAATCTCATGCATTCCCTCACCTTCATTTCTTCTTCAGTGATAAGCTATCATTGCTTCATCAGCTGAGTTCACTGGGAAATCAACCTTGTTAACTCCCCAATCTATTCTTGTTAATTCATCAATCAAATGAGTTAACTCTTCAATCCAATCCCTTCTTCAAACCTATAAATACCCCCCTCCCTCAAGCACAAAGGGAGGCAAATTCATTGTGCACCAGCTCTTACCAAGTTTACTCTCCAACCTAGCATTCATATGCTCATACAGGACGTAAGTGCCTTTTACTTTCTTTTGTTCAATCAAGCAATGCTACGCTACTCAATTCTTAGCCATTGTGCTCAATTCAAAGCTCACATCGAGCTCATACAAGCTTCACAAAATCTTCTCTTTACTTCTTCGGGTCATTTTGTTGTCAAGAGGATCACCTGCTGTCACAAAAGGATTCAAGGTTGCCTATACAAGGATACTAAGGGTAGTGGAGTCGACAAATTTTCATCTCTTTCAGGTTCTTTCATTGCTTTCATAGTAATTAGATAATCACATTGCTCTTGGGAATAGTAATATTTTGCTTTTTCCTTGATAGGTTAGATCTTGCATGCTAGATTAATCGTTTTTACATTCCTAGATCTACTTTGTTAGGAAAAAGCATTTTCCCTTTCCATTAAATTAGATTGCATTGACAACACCAAAAACCCACAAAAATATAGATTAAACTTTGGATTTGAAAAGACATATAGGATTGCATACATATTTCTTTCATAGATTAGAAGCATTTTCCTTTCCAAAATATTCTAAAAATACCAAAAAGATGTTTTGCATGTTATCATATAGTTTGCATTCATATAGATCTATTAAAATAGACAACATTGCAAACCCTTGATTCCATCACGAGGTAATCACAGTTGAACAAAGTCAAACCCTAGGTCAAACAAAACCCTAGGTCAAAACCCCTAGATTTGGTTAGCAATTATACGATTCCCTCTATCCTGATTCACGAATGTGTTTAGGAGTACAAGGAGAGTGGGTAAGGGCTATCCGCGACGAGATCGAGGAGTTGCATCTGCAACCTCAACAACATACACACATTCCACCATAAGAAGACCCATTCGTTCTCTGTTGATTGAAGAAATTAGGCAATTACGGCTACACAGAGCATTTCTCAGGGACATAGAAATAGTAGAAGCCATCAACAAAAATGACCGTTTGCCCACACAAAGGTGGAATTCAAGGAATCCAAATAGAAGAGAGACTAGTGACCCTTTGGGTCATAAGGTTATCTCAACTACCACATCAATTGAGTGAACCATACAATAAAACACACAACAACAAAGGCCACAGAACTTATCAACCCCCCTTCACGAAGTCCAGCTCTCCAATGAGCCAGACCTCCGCTGTGTCTCACCTCCTCTCGATTGGCTACTTCCACGTGAGCGAGAGTGACGTGGCAGATCACCTCGTGGCAAGGAGGGAAAGGGTCTGTGTGCATGCCGAAATCTGATCTGACAGCCCCAGGAAACCGGAGTCACCATTTTGAGCGTACAGTCATTGCATGTAAATGATAAGTTTCTATTTATGCTTTTTGCATTCATTATTGGGGGAAAATACATGCACTTTGTAATCATGAACTAAGATAAAGTTCCATTTATGGGGGGGTTAATCATGTCTCTTAAACATCATTTTCATCATTTTGTTATTAGGCTAACTTTAGGGAGTTTTTTGTCTTGGAAACAAGGGATAAAGAATCACTGCCTTGAGTAGGATTTACTACCCTGTCTCCTCAGACTTGTTCTTGAGCCAAGTGATTATGATGAAAATAATGCATGGTTTAATAAAAATGACATAGTCTATGGACTAATATGTCTTACTATTTCTGAGGATACTCTACATCACATAGAGCACATTGAGTGCCCTTTTACTACTTGGATCATCATCCAACAATTGTATGGAGACATTGAATCTTCATCTAAAAGTGATGTTTCCTTGGAAAACTAGGCTATTTATGATATTGAGACTTATGCTACCTCATCTAATGTGGACACATCTTGTATGGATGATCAGTTCACCGATTCCCCATCAACAACACCTGTTGCAGATCTAGATTCCAGAGATGCTTCTTCAAGAGCCTCCAGTGATTCATTGTAGTAGGATCATTTATATCTTTTGGATTCAGTTCATTGGGACGAATTTCTATCACTCATTTCTTTTTTGTTTGTAGAATCCCTCATTTCAGATCTAGATGACACTATTGAGGACATATGTCTTCTCTTTGAGAACCACTCTTTTGTCCTTGCATTTGCTTCTACTTCTAAGTTCTGTGTTGCTTCTTCAAAAGCTTCTAATGGCTTCTTGCAGCAGGGCATCCATAGTCTTCCTGATTCAACTTTCTGGGATGATCTCTTGACAGGAGTTTCAAACTTGTTTATGGAGACTCATATTTCAGATTTGGAGGACACATTTGAGGGATTATCTCTCCTCTTTGATGACAATTTTAGCACAGTCGTTGGCCCATCTTCATTGTCTTTGGAGATTGACATTCATGAATTTCCTCTTTCGCTTGATTTATCATATTTCTTGGTTGATTTTGACCATAATTATTTTGTGTCTTATTCAAGCTTAAAGACTCCTAGTTAGTTTTTAAAGACACACATGTTGAGACTTCATTCTTCCTCCTTTCAGTTGGACATGAAGTGGATTTTTCATTAGCCTATTGATCCGTTTCTTCCCAAAGGAAGACATGTTGTTTGTAGACACTTGGTCATCTTTTGTTTTCAAGCATTCTTCATGACTTGCAGTACTGCCCCACGTTTGAACATAATGTTGTCATCTTCATGAAGACTTTCACTGAGCTCAAGTCTCACTCTCTGCGAGACCTTCGTGGGGTGAAGGATACTGCAGCATAGTAGCTGCCATGCTAATTTAGTGTTTATTTGAGGGAGGGTTTTGTTCTGACAGGGTTTTTCCTCTTTCCTCCTTCCTCTCTTTTGGACTTTGTCTCCTTAGTTAGACTTAAGGAGGGGTGTTAGCACAATTAAATCTCTTTTAGCATAGTTAACCAATATGCAACTGCTGTTACCAATATGCAACTGCATCTTGCTCACTGTTACGCATGAACTACACTTCAAACAGTTAACAACTTTGTAACATCCATATCCGAATTGATGAGAAAAACTAGGTTTTCACAAAGGTAACTTTTTTTTTTACAAGGTAATCAAATACAAAATAAAGTTATCTATAATCCAATACAACATTTTTCATTTTATCATAAACATGATCTCATTTTCATAAAACTGAAAGAAATGATATACATTAAACATTTTACTTTCTAACAATATGAAATTTTCTTGAAACAAACAAATATTGGAAACATACCATTTACATGCATCTCAATTGTCAACCCTTCACATTCAAGACTTGGCATTTCTCAATATTTGGAAGAGAAAGTATCTTCAAGGAGCTTAACCTCCAACCATAGACCGTCGGTCTCCCGCACTCCTTCCTAACCGGAAGTGGCCCTACCCTACTCAAGAGGATAGACTTAGGATAACCATTGGTGTTTGCCATCTGAGCTCTGGTGTTGTAACTTACGTGTCTTGTTATCATGCAAATCCCTATATACCCTCTAGTCATGCATGACACTCCACAAGAAACGCCATCCAGTTATGGTGAACATTCGATGCACTTGAGGATAGTACACCACCTTGGCCAAAGGATTTGTTTTTAATTAGCATTCTAAGAATGCATGAGCTTGGTTCACCCACCCTACTTGACTTGAACTGATTGAAATCCTATAGTTTCCTATTTGTATAGTTTGAACCAATTAACGACCTTGATGACCTCAATGGTTTAGGATTTCCTCCTGTAATAGCGCATGGCACAACATTTACTCTAATCCCGAGTTCTTAGTTTCATAAACTCATATTGATGTATATACATTGTTTATAAGCGCCCACTCCTAAGTGGTTTCATATTCGTTTACTCGGTTCCCATGTTGGCACAACCCACTCAAGTATCTAAAACATTTTCCTGTTATCCCAAAATTCAAGGGTTCTAGACTCTTAAGGTCTACAAAACGATTCTAGAATTCATCGCATGCAACGTAATCTGGATTCAAAATGCGGTTTTCCCACTCTACTTGCTCGTTACAAGACCATGACAGTTTTCGACCAACATGAAAACATTAACTCCCTATTCCCCTTTCCAAGTCAATTGTTTCACAAGACCTCTAACTAAAGATATAAGCCAAAATGACACTAGCTAGTTATAACTACATCATCAGCTCTCATACACGTGAAAGTTTACGTCAGAACATGTTTAAAATCTGAGGCTTTTAACTCCTACACACATGTACATGGAACAATGTATCTTCTCACTATGGAACTATCATTTCCAGTGCATCAAAAGCGGTTTGATGTTGGTAACTCAGTCATAAAGGAAACTAGAACTTATACATAATGGATTTCTTAATTCAATGTAATATCATTGCTGCCTATTGCATAAATAAAAATCTTGGTTCTAAACGAGACACAGTCGATATTGTTATAAGTTGAGATTCTTAACTCCTATGATTCCATGGATGGCTGCAATATTCCAAAACAATCCTCAAGAAGATTTAAATCCAATAATTTATATAGAGCAAGATTAGTTCATTCATTTCGAACCCTTATTTACTATCTTTGACATCTCTCAAACAAAAGAAAGTTTATATCTTTAGCGCAGTCAACGGAATCCTATGCAATAGTTTAAGGTCTTGATAAATTTACATTTGGACAAACTATCTTCCTTTCACTCACGGGGAATGCCACATCAGGCAGAAATGACTATCTGCATTATAGCCACAAGGTATTAATCCTCAAGCAAATCTTTGGAAACTAAGACTCCTAGCTCAAAACAAGGCTCCCATCTTTTCAAGATGATCGATCTTCTAACAGCCTATGCGTGTCATGAAAACAAGACTATAAAAACTCCACCATCATTTTCAGTCACAAGTAATCAAAAACTAAATTAAAACAGATGATGCAATGGAATGTGCATCAAGACAGTTGTAAGTTTTCTTCATATAATGATTATTAATTGAATATCCGCATGACAAAAGAATTGGACATTGATTTGATACTATACTAATACAAAATATAGTCTTAAAGAAGAATCATGAACCTGATGGAGTTCTTGATGACCCACACGTAATCTCCTACTTCCCGTTTCCAAACAACGACTGCCCACACTTCCTTTCTGTTGTGCACTAAGAAGCCTTCAATCTCTTCTCTCTCTCTAGTTGCACTTTCTGCTCAACCCCAAACCTCTCTGGTTTCCTACTCTGCTCTCCAAATGACAGCCTCAGAACCCCCTATCTCTCTACCATCCGCAGTCTCCTCAATACTGTTTCTTTCTCTCCACACATTGGAGTATATTCCTCTCTCTGGCCACTACCACTTCCCACTACTCCTTTCTCTCACCATGACCTCGTAAAACCTTCAACCGTAATTCTCCTAAAACCCCCTCGGCATAACTCCCACTCAACAAAACTCCTCAACCACCTAGCAAAAGGCTCCGCTCTACCTGTGGTTTTCACTTCTTTCACAACAACCACCGCTACCCACTAAGCTCCCCGGAGTATCTTCATAAAGCTTACGGTTATACTCCTGCACAACTATAGCTACCTCTCCCTCACGCCATGGTGAAGGTAGTTATGGATCTAAATGACTCCCGAAAACATGCCTAAGCTCAGGGAAGATGATTTCCTGAGTATAGCCGACTTCATGACTCACTACGTTCACTAGCAAGATTAAAGCTCCTTCGGTGATGGCTTGTTAAAGGACATACAACTCCATCCTTATTAAAACAAAAAGGCATCTAACTTTTCCAAGACCAACTTAAAGATTAAATCGAGGAGTTAAACACAACAAGGTGGCGGATAAACAAATGCATAAGGCATCTCTATGGTTGAATAAGAAAAGGAGATAAAGATCACTTTTAGAAAAAAGACTCAAGGTTAGACCAAGATAACTCGTAGTCAAAACTAGAAGAAAAGACTCACGCTAGACAACGTCCAAAACAAATTATTTCACGCTATGGCTTCAAATCAACATTCGTCGATCTACAAGAAAAGAATAATTTCACAACACAAGTTCGATGCGTTTGACGACAATCACGACGGATTGGTCGTAACGCATCACAAGGTTTACTAAATCGTTTTAATGCACAAAACGACTTCTCGCATCCTTAACTATGAGGCATGATTTACAATTTCACCACAAGATAGTTCATTAAATACTTATAAACGAAAATAAAAAATGTCTATATAAGTTGAGTTGCTATGGAGAACTTACGACGACATCGACGACTCCAAGATTCTTTATGACGACTTTCGACTAGGATGATACACTTTATCCTCTGATGTCGGCATCTAGTCTTAAACTACCCAAGTTGAACAATAAGACTATAATAATGGCTTCAAGGTTATCTACCTGCTTGGTGTTCTCATTAACAAACACCCATGGTTAATTTCCAGAGTCTATACTCTCTCTCAAAGATACTTTCTCTTTCCATCTAACACGGTCCACCTGTTCCTGCAACGACAGTCTCACATACAATTTTGTGGTCAAAGCAGCTACATCACATCATAATTTATCCAAAACATCATTTCACTTAACATGAAGGACATTTAGTCTACAATATCACATTGATCGTAATCAAAAGATTCCAAAATTTCATATAACAACTTTGTAAAATAAATTGTCAGTTTCCATGTCGTCCACAACATATTAAATTACTGAAATTTGCAAGAAAGTAAATAGCATAATTGTTTCCAAAAAGAGGGATGTAACATATCCTTCGCCTTTAAAAATCATCATCCCCGATGATTAAGTTTATCAAGCAAAATTTAAACTTAAAACAAACTTTTTATAATGCAACATTAATGTCTTTAAAAAGTTTTGGAAATCTTTGGTAAACATCTTTGTAGTCTTCCCAAGTGGCGCTATCCTCGCCATATTGGTCCCACTGTATTTTGCATTGCGAAACTTCCCGATTACGTAAACGAAGTTGACGCATTTCGAGCACCTTGAGTGGCTCGATCACAACCACCCCGGGTTCTTGCATCTGTAAGGAATTCCAGTTAAGGATGTGGTTATTACCTTCAAAATATTTCTTTAAATACGAAACATGAAAAACATTATGCATCTTAGATAAGGCTGGAGGTAGAGCAACTTTGTAGGCAACCGGATTGATAATCTCAAGAACTTCGAAAGGTCTGACATAACGAGGAGCCAATTTCGAAGATTTACCAAATTTTATAGAACTCTTTTGGGGTTTCACTTGCAAAAGCACTTTCTCGCCAACAGAGAAGTGTCTAGGCACTCGTTTGCGATCTGCATAACTCTTTTGCCTATCATTGGCTTCTGCCAACCTCTTCCTAATCACTTTAACTTTTTCTTCCATATCAGCAAGCATTTCAGGTCCAATGCTTATCCTATCTTCCAGCTTATCCCAGCTTCTAGGAGTTCTGCATTTCCTTCCATATAATGCTTCAAATGACGCCATCTTAATGGCAGAATGATAGGAGTTGTTATAGGCAAATTCGACAAGAGGTAGATATTCCTCCCATATGTATTGCTAATCCATACAATACATTCTCAAAAGGTCTTCTAATACCTGATTCACTCTTTCTGAAAGAAGGTGCACTTAGAGAGTTTCGCATACAATTTGTGTTCCCTTAATCGTTGCAAGACTATTTGAAGATGTCGTGCATGCTCCTCTTCATTTTTGGAATAGATCAGAATGTCATCAATGAAAACTAACACAAACTTATCAAGACAATCTCTGAAAACACTATTCATAAGATTCATGAAGGCAGCAGGTGCGTTGGTCAATCCAAACAACAACACCGTGAACTCATAATGACCATACCTTGTTCTAAATGCTGTCTTGGGAATGTCTTTGTCTTTCAACCTTAACTGATGGTATCTAGATCTCAAATCTATCTTGGAAAAGACCGATGTGCCACGCATTTGGTCAAATAGATCATCAATTCGTGGCAAGGGATACTTGTTCTTTATAGTCGCCTTGTTAAGCATCCTATAGTCTATACATAGCCTTAGAGTTCCATCTTTCTTTTTGACAAAGATAACCGGGGCTCCCCATGGTGATACACTTGGTCTAATTAGATTCTTAGACAATAGCTCCTACAACTGAGCTTTTAATTCCATAAGTTCTATGGTAGTCATACGATATGGAGCTTTAGAGATTGGCTCCGATCCTAGTTTAATATCTATGCCAAAGTCAAATGCCCTCTTCGGAGGCAAGCCTGGTAACTCCTCAGGAAATACATCCCTGAAGTTGCATAGATATGGATATCTTTCCTCAAATGATTGTTTCTCCGAGGTTTCCTCTACTAGGTCCATCTTGACTGCAAAAAGTTCACATCCCTTTCGCCTAGCCCGCTTTAGTTGTTTTGATGAAATGAATCTAACCTTTATTTCCCTCTAAATTCCTTGGGGATTTACAGTTTTGCCCGTCTCATCCAGACACTCAATGGTTTTATGAAAACAATCTACTTTGGCTCGATGTTTCCACAACCAGTTCATTCCTAGGATGACATTGTAGGACCCTAAAGGCACTACGTATAAGTTTGCCTTAGTGGTGAAGTTAGAAACATCAATCCTAGCTTCGAACAAACATTGCTCTATCTGAGCCTTTGAGTTATTTGCATACTCTACTATCCAAGGTTTTGACATAAAGCCAGCTTTTCTAGAAAATTTACTTAAGACTCTAGGTGACACAAAATTTTCTGTTGCACCAGTATCAAATAGAATAGAAATAGGAACTCCAAATAAGGTACCTGTCATCTCAATAGGAGTGATCTGATACTCCGCTTGCCGATTGTCAAGAGCGGCATGAATCCTTTGCTGAAAAGCTTCCTGTTGTGAAGGAAGCTCCGTGTTCCTAGGCCTCCCATTCGGCTTCTTGTTGGGGCAATGGTTGGCATAGTGATCTCCTCCACAAGAAAAGCATCCTCCTATAGGTCCTCACTTCTCAGATGGCCTACTTGCAGAATCACCGTTCTTCTTAAAATTTGCATTTCTCTTAAAATCTTCACCTCTTCGCTCATTACCAAATCCTCCTTGATTCTTTCGATTTCCCCTATCAAACCTCCTGTTTCCATATCCCTTCTCATTTTTCCTTTTATAAGACTGATCATTGTAGTTCTTATCAAACTTCTTGCGTTTCTTGTCATGGTAAGCAGAAATAGATTTGATCTTCTGCTCCTGTTTTATTGCCTTTTCATAAACTTGATCCATTGTGCTTGGACCATGTACCTCCACCTCACCGCCGATCTGAGGATTGAGTCCCATGATGAACTTTCTGATTCGGAACCTTTCATCCTTTTAGTATTGAGGGACATACTTCAATAGTCTAGTGAATTTTTCTACGTACTCGACCACAGATAGTTCACCTTGCCTGAGGTTTTGGAAATCCTTTAACTTCTGATCAAAGTATAACTGAGGTAACCACCGTTTTCAGAATAGTTCCATGAACTCATCCCATGTCACCTTCAAGGGACTTAATTCTAGCTCCATTTTCTTATTCATCCACCATGTGGACGCTTCCCCTGATAGCTGATAGGCTCCCCACACGGCTTTAGTAACCTCAGAGTAATTTCTGATCTCAAAATATTTCTCCATCTCCGTCAACCATGCTTCCGCTGCATCTCCAGTTTTTGTTCCATCGAACTTTGGAGGGTTAACCTTCTTCATATCCTTAGATAACTCTAATGCAAGTTTATCCTTGGTTCTTCTTTGAACTTCACTGTCGTCAGGGTTTTCACTTGACATGCCATTTTCCCAATGTTTACTCTTGCTTGTATAATGTGAATTCTCGTTTCCACCCTCTGTGTTGCCAGTTTCATCCATTTTCTTTTCTAGTTTGTTCAACCTTTCCTTGGTTTCAGTGAGCATGTTTAGAATCCTATCCAACTTGTCAGTGGAGTTTTCCTGAGAGTTATGACCTTCCCGATCCTCCCCCTCATTAAACCCTGATTGGTCCATGCTATTTTAATTTCACACCTATTTAAACATATACTAATCAGTTTTACGCTTATTATATTAAATATCATAAAAGAACACAACAATGGATCATAATCATAATTGTTCTCAAACCAAAATTTTGTCTTTATTCATTTTGCAAAATTGTTTCAACATCATTAGAGATAGACATATCTCATATTTTTACTCAGTATTAACTAGTGGAGTGTAACCTTCAGATTCATTGTCTGACACATAATCATGAGGTGTATACCCCTCAGACTCAATATCAGAAGATAGCTCAATAATCTCAGCTCTAGGTACTACACGAGGATCCCTAGTGATCATGGGTATAGTAATAGGTACACTCTCAAGTACACTATCAGGTACACTATCAGTTACAATCCAAGAGCAGCGGTTGATCATGATTCGAGCTGCCGTCGCTACTCCCTCTAGGAGTTCTCTCCTCACTCGCTTAAGTCATGACATTGCATTGGCTAAGGTTTCCACATCATCAAGCCAAATGTCATTTTCATCATTAGTTTTCTCTATGGTCTTGATCATCGCAAGTCGTTTCTGCTTAGCTTGCAGATAACGCTTCTTACCCGCGAAGGATTTTCTTGTAGTTTTCTTGGTGTATACCATCCTGGCACAATAAACCAAATCATTAGCTACCCGCATAATGATGATTTCCTAATCAGGTTAGTGGACTCATCAGCCCTAGTGCTGAACCTGGTTCACTCTGATACCATATGTAACATCCATATCCGAATTGACAAGAAAAACTAGGTTTTCACAAAGGTAAATTTTTTTACAAGGTAATCAAATACAAAATAAAGTTATCTATAATCCAATACAACATTTTTCATTTTATCATAAACATGATCTCATTTTCATAAAACTGAAAGAAATGATATACATTAAACATTTTATTTTCTAACAATATGAAATTTTCTTGAAACAAACAAATATTGGAAGCATACCATTTACATGCATCTTGATTGTCAACCCTTCACATTCAAGACTCAGCATTCCTCAATATTTGGAAGAGAAAGTATCTTCAAGGAGCTTAACCTCCAACCACAGACCGTCGGTCTCCCGCACTCCTTCCTAACCGGAAGTGGCCCTACCCTACTCAAGAGGATAGACTTAGGATAACCATTGGTGTTTGCCATCTGAGCTCTGGTGTTGTAACTTACGTGTCTTGTTATCGTGCAGATCCCTAGATACCCTCTAGTCATGCACGACACTCCACAAGAAATGCCATCCAGTTACGGTGAACGTTCGATGCACTTGAGGATAGTACACCACCTTGGCCAAAGGATTTGTTTTTAATTAGCGTTCTAAGAACGCATGAACTTGGTTCACCCACCCTACTCGACTTGAACTAATCAAAATCCTACAGTTTCCTATTTGTATAGTTTGAACCAATTAACGACCTTGATGACCTCAAGGGTTTAGGATTTCCTCTTGTAATAGCACATGGCACAACATTTACTCTAATCCTGAGTTCTTAGTTTCATAAACTCATATTCATGTATATACATTGTTTATAAGCGCCCACTCCTAAGTGGTTTCATATTCGTTTACTCAGTTCCCATGTTGGCACAACCCACTCAAGTATCTAAAACAATTTCCTATTATCCTGAAATTCAAGGGTTCTAGACTCTTAAGGTCTACAAAACGATTCTAGAATTCGTCGCATGCAATGTAATCTGGATTCAAAATGCAGTTTTCCCACTCTACTTGCTCGTTACAAGACCATGATGGTTTTCGACCAACACGAAAACATTAACTCCCTATTCCCCTTTCCAAGTTAATTGTTTCACAAGACCTCTAACTAAAGATATAAGCCGAAATGACACTAGCTGGTTATAACTACATCATCAGCTCTCATACACGTGAAAGTTTATGTCAGAACATGTTTAAAATCTGAGGCTTTTAACTCCTACACACATGTACGTGGAACAATGTATCTTCTCACTATGGAACTATTATTTCCAGTGCATCAAAAGCAGTTTGATGTTGGTAACTCAGTCATAAAGGAAACTAGAACTTATACATAATGGATTTCTTAATTCAATGTAATATCATTGCTGCCTATTGTATAAATAAAACTCTTGGTTCTAAACGAGACACAGTCGATATCGTTATAAGTTGAGATTCTTAACTCCTATGATTCCATGGATGGCTGCAATATTCCAAAACAATCCTCAAGAACATTTAAATCTAATAATCTATATAAAGCAAGATTAGTTCATTCATTTCGAACCCTTATTTACTATCTTTGACATCTCTCAAACAAAAAAAAGTTTATATCTTTAGTGCAGTCAATGGAATCCTATGCAATAGTTCAAGGTCTTGATAAATTTACATTTGGACAAACTATCTTCCTTTCACTCGTGGGGAATGCCACATCAGGCAGAAATGACTATCTGCATTATAGCCTCAAGGTATTAATCCTCAAGCAAATCATTGGAAACTAAGACTCCTAGCTCAAAACAAGGCTCCCATCTTTTCAAGATGATCAATCTTCTAACAGCCTATGCGTGTCATGAAAACAAGACTATAAAAACTCCACCATCATTTTTAGTCACAAGTAATCAAAAACTGAATTAAAACAGATGATACAATGGAATGTGCATCAAGACAGTTGTAAGTTTTCTTCATATAATGATTATTAATCAAATATCCGCATGACAAAAGAATTGGACATTGATTTGATACTATACTAATACAAAATACAGTCTTAAAGAAGAATCATGAACCTGATGGAGTTCTTGATGACCCACACGTAATCTCCTACTTCCCGTTTCAAACAATGACTGCCCACACTTCCTTTCTGTTGTGCACTAAGAAGCCTTCAATCTCTTCTCTCTCTCTAGTTGCACTTTCCGCTCAACCCCAAACCTCTCTGGTTTCCTACCTTGCTCTCCAAATGACAGCCTCAGAACCCCCTATCTCTCTACCATCCGCAGTCTCCTCAATACTGTTTCTTTCTCTCCACACGTTGGAGTATATTCCTCTCTCTGGCCACTACCACTTCCCACTACTCCTTTCTCTCACCATGACCTCGTAAAACCTTCAACTGTAATTCTCCTAAAACCCCCTCGGCATAACTCCCACTCAGCAAAACTCCTCAACCGCCCAGCAAAAGGCTCCACTCTGCCTGCGGTTTTCACTTCTTTCACAACAACCACCGCTACCCACTAAGCTCCCCGGAGTATCTTCATAAAGCTTACGGTTATACTCCTGCACAACCGTAGCTACCTCTCCCTCACGCCATGGTGAAGGTAGTTACAGATTTAAATGACTCCTGAAAACATGCCTAAGCTTAGGGAAGACAATTTACTGAGTATAGCCGACGTCATGACTCACTATGTTCACCAGCAAGATTAAAGCTTCTTCGGTGATGGCTTGTTAAAGGACATACAACTCTGTCCTTATTAAAACAAAAAGGCATCTAACTTTTCCAAGACCAACTTAAAGATTAAATCGAGGAGTTAAACACAACAAGATGGCGGATAAACAAATGCATAAGGCTTCTCTATGGTTGAATAAGAAAAGGAGATAAAGATCACTTTTAGAAAAAAGACTCAAGGTTAGACCAAGATAACTCGTAGTCAAAACTAGAAGAAAAGACTCAGGCTAAACAACGTCCAAAACAAATTATTTCACGCTATGGCTTCAAATCGACATTCGTTGATCTACAAGAAAAGAATAATTTCACAACACAAGTTCGACGCATTTGACGACAATCACGATGGATTGGTCGTAACGCATCACAAGGTTTACTAAATCGTTTTAATGCACAAAACGACTTCTCACATCCTTAACTACGAGGTGTGATTTACAATTTCGCCACAAGATAGTTCATTAAATACTTATAAATGAAAATAAAAAGTCTATATAAGTTGACTTGCTATGGAGAACTTACGATGACATCGACGACTCCAAGATTCTTTATGACGACTTTTGACTAGGATGATACACTTTATCCTCTGACGTCGACATCTAGTCTTAAACTACCCAAGTCGAACAACAAGACTATAATAATGGCTTCAAGGTTATCTACCTGCTTGGTGTTCTCATTAACAAACACCCATGGTTAATTTCTAGAGTCTATACTCTCTCTCGAAGATACTTTCTCTTTCCGTCTAACACGGTCCACCTGTTCCTGCAACGACAGTCTCACATACAATTTTGTGGTCAAAGCAGCTACATCACATCATAATTTATCCAAAACATCATTTCACTTAACATAAAAGACATTTAGTCTACAATATCACATTGATCGTAATCAAAAGATTCCAAAATTTCATATAACAACTTTGTAAAATAAATTGTTAGTTTCCATGTCGTCCACAACATATTAAATTACTGAAATTTGCAAGAAAGTAAATAGCATAATTGTTTCCAAAAAGAGGGATGTAACAAACCTGCTTAGTATAAGCTAACTAATCTTGATTCCCTGATTTTCCTCTTGGGATTCCTCTCCCACGGAGGCTATATATTTGTAAATTTGCATTTGATGAAATATAATGAAGTCGATTTGATGCATATTCATTTTTTTGTGCTTGGTAAATTTGTCTTTGGAGATCTAATTTACAGGGTAAGGGCCCTCTCAATGTTTATATATAATATCAAAAAGAAGTTTAGTATATAAACTTAAAAAAAAAACAGTCTTAAAAAAATTTAATTATAGATAGTTACAGAAAGGTCAAAAGATCAAGTTGAGAAACTTAGGAAACATCTCATCCATATGACTAAAAGACCTTTTATATTTATCAATCCATATTATTGCTAGAGAACCAACTACATCATGATATCTGAGCTCTCTAATTACTAAACATGTTTAAGCTTATATCACCACTTTAAAAATTAAAACATAAGACATGACATACTTTTAAATAAATATTATTTTACATTTTCTAATGAAAAATTAAAACTTTTTATAACCATTTAAGAGATACAAATTCATATAATAGTTTAGGTAAATATAAAATGTCATTTCAAAATACCAATCCTTAAAACTAAACCATAAATCTTAAATTATGGAAAATAAAATAAAATTAAACTTACCAAATTCTAACTATCAAGAATGAGCCACAAAATGGGATGCTATGAATCAATATAAGATAATTGTGCTTTAAGCCACAAAAAAGAGGCACTTTCTTCTTGAGCTTTGCAACGCTTAGACCAGACAGTAACCCCACGCGGTAGTCGTTAACGCCGAATTCTCCCGGAAGATAAAGCGCGTTTTCCATCGCCTCTTTACTGGGTAGAGGAGCGCTTAAATTTCCTGTTTCAAACACTCGTTAAATTTTATTTTTTTAAATCCTTACTTTTCCTGCTTGATACATTCGTTCAAAATTTTCCTTAAGACTACATTCTAAAAAGTATATATGCGTATTCCATACCTCTAGACTTCGTTCCGCTTTCCAAAACGCGCTCCCTGAAAGATTCAAACCACTCGAACCGTACATCTGAGGTTAACGGATTCAACGCTAATTTCTTGCTTCCCATTCCTGTGAAGTTTAATTTCTCCACAGACAGCACAGTTGCCATCGCCACCGAGAAACTAAAAAAGTGTTGTGAAGCATCGTTGTTTAGGCGTGGAGTTGGGTGGTTCATCTGCATTTCCAGGACACAGACATGCCACCCACAGTATGGCGTATATCCAGCAGAACGCTAGAAGTATTTGCTTCATCGAGTTTTTTCTTCACGTCCTCTGCGGGGGGGACCAATCATTTATTGAAGGGAAAAGTCATGTCATTTAGAGCTTCTGCGACTTTAGAGGTAGTGTATTAAAGACATTTAGTTTGCCCATTAATCTCCATGAATGTGGACTCTATCATGTTCCAACTGTAGACAACAAAACAATTATTAATGTGAAGCTGCCCTGAATGAATCTAAACGCAGCGCCTAACCTAATCTCTTATTTACAAATAAATATATTAAGGGGACCATTTGTAGATCATCAGATTATGATATTTTATTTCAAGGTTTAATTGTGTAGTTTTTGAGTCAAACACATGACCCATATTTCATGAGTAGTGGTTCACATGAACCCATCTCTCATGTTAATGAATGGTCCACTTAGCACTCATTGCATCTAGGTGATGCTTACAGGGGTGAAGTATCGGGACTTCCCGGGAGGTCACCCATCCTAGTACTACTCCCACTCAAGCGCACTTAACCATGGAGTTTCCCCAAGATCAAGCCCACTTAACTTGCTACCCCAAGATTCACAAATGTGAATTTTAATATATTTATATGTCATTTATCTTACCAAAACAAGACTGAACAATATTATGTCTTTATCTTAGAATTTGTTGGAAATTAAACTTATTTGGGATTACTTTAAGTTATTTATTTTTAATTATAAAATTTCATAATCTAAAGCGATCTTTTATTACCACACATACTAAAATAAATCGATAAAAGTTTGAACAAATGTTTACAAAGATTTGTCACCATGCAAAACCATATAATATAATATTTTTACCCCGAAAGAAGAACCGTGAAAAAGTTAATAATAATCACCTACTTCTTTCTTCTTTGGTAGACTTTTATTAAATGGACTCTATCATTTATAGCCTTTCTAGTGTAGAGTTCATGAGATAGACTTTATTACATATACGAGGAGATATCTGCTTTGTGATATGATATGATTTTGAGTTCGGTGATGTTTTTATTGGTGTTGGACTTCTCCAATGGCTAACTATACTCTATCAATTCAATTTTCCGTTCGTAAGTGGTACTTTTGGTTTTTGGTTTTATTGTATAATGTTTTAATATTTAATTTATTTTATTTCAATTAAAACTTATAAGTTTATTCATTTATTAGGTCCTACGGTATATTATTGTATTCACCATGAAATATTTTTCTACTAGTTCGTTGTGCAGCTCGAAAAAATTGGTGGATACAATAATGTTTTGTTTTTTCACGAGATTTTTCTTCAGAAAAAATAAGTAGAAATAATTTTTTCATTGGTTGTTTGGCTTTTATTCCCATTGGCGTCCTGTTTTTAATTTGTATAAAATGAAAGAACAAATTATGTCCAATGAAAAATAGGGTTGGTTAAAAGTTGAACGGTTTCCTAATGTTTTCAGCTCTTTTTTTAACAAGGACACGTATTGTGCAGGTCATGCATGGCATTCTGTAAAACAGTTCACGTGCCTTGTCTATGCTTCCACATTTTTCATACATGCTTACCAGAGCAGTTGCAATTATAACAAACAAAAATCTCCCTTCTCGCCAAACAAAAGTCTTGACTGCCTTGAATTTCTGAAGGAGATCTTAGGTGATGAAGGGTTGATTTATACTACAACAACAAGAATGGAAGTTTTGTTGGCATGAGATTTTTTTTCAAAGTTGTGGTTGGTTGGTGGGTCTAGATTCATGAAGGTAAGTTCTAGATTTAGCTTTTATATTTATAAATGTTTAGGCTTAAAAAATGTGAAGTGTGTGTATTGCAAAGAATAAGGTTGGGTTGTGAGCTAATATTGTGTTGTATGCCTTACTTAGAAATTGGCAAATATATGAGAAAGCATATAATATAGATGTGGAATAAACGTTAGAATGAGTCACAAATTATAGAGCTTCTTAATGTGTAAATAAATCTAAGCCGTCATTCTGAACCATCATATTGCTTATCAAATAAACAATCTTTCTTAAAGAGAAGCCATATGCCAGACTGGAAGTGAAGCATCATATATCAAAGTATTGAAATATAGACAGTTACATAGAAGACTATAGAATGATATAGTAGTAGGCATTGAACCTCGAACCCTACTCCAGATTTTTGTTTATTTTATAGTTAAGGTTGCAATGTCACTCAAAATGTAGTTGACATTTATATTTGAGTTGCATATCATTTCCATATGATAATGTTTAGGTGGTTTTTGCATTTGGATCATAATTACGATGGATCCAATTTCACTACTCCTTTGTCATACCCATGTCATTTGCAAGGAATTCATCTAGATAATCTTTTGCCCTTAGTACCATCTTTGTTTGTGCTATATTAATGTATACAAATTCACTCATATCAAATTAGGCCACCAAATTGCAAGTGTGTTAAGCTAGCTATTACTAGTCCCGTAGTTCAATAAAATTCTTAAAAAAATAACTTTTGTCCAACTTTAAAATAAAACTAAGATATTCAAAAGGCAAAAGGAATTGTTTGACAATCAATGATGGTAGGAGGCCTACAGTAAAGAATATAACACACAAACATCCTTTAACATGACTTATGGAGGGATTGCAAACAAAAAACAACTTAAGCTAGAATGCATTTTCAAGATTAAGAGTGACAATGATCCATGTTGTAAAGAAATGTTTCAAATGTGGGCTATACATTAACAAAATATTGTAATTTAAAAAAGTACATTCGTGAGGAAAGCAAATTCGCATGGTGAGACCTTGGGTCTTTTGAAGGTTGAGTGCCCCCACATTTCCTATGGGTTAAAAACCTAGAAGGGCAGAGGTACACAATTAAAACATGATCATTGTAAGAAGTTTAGTAGCTATGCCTATTCTAAAATGCACAACATAATTCTCGACCGGACTTCTGGTTTACATCTGTTGAATTAAATTATTGACCAACAGAGTTGCAGACAATGTGCTTGGAACCCATGGAAGGAGAACTCCATCCTATCATCTTTTGTGTATTGTTCAATTGTCATTGGTCTAATTTAGATGTCTTGGTGTCGTAATGTTATAAACTAACTTGCAATGTTAAATCATCCAACAGAAACTGAGTGTTTCTAAAATAACAAGAGACTAACAGAGTTACCATTTTTTAAGGAGCTCCAGATACATATGAGATCAGCTTAGGGTATCCCACGTTCTGCACCATACAAGAGTAATTTGCATGACATTATATAAATAAAAATCTTCAAGGTAGTATATAGGATGAATGACTCCAATATATAGTAGGTTGTGCATAAAATTCCAGATGGTAATGGTAAGCACATATAGAATATTAAAAAATAAGCAACATAACAAAGTCAACAAGAAAACACAAAATTAAGGATAAAAGAGCACCCAGAACACAAGAACCGACTAACAAACATTTAAGAATTCTTACTAAATTAACTATAAATGTTTGAGCATTAAGTGATTAGTAACTTTGCAATATTTATGTTGGACGAAGCCAATGCAGATAAAATTAACCTAAGAACGACCAGTTCAGTTTTGAACCAAAAAACCCTTACTCTATATGTAATCATTCAAAGATCTCAGAAAAAGGAAATAGAAGTTCAAATTTACGCAACATATGCTGGAATAGATAAACACAAAAGAAATACTTAAGGTCCACTGCAATGTAGAAAAGAAGAATCTTGACATTTAAATACAAGCATGGGCCTCAAATTCATCATTATTCAGCATAATTGGGAAAGACAGAATTGTATACCACTACTCTGGGACCCATGATAGAAACCACAGCATATAAAAGTCCCCGCTCTGATAGCTTCACAATCTTCATGAAATTTTCAAGATCACCCGCATTAAAATTTCCTCGTCCATCAATAAGATGAGTAGAACAACACTCGTCCATGCCGATTCCTGTAAAATAAGTGGTACAAAGATGTTTGAACAAAAACTCAGATAGTGTAGAATTTAACAAAATATCTCCTCAATGTAATATAAATTTACCAAACATTATACTTGATTTGTAACTTATAACATATGAAATTGTAAACAAGTTTGGAAATATGCTTCATTTTGTTCATACATAGACATCCTTAGTATGCTATCTTTTAGGTCTTAGTATTCTAGGACATCATACTTTCATCCGGATGGTTGATATTTAAATGATTTGAAAGAGCACCTTTTGCTGGTTAGTACTAAATGTTGCATTGTTACAGAGGGATTTCTGTTTTTATGTATTTCACATATTGATAGCATATAAAACGTGGCCCTAAATGTAGGAATTAATTTTAGGAAATATCTTAGTAATTGCAAATGTGGAGCATGCTATTGCATAAGGAAACAAGGGCTGTGCTGCAGCTGCAGTCCCTGCCTAAAGCTGCAAGTAAATTGAGAGGGCATAGTTTTCAAAATAATTTTTTTGGATCGAAAACTGCATTGATATGGTTTGGTTATCTAATCAGAATATGATATGGGAAAACTGCATTGATATGGTTTGGTTATCTAATCGGAATATGATATGCGCTGTGTATTGGATATGGTCCTAGGCCGTCTAGTGCCATATCTTGTTTACTATTTAGGGTTTTAAATAACATTTAAAATGTGCAAAGAATAACAAACATTACAAATGCAAACATACTTTAAAAACTATAAATAAATGGTAGCCATCCCCCTAAAACACATTTGAGCAGCTCAGTGGGAGAGTGAACGAGATCAAAGTTGAGTTGTGTTGTGTTTGAGGTATAGAAATGCCAAGTTGTAGAGAACTTGAAGCTGCAATGGATGTGGACTTGTGGTTGTTTACCAACTACGCCCCCCCTGATGTAGTTTATATATTATTTTTATTGATTTTAATAAAAAACATTGTGCATTTGCTAAATAAATTCATTAAAAATGGACCTTGATCCTTATTCAGTTTTGTCCACTAAAACTCTCTTATCCCACTATGTGCTTTGTTTCTATGTTGAATCTCCTCACTAGATATTGCTGATTAATTCTATAGATAATCCATGCTTGACATTGTTTCTGTGTTTGTGAAAATGCATGATAGTGTTAATATAATAGCTTGATTATATTAAATCTTTAATATTGATGTGCTTAGAAAATGACTTGGATCTAGGTTTGGTACGTACAACTTGGGTCTGATTTACAAAACCTGGGTTGATCCAGACACCTAAAACCTAAAAAATAGTGCAAGGAAATATTAGAGAACACACTGCAGTCTTAGATGGGATGTTAACTAGAATCAAGAAACTTTTCTTGCAAGTTTACAAAGGAAAAAAGAAATGAGATCTACTTCTATTGGGCGAGCTCAAGTTGCAGCCATTGACAAATAGATGACTGATTGGTTAGATATGGCCCCAAAGAAACGAAATGGTTTGTCAACATGTAAAAGTAGTATACAACATGAGATTCGATACAGACAAAACCAGAAAAGGTAGTAGATAAATATGAATCACATTTGACAGCCAAAGCAGATTTTTTTGGGACAGACTGTTCTCTATTATGACAATGATTTGGGCCAAACTTCATTCTTGAATTGAAAGAATGCAGGATGGAGTAAAGGAGTTAATAGCAATGCTTGTGGAGATTGTGGGTCCACTAGCACTGACTAAATTGCTCTTGAATTTGACATGGGTATATTTGAGAGGGAAGTGGAAATAAATACTGGTGGTTGGGAAATGCATGGCTAAGATTGGTTTGATTAAGTGGATGGCCAAGATTCAAAGTTGATTTAATTTTGGATAGATGGTAGTTGGAGATGAATGGTTAAGATTAAATTGATTAAATGGATGGCTAAGATTCAAGGTTGATCTAATCTTGGATAGATGATGTGGATTTAAATTTGTTATTTAAAGGCTGATAGTTGGGGTGGGAGATGAATGGCTAAAATTAATTTGATCAAATGGAGAGGTGTCTACACTAAGAAGTAAGAGTTTCATTTTCTAGTACATGCATAACCCTAAGTGGCCCGCAGATGTCACCCACTTAAAGCAATCAAACATTTTTACAAATACAACATAAGGTTACTACTCAAACTACACTCCCCCCATGCTATCCACCTCAAATAGCATAAAAGTGTAACAGATCAGAAAATTATTTAGCTCACAAATATGTTTATCCATAAAGAAAGCAGAAACATATACTGCCAGATGAGTGAGATGAACAAGAAGCAAATATCAGTATCCAAAGCTGGGAAAGGAGGTGTGTAATACTTCCTATAATACATTGCATTTTAGCATTGTTCCTATCTTGAAGATGGGGCCCTCTCTAGCCCTAACTTTACCAAAGTATTAAATAACTATTAACTTTAGTTTAGCAACTATGGATTTTGAAAAAAAAAATATAAATGGTTACAAAAAATTAATTTTGATTTTAAACTGGCTAGTATCCTAACCGAATTCCTAGTCCATGCCAATGGCCAGTCAGGTAGGCCAAACCCTCTTGTCGAGTATAGAAAAGATAAAGCTTTAGAATTTTACCATTTATGGACCTGGGGTGATTCCTCTTGCGACTGGGTGAACTCCTAGGGTCATCTAGACTACTTAGGTGGTGGCCAACCAGTGCATATATCTGTTGGAGATCTTCCCCAACAGCTGAGTTCCCAACTTGGGCAACTAATAGTCATGGACTTGCATCTGCGCCTTGAGTGTCACCAGCTCAACATCAAAATCAAAATCCTATGACATCACTAGTATTCAAGCTTGTACCTTTTAAAGTACAATAAAATTGAAATGAAACATCATGTTGAAGTAAAAAACACCTACAAATGCTAAAGTAGGCCAAGATTTAAGCAAACAAATGCTTACAAAGCCTTTAATGCAGCCAAGATCTCACCAAAGAATGCCTAGAGGTGCTTTTATTAGGCCAATATTGAAGCAACAATATGCTGCCAAATGCTTTAAATAAGCCAGGATTGAAGTAAAGGAAGGTCTACAAATTCTTTAGCCAAGCCAAGATTGAAGTAAAAGAATGCATAAAACTGCTTTACACCAGACTAAAGTAGAAAGATGTCTACAGATACTTAATTAGGCAATATTGAAGAAGATAAATGCCTGCAAATGTTTTGTTCAGACCAAGATTTAAGAAGAATAATACCCATATATGCTTTAGCTGGACCCAGATTGAAGAAAAAGAATGCCAACAACTGCTTTAATTGGGCCAAGATACAAGTAAAACAACAACTACAAATGCCTTAGTAAGGCCAAGATTGAAGAAAAAAATGCATACAAATGCTTCCACTGGGACATGATGAGAGAAAAACAATTCATAGACAGACTTGAACTAGACAAATATCAAGTATAATTATCCCTACAGAGGTTATAATTTCACCAAGACTTAAGTGGAAAATGGCTTACAAATGCTTTCGTTAAGCCAAGATAATGGCAAAAAAAATGCCTGCAAGGCTTTCATTAGACCAAGATACAAGAAAAACAAGCCTACAAATGCTTTCATTAACCCAAGATACAAAGGAACAAAAATTCCCACAAAAGCTTAACCAAAGGTTGATGTACAAGAACAACAAATGCATTAATTAGGCCAAAGTTGAACTAAAAAATGCCTACAGATGCTTAAATTAGGCCAATCGTAGCTCATGCAAGCAAGACAACAATGTAAAAAATGGTATTCCAACTACATTCAACATAATTCTAATTAAGTTATACACGCCATTACACTAATGCTTTAAAAAACCCTTAAAATGAAACTTCTCAATGCGAAAATTCATAGGACCTTAAGTTACACAGGGCATTATGCTAATAACTCAAGGAATGCTGCAATAGCAAAGAACAATGAGGAGAAATTATAGGCATGTAATCATCAAACTGTTGAGACTGCACCAAAGCACCTAAAAAGTACAAGAAGCAGAATAACCCAGAAAGATTACATACCCATATTTAAAAACTGATTTCAAAATGGCTAGATCAGGTGGAATTGGAGCGTAATATCACCAAAATTCTCTATACTTCTTGGCGCCATTCTGCAAATCACTGAGATCAGATAAATATGTTTAACTATGAAGTATAAATCTTTTTTCTGTATTTTAAATGCACTTTCTCACTCTTAACTCAAAGGAATTTCATTGTTATTTGAATAAAACTTCAAGCAGCATAACCCAAGTGAAAATTAATTTATACACAAGCATAATTAGCACACCAGCTAGATACAAATAAATAGTTTAATAAGAAGTTAGGAATAATGTCTGCAGAATTACAGCGTATAAATTATATGAAAGCGGGAGGAGGATGAGAATGGAAGAGATTTAATATAGAAGTAAATTAGATATTCCACTATACTTGGCAAGCTTTGTTATTAGGGGTTATAATTTGGGGGCGGAAGTGGAGGAAAGAGGATGATCTTAATTAAGGAGGAGCAGGTCCATCTCCAATACCATTTCCAATCCAAACGCCTGCTTCAATGGCGGAATTAATGGTGTTCTGTTGGCAAGAGACACTATATGGATTCATGGTTGTTGTCATTGATGGCAACAAAGGTCATCCCACATATCCGCAAGTCATGGTGTGTCTCTACCGGAAGTCAGAATAAAGATTGTTGTGGTCCGGTGAACAAGAACAGAGCATGTGGCAAGGTCCGACAGATTGGTCCGGATCTCTCAGAGGAAGTGTCTTGGTGCAGTGCGGATTTGGGGAAGTCAAGAGGACTACCTTGAGTGGTATATTCCAAGGATTTAGCCTCCGGTGATGGACAAGGAAAAAGATATGAATAGTTGAGTACCAGATTCCTGAGAGACAGTGAAAATAGAGGAAGAACTGACTGACAGAGTATCAGACTACTTTTCGGATGTGCTACTATTGATGATAAAGGTTGTGAAGGCATGAATCATGTTTGGCCGACATGATTAATGATATCTACAAGTATATGCTTGATCCGCATTGCTTGGTGAGCAAGGATTCAGCTGACAGAACAAAGTTTGTAAGAAACTAGACTGTTCCGGATGCCGACTAGAAAGGTGATGAAATTACTTGTGCGGATATATATAGAGGATGGATTTAGTTGTGAAGTGAGTGAATGAATTAATATATATGCGAAGAAGTCCAGAATAGAGCAGAAGTAGCAAGAAAGATCCGGTATGTGAAAGGATAGCAGAATAAAGAACAGAGGAAAGATGAAGTGCAGCAGATCAGTGTACTGAGCCTAACCGGAACCGAACTCCAGCATATGCAGATGCTTCTAATAAGTTCAAGACTGTGATTCTTATCACTTTGTAGACAGTGTGTCTTCTTGTAGGCAGTGGGCCTCTTGTGAGTAGTGTGCTCGGGCAGTGAGCCCTAATTGGCAAGTGCCATTTTGTAATTTCCTATTCTTCTAACAGAGAATAATTTTTAGGTTAATCACCCCGTGGTTTTCTCCCTTAACAGGGTTTCCACGTCAAAAATACTGTGTCATGTGTTTCTTATTTCATGGTAATGTTTTTGTGTTTGATTCAATGCTGCATTAATTAATAAGAAAGTTCAGAAAGAGAAATAATTAGGATAACTGATTCACCCCCCCCTCTCAGTTATCAACAATTGGTATCAGAGCTAAGTTCCTCCTAATAGAGCCTAACAGCTTGAGGAAGATCTGGGAGTTCAAATGGATGCATATGGTTTAAGGGAGCAACTCAAGACTGCCCTTGAGGATCTTGAACAGTCAAATTCTGAAGTCAATGAATTAAAAGAAAGACTCAAACAGGCTGATGAATTCATGAGAGAATTAAAAGACAAATTAAGTCTCTCTATGAAAAAGAGAAAGGAGCTGCTCCAACAGTTGGCAAGACAAAGTGAAGAAAGCAATACAAATGAAGAATTGACTGAGCAAACCAAGTTATGTGAAAAGTTATCAAAAGAAGTCATTATGTTAAGACATGAAATGGAATCAGGAACTATAAAGTTTACTCAAGAGATTGAAGAAAAAAGAAAAGCTGAAGACAATCTAAAACAATCTCTTAAAGAAAAATCAGAAGAATGCCACCAGATGGACAGGATTATCAGACATCTTGAATCTGATCTTGAAGATGCCAAAGATAATGAAGAAAAACTTGAGGATCAAATTGCCTCTCTCAAAAGAGACCTTCAAACAGCAAATGAATATAAAGAGAAATTCAAGATAAGTTCTGCTCAACTTGAATTTCTTCTTGGAAGTCAAAAAGGGACAGATGACAAGTATGGTTTGGGATATGAGAAAGGAGAAAGCTCCGGATCTGGTCAAAAGAATTTTGCATCAGAAAATCCAAGGAGCAGGCCTAGAAGACCTCCGGTAAGACAGCCAAATGCTCAAAGATATCCATCTTTCAATGGATACTGCCACAGCTGCAACCACTTTGGTCACAAAGCTAATCAGTGCAGAAAGAGAATGAATCAGATTAATTCATCCTTCTCCGGACAGTGCTTCAACTGCAAAAGGTATGGACACAAATCCCATGAATGCAGAAATATGCAAGTAAACAAATCATTCAAAGGTAGATGCTTTACATGCAATAGAGTAGGTCATATGGCTAATCAATGTAGATCAAGAGGATATCAGTCAAATATGCAAAGAAATGTTATTTGCCAAATCTGCAATAGGTCCGGTCATAATGCTAAAGTCTGCAGAAGCAAGAATCAGGACAAAAGAGGTCCGGTGTATAATCAGAATCAAGACAAGGGTAAACAAAAGATGAATGCAGATGAAGTTAGGAATCAGATGAGCAAGATTTGGGTGAAGAAAAGTTCAGAGAATGTAGAGGTTGGATCCGCACGAGACTCTGGTGCTGATATTTCTTCCAGAAATTAAAAAGTGAGCTCTGGCTCAGGGGGAGACTCAAAGAAAATCCTGTTCCCCCAGCCAATCAAGTGGTGCCGGATGTGGCACAAGATGCGGAGTAAAGGGTTTAAATATATAAGTCTTGAGATGATCCAGATAAGATTTCAGAGGTCCGCATGGAGTTATGAAGAAGCTGTGATCGATCAAGTAAGACCTGTTCCGGGAGATGCTCCGGTATGACAGAGGATTACTAAAAGATCCAGAGAGATCTGGAAGTGCACTATCTTATTCTGCGGATTGGACAGAGTGTTTGGGATGTTCTTATTATGTGTCATCTCGATTTATTCATGATTAAAAGATCCGCATGATGTTCATAGATCAGGACTGATCCGGGATACTCCAGGCTATCCGGACAAGGCAAACCGGAATAATATAGGTGAAGCATTTATTGCAAACAGATATTAGGGTTTGCGGAGCAATATAAGGGATTTCTCAAAAGTCATTTGCTCATTCTGCACTCAAGAAGAAGCAAAAAGTGGAGCTCTGCAACAAGATTCATCAAGCACACCAAGGATCTCCTGCCGAAGTCATTGCATAAAGAAATCAATCCAACCACTCCGTGCAAACCGAAGGCGCATAAGGTATTCTCCGTTTTTCATTATCTCACTGCAAATCTTTGAAGAATGGCTACTCCAAATATAGTTAAGATCTCTGATAGACCTCGCCCCACATTCAAGAAACATCCTTACAAATCATTGGAGGTAGATCCACTAGGAGCCTTCTCTAGTGTTCCTCATGGTGTATTGCATACGGAAGATATTAAGGTTTACATCCATGCGAATCTTGAAGACTTTGGAGAATCAAAACTGATGGATATCTATCACAAACAATTGATAGATGACTCCTTTGAGATCAAACCTCAGTATAAAGCCATCCGGGACAAACACTTTGCACAGTGCATTCATTTCCCCTGTTTTGAAGAAGATGAATGGGTCCGGTATGTACTAAGTAGAGTACATGACAACTTCCTATGGTTGAACAAGCCCTTCAAGATCACCAAGGATGCAATTAGGGCTGTAATCGGTCTGCACTCATCCGGTGGATTACCTGTTCTCAAATCTGTCAAAAATTAGACAGTCAGTGATGCAACCGGATCCAAGTTTGACAAGAGAGCTATGACAGTTGATGACATCACTGAACCGAATGTCAAATTTGCAGCTATGATAATTGGTTACAAAATCTATCACTCCAGTAGGGAAAATTCAGTACCGGGAACTACAATCTACACAGCTTATCAAATGTTAAAGGAGAATGCAGACTATGACTTGTGTGAGCTTCTTGTGAACCAACTCTTTGAAAATCTGCAGAAGATCAAGAAGGACAAGAAAAACTCCTTCAAGTATGGCAATCTGATCCTTTGTCTATTCTTTTACTACATGAATGAGCTTCCCGGATCCAGTGGATGGATATGGCAGAATGACAGACCGGTTGCCATCCAAATCAGAGACTATTTGCATGGACTTGGGGATGCAAAAGCAAGAAATACAGCTCTATGGGGATACTTCAAGAACTTCCAAAGCATGATGCATGCAAGAGAAAGAATACCCCAATCCCTTGTTGAAAAGTACAAAGACACAGTATGCTTCATGGTAGAAACAGATCAGTGTCTGATGGAGGCAGTGGAGCCAAGGACTGTCTGGATCATGCCCATGGGGTATGAAGTGGATGAACAGATAGTAGAGCTGCATGTTCAACACATGCTGAGCCAGCCCAAAGATCCTAAGGCAGAAAGGTTTGGAACCTTTGAGGAACTGAGTGTAAAGATACATGTAGAACTCAGGGAACCGGAGATAAAGAGGAAGGTAAGAAAAGAAGTTGAGCATATTGCTCAAGGCCTAGGCATCTCAAAAGAGGCACTTGATGCCAGCTGGGAAAAGAGGAGGAAGGCTGAGGAAGAAGAGAAAAGTAAAGAGAGTGTTCCGGTTGAAACTCCCACCCGGACCAGATCATCAAAGAGATCTGCACCTCCCACAACCAAAAGTTCAAAACTGGAAGTCCAGGCATCCAGTAAAAGATCCAAGACAAAAGCCACAAGGGCTTATGAAAGCCAACAGGATGAAGAGGAAACAGAGTCAGATGAGGGAGTAAAAGAAATAAAGAAGCAGAAGAAGAAAGGATCCGGTAAACCCTCCACAGGCCAAGACAAGGATGAAATGGCAGAGGTATCTGTTGAAAAGCCCACTCTGTCTCTAGAGAGTGTAATCAAGTCGGTCACGGTAGATGGAAACCTTCAACCAATGACTGAATTTTATGATGACTACAATGAGGCTGACCAAAAGATTCTGCAGGAAGCCACAGTCAAATATCTGAACATATACAATAAGGCTTTCATTGAGATCATATCTCTTATTCCTAAAATCCTAGAAAAGGAATTAGAAATAAGAAAGAATAATGCTCATGCAAAAGATCTTGAGATCCGGGAGCAGATAGCTATTCAGCTATATCCTCAAATTGATCCCAAGACAATGAACATAATCTTCAAAGACTGCAAAGATGAGTTCAGAAGTAAAGCCAGGATGAATCAACTCATGCTTGGTGAGATTGACAAAGTGGCCAAAGAGACAGAAGAGATCCTCCGGAAGGCCTTCAAAAGGTTCAATCTTCCTGTTGTAGAGGACGTAGGTGCAGAAACAGCTGCGGATTTGGAATCATCTGTTCCAGAAGAAGTGGGCCCTGAACAGACAAACATCTCTCCTTCGGTTTCCCCTACAGTCTCCGGATCCAAAGAAGAAGAGAAATTACAGGAGAAGGAAGCAGGGGTGAAAGATAAAGAGGTTGACAGTTCCAAGACTGCAGAAGAAAAGAAACATCTGTCTCCGGCAAGAGACACTGCACAAACTGTTCAACAATTTTTGAGCAAAGCCACTATAGAAATTGATGAACCGGACCTACTCAAAGGACCATTAGATTTTGACTCTTTGTCACCGGTGCAAACAATGAAAATAGCCTCATTTGCAAATGAGAAAGTCAAAGAGAAGCTGCTGAAATCTCACATGGAAGACTGTGAGCTTATGGAGGTAGCATCTGGAGTGCTAGAAAAGATCATGCCATCCTTTCAAAAGGATCCCACAGCCTCCTCTTCCGGTAATCTCAAAACCTTAGTCAGCAGTGTTAGTACACATTTTGAATCTCTAGAAAAATCTGCTGAAGAAAAGGTCCGGAAGGAATTTTTGGATAAAAGATTTTCAGAAGTATTAGAATTAATCTCTAAAGATAGGAAGATTGCGAGTATTGGAATAAAGAGCTTAGAGAATGCTGTTAAGGATGGCGGTGACATTTACAAATTTTGTATATCCTGGTCAAAGGCAACAGCAGCAATTGATAAGAAAATAAAAGAGGAACAGGACAAGCTACAAAGCTTATCTCAAAGTTTTGATCCTCTCTCTTCCTCCATAATAAATCAAGAATGTCAGATTATTGCAATCTTGAATGAAATAAAGAATCTTGAGAAGGAAAGGAAGAATATCACTAACCGGATGGGAGAACTTAGAAGGATTATAATCCCTAAGTTGGAAACTATGCATGAGGCCATCAGTGATGCTTAGACCACCGCCCAAACAAATGATCCGACAGATCTCAAGCGGGCAGAAGCTTTTGCATTTTTGTTGAGTGGTCACATTTCAATTTTGGATAGAATGAAGCAAAGTTGGGCTACAGAAATGATCCAATTGCAGACATCCTTTGCAGACATTCTTCAGTATATGTGAGTATGTAAATATGCGGCTATGTATAGAAAATTTTTGAAAATTTTGGTGTGCGGACCCTACCCTTTGCCATTGATGTCAAAGGGGGAGTGAGGAGCAGTGAAAAATGAGGAATCCAACTAAGGGGGAGTTCCAGAAATTGTATATAAAGACAGAGCATCAGCAAAGGGGGAGCATAGTGTAAACACTTAGTCATTTTTCACTAAGTGTTGCCATCAATGCCAAAGGGGGAGATTGTTGGCAAGAGACACTATATGGATTCATGGTTGTTGTCATTGATGGCAACAAAGGTCATCCCACATATCCGCAAGTCATGGTGTGTCTCTACCGGAAGTCAGAATAAAGATTGTTGTGGTCCGGTGAACAAGAACAGAGCATGTGGCAAGGTCCGACAGATTGGTCCGGATCTCTCAGAGGAAGTGTCTTGGTGCAGTGCGGATTTGGGGAAGTCAAGAGGACTACCTTGAGTGGTATATTCCAAGGATTTAGCCTCCGGTGATGGACAAGGAAAAAGATATGAATAGTTGAGTACCAGATTCCTGAGAGACAGTGAAAACAGAGGAAGAACTGACTGACAGAGTATCAGACTACTTTCCGGATGTGCTACTGTTGATGATAAAGGTTGTGAAGGCATGAATCATGTTTGGCCAACATGATTAATGATATCTACAAGTATATGCTTGATCCGCATTGCTTGGTGAGCAAGGATTCAGCCGACAGAACAAAGTTTGTAAGAAACTAGACTGTTCCGGATGCCGACTAGAAAGGTGATGAAATTACTTGTGCGGATATATATAGAGGATGGATTTAGTTGTGAAGTGAGTGAATGAATTAATATATATGCGAAGAAGTCCAGAACAGAGCAGAAGTAGCAAGAAAGATCCGGTATGTGAAAGGATAGCAGAATAAAGAACAGAGGAAAGATGAAGTGCAGCAGATCAGTGTACTGAGCCTAACCGGAACTGAACTCCAGCATATGCAGATGCTTCCAATCAGTTCAAGACTGTGATTCTTATCACTTTGTAGACAGTGTGTCTTCTTGTAGGCAGTGGGCCTCTTGTGAGCAGTGTGCTCGGGCAGTGAACCCTAATTGGCAAGTGCCATTTTGTAATTTCCTATTCTTCTAACAGAGAATAATTTTTGGGTTAATCACCCCGTGGTTTTCTCCCTTAACAGGGTTTCCACGTCAAAAATACTGTGTCATGTGTTTCTTATTTCATGGTAATGTTTTTGTGTTTGATTCAATGCTGCATTAATTAATAAGAAAGTTCAGAAAGAGAAATAATTAGGATAACTAATTCACCCCCCCCTCTCAGTTATCAACATGTTCTCCACATTGCCTATGTCGTAGGTATTGCCTGGAACTGCCCATCTCCAGAATTTTTGCAAGCGCATATGCAGTCAAGTAGAGCCTGATTGCATCTCACATTGAAGCAATTGGAACTGCTGATATAGTGATCGTGACTCATACAGCAGTGGTCAAGCCCATCACATGGATTTTTCTTGGGACATCCTGTGTAAAATATTCCACAGTGTTTCCCATTCCAGTGAAACAAATTTTATATTTCTCTCGAATTTGGCGCACTGTGAGCCTTTCAGCTCAAATGCACTAAAATCCCTTCAAAAGATTTCCTGCAAATAACAAAGCAACAACAATTTTCAATGACAGAGTTCCAAAAATTAAATATTTATTGAATCTGAGCTAGGAAAAGTATCCATAGTCATACCAAGCTGCACAAATGTACTCCACATGATTTGAAACTGAGATTTGCCAAGTTGAAAAATAGGACAAAAATAGACTAAATATCTACAAAAATCCAAAACCAGCCATAGAAAACAAATAATCTGGTGTGAAAGAAGATGCAAAATCACTGTCAAGACAGAGTGAAAACCAAACTATTAAACACCCCTGATTTGATAATTAAAAACTAGAAACTTGCAGAGGCTTTACCATTTCCAAGCCAGAGAGCAGAGCAAGACACGTGTATATACATCTGTTGCAATGTGGAGGAAACATCTTGCATTAACCAGACATGAGTTAGCCTTTAAACATAGAAAAAAAAACATTACAAACTATCAAAACTATCAAATCTTTAATTAGTAGAGTGGGCTTAAAAAGAGTCAGCGAATAAAAAAACAAATGATTGAAATTTCTCCTGCATAAAATTCTGAAGGAAAAAAAAAAACATTAGAGAAAGTTTTTAATATTTTGCCAGGGCACAGGTGCCAAGACAGATTAATGAATGAAGGCAAAAACAATAGTTACCTTGCCTACGAGAAAAAACAATCTCAACTAAATTGCCAATGGGCAAAAGAATTGCCAATGCGACTTAGGTTTAACTTTGATTATTGTCATTGCACAAATATCAACGGGAAAATAATACCAAGGATAGACTAAAAAGCTTAGGCTAATTTCGATTATAACACTTGCACAAAGTCCAATGTCCAAAGAAATGCTAACGCCCAAAGAAATGCTATTACGGTGAAAACAATAGTTACCCTGCCGAAGGCAAGGACTAACAAGATATACTCATGTTTTTATAATTTAAATGGAGAGACTAGTGGAAACATTGGATGCTAATGTAAAGCAGTGGGCAACAGGGAAGGAAGGCAATTTGCGGGCCCTACTTTCAACATTGCAATATGCTGGCATATTTGCTAGAGATATTATCAATTCTATTCTCTCCTATGTTGTACACCTGATGTTGAATTTGCAAGGTTCAATATGCTTGATTTACTTATATTTAGGATAAATAATTAATTGATATACCATATCTTCTAATTATAGTTGTAGCATTTATGTTCTCATACAATATCTTGCTTTAAAGCTCAAGATGATAGAAAGCTATGGATGCATTTAAGCACATATTTTTGTCCATGGTGATTATTTGGTCTAGAAGGACTTGTCAGATCATACTACCTCAAACATTACTAATGTCATAAAGATTAAACATAATCCATTCCAAAGTTTAATTGGAAGAATGATATAGCACAAAGCTACAAAATAGAAAAGTATGTACATCATGTTATGGTTACTGTTCCTACTTAAAATTACAGTCAATACCTCATTCAATCTATTATATAGATGTTAATGCTAACCATGTAAGAAGAAGACAACTAATCTACACTCTTAGCATTTTGTTACATTAAGCCACCTTGTCATATTTGTCTCATTTGACATTTTGATTGCCAACACATCTTGCTAGTTCATGATGTACAATTTCTCAATGGGGAGAGATGGTCTGTGACACAAGATAAAATTTGCATATGCAAGTGGCTGATGTAAGAAAAAAATGTAAACTCAACGACAAATCATGTGTATAACACAAGCAACAATCTATTTAATAATAACATGGATATTGTTGAAACCTTGCTGGTGTTGTGATTGATGTCAACCTCTAGCAGATGGCTCACTTGGTTTCCAAGTGCTTTTGAGAAAATTGAATAAAAAGGTGTGCAGTGTGACAAAGGTATGTTAAGTGTTGTGCTCCGCATTTCTTCATAGTTGAAGATATGCTTGTATGGTTTGGAAGTGTTGATCAGAGGAGTTCAGAGATGTTATATTCAGAGTTTCAAGTTTTGGATTGCGTGGCAGTGTAAGATGTGTTTGACATAGTTTTTTCCTGTGTAGAAGATTGTCTGGGAGAAATGAGATTGCTCTAATTTTCTCCGCATTGAGGTTTCTTGTTTTGTGGATCTAGGAACATGCTTAAATTGTCTGTATCTACCTTCCCTATATGTTTCTAGTGTTGGATTGCTTTGCAAACTAAGTTCTTGTATTGAAGTTCAGTAACAGTGTATCCTGATGTGCATAATGAAGAAATTATTTGTTTCAGGTGGTTGTAGTAGTATTGAAGAGGATTCTGATGATGTTAAACATTTTGGAAAGATGTGTGGATGATGTGGAGTGTCTCTCTGTGGTCTACATGATATCTTTTTGACTTGGGGAGGTGTGCATGTGGCCACTTATAGTGTTAGTTCAGGTTTGGCTGACCTGGCTTGCTAGCGCTATTTGTGGAGGTACTTCATGGATTGTGGATGTGATGAGCAACATGGTCATATAGATTTGAGTCCTAGTTAACTAGGTTGGCATGGTCCACTTTCATTTCTTTCCACCGCAGAAATGTTTGGTGCTGACCTTTTTGGTGTTGCATGTTTAAGGTGCACACGTTTCATTAAAGCTGATCTAATTGAGAATGTCTTAGGTTGTGGATGGTATAAATGCAAGGTGAAGTTTGAACTAGATAGGGTAGAGAAGATGATGTGAATGTGAATTAAGGGTGATGAATTGAGTGTGAGCTTAAATGCTTATGACTCTTGAATACATTGAACAGAGGGTGTCTACATTTTCAGTTTGCTTGAAGTTGTTGGAGGCAGTGAGCCAAAGGTTGCCGATGGCAAGAAGTTGCTGTGGTGGATTTCTCCTATTGCTTTGAGATAGTGAATCTCTCTATAACAGTCCTCTTCTATTCTTCTCTCTTCTGGATAGTGAGTCCTTCTGGCAGTGAGCCTTTCTTCTGGGTAGTGAGCCTATTTGTTTTCGGTGTTGCTATTCATATATATGTGAGTTAATTCTCACTGTGGTTTTTCCCTTCTTGGGTTTTCCACATAAATATGGTTTTCTTATGTGTTTGGATGTGTTTGCATTGATGCTTCATATGTTTACATTCTACTAATGCTTAATAAGGGTTTGGAATAGCATTAAGGGTTTAATGTTCTATTGTACAACTAATTCACCCCCCTCTCACTTGTCCTATGCATCTAACATATATGACATGCAAAGTTTTATTATGGTGTCTGGGTTTTAATTTGGTGATTAGATGGAACACCAAGTTAGATAAAGGTAGCATGACTAATTATTAAGGCAAATAACTATGAGCTGGTAAGCATAGACATATATGTTTTCTTCTTGGTTATGGTGATAATGACCAAGGTGTTCATTGAAGTTATACTAGTCTCTACCAATAGTCTAAATCCTTGTTAGCAAGAGACACTGCTATGTTGGATAATTGAGTGTTGTCATTGATGGTAACAACAAAAGGAACAAGGTTGGAACAGAGTTTGTGGTCTGGTAAAGAAGACTTAGTCATATTGGCTAAGTATTGGAAATGTAAATGTACAGAGGCAGAGACAGAAGAACAATGTTTGGATTGGTATTGGTCCGCAGTTGAAGACCAGGGTTTTTAGTTCTGATATGATGTTCCTAACTCTTAGATGATCTTATATCCAAGGTTTCAGCTTTTGATCAGTTTCAAAAGTATATCTTCAAATGGCCTAAGTCTGGTAGAACAAAATACAATGACAATTAAGGCTAAACACACAATTGTTTTAGTCCACATTTCTTTGGTGTTGTATATCTTGTTATGCAGTTTTGAGGTGTTGTAAACACTTATATGAAGTGTCTAAATCTAGAGTTGTAAGATCTGAAGTCCACCAAAAAGATAGTTGCAAGCTACTGAGTATCACTACAGTGTTTGACAGAGTTTGACTGTGACAGAGTCTGAGTTCTGATGGTCCACATTTTGCCGCTAAAGTGTTGGGAATTAAGGTGTCTCAACCTTGGTAAGTCCTTGTATATTTACATTGTATTTATTTATTTATTACCTATTGTATTAATTGGATGCAATTCCTATGTTGTCATATTGTGGGAGTTGGCACGGTGACGTGTCATCCTACATGGCATATGACCACATGTAATTTTGTCCTCACATGAGGAGATAGGCATCCCACTTAGTGGTAGGAATATTTTGTCATGTGTCGGCATCTTGGATGTTGTGTAAGTGAATATTGACTGAAATGGTCATGACAGATTCCTATGATGAAGTTATGACATGTAAGAGTCAGAAATATGAGATACTATGATAGGTAAAGACATGTGTCGAAAAGCATCTTTGAAAAAGGCATCTTTGGATGCCCCAAGGTGGAATATGACATGTTCTAAGAGAATATGCTATTTATATCATGTGTATGATAGATTCTCTTACAATTGTAAGTTATGACAGCTATGACAGATTCTATGACAGTTGTAAGAGTCGTAAGAGCATATGTCATAGCCCATTTTGGAAATAGGTGACGTCCTTGGGATGGGGTGACTTGATAAGTGTCAGGAGCATCCTACAGTGTTGGACAAGTGTCCATAGGCCATGAGGCCATGTTGGACACCCATCCCAATGTGGAGCCATTTTTGCCTTGTATTTGTTATATAAACAGGTGCTTTTGAAAGGAGATGTACTATAGGTTTGACAAGTAGTGTTATGTTGCCGGTTTATCTCCAGATATGAGTGTCGAAGACTCCTGAGAGCTTGCATTGCAAGTGTATTGTAAACCATTTCAGTTTTGATAATACATTGTGCAGGTTTTGGAGTGGGGTTTTTCACCTGATATAGGTTTTCCCCACGTATATCTTGTGTCTCACTTTCTCTGTGTATGTGTATTGCTACAATATCTCCATTGTTGTTAACATTCTGTAATTGTAAGGATTAAATTGAATTTGCACTCTCTTCCCCTCATTAGATTAGTGTAGGAAGCGATTTCTGCACACCTAGCTTCCTTTTAGTTGGTATCAGAGCCTGGCCAGTTTTGGTCTTAGCTATTGGGTAGGGGTTTTTTTAAGCTGATCTTAAGTTGAGTGGGAGTCTATGCAGAGTATTCTATATCTTGTTGCAGGAAGGAGATGGCAACCACATCTAGAAGAGTAGAGGTGGAGAAGTTCAATGGCACAAATTTTGAGTTGTGGAAACTCAAGATGGAGGACCTACTTGTTGATCGTGATCTATGGGAAATCATTGATGGCACTAAACCTATGGCAATGTCACAAGCTGATTGGGACCTCAAAGATCGAAAGGCTAAGGGTCTCATAAGACTCTGTCTAGCTGACTCTGTCCTGTTGAATGTCCATGAGAAGAAGACTGCTAAAGATCTTTGGAAGAAGCTGGGATTTGTTTATCAAGCCAAGTCCCTGGTGAACAAGCTCATTCTGAAAAAGAACTTGTTTGATCTGAAGATAGAAGATGGAGGATCTGTTGTGGACCATTTAAATACTTTCAACATGATTGTTGCATAGTTGACATCCGTGGGTGTGAAAATGGAGGAGGAGGATTGATGTATGACCCTGCTTTGTTCTTTGCCAGATTCATGGGATCATCTTGTTATGGCTATCAAAAGTACTACCACCACCTTCACGATGGATGAAGTGGTATCTTTACTGTTATCTAAAGAAATGCAGAGAAAGACATCCAAGTTAGCCAAAGAAGCTCTTGCGGTTTGTGGAATACCCAAAGAGAAAGGGAAGAAGGACAAGAAAGGTGAAAAGGGCAGATCCAAATCTCCTAGAAAGTCCAAGGTTCTTTGTTGGAAATATGGGAAAACTGGGCATTTCTGAAAGGAATGTAAAGAGGAGAAGAAAAAGAAGAAGAATCATTCTCTTGATTTAGATTTTGACAAGTCACAAGATGATGGTGATGCCTTCATCGCAGCCTTCGCCACCCATGCATCTGATGATGTGTGGTTGATTGAATCTGGTGCATCATTCCACATGACCTCGCATCGAGATTAGTTCACGAAGTATGAAGAGTTTGATGGTGGAAGAGTGTACCTGGGTGACGATTCTCATCTGAAGATTGTTGGTCATGGAAGAGTCTCAATCTGATTCCCTGATGGATGAGTGAAGGGGATCACTGGAGTTATGCACATTCTAAGCCTTACACGAAACCTGCTTTCTGTGAGTATGTTGAATGATGCAGGTGTGCAAGTTGTCTTTTCGAAGGATGGATGCGAGATGACTAGAGGATCTATGGTGCTTGCGAAGGGTACTCGGAGAGGTACTCTGTTTCAGCTAGAGGCATGCACTTCATAGTGCAATAGTTCTTCTAAATCAAAGAAAAGAGCTGCAATCACTTCTTCCCCACCATATAAACGAGCAATGAAGAAATCTATTGTAACTAGTTCTGATGGTAGTGCACATGCTTTGGAAGTTAAACTTCCTGTTGAAAAGACTATGTTATGGAATTTGAGATATGGCCACATTAGTGAGAAGGGTCAGTGTACCCTGAAAAATAAAAACCTTTTTGAGGGGTTAAATGATTGTAATCTTGAGTTTGACTTTTGTGAACAGTGCATTTATGGAAAGCAAAACCGTGTTCAGTTTTACTCTAGTTCTCACAAGTCTTCTAGTGTATTGGATATTATTCATTTTGATGTGTTTGGTCTTGTTAATGTTCCTTCGATTTCCAAATCTTTATATTTTGTATCTTTCATAGATGATTACAGTAGAAGGACATGGGTTTATTTTATCAGAAGCAAGACTGAAGTCTTTAGTTGGTTTAAGGAGTTTAAAGCCTTTGCTGAAAATTAGACTAGTAAAAATATTAAGTGTTTGAGAACTGACAACGGTGGTGAGTTTTGTTCGATAGAGTTTGATAAGTTTTGTAAAGAGCAAGGGATTGAAAGACATAATACAACTCCATACACCCCAGAACAAAATGGAGTTGCAGAGAGGATGAACAGGACACTGATGGAGAAGGCTAGGAGTATGCTTAGTGGAGAAAGCCTCAAACAAAAGTTTTGGGCTGAAGCTATAGCCACTGCTTGCTATCTGGTAAATAGATCTCCTACATCAGCTCTTGTTGGTAAAACACCTATGGAGTGTGGTCTGGTAAGAAGCCTTCAGTTAGACATCTTCGTGTTTTTGGTTGTGAGGCATATGCACATGTGCCTAGGGAGAAACGGTCTAAATTGGAGAACAAGGCTGTTAAATGTATTTTCATTGGCTATGGTGTCGGTGTGAAAGGATACAAGCTTTGGGATCCTATGGCTAAAAAAGTGTTGTATAGCAGAAGTGTTATCTTTAGAGAGCTAACACCTTCTTCCGTTGTTCTACGTCTAAAATAAACAGAAAAGAAAGAAGATGTGGTTCAGTTTCCTTCTATCCCTGAGAAGACTGAATAGATAGACCCTGTGAGACCTAATGATGAGGAGAGCTCTAGAAGCTCTGAAGGCTCAGAAGAAGAAGTAGAATGTCAACCTTAGCCATTGAGGAGGTCTACACGAATGAGAAAGCAACCTGATAGGTTTGGTTATTCATTACTTGATTCTAGTTGTGCTTTTGCTTTACTTACTAACACTGATGAGCCTAGAACCATGAAAGAGGCTATGGGCATGAAAGATGCAGGTCCCTGGAAGGAGGCCATGGAAGATGAGATGACTTCTTTGGAGAAGAATAAAACATGGGACTTGGTGCCTTTGCCTAATGAATGGAAACCTGTTGGATGCAAATGGGTGTTCAAGAAGAAACTCGGTGTAGATGGCAGTGTTGAAAAGTACAAGGCTAGATTGGTTGCAAAAGGGTATTCACAAGTGGAGGGAATTGATTATGGTGAAATTTTCTCTCCCATTGCAAAGCTGACATCCATTCAATTTTTGTTATCTCTTGTAGCTTCTTATGACTTAGAGGTAGAACAGATGGATGTGAAGACAACTTTCCTTCATGGTGATTTGGAGGAAGAGATTTACATGTCACAGCTAGAGCATTACATAGAGAAAGGTAAAGAAAATTTGGTTTGCAAGTTAAAGAAGTCTTTGTATGTTTTGAAGTAGTCTCCTAGGATGTGGTACTTGAAGTTTGATGCCTTTGTGTTGTCAATTAGATATCTAAGATCAAAATCAGATCATTGTGTGTATTACAAATTTGACAATGATTGCATTCTCATTATTGCATTGTATGTTGATGATATGCTATTGATTTGGAATGGTAAGAATATGATTTTTGATTTGAAGTCTCAGTTGTCAGCACAGTTTGAGATGAAAAATCTAGGGGTAGCTAGGTACATTATGGGAATGGAAATCAAAAGAGATAGAACTAACAAAAAACTTTGGTTAAGCCAGAGTAAGTATGTGAAGACCGTTTTGGATAGGTTCAACATGGTAGATTGTAGACCATTGTGTGTTCTTGTTTCATTGGGGACAAAGTTATCTGTTAGTGATTGTCCAAAATCTCCTAGTGAGGTGGAGGACATGAGCAGAGTACCTTATGCTAGTGCTGTTGGTATTTTGATGTATGCCATGGTCTGCACAAGACCAGACATTGCCCAAGCAGTGGCAGTCCTTAGTCAATTTATGGCTAATCCTGGATAGGTACATTGGGATGCAGTTAAGTGAGTGTTCTGATATTTGAGGGGTACTTTCGAGTATTCCATTTGTTATCATGGCAATGCTATAGGACCTCTACATTCAGTTTGTATTCATGGATTTGTGGATTTTGATTAGGTAGGTGACATTGACAGCAGGAGATCCACTAGTGCCATGTGTTCACTATGTTTGGTGGTGCAATTAGTTGGATGGGTAAGTGACAACCTGTGGTTGCTTTGTCCACTACAGAAGCTGAGTACGTGGCAGCAACTCATGCTTGCAAGGAAGCCATTTGGTGTTGATGCAGGCCAGATTACGATTAGTTGTGACAGTCAAAGTGTGATTTGCCTTGCGAAGAATCCAACTTTCCATGCCAGAATAAAGTATATTGATGTACAATTTCACTTCGTACGAGACATAGTAGAGGATGGGAAGGTAAATTTAGAGAAGGTAGATACTTTGAAGAATGTTGTAGATGCATTGACGAAGCCAGTGGGCACAGAGAAGTTTAGATGGTGTTCAGAGTCTATGGGCCTCTCGTCCTATAACCGTTCAATCCTGTTAATTCTATCGGCTCTTACAAGGTGTTCAACAAGTGGGAAAATGTTGGAATTAAGGTGTCTCAACCTTCATAATTCCTTGTATTTTTACATTGTATTTATTTATTTATTTCCTATTGTATTAATTGGATGCAAATCCTATGTTGTCATATTGTGGGAGTTGGCACGGTGATGTGTCATCCTACATGGCATATGACCACATGTAATTTCGTCCTCACATGAGGAGATAGGCGTCCCACTTAATGGTAGGAATATTTTTCCATGTGTCTTTATCTTGGATGTTGTGTAAGGGAATATTGACCAAAACAGTCATGATAGATTCCTATGGAGAAGTTATGATATGTAAGAGCTGGAAATAGGAGATTCTATGACAGGTGAAGACATGTGTCGAAAAGCACCTTTGAAAAAGGTATCTTTGGGTGCCTCAAGGTGGAATATGACATGTTGTAAGAGAATATGCTATTTATAGCCTGTGTATGACAGATTTTCTTACAACTGTAAGTTATGACAGCTATGACAGATTCTATGATAGTTGTAAGAGTCATAAGAGCATCTGTCATAGCTCATTTTGGAAATAGGTGACCTCCTTGGGATGGGGTGACTTGACAAGTGTTAGGAGCATCCTACAATGTTGGACAAGTGTCCATAGGTGTGGGTTTTGGGCCATTAGGCCATGTTGGACGCCCATCCCAATGTGGAGCCATTTTTGCCTTGTATTTGTTATATAAATAGGTGCTTTTGAGAGGAGATGTACTATAGGTTTGACATGTACTATTATTCTGCCGGTTTGTCTCTAGATACAAGTGTCGAAGACTCTTGAGAGCTTGCATTGCAAGTGTATTGTAAACCATTTTAGTTTTGATAATACATTGTGCAGGTTTTGGAGTGTGGGGTTATTCACTTGATAAGGGTTTTCCCCACATATATCTTGTGTCTCTCTCTTCTGTCTCACTTTCTGTGTGTATGTGTATTGCTGCAATATCTCCATTCTTGTTGTTAACATTCTTTAATTGTAAGGATTAAATTGAATTTGCACTCTCTTCCCCTCGTTAGATTAGTGTAGGAAGCGATTTCCACACACCTAGCTTCCTTTCATAAAGAATATTTTGCTCTATGGTTTTGAAGGTATGATTGGTGATGTCTAAGGAGTCTTTGACATGATTTTGAGCAAGCCCTGTGGTCCGCAGCAAAAGAAGTAGTCTGACAGATGAACTGAATCAGTGGCAGTCTGAGTTAGAGGTTGACATGATAAGTTTGAATTGTATATGGTAACTTCTATTGTTTAGAACTTAATTCTAAGTTGTTAAATAGTTGAGGCCGACATATGTGAATGCAATTCAAGTGTTCTTTAAGTCTACTAGGAGTTTTCATAAATGAATTTGGCCGACAAGCTACTTAAGTTATGAGTGCATGCTTCACTTTCTTAGGCTGACCTAATATGAAGATATCAAGTATTGCAGATGTATATAAGGGGTCGAATTCAGTGTTTGTGTGTGTGATGCGAATGGAATAGATACATATGTGCGACATAGAGTGGAAAGTGGTTTTGTGGAAATAATAAAGAGTAGAAGAAGAGAGATCTTATTCCCATGTAAGAGGAAAGCAATGAAATAGAGCAGTCAGACATGAAGAGTTTTGAGACAGTATTTTTGTGCTTCATTAGAGCTATAACCATGCATGTGAAGATGCAATCTGAGAAGCTAAACTTTGCAGTGAGACATTCTTCTTTCTTCTTTCTTTCTCTAGGCAGTGAGCCTTTCTTGCAGTGAGTATTTCTCTGGGCAGTGAGCCTTATTGTAATCTAGTATTGTGCTATATTAATATATTGTGAGCTAACACTCACCGTGGTTTTTCCCTTTTTAGGTTTTCCACGTAAAAATCCTAGTGGTCATGTGTTATGTCTTTATGGTTGCTGTTCCTATGCTTATTCTATTTTTATATTATTAGTTTTGGAAATTGGATTAATAAACTTATTAAGAAGTGGTTTTATGGAATATTGATTCACCCCCCTCTCAGTATTCCTTGTTATCAACAATCCATGCATGGTTAGGCTTACTAAAAGGACTTAATCTTCACATTCAAGTAAGTTATTTTGGAAGAAAATACCATGGATTCACAAATAAAATCCCTGAACTAATTTTTTAATATAATTTAACTATTAAGCTACTAGAATGATTGTAAATGATTTGATGACAAACAATTCCTTTTCATATTTTGAATCTGTTCTCTCCCAGAAAATTTAGATTGGGGAGATCAAAGTGGTAATATCTTCATGTTTGATCTTGCCAAAATTTTTCTAAAGAGGCCTATCTAGATAGTGCATGGTTAGATAAGAAATTACTAGCATTCAATTTTGATATAGCTTGTTAAACAAGACCTCTATGCTTTGTGTGTTTCTCTTAGATGATGTATTGTTGTTTGAAATGCAAATAATTATGTTCAATATCTTCTGATTAATTGTATTGTTTCATTATACACTATTATCATTCATTATTTTATTTAGTTGCATCAACCATTAGTGATTTAACTTTGTATTAATTATTTGCTACATGTTCAGATCCTTTGGCTAGAGAGTGGTTGGCAGCCTGGGTCACTAACCGATATGATCATTGCTACTACTGTTAAAAAAGTTTATAGGAAAGCCACACTATGTGTGCACCCAAATAAAGTGTAGTGGAAGGGTGTTACTATCCAAAAGAAATATGTTTCTAAGAAGGTGTTTGAACTGTTAAAGGTATTGTATGGTTTATTTTAGTCTTGGATATTTTAGAAGGTTAAACAATTTTGTATTTCCATTTCATCTCTTTTGAATGTTGTTTTAAAATGATTTTGACTGAAAATCTCATCCTTCTGTTGAAACACAGGAGGCATGGAACAAATTTAATTTAGAGGAGCTTTTGTAGAGTAGTATCAACATCTCTTATTTATTTAGACTTTTGATTGGAAGAACATTCTCTCTCAACTATCAGTTGAAGAGACGTTCCATGACTTGCAACAATTGAATTTGTTTGCATGTATCTTGCTTGGGCCCTTGAGCAACATGGTGGTATGAGAAAGTTATATAATCCATTATTGTGCTATGATTGAGTTCAACATCCAAAACTACACACCAATCTTATGTACATTGTTCCTGTTGTATATTCAGCTAGCTTATATATTCTTTTGGACTCCTTGGAAAGTAGATTATTCTAATATACAACAAGAAGACTCTTTTAGGCTCTTTTATTGAGTGTTTAGTTGTATGATTCATGTCCAACTAGGGTCAGTTCCATAAGATGTCCATTTTGGCTGCCTTCATTAATCAAAACTTCTGATATTCAACATTTGGCCAAAATTTTAAATATACTATTTTGATCTCCTCGAATTTGATTCATACATTGTAGCTTTGGTCAAAGTACTTACTTCCATTGAATTATGTAAGAGTTGAATTATTGGCCATGCTTTCGTGGTGGCATTTTTTCAAGGGTATGGGCTAAGTCAACTTGGATGTGGTGTCTTGTTATTTTCCTATTAAAAAATGTTCAAAATGGACAACCATTGGTAGTATGGCCTCTAAAAAATGACATTTGTTTAAGGCAATGTCTAAGGAATATAATTCATATTCTTGATGTGTGATGTCACTTCAATTTTGAACACAAAAAAACTGGAATGGTTACACAATGAATTTGTCCTCCTGCCATGGCAAAGTACTTTGAAGTCTTTTCCATCTGACTTTCTTTGAAAGGGAGCTTGGAGATCCTGTATGTTTACAAAGCATGATGCTAGGATATTATAAGTGAAAGAATTTTATTCTATTAAGTTTATCTACACACAACGTTGAGCAATCTTGACTTGTCTAGCACACCAAATTAATTGCTAATCAATTAATGTTTGTGGGAGCTTGAAGATATTATGTTTGAGAGGAAGAGTAAAATAATGTTGGTGTTGGAAGTGGCCCAGACAACTGAGAGGGGGGGGTTGATCAGTTGTCCCGAAACATACTCTTTTCTTTTCTTTTAATCTTCTTTCACAATTAGTAAATTGATCAATGATGCAAATATTAAAGCATATAACATCAACACATAAGTAGAAGCATAATCAACACATTTGACACCAAGATTTTTGACGTGGAAACCTGGTTAAGGGAAAAACCATGGTGGGTGTTAGCCCACAAGATTCATACCCTGTTAAAAGTACTTAAAAGAATGAGAAGGCATTTTTCTTTGGGCTCAATGCTCAGAGCTGACTACTCAAAAGAGAGGCTCACTGCCTACAAGTAATTTGAGTTTAACTCAGAAAGAACTAACTAATAATTAGCATCTTTTCATGCTTGGTTCAGTTTCATTTAATGCTCACAAAAACCTCTACTTCTATCTCCAAATTCTTCTTCTCTAACTCTTCACTCTATACTCCTTTTGCTCCTCTTCTTCTCTATTCTGCTTCTGATCCTTTCTTCAGATTTAATTCATTTTGCACAAGGATAATTTTCAACAACTCTTCAACAAGTATTTGTGCACTTCATCAACCTTGGAATGATCAACAAGGTCAGCTAAACTTGACTCGAATCATTACACTGTCAGTCAAACACAACTGAGACTTGAATCTTCCTCTACAAATATGCCACACTTCATAAAAATGCTCTTAGATCATCTGCAATACGCTAGGATCATCCGATCAGCCAAGACTGGGAAGAACATCACCAACAAAAAGGAAAATCTTTAAAAGCGAGCTCAAACTTCAATGCAGACCTCCAAAATAGTAGCTACATGATCCAGAGATCTTCACAGGCACATTGAATTCAATAGAAACATCCGCACTCCTCATCTCATTAGAATCACTTGCATCTTTATCTGGAACCTCAAGAACACTATCTGCCATGACTGTCAAACTAGAAGGATTGCTTGCAAACCTCCAAACCACGAACCACTTGTATTGATGATACACACTAACTTCCCAAACATGCCTCTAGATCCGCAGATCATTATTTTACGTTACCAGAGTAATCCAGACCACTTTCTTGTCACTTTGTCTCTCCTGACTATTGCAGGAACCAGTTCTACTCAGATGGCCATAACTTCCTCATATATTAATGCGAACTTCTCAAATCATAACTGGAGCTTCTTCAGACAGACCTCTACACATCCATATGGTTCACATACATTGATTCTCATTAATTTTCTCAATATTCTCAACAATTCGGTCTTCTATACAGATAGCAAAATAGGATACTGTTGACACTAATGGCAACAAGGATATGTTGACATCAATGACAACACCACTTAGGCAAATATTTGCAACAATCTCCCCCTTTGTCATTGATGGCAACATATGATGTGAAAAACTGAATTCACCCATCAAGACAAGAACTTCTCCCCCTTTCTCTTATCACACCTGCAACCACTTTCTTCACTGCTCCTTTCACTAGCAACTATTCACTTCCAAGTTTTTCACATGACGTCTCTCCCCCTTTGGCATCAATGGCAAAGGGCACATATTTGCTATCTTTTCTCCCTTTTTGCTTCAGACTGATCCCAAAGTTTGTATACTAACTACTCCCCCTTGAGTAGTAACTCCTTAACATCAATCCGGATCACAAGATATGAATGTGAATTCTGAAAGGAAGCTAGGTGTGCGGAAACGCTTCCTACACTAATCTAATGAGAAGAGATGTATGCAAATTCAACTTTAAATCTTACAACTACAACAACATAGAACATCTAACAGAGATATTGCAGCAATACACATACACACAGAAAGTAGACAGAAGAGAGAGAGAGAGACAAGATATACGTGGGGAAAACCCTTATGGGTGAAAAACCCCACACTCCAAAACATAGCTCAAATGTATTACAGTAAACAATAATAGATTACAATACAGTTTCAGAGCCAATGCTCTTTCAGGAGTCTTCAAATGTCGAATCTGGAGATATTTCGGTAGCATAACATTACTTGTACCAAAGTTATCTATCTCCCATCCAAGCACCTGTTTATATAGAGTTTACAAGGCAAATATGGAACCTTCTAGAGATGGGCGTCCATCTCAGACTCATCCCCAAAACCCATGCCTAAGGACACTTGTCCAACATCCCATCACAAAGTGGGCACTTGGTCTCAAGATAGGTTATGACAGATTCTCTTACGCACCTTACAACTATCATAGAATTCGTCATAACTAACAACACTTACAGCTGTAAGAGAATCTGTCATACACTGACTAAAAATATCATATTCCTCTTACAACATGTCATAACCTCCCTTGACTGCCCAAAGATGCCTTTCTCTCATGCAAAGATACTCACCGACACTTGTCATTAATTAAAAGTCATTTGAGGTTTCGGGGGCGTTGCCCCCGAGCCCCCATGAGGGCGCTGCCCCTCGACCCTGCCCTGTACCGTGACAGGGAGCGCTACCCCTAGACCCCGTCTTGGGGGCACTACCCCCAAACCCTCGTTAATTATTCAAGGGGGAAACCGCGGCTACCAAAGTCACCAAAATTTACCCTGCTGCATATACACAAGGTGCTGACTATGCCAACTCAACATGGGATAAATAAATACAACATTAGGAATTTGCAAAGGTTGAGACACCTTAATTCCCAATATTCTCCCACTTGTCGAATACCTTGCAAGGGCCAAAAGCAATGACAAGATTTAACTGCTAGGGGCCAAGAGGCCCATAGACTCTGAACACCATCTGAACTTCTCTGTGCCCACTGGTTTCGTTAATGCATTTGCAACATTCTTCAAAGTATCTACCTTCTCCAAATTTACCTTTCCATCCTCAACCATGTCTCGCACGAAGTGAAACTGAACATCAATGTGCTTTGTTCTAGCATGGAAAGTTGGATTCTTTGCAAGGCAAATTGCACTCTGACTGTCACAACTGATCATGATCTGACCTGCATCAACACCAATATCTAAACACAATCTCTTAAGCCAAATGGCTTCCTTACAAGCATGAGTTGCTGCCATATACTTTGTTTTTGTCGTGGACAAAGTAACAACAGGTTGTTGCTTACTCATCCAACTAATAGCACCACCAAACAGTGTAAACACATAAGCACTGGTGGATCTCCTACTTTCAATGTCACCTGCCCAATCTAAATCCACAAATCCATGAATGTTAATAGAATGCGGAGGTCCTATAACATTACCATGATAGAAAATGGAATACTCAGAAGTACCCCTCAAATATCTGAACACTAGCTTAACTGCATCCTAATGAACCCATCCAGGATTAGCCATAAATTGACTAAGAACTCCCACTACTTGGGCAATGTCTGGTCTTGTGCAGACCATAGCATACATCAAACTGCCAACAGCATGAACATAAGGTACTCTGCTCATGTCCTCCACCTCACTAGGAGATTTTGGATAATCCTCAACAGACAACTTTGTCCCCAAAGAAATGGGAACACACAACGGTCTATAATCTACCATGCTGAACCTGTTCAACATGGTCTTCACATACATACTCTGGCTTAACCAAAGTTTTCTGTTGGTTCTGTCTCTTCTGATTTCCATTCCTAGAATGTACCTGGCTGCCCCTAAATCTTTCATTTCAAACTGTGCTGACAACTGAGATTTAAAATCAGAAATCATATTCTTACCCTTCCCAATGAGCAACATATCATCAACATACAGTGCAACAATGAGAATACGATCACCATCAAATTTATAATACACACAGTGATCCGATTTCAATCTCACAAATCGAATTGACAACACAAAGGCATCAAACTTCAAGTACCATCTCCTAGGGGATTGCTTCAAACCATACAAAGACTTTTTAAGTTTACAAACCAAATTTTCTTTACCTTTCACCATGTAATACTCTAGCTGTGACATGTAGATTTCTTCCTCCAAGTCACCATGAAGGAATACTGTCTTCACATCCATCTGTTCTACCTCCAAGTCATAAGCTACTGTGAGAGACAACAGGAATCGAATGGATGTCATCTTTGCAATAGGAGAGAAGATCTCACCATAATCTATATCCTCCACTTGTGAATACCCCTTCGTAACCAATCTGGCCTTATACTTCTCAACACTGCCATCTACACCAAATTTCTTCTTGAACACCCATTTGTATCCAACGGGTTTCTGTCTAGGAGGCAAAGGCACCAAGTCCCAAGTTTGATTCTTTTGCAAAGAACCCATTTCATCCTCCATGGCCTCCTTCCAGGAACTTGCATCTTTCATGTCCATAGCCTCTGATACAGTTCTAGGTTCATCACTGTTAGTAACCAAAGCATAAGCACAACTAGAATCAAGCAATGTAAAACCAAACCTTTCAGGTTGCTTTCTTATCCTTGTAGACCTCCTCAAGAGCTGAGGTTGAGGTTCAACTTCTTCATCTGAGCTTTCAGAGCTGCTAGAGCTCTCCTCATCATCAGGTCCAACATTGTCTTTCTGTTTAGTCTTCTCAGGGGTAGTAGGAAACTAAACAACATCCTCTTTCTTTACTATTTCTTCTGGCTGCAAAATAGTGGAAGAAGGTGTAAGCTCTCTAAAAATGACACTTCTGCTATACAACACTTTTTCAGCCACAAGGTCCTAAATCTTGTATCCTTTCACACCTACACCATAGCTAATGAAGATACACTTAACAACCTTGTTCTCTAATTTTGACCGCTTCTCCCTAGGCACATGTGCATATGCCTCACAACCAAAAACATGAAGATGCCTTATTGAAGGCTTTCTACCAGACCACACCTCCATGGGTGTCTTACCAACAAGAGCTGATGTAGGAGATCTATTTACCAGGTAGCAGGCAGTGGCAACAACTTCAGCCCAAAACTTTTGTTCTAGGCCAGCTCCACTAAGCATACTCCTAGCCTTCTCCATTAGTGTCCTATTCATCCTCTCTGCAACTACATTTTGCTGCGAGGTGTATGAAGTTGTCTTATGTCTTTCAATCCCAAGTTCCTTGCAATACTTATCAAATTCTATAGAACAAAACTCATCACCATTGTCAATTCTCAAACATTTAATCTTTTTACCAGTCTGATTTTCAGCAAAGGCCTTAAACTCCTTAAACTTGCTATAGACTTCAGATTTGCTTCTAAGAAAATAAATCCATGTCCTTCTACTGTAATCATCTATAAAAAATACAAAATATACATATTTTGATAATGAAGGAACATTAATAGGACCAAACACATCAGAATGAATAAGGTCCAACACACCAGAAGACTTATGAGAACTTGAGTAAAACTGAACATGATTTTGTTTTCCATAAATGTAATGTTCACAAAAGTTGAACTCAAGATTACAATCATCTAACCCCTCAATGAGGTTCTTATTTATCAGGGTATGTAGACCCTTCTCACCAATGTGGCCAAATCTCTTATGCCATAACATTGTCTTTTCAGCAGGAAGTTTAACTTCCAAAGCACGATTACAACCATCAACACTAGAAATAATAGATTTCTTCACTGCTCGTTCAGATGGTGGGGATGAAGTGACTATTGCCCTCTTCCTTGAGTCAGAAGAACTATTGCATTGTGAAATGAATGCTTCCAGCTGAAACAGAGTACCTCTCCGAGTACCCTTAGCAAGCACCATAGCTCCTCTAGTCATCTTGCATCCTTCTTTCGAAAAGACAACCTGCACACCTACATCATTCAAACTACTTATAGAAAGCAGGTTCTGTGCTAAGCTTGGGATGTGCATAACCCCAGAGATCCCTTTCACTCGACCATCAGGGAATCAGATAGAGACTCTTCCATGACCAATGATGTTCAGATGAGAGTCGTCACCCAGATACACCTTTCCACCATCAAATTATTCATACTTAGTGAACCAGTCTCGATGCGAGGTCATGTGGAATGATGTGCCAGAGTCGATTAGCCACACATCATCAGATGCATGGGTTGCCAGGGCTACGATGAAAGTGTCACCGTCATCTTGTGATTTGTCAGAATTTGAATCAGGAGCTTTCTTCTTTTTCTTCTTCTCCTCTTTGCATTCCTTTCGAAAATGCCCGGTCTTGCCACAGTTCCAACAAAGAGCCTTGGACTTTCCAGGAGATTTGGATCTCCCACAGGATTTGGATCTACCCTTCTTAGCTTTCTTGTCCTTCTTCTTCCCTTTCTCCTTAGGTCTTCCACGAACTGCAAGGGCTTCTTTGGCTACCTCAGAAGACTTTCTCCACATCTCTTCAAACAAGAGCGAAGAAACCACTTCTTCCATTTTGAATGTGGATGTGGTGCTTCCGATTGCCATGACAAGATGATCCCATGAGTCCGGTAGAGAACAAAGGAGGGTCATACACCGATCCTCCTCCATTTTTACACCAATAGATGTTAATTGTGCAACCAACATATCCAAGGCATTCATATGCTTAGCCATGGATCCTCCGTCCTCCATTTGAAGAGAATACAACTTCTTTCTCAAGAAAAGTTTATTGACTAGGGATTTAGCTTGATACACATCCCCCAACTTCTTCCAAAGGAGTTTTACAGTAGCCTCCTCATGGACATTTAACAACACAGAATCAACAAGACTAAGTCTTATGAGACCCTTAGCCTTTCGATCCTTGAGATCCCACTCATCTTGAGTCATTGTAGCTAGTTTAGTTCCGTTCACACTTTCCCAAAGGTCTCGATCAACAAGCATGTCTTCCATCTTGAGCTTCCACAGCTTGAAATTACTGCCATTGAACTTCTCCACTTCAAACCTTCCTAATGTGCTTGCCATCTCTTTGCTGCAATAGAAATCAGAATACTCTGCATAGACTCCCACTCAACCTAAGATTAGCTCAAAAAACCTTTACCCAACAACTAGGACCAAAGGTGATCAAACTCTGATACCAACTGAAAGGAAGCTAGGTGTGCAGAAATGCTTCCTACACTAATCTAATGAGAAGAGATGTATGCAAATTCAACTTTAAATCTTACAACTACATCAACATAGAACATCTAATAGAGATATTGCAGCAATACACATACACACAGAAAGTAGACAGAAGAGAGAGAGACAAGATATACATGGGGAAAACCCTTACGGTGAAAAACCCCACACTCCAAAACACAGCTCAAATGTATTACAATAAACAATAATAGATTACAATACAGTTTCAAAGCCAATGCTCTTTCAGGAGTCTTCGAATGTCGAATCTGGAGATATTCCAATAGCATAATAGTACTTGTACCAAAGTTATCTATCCCCCATCCAAGCACCTGTTTATATAGAGTTTACAAGGCAAATATGGAACCTTCTAGAGATGGGCGTCCATATCAGACTCATGCCCCAAAACCCACACCTAAGGACACTTGTCCAACATCCCATCACAAAGTGGGCTCCTAGTCCCAAGATAGGTTATGACAGATGCTCTTACGCACCTTACAACTATCATAGAATCTGTCATAACTGACAGCACTTACAGCTGTAAGATAATCTGTTATACACTGACTAAAAATATCATATTCCTCTTACAACATGTCATAACCTCCCTTGACTGCCCAAAGATGCCTTTCTCTCATGCAAAGATACTCATTGACACTTGTCATTAATTAAAAGTTGTTTGAGGTTTCAGGGGCATTGCCCCCGAGCCCCCACGAGGGCGCTGCTCCTCGACCTCGCCCTGTACCACGACAGGGAGTGCGCCAGGGGCGCTGCCTCCAAACCCTCGTTAATTATTCAAGGGGGAAACTGTGGCTACCAAAGTCACCAAAATTTACCCTGCTGCATATACACAAGGTGCTGACTATGCCAACTCAACATGGGTTAAATAAATACAACATTAGGAATTTGCAAAGGTTGAGACACTTTAATTCCCAAAAAATTCCACCAGACTGATGCACCTTAGTGCATCTTAATTCTAATAAGGAGGGGTAATAACCCCTAACTTTTCTTTGAGATACTCAAAAGTATCCTTGGGAAGAGGCTTAGTGAAGATATCCGCAATCTGATCTTTGGAAGACACAAACTCTAACTTGACTTCATTCTCATTTACTTTTTCTCTTAAAAAATGAAACTTGATAGATATATGCTTTGTCTTTGAGTGCAATACTAGATTCTTTGAAATGCTTATAGAACTTGAATTATCAGAAAAAATTGTGACTGGCTCCTCAAACACAATTCTGATGTCTTTCAGCATTTACTTCATCCACAGAACTTGAGTACAATTATTTGCTGTTGCTATATACTCTATCTTTGCAGTAGACATATATATTGCCTCTTCCTTTTTGCTCATCCAAGAGATCAATCTTCTTCCCAAGAAGAATGCACCACTACTAGTACTTTTTTTGTCATCCACATCTCCTGTCCAATCAACATCTGTATATGCATGAAGAGTGAAGTCATTGTCCTTTTGATAGCACAGTCGATAATCAATTGTCCCCTTGAGATATCTAAAAATTCTTTTGACTGCCACAACATGGGTTTCTTTTGGATCAACTTGAAATTTGGCAACAAGTCTAATTGCATTCATGATGTTAGGTCAGGTCTGAGTCAGATAGAGCAATCCTCCAATCATTGATCTATACCTTTTCTAATTTTCCTTGGGGGAGTCATCATCTTTGTTTAGCTTGCATCTAGTTACCATAGGTGTACCTACTAGCTTTGAATCTTCCATTCCAAACTTCTTCAATAAGTCTTTCACATACTTGGACTAAGATATAAATACACCTTTATCTGACTGAACAATTTGCAGACCTAGGAAGAAATTCATCTCACCAAACACTGACATCTCAAACTTACTTTTAATTTGATCAGAAAATGCTTTGCACACACATTCATTCCCACCAAAAATGATATCATCAACAAAGACTTCAACTATTAGAATGTCCTCATGATTAATCTTAAAGTATAGATTACTATCAGCGGTACCTTTGCTAAATCCTAGCTTAAGAAAATGCTTATCCAATCTTACATACCAGGCTCTTGGGGCTTGCTTAAGTCCATATAATGCTTTTCTCAGTCTACAGACCATATCTCTCTGATCAGGCAGCTGAAACCCTTCCGGTTTCTCAATGTAGACTTCTTCCTCCAACTCTCCATTTAGGAATGCTGATTTGACATACATCTGATAAACTTTAAAATCTCTGAAAGCAACAAAAATAAGAAATAATCTGACTGCCTCTATCCTTGCCACTGGGGCAAAAGTTTCTTCAAAATCAATTCTTTCCACTTGAGAATAGCCTTTACATACCAACCTTGCCTTGTTCCTTACAACCTCACCATCTTCATTTAGTTTATTCCGGAAGACCCATTTGGTTCTAATCACATTTTTGTCCTCAGGTCTAGGAACAAGATCCCAAGTGTGATTCTTTTCAATTTGCATCAATTCTTCTTCCATTACTTTAACCTAGTTTTCATCATTGCAAGCTTCACTTACTGATTTAGGTTCAATCTTTGAAATCAAACAAATCTCCTCTTGATCTTCAAAAAATTTTCTCCTAGTTCAAACGCCTTTACTCTTATCTCCTATGATCTGATCTTCAGGATGATTCAACCTTACATACCTGGGAGTTTTGGGAATTGTTTGAACTTCTGTTTCTTGAACTTGTTCCTCATCATTTACACTAACCTCTTGAGTTACTAGAATTACCGGATCAATTTGAATCTGAGTCTGAACTTGAACTTACCTTCCTTGACTTTGACTTTCATCTTGATCATCTAAATCATATCTGCAGTACCTGGAATGTCCTTTTCTTTCATCAACTTTAACATTAGCACTTTCAACAATCTTTTTCAACCTCTTGTTGAAGCACTGGTAAGCCTTACTTTGAGTAGAGTATCTCAAAAATATTCCTTCATCACTTCTTGCATAAAACTTGCCGAAATCCTCATTTCTTTTGATATAGCATTTACTACCAAAAACTCTGAAATATCTCATAGTAGGAGGATGACCAAACCATAGTTCATAAGGAGTCTTACCAGAATTTCCCTTGATCTGCACCTGGTTAAGAGTGTAGACAACAGTACTCATGGCTTCTCTCCAATAAAATTGAGGAACATTTGTTTCCATCATCATGGTCCTGGTAGCTTCTTGAATTGTCCAGTTCTTCCTTTCCACAACTCCATTTTACTGAGGAGTCCTAGGAGCAGATAACTATCTTTTTATTCCATGCTTTTCACAGAAAGTATCAAACTCACTGGAAGTAAATTCTCCACCTCTATCAGATCTTAGACACTTCAATTTTCCACCAATCTCATTTTCAATCATCATCTTGAACACCTTAAACTTATCAAGATCTTCTAATTTTTCTTTTAGGAAAGTTACCCACATCATCCGGGAGTAATCATCAATCAACAACATGAAATATCTATCTCCTTGCACACTCCTAATTCTAGCAGGACTACAGAGATTAGTATGTACCAGTTCCAATCTCCCACTTGAACCTTGTTCCTTACTTTTGAATGAAATTTTGTTCTGTTTACCCAATTGACATTCTCTACATATGTTATTAGGTTTCACAAGTCTTGGAAGATCTCTTACAGCTTGAGTGGAACTTATTTTGACAATGTTATCAAAATTCACATGACACATCCTCCTATGCCATAACCAACTTTGATCTGTCTGAGCAATCAAACAACTTTTGCCAAAACTACTTAAATGAAAGATGTTACCTCTAGTTTGAGTACCAGATACAATTTCAGTTCCAGAGCTCTCCAAGATTCTACATTTTCCAGCCTTGAATTGAAGATCATAACTCTTGTCAACCAATTTTCCAACATTGAGAAGATTATGTTTTAGTCCTTCCACATATAGAACATCATTGGTGCTATTCTTACCATCAAAATAGATGGATCCTTTGCCACGGATTCTACTAGCTGAGTTGTCTCCAAATTTCACAAGCCCACCTTCATATTTTTCAAAACTCACAAACTTACTCTTGTCACCAGTCATATGATGAGAACATCCACTATCAATCACCCATTCATCCTTTTCAACAACTTGAGTAGCCAAGGCACTTTCCACATTTGCATAGCTAGCAGATTCAGTAGACACCGGATCTTCTTCTTTGATAGCAATGAACACCCAATCATTTTCAGAGGAACCTCCATGATCAGATTCATCATCTGTGACTCCTTCTTCTCCAGCTTCTTAGACATAGTAACATTTCTTCTGACCCTTATATCTATTAGGGTTTGGTTTTGAAAACCTCTCCAGACATCTTGAGGCAAAATGACCAATCTTATTACAAGTAAAACATTTGAGTGGTAGTTTTCCTTCATACTTACCGGATCCTATTGGCATTCTTCTGGCAATAAGAGCTTCAAGATTTGCAATTTCTATTTCAACATCTTCAAGATCCTTTCTTATCTTCACAAATCTATTTGATTTTGCAGAAGATATTTCACCTGGATCATATCTTTGTTTTCCATATACATTGGCCTTGAATGTAGATTCAGACTTATGAAGAGAATCACCAAATTCACTTAATTCAAAAGCTAAAATTTTGCCAACCAGGTGATCTCTTGTAACTTCTGAGATAGTCCTAATCTCCTCTATAGAAGCAACCTTATGTTTGTATGAATTAGGTAAAGATCTAAGCACTTTTGCCACAATATTTGATTCTTCTAATGTTCCGTTAGCACACCTGATCCCACACACAAATTTGTTTATCTTTTGCATGTAGATTGTGATGTTTTCATCTTCACTCATCCTCAGATTTTCAAATTTTCCTCTCAAACTTTGTAGTTTGGCACATTTGACATATTCATCTCCTTCATACAAATTCTCCAACTTCTTCCAGATTTCATGGGCAGTTTTTAGTCCAAAAATATTTATCATTTCTGAATCAGTCAGGGCACTCAACAAAGCTTCTTTAGCTCGAAGGTTATTTTCAGTATCCTTGAGTTCATCTGGGGTTGACAGACCTTTCTCTAGAGGATTATATTCTTCCTTGGTTATCACCTAATAAGCACAACCCATGCATTACAAATGACACTCCACACGACTTTTCCAAACAGAGTAATTTGTTCCATCAAATCTTGAACTATCCTTTTTGTAGGTCAACATCCTGGATCTCCTCGGGCGGTTAAGCTTCTTTTAGAGGAACTTGGATCTGATACCAATCGTTGGAAGTGGCCCGGACAACTGAGAGGGGGGGGTGAATCAGTTGTCCCAAAAAATACTCTTTTCTTTTCTTTTAATCTTCTTTCACAATTAGTAAATTGATCAATGATGCAAACATTAAAGCATATAACATCAACACATAAGCAGAAGCATAATCAACACATTTGATACCAAGATTTTTGATGTGGAAACCCAGTTAAGGGAAAAATCACAGTGGGTGTTAGCCCACAAGATTCGTACCCTATTAAAAGTAATTAAAAGAGAGGCTCACTGCCTAGAAGAAATTTGAGTTTAACTCAGAAAGAACTAACTAATAATTAGCATCTTTTCATGCCTGGTTCAGTTTCATTTAATGCTCACAAAAACCTCTACTTCTATCTCCAAATTCTTCTTCTCTTACTCTTCACTCTATACTCCTTTCACTCCTTTTCTTCTCTGCTCTGCTTCTGATCCTTTCTTCGGATTTAATTCATTTCACACAAGGATAGTTTTTAACAACTCTTGAAAAAGTATTTGTACGCTTCATCAACCTTGGAATGATCAACAAGGTTGGCTAAACTTGATGCGGATCATTAAACTATCAGCCAAACACAACTGAGACTTGAATCTTCCTCTACAAACATGCCATGCTTCATAAAAATGCTCTTAGATCATCTATAATATGCTAGGATCATTCATTCGGCCAAGACTGGGAAGAACATAACCAACGAAAAGGAAAATCTTCAAAAGCGAGCTCAAACTTCAATGCAGACCTCCAACAGTAGCTACATGATCCAGAGATCTTCACAGGCACATTGAATTCAATAGAAACATCCACACTCCTCAACTCATCAGAATCACTTGCATCTTTATTCAGAACCTCAAGAACACTATCTGCCATGACTATCAAACTAGAAGGATTACTTATGGACCTCCAAACCATGAACCACTTGTATTAATGATACACACTGACTTCCCAAACATGCCTCTAGATCTGCAGATCATTATTTTACGTTACCGGAGCAATCCGGACCACTTTCTTGTCACTCTATCTCTCCTGAGTATTGTAGGAACTAGTTCTACTCAGATGGCCATAACTTCCTTAGATCTTAATGCAAACTTCTCAAATCATAACTGGAGCTTCTTTAGGCAGACCTCTACACGTCCATATGGTTTGCATACATTGATTGTCATTAATTTTCTCAATATTATCAACAATCCTGTTTTCTATACAGACATCAAAATAGGATATAGTTGACACTAATGGCAACAAGGATATGTTGACATCAATGACAATACCACTTAGGCACATATTTGCAATAGTTGGGTCCTCCAAATAGGAGGAACTCATTATTTTTATTTATGAATGGTTTTAAATATCTTGGTTTACTTGGCATAAGATGATAAGAAGGTTTTTATTTTCATTTTTTCTTAATATAGTATTCATTTATTGCTCACAATCAGTTGGTGGTGTAGTTATTTGTCTTTGATGATATGTTCTAGTAGAGGGGGAGTTTTCAAGTCACCATATTTTAGTGAATAGCTGTCTAGAACTCAAATGTCATCTCTAGCAGCATGGAGTGTGAATGAAACTTGGTGTCTGGTATTTGCGATTTCAACAGCTTTATGTTTGGCCACATTCTCAATTCTTGCTTTAATCGTCCTTGTTTCCAGGTGTTGTTGAAGTTAATTAATCTATATATGAAAATTTTAGAAGAAGAGGATTAGATGCATAGATTTTTTCGAGTAAAGGAGTCACTATTACTCATAGTAGGTAAGTTATCTTGGTCCTAGAAATCATCATTGGTAAAGAGGGATACTGTATTTTAATTATTTTTTGGATTCCAATGAATTGCAAATTCATGTGGAAAACTTCTTGCATGCTAGCATAAGATCCTTCTTTGTGTGCAAATGTTGCTGATATCATGATATATTGCTTGGGATTTCAAATGCATCTTTGACAAAGTTTCCTTGGTTTAAGGATGTGATAATGTCAGATTTTAGTTATATGGAGAGCTAGGTCTAGTTCAAGATGAAGATATTCCTACCCTGTATTTAATTGTGAGGATGTTTATGGCAATTGGAGCACTTGGTCTTCTTAGCTTTCAGCTACTCTTTAAGTGAAGGATTGATATTAAGACAAAGTATAACTTGTTTTAGGTTTAGCTGGAAGGTGTTTTTACGTATGTAACATGAGGGTCAACTATCTGCTTTTATGTAGTGGAGCTGTGAATGGTAAGGTCATGGTTTCCTGAACTAGCGGTGAATTGCTTGTATTTTACCTCATTTTAGAAGTCAATGTATTTTATTAATTTTACAATAAATGCAGAAATACATGTACTTAGATACCTATTATTGAGAAATACCATGATAATCTACATTGCTCCACCTTGTTTCTACTTGGAATTAGATTTATATTAAGATGATTGATATAGGAAAGTTCCTACTTTGAATTAGATTTTCACTAAGATGGCGAACATAGGAAACCTTTGGCTTGCATTAAAACATAATTGATCTAAGCTATACTCCAGAAATTGCATTCCTGGATAGATACACATTGCCCTTAGATCCCCATTTTGGAGTCACATCATAATTCAATTTTATTGTATTCTATATTTATAAAGAGCAATCTCTTTTCTAGCTCTCCCTCCCCTAAAAATTATAGACGGTCCTTCAATTGAGAAAGTTTTTCAAGTTATATTCAATGATTCCATAGTGTTGATCCATAATTATTAGTGAGTATGGGTATTTAGTTGAAGAAGCAAACAACAAAAAAACTCTCTTCCTTGGCATATGCACCCCACTACAAATGTGTATATATTTGCAATTTTGTACTATATTTGATTTAAATTTTAAACAGTACATAGAATATAGATGCACAATTTTCTGTTGATTGTCATGCTAATTATTTATGCCTTTCTTTGGTCATACCAACACATATTCTAAATTACTTGGTGCCCTTCATTTTGTTTGAGAACACAGAGGAATTTGTTGAAAATGTTAGAGCTATCACACTTTCTGTCATTGGGATCACTATTTAGGTTTAGTACTCATAATTTATTTTCTTCTGCATGTATTCTATAGTGTTTATGCTTTGAAATGTTGTTATTAATACACAAAAAATACACAAAGACTAGAGAGATGGAAGTTATTAGATGGGCTATCAAAACAACATTACCGAAGTCTATCTATCTATAATTGATATTGGAAGTGAGCTTTCAAAAGTGGTATGTTCATATCTTATGCATTTACGTTTGCTTTCTGATTACAATCTTTTCCATGGATTTTGTCTGTCATATTGAAATGATATTAAAACAATTTTTTGACAGATTGCTAAGCACATTATGGAATCAATTTTACAAAGCAATTGTGGTATTATTTATGTTTGTGAATGAACCACTCCCTTGCTTGGTATACTCTTGAAAATGTGTGAGAAAACTGTGTAGTTGATTTCTATAGAGAGTGAATTTACTTAAAATAAAAATCTCGTTAGAGATGGTATAAGAATCATAAATATAATGTTATCCCTGATTCTATGGTAGACATTGGAGAAAAGCTTGGATTTAAAGTGCAAGTAAACATTTTTTAAAATTACATCTGGAAGCAACTGTATTCCATCCTTTTTTATTAACAAACATTTGATGGCTATATTGTATTCTCTCTTCACGAACACATTAGGTCATAAGGTATTTAAGGTTTTATGATTATTTTAGGTGTAATATACAATTCCTACTAAATTGTTCAAGCATCTCATGAGGAATTAAAATGGTTTTCTACTAAGATCAACAAATGTTTTATTCTTCTGTAGGGTGTTGGAAATATGCATCCATATAGACTAATTCCTCATAACCCATGAATCTACAAAACCATTGACCCCAACATTTAATTATTGGTACTATGTTTTCCCAATAATTAAACAATTACAAATAAATAATTAATTACTCTATGTGTTCCACACACATAAAATAATTAATCCAATGTTACATACAACAATTACAAGTGGCACCAAATAAATATTTAATGTGGATAAACACATCACCCATGATGCACCAAAAATAAATATTTATTTTACATAATTAAATAATACCAATGTTATGCAAGGTGTATAACACACCTATTCTCACATTCTCCCACTTGTTGTATACATTGCATAAGGGATCAACAAGTAAACTCAAAACATTAAGGGAAACATCCATATGCCCAACATGTACCATATAAACATCCATGTGCTCCAAGATACTTGCAACAATAATCAAGGTGTCCACCATCTCAAACAAGAATCCCCTCATCCTCCATCATGCCAAACCATGAAGGATAAGATCCTCCAAAGAGATTTCACACTAAATTGTCACATAGAAGCAAGAAACCTACATCAACTAATATTCAAACACAAACACCAAACCCAATGGTAACAAATAGGCTTGAGTAGCTGACAAGAATCAATCACCATAGGTGAAATAGCAACCACAACTAGTTTCTAATGCATCAACTAACCATACCTCCAAACCAAGGTATACAAAAGATAACAAGTAGACCTTCTGCTATCAACATATCCAACTCAAATCACAATGATAACAAGTCCTTGTATATACTCAATCCTACATAAATAAGTCCTCCAAGGTAACAACACAAAGAATGTGATAACAAACCTCAAGACCCTCCATACTGTAGCATAATGAGAACATCCAATAAAGGAATCATATACATCCTAGAACTCCCACTGCATGAGTAAATCTCATATCTGAAAATAGATCAATGCATCCAAAGACCCACTAATAGCACTCACATAGAAGATGTGGCTAAATCATTCATCACATAGTGTCAAAGAACACACACATAGATATGTAAACTAAATAGCTGCAACATAACTCTCTCCTCAAGTCCATATCTCTCCCAAATCCTCCACATCATAAGAGAAAGAAGTCAAAGAGTCTCAATAGCTCCATAAACATCTCAACTCCAATGTCATGTGAACATAACCATCTAGGAAGAAGAATAAGACCAATCAAAAGAGAACCTACAAATCATAACCATGTCCTTCTATCCACACTAATATGCTATAGCTATGAAAAGTATGATCTCCTTACAACCCCAAAATAAGAAGCCTCCTCAACATCCAACAAATCAAGATGCAAGCCTCTCAAACCAAAACTAGATCAAACTCATAACCATCCCAAAAATAGGAATAATCCCAAAGCCACTAACCATCTACACTACACACAATGATCTCATAACAACTCAAGATCAAACATAAGGAGATAACTAATCATATCCATGCATCTACTCCTCAAACAAGTCTTCAAAACCATAATCCATAGCTCAAGACTCAAGCATGAGAAGATAAGATATAAAGAAAAGAATGCATTTGAAAATCAGGTGGGCATACCTATCAAATCATTCACTGCTGAGTGGACCAAGGGTGGGGATGAGATTTCTCCTCCAAGATGCACCAAGCCTCAAAGACTCTCTCCAAGAACAATCTCCTCAATAGGTCCATGTTGAACTCACGTCCAACCAAGGTGTAGGGTTCTCGATCTTACTGCTGAAATCCTCATCAAAGAGTAACCTTCTCAACACATGTCTCTAATCCCAAGAGAACTCAAGCCTCACCTAAGTCTCCATGTATCCATGAGCACCTCCATGATCAATCCATGCTGAACTCCAAATACAAAACCACACCATCATGAATCTCCCAAGCACATGACTAATGTACTTTGATACCAAGAGAACCAAAAAGATCATAGTCAAAGCCCCCACTGCATGTATGCACAACTAAGGAACATATCATGACATCATGATCTAACCATCTCCTTAAAGGAATACCACATGCACTAAGGCATACATCCTATCTCAAAATAACCTGTATCATACCAATACTCAAAACTTAGTACCAATAATTAAATGTGGGGGTCAATGGTTTTGTAGACTCATGGTTTTGGGGAAGATGGTTTTACCATACCACATGTTGTATTTTTGTGAGATTATCTTTATAAAAGAAAACACACGAGTAGTTGTAGAGGTTGGATTTTTAGTTTGTTGGCTAGGTTTAGCTTCATTGAGCATTTATTGAAGGATGGCATTTGATGTGTGGTTACATTCTTATTCACATGGAGTGCAAGTAGAGAGTTTGATGGTTCAAGGTATTCATTACGTATTGTAGTCTTTATTACTGAATAATACGTGAGAGATGGATGCTTTTGGAGGCTGGGGTTTTCCCTCAATGAGGGTTTTCAAAGGGTATATCTTGTGTCACCTTTGATGGTATGATTGTCTATTTATTTTGCATATGGATTTCTAGTTATTGTTGCATATTAATCTCTCATTGGGTTATGAGGAATTAGTCTATATGGTTGCATATTTCCAAAATTTGGTATTAGAACTTTGTTGCTTGGTTGTGGGAGGAGATCTCTATTTGATAACCCTAGCTATGAGTGGTTTTTTTTTGTATAGAGGAAACCATGGCTTTACAAGAAAGAATGAAGGCAATTTCAAGGTTACGAGGTTGTTTGCAGACTTCTGTTGTTACAAATCTAGGGTTTCATGGATATTTGGAAAGTGGGTCTTTTCCTTGGGCTCTTTCTATGGAGTGTTTTGGAGGTCAACTTTTGCAGGAAGCCTTCTAAGAAAAAAATAGACCTTGCCATTGGATTCGGCAGGTCCCGCAGGCGAAGAAAAACATATAATTTGCCTATATTCGGAGATAGAATTTTTTTTCCCTATTTTGTGCCCTAGGGAATCTTATAAGAGAATATTCCATACCACGCATTAGTCGTCAAAATATTCTAGTACACTGCTTCAGTGCAGGAATGCCCATCTTTAGAAAATTATTTAAAAAAATATTTTTTTGATTAATTTTCTAAAGTCTGCTATTTTTATTTTTATAATAAACAAAAATAAAAAAAAATTAAAAGGGGAGCCGACCCTTGGTACAAGGTTTGCGGACGCTCGTACTAGGGGGGTCACTTCTAGTTGACAGGGCCTATCGAGTTGTAAGGGCTTGTCCCCTATCTGTCAGCTTATCTCAGTTGGCAAGGCCAACAAGAAAGTATCCATCTCTCAGGTATTATTCAACAATAAAGATTACAATACATAATGAATACCACCCCGAAGAATCAATCTTTCTACCTGCACTCCATGTGAACAAGCATGTAACCATACATCAAATACCATGCTTTAAACCCTCATAAATGTAGTCTCTAAGATATGCTCAAATAAGCTAAACCCATCTAAAGCTCAAATAACCTAAACATCCAACCTCAACAACTACCTGTGTGTTTGCTTTTATAAAGATAAGATCATGCCAATACAATATGTGGTATGATAAAACCATCTTCCCCAAAACCATGAGTCTACGAAACCATTGACCCCCACATTTTCTTATTGGTACTAAGTTTTCCTGATAATTAAATAATTGCAAATAAATAATTAATTACTCTACGTGTCCCAAACACATAAAATAATTAATCCAAAGTTACATACAACAATTACAAGTGGCACCAAATAAATATTTAATGTGGATAAACATATCACCCGTGATGCACCACAAATATTTATATTTATTTTACATAATAAAATAATACCAATGTTATGCAAGGTGTACAACACACCTATTCCAACATAGGGTGCTTATGGCATGATGACACTTTATTACATCTTCCCACCTGCAATGGCATGGTTATTGAACACATCAAGGGATATATTAAAATTTGAAGCCTAGAGGAGGATTTGCATTAGCAGAAATTGGATTGTGTACATGTAGAATAGTGCTAAATAAAATGTTTCTAGATTTAGTAGGAATACCATTTCAAAGCATAGTTGATAATGGTTTGATAACAGGAATAACAAATCTAATTTCTGCTATGCATTGATTGAACTATATTGAATGGATGAGAATAAATATTTTTGTATAGGAGCTTATGTTAGACATAAGATTTAATTAAATCTTACGTGCATTGTACCTTTATCCAGAGATATCCAATCAAGTCCATACAATTATTGTATGAACCATAATTTTGAAGCACTAGCACGTTCAAATTGAGCATTGTTTCTACATCTAGATAAAACATCAAAAAATTAAATCAGACCTGAGTTAACAAATAGAATTCATTTGACCATCTGATTTGAGGTCTACAACTTAAAGTAATATTTATCCCACACCCAATTTAAATAGTTTATGTGTAATATACACAAATCTTATGTTCAAGTACAATTCACACTCATACCTACTCACATATTGATTCTTTTTATTACTTGGGTTGCACCATATTAGTAACTTAGCCTGATATAGTACACTAATTAGATTAAACTATGAAAATTGAGTTGTTGAGTCTCCTGATTAGATCAAGGGACACTGATCTTGAATTGTATCATTAGAGTATCTTAAAATGACAAGTTTCTGGTATTGGAACTTACTTGCAATGAAAGGAAATATTGATTAGTGTAACTTAAGTATACAATGATTCTACCACAACATATAATAAGATATGCCTCGAAAGCTCATAATGAAATTTTGAATTGATCAATTGAAAAAAATAATATTCATGTTTCTTTGTGCTGTTGATACTCTCCCTTTTACCATTTCTTGAGGGAAACTAGTAGTTGAGCTAGGAGCTAGCATTAGATGCTATACAACAGAGCTAGCAGGAAGTGCTATGAATTTTAGATCAAGTTGGCTATATAGTTTGTTTAACTTGGTAGTCCTTATGTTGGCCAATCAATTGATGATTGAAAGCAATGATTCTTAACAACCACACTTCCAAGTTGCATAGGATAAAAAGGCCCCTGGTGATTGATCTATAAAATTTAACATGTTTTGGATTCTATCTAGCTAGTCTTCATTTGTTAGGGCAGAAATATAATATCATATTATATAAATTAACACCTTTAATTATGTAATGAAATCCTTCTAGATGGAGCAATACACATCAAAATCCTTTATAAATCCTATCAATAATAGTTAATTTGCTAGGGACTTGAGTTGTAACGCTGCCCTTGTTTGAGTTTGAAATGCTTTAGATTAACTTTTATTGTAATTATTCTTGTTTCTTAAACACGATTATAAGTGTAAATCTATCTTCATGATAGAACCATCTTTGTGACATTGTTCTTATTTATTTTTTTTCTCCTAGTTCTTTGATCTAACCATTTCAAATAAATTGATCGTTACTTGTTAATTTATAGACCATGTTGACAAGAAATTGTAGACCAGAGATCTATGTTGTTTGTATGTTAATATTGTGGTTTACACTAGTGTTATTGATAAAGAAGAGAATTAACACAATTGTGGTGGATTATAGAATAATGTGGTGGATTACAAAATAATTGAAAGTAAAATAAACATGCACTTATACACTATTCATATATATAACCTCCATATACTTCTCATATATTCATCATATAATGTATTATATTGTCATACATCATTTATCAATACTTCAATACATGTTTTTCTTCTCATACAATTCTCTCTTAATCTCCTATGACTCCCATATATCTATTACAGTTATCTTTTTTGTATCTCACTTCTTCATATATATCTCATATATCTTCCTCTTAGTCATTCGTGTCCTTATATTCTTATCTCCCTCCATCTCTCTCTCTTTTCCCTTCCTTTATAGCCTCTTAATGCCATTTCATGATGCCTTTTCCTTATATCCTTTCATAAATAATATTAATTATCCTCTTCCCATGAATTTGTTTTTTCCTTTACGATATTTATTTTTATTATATCTTATTTAGGCATGTTAAGGTGTGTTTAAGGTTATTTAAAGGCTATATGACTCATATATGGGTCTAGATATGATCCAAATGGCATGTGTGGAGGTTGTGTGGTTCTACACAACCTCCTGCATATCTCTATTGAATGTTTAATGCTCATAGGCAATATCACAAGGACTATAGTGTAGTGTGTGGTAACTTTCTTATATGTCTCTATAGGATGTGGAATTCTTCTTGCATGGTACAACAAACCCTTTTCTATATAATATAATATCATATTAGGTAGTATGATGTAATGTATAGTACTACTAGTATCTGCAACATCGTTCATAGGCCTAAACCATTTTCTCGTCCTCGAGATGACCTTGTAAATTTCCTTGCCATCAACTCCATTTTGATTTTTTTTGGTGTATCCCCCTTCTTGACACATGCACATCTCAAATCCTAGGGCCTTCATCTTCCTTAGTAAAAAACAACCCATCTTTAGTATCGCACCTTTGTTATCCATTATCTCTACCATCTTCCATATGCCTTGTGCCTTCTATGATAGGTTTCCTACATTCGTGGTACTCTTTTTTAATCTTTGTACCTATCACAACCATCTTTGTGGTATCTTTTTTTAATTATATATATAATAATATTATATAATATATAATAATTATAATTATAATATATAATAATTAACATTATATATTATATTATATTATATAATAATTATAATTATATTATATATTATATTTAAGATTAGAGTTATGGGTTAAGATTATGGTTAGGGTTAGTGTTTAGGTTAGAATTAGGGTTATAATTAGGATTAGAAATAGTGTTGGTGTTAGGGTTATATTTAGAATTAGGTAACCTATTTTTAAGGAATATTTTAATCTCAATGTTGAACCGTAACCTTGATTCTAATAGTAACCCTAACTCTAATACTAATCCTAACCCTAACCCTAATTATAACCCTAACCTTAACCCTTACCCTTATTCTAACCCTAACCATAGGTCTAATTATAATCCTAAGCCTGATTCTAATTAAAACCCTAACCGTAACCTTACTAATAAACTTAACCCTAATTGACACCCTAATCCTAACTTTGATTCTAACATTAATCATAATTATAGTTGTAACCCTAATTCTAACCCTAACCCCAATCCTAATTATAATCCTAACCATAACCCTAATCCTAATTTTAACCCTAAACCTAACCCTTATTCTAACCCTAAACATAGCTTTAATTTTAACCCTAACCCTAACCCTAACTCTAATTGTAAGCCTGACTATAATTCAAATCCTAACCCTAACCTTCATACTACTCTTAACCCTAATTGATCTCTAAACCTAACTCTAATTTGAACCCATCCTAATTGTAACTCTAATTCTTACCCTAATTCTAATAGGTAACCCACCTTAATTCTAACCCTCATTCTAATAGGAACCCTAATTCTAAGTCTAACCCTAACCCTAACCCTAACCCTAATTCTAATCATAACCCTGATTGTACCCTAACTATAACCCTAATTTTAAATCTAACCATAACCCTAACTCTAATCATTACCTTAATCTTAATTCTAACTATGATTTTAACCCTAATCGTAACCTGAATTCTAACCCTAACTCTAGCCCTAGCTCTAACCCTAACCCTAACTATAACTGTAATTACAATTCTAACCCCGATTATAACCCTAACCCTAAATATGACCCTAACACTAACCCCAACCCTAATCCTTATTCTAACCCTAACCCTAAGTAAAATTCTAACCCTTACCCTAATTATATTTTTTAGTCTAATTTAAATCTTGATCGTATTTGTATCCCTAAACAGAACCCTAATTGAAACTCTAACCCTACTTGTAATTCAAACCCAAATTGTAACTATAACCCTAACCCAAACCTTAATCCTGACAATAATGCTAACCCTAACTCTAATTGTAACCCTAACCATAATTCTAACCTAAAGGATAGCCCTGATTCTACCCTACATTTGATTAACCCAGCACTAACCCTAACCATAATGCTCAACCCAATACTAACCCTAATTATAACCTAAATCCTAAACCTAACCCTAAATCTGACACTGATTGTAACTATAACCGTGAACCTAATTATAATCATAATTTAATCCTAACCCTAAATCCAATTATGTGTTGTGGCATTAATGTAAATAAATTTTATAATTTTAGAATTAAGAGTTATTTTATTTTACTTTTTAATAAAATAGTTTAGTGAAGCAAAAGAGAGCACCAACTATATATTCACCTTTACAAATAGGATTACAAAAATATAAGATACGTGACTCTTCTTTTCAAATGTGTAATACACCTGATAGAATTTAAAAATAGTGTATTCCATACTTTACTTTGTTTTAATGTTCTTCTCTATTTTGTATGATCTGCTTTGTTCTATTTTATTCTGTATGCTTCACTATGTTCTTATGCTATGCTTTTCTCTGTATGATTCAATTATGTGTATTTATATTAATAATAGGGTGAAATTGAGTTTCCTATTTTTAGGTTTTTATTAAAAGGCTCAAAAAACAATATACTATTTTAATTAAAATATACAATATGGTAGACATTGGAGAAAAGCTTGGATTTAAAGTGCAAGTAAACATTTTTTAAAATTACATCTGGAGGCAACTCTATTCTATCCTCTTTTATTAACCAACATTTCATGGCTATATTGTATTATATCTTCATGAACACATTAGATCATAAGGTATTTAAGGTTTTATGATTATTTTAGGTGTAATATATATAGTTCCTACAAATTGCTTAAGCGTCTCATTAGGAATTAAAATGGTTTTATGCTAAGATCAACAAATGTTTTATTCTTTTGTAGGGTGTTGGAAATATGCATACATATAGACTAATTTCTCATAACCCATGAGTCTACAAAACCATTGACCCCCACATTTAATTATTGGTACTAAGTTTCCCAATAATTGAATAATTACAAATAAATAATTAATTACTCTATGTGTTCCACACATAAAATAATTAATCCAATGTTACATACAGCAATTACAAGTAGCACCAAATAAATATTTAATGTGGATAACACATCACCCATGATGCACCACAAATAAATATTTATTTTACATAATAAAATAATACCAATGTTATGTAAGGTGTACAACACACCTATTCCATCATTCTCCCACTTGTATACATTGCATAAGGGATCAACAAGTAAACTCAAAACATTAAGGGAAACATCCATATGCCCAACATGTACCATATAAACATCCATGTGCTCCAAGATACCTGCAAAAATAATCAAAGTGTCCATCTCAAACAAGAATCCCCTCATCCTCCATCATGCCAAACCATGAAGGATAAGACCCTCCAAAGAGATGCCACACTAAATTATCATGTAGATGAAAGAAACCTACATCAACTAATATCCAAACACAAACACCAAATCCAATGGTAACAAATAGGCTCAAGTAGCTGACAAGAATCAATCACCATAGTTGAAATAGAAACCACAACAAGTTGCTAATGCATCTTGAACTAACCATACCTCCAAACCAAGGTATACAAAAGATAACAAGTAGACCTTATGCTATCAACATATCCAACTCAAATCATAATGATAACAAGTCCTTGTATAGACTCAATCCTGCATAAAGAAGTCCTCCAAGGTAACAACACAAATCATGTGATAACAAAACTCAAGACCCTCCATACTGCACATAATGAGAACATCCAACAAAGGAATCATATACATCCTGTAACACCTACTGCATGAGTAAATGTCAAATCTGAAAATAGATCAAGGCTTTCAAAGGTCCAATAATAGCACTCACCTAGAAGATGTGGCTAAATCCTCCATCACATAGTGTCAAAGAACACACACATAGATATGTAAACTAAATAGCTACAACATAACTCTCTCCTCAAGTCCATATCTCTCCCAACTCCTCCACATCATAAGAGAAAGAAGTCAAAGAGTCTCAATAGCTCCATAAACATCTCAGCTCAAATGTCATGTGAACATAAACATCTAGGAAGAAGAATAAGACCAATCAAGAAAGAACCTGCAAATCATAACCATGTCCTTCTATCCACACTAATGTACTATAGCTGTGAAAAGTATGATCTCCTTTACAACCCCAAAACAAGAAGCCTCCTCAACATCCAACAAATCAAGATGCAAGACTCTCAAAACAAAAGTAGATGAAACTCATAACCATCCCAAAAATAGGAATATGCCCAAAGCTACTAACCATCTCCATTACACACAATAATCTCATAACAACTCAAGATCAAACATAAGGAGATAACTAATCATATCCATGCATCTACTCCTCAAACAAGTCCTCACAACCATAATCCATAGCTCGAGACTCAAGCCTGAGAAGATAAGATACAAAGAAAAGAATGCATTTGAAAATTAGGTGGGCATACCTATTAAATCATTCACCACTGAGTGGACCAAGGGTGGGGATGAGATTGCTCCTCCAAGGTGCACCAAGCCTCAAGGACTCTCCAAGAATAATCTCCTCAATAGGTCCATGTTGAATTCACGTCTAACCAAGGTGTAGGCTCCTCAGTCTTTCTATTGAAATAGTCATCAAAGAGTAACCATCTCAACACGTCTCTAATCCCAAGAGAACTCAAGCCTCACCTAAGTCTCCAAGTATCCATGAGCACGTCCATGATCAATCCATGCTAAACTCCAAATGCAAAACCACAGCATCATGAAGCTCCCAAGCACATGACTAATGTACTCAATACTAAGAGAACCAAAAAGATCACAGTCCAAGCTCCCACTGCACTTATGCATAACTAAGGAACATATCATGACATCATGATCTAATCATCTCCTCAAAGGAAGACCACATGCACTAATGCATACATCCTATCTCAAGATAACTTGTATCATGCCAATACTCAAAACTTAGTACCAATAATTAAATGTGGGGGTCAATGGTTTTTTAGACTCATGGTTTTGGGGAAGATGGTTTTACCATACCACATTTGTATTTTGTGAGCTTATCTTTATAAAAGCAACTGCACGAGTAGTTGTAGAGGTTGGTTGTTTAGCTTATTAGCTTGTTGGCTAGGTTTATCTTGATTGAGCATCTCTTGAAGGTTGCACTTGTGAGGTTTTAAAGCATGGCATTTGATGTGTGGTTACATGCTTGTTCACATGGAGTGCAGGTAGAGAGCTTGATGCTTCAGGGTATTCATTATGTATTGTAGTCTTTATTATTGAATAATACATGAGAGATGGATACATTTGGAGGCTAGGTTTTTCCCTCAATGAAGGTTTTCCAAGGTTATATCTTGTGTCACCTTTGATGGTATGATTGTCTATTTATTTTGCATATAGATTTCTCATTATTGTTGCATATTAATCTCTCATTGGGTTATGAGCAATTAGTCTATATGGCCGTATATTTCCAACATTTGGTATTAGAGCTTTGTTGCTTGGTTGTGGGAGGAGATCCTTGTTTCATAAGCCTATCTATGAGTGGTTTTTTGTGTATAGTGGAAACGATGGCTTTGCAAGAAAAAATGAAGGAAATTTCAAGGTTACAAGGTTGTTTGTAGACTTGGGTTGTTGTAGATCTAGGGTTTCATGGATATTTGGCAAGTGGGTCTTTTTATTGGGCTCTTTCTATAGATGGTTTTGGAGGTCAGCTTTTGTAAGAAGCCTCCTGAGCAAAAACATACCTTTCCATTGGATTTAGGAGGTCCCACAAGCGAAGAAAAACATATAATTTGACTATATTCAGAGATAATTTTTTTTTTTGCTATTTTGTGCCCTAGGGAATCTTGTAGGAGAATATTTCATATGATGCATCAGTCATCAAAATATTCTAGTACACCACTTCAGTGTAGGTATGCCTGTCATCAGAAAATTATTAAAAAAATATTTTTTTTGATTAATTTTCTAAAGTCTGCTATTTTTATTTTATTATAAACAAAAATAAAAAAAATTAAAAGGGGGGTGGACTCCTGGTATGAGGTTTGCAGACGCTCGTACCATGGGGGTCACCCTTGGCTAATAGGGCTTATTGGGCCACAAGGGCTTGTCCCTTGTCGGTCAGCTGACCTCGGATGGCAAGGCTGGCGAGAAAGTATCCATCTCTCATGTCTATATTCAACAATAAAGATAACAATACATAATGAATACCCTGAAGCATCAAGCTCTCTACCTACACTCCATGTGGAAAAGCATGCAACCATACATCAAATGCCATGCTTTTGTTATGTCGGGAAATGTCCCCTTGGGGGCAATTCCCTCTTAAAGTTTAGCTCTCAAGTCCTTAGAATTCATTATAAGCATCTTGCATATTCATGTTGACTCCCGATGAGAAAACCCCTAAGTTTTATGTCAAATAGGACCTAGGGGTACACTTGTAATGAATCGTGACTAAAATAAGGAGGGAGGACTTGGGTTCTTGCACCCTAGTCCTACCCTATTTTAGGTCAAGACCTAAATCTAAGTGTCGGTTATGTGACCGTTATTAGGTACTATGCCTACATCTCAAGTTTGAATTATGAAATTCTTATCAAGAATATGTTTAGTTGCATATATAAGCATGTTTAAGGATTCATTTGTAAATTTGATGGACATTGTGAACTTGTGATCTTATGCTAAAGTGATTCAAGGCTTTCATTGTGTTGCAGAGCAGTATTGTGTTTGTTTGTTGCAGATTTGACTCCATCTCCTCACGGCATGAAAGAGCATCTTCCTTCCATGATAGCTACACCTCTAAGGTGACATTTGTTTGTGTTTCAATCATTTATCATTTGGATTTTGCATCTATCCCATAGGGATACACACTTTTTATCTAACAATGGTGTTTGAAAGACTTGAATTTCTCTCCGGGGCTTGACCGAGGCAAGCCTCTAAACACCACAACCCCAACCTATTTTTCTGTGATTGTAGGTTATAGGTTGTAGAAGTTGAAGAAGTGGAGTTGCAAGGAAGTAGAGAAGAGTGTCAAAAGTGCAGAGGAAATTAGAAAAGCAGGACCTGGACTAGGGCACCCGCTCATTAGTCCTCCGGATCTTGAAGCAATAAAATCTCTGAAACAACGCAAACAAGTTGCAGACATTCTTTAGAGATCTCGACAAAACTGGTACCTTGGACTTGGGCACTTGTTCATTAGTCCCTGACTATTCCACATCTAAAATCCTAAAATCTGGTATGTATTTCATTATCATTTGATATTTTTGTGTGCAAGCATTTGTCAAGATTCGTTCGTTTGTTTACGATTTTACGAAATTAGGGTTTTAAACATAATTAGACTTTAATTGATTAATAAATTAGCAAATTCCAAGTTTCTTCTTCATTCTAAAGGACACTAAATATATAGTAGAGCCCTCTTGCAAGAGATTGTGGTCTCACTCGGTTTATGTCCTTGAATGTTGGAGTGAAAGGAGGATTTACCCTTGAAATTGAAACCCCTCTTTTTCACTACTAAACATTTTGGTGAACCCATGTTTTTAATGAATTTTGCACCTTGTTGAGTGTTGTACTTCATATTTGTATTTCATTTCATTCATTCATTTAATTTTCATCTTATTATGTATTTGAAAAATTACAAAAAAATTGGAAAATTTGAAAAAAATGGCATTTTTGGCTTGCATTTTCAAATAATTTGAATTAATTTGCATTTAATTTCATTTAATTTCTATTATTTTCATTAGTTCTAATTTATATTACAGAAATTCATCATTTATTATTCATTTGCATTGCATTTTCATGCTTAATTTGTTAAAAATTGCTTGAAATTGTGCATTTTTCATAAAAACCTAGTTTTGCATTAGCTAGTGTTTGTAGTTAAAATCTTGCTTTAGATTTTACTACTGTATTAAACACTCATTTAGGTCTGATTTCTAATTGTAGTGTTTAATTAGAGTGTCTTTCTTGCAAAATTTCATGTCTAGGGTTTGAAAACCTTGCATTTTCACTAGATTTGACCTTGTTGTCTCTCTAGAATTGCATTAAAAGCATGCTGTGAAGGATATTATTGCATTATTGGGTTGATATTGAACTTATTATTTTCTACCACTCTTAAAATTCTTCACAACACCTCTTCTTTTAATAATTTTTGTAGTGAAAAAAGTTGAAAAATCAAGCATTTTGGATCTTAAACATATCTTGTTCCTAGGGTTTGTTTTATTAGTTTGTGCATTAGGTGTTGTATACTTTTGCATGAGTCATATAACTTGATTCCCTAATAGAAATATTCCTTTAAGGAGAAGTATTATATTAATGGGATCTAGTGCTCTTGAAAGCGATAGCATTCCTACCTTTGAAAATCCATTAAACACCTTCTTTACAAAAGGTGAGACACATATTTTTCAAGATATTATACCTTCTACAACTACAATGGAAGATCAAATATTTCATGATTTTTAAGACACTATTGAAGTAGTTACACATGTACCTAATGAGCAAATAAGCAAACTATAAAGAGCGAGCTGATTTTCAAGCATTTGTGGAAAATGAAAGGATAGAGGAAGAAGCTATACCTGTGATTCACAACATAAGAGACTTGATAAAAGAAGGACAAGATAGTGTTAATGTAATTCAAGGATTAGTGCATATAGTACATAATAATGTTATGTTGGTGGCTAAATGTGCAAATGTCATTAAAAATATGTTGTCACCGTCTCACATGCAAGTATCGGCACCTATACCGACTGCCAGAATGTCTACATTTACATCAACAATTTTAAATACTAATGCAAATGCTTGAAGTAATGCTACCACTAGTATTGGAGTATCTAATGGCACTAATTCACAAAATTACAAAGTTGTGGGATTCAACTATCAAAACTTGGCACCTAAGGTGACTTCTTTCATGAATAATTATTCCCAACCACCTCCCCATCCCACTTATTCTCAACCACCTCTTACATACAGCTATTTGCAATCACCTTCCACCTACAATTATTCTCAACCACCTTTCATTTCCACTCACAATCAATCTCCTCAAAATTTCATGCACACAGCTTCTAATTCTCAAACTACATCTCCTAATGATGCCCTCCTAAACCAACTCTTGCAAGGCATGACTTCTCTACAACAAAAGGTGATAAGATTGACAAATTATTCACAACCTAATATACCAACTTATCATGCCCGTAATCCCCTATCTTATGCAATATTGAGAACTCCTATGCCTAAGAGGTTTGAAACTCCTCTCTTTGAAAAATATGGTGGAAAAGGTGATCCTAATACTCACGTGGCAGCATTCACGGTTATGTGTAGTGATTTCTACTTTAAAGAGGACTTTTTAGCAAAACTTTTCCCACGATTTGTTAAAGATACTGCTTTAGAATGGTTTTGTTCTTTACCTCCGAATTCAATACACTCTTTTTTTGCAGTTAGTTGATCAATTCTTACAACATTTTCAAGCAAACATTGGACCTCAAGTTTCATTGATTGATCTAGTTCATTGCAAGCAAGGTCCGAAAGAGAAGCTATCTGAGTTTATTAGTAGGTATCAAGCCCTCTATACATAAATTCAATATCAAATGAAGGATGAGGATGTTCAAAAGGTGTTTATTACAAATTTACAACCTAACATCAATGATAAGATTCTATTGATGAAGTATAACTCTTTTCAACATTTATGCACAACCCTTCGTGATTACCAACTTTCGTCTAGTCAGTATGAAAATCAAAACTTATTGACTAAAGTTGATCAATCCACAGGTGGACCTTCGTAGAACAAATTTAAGAGGAATAATAAGAATTTCATTAAGGTTAATGGACATAATTCAAACAAATTTTCACAAGTGTTTTCTATCACTAATTCGATGAGGACATTGTTTCAACAAAGACAATTTACTCCGATATCTGAATCCTATCATTCTATCATGAATCAAGTTGTGAGTAATAATCTCTTGACGCTTTCTGTGATTAAACCATTAGATCCTAGTAGAATGTAAGGACCTTATTTAGATGCTAATGCTTTTTGTCATTATCATCAAGGATATGATACTGAATGATGTATGCATCTTAAACATGAAATACAACACCTCATCGACTCGAATGTTATACAGGTATATGGTGTGAATAATAATGGAAATAAGTTGGTTTCTCCTTCGAATCAAAATTTGCAAATATTTACTAATCCCTTTCCTAAACATACTGATAACAACATGATGGAACAAAATACAATAGAAGTAGAAGATGACTATTTGAATTATGATGAAATAGTGGGTATGATAGAAGTGGATAAGGAAAAACTTGATAACACACCTTGTCCATGAAGAAATGTTATTTATGCTAAGGTTCCTCCTCCATTATCCCTTTAAGGATTAGGAGATAACTGAAATGCATTGCAAAAACAACCTGAACAACCGAAACAAGAGATTATAACAAAAGAAAAGATGGATACAATACAGGCTAGTCCTTCTCCCTAAAATAGATAGAATCTACAAAATAAAAGAGCTAAAGATCAAAAAATAGTAAGATGGTTATCATAAGTAGGAAATAACAGTGGGTTTCCTCCCCATAAGCAACAAAAGATTTCAAATTTATAAGGATTTAAAAAAAAAGCACCGCATGGACATTCTAAGAATAAAGAACAGTCAAATATGAACTATTCAAGCTTCACACAAAACTTGATGGAGCATCTCTCCAAGATGCTCGTAAGTTCCAAATTTTAGTATGGTTGTACTTTCAGGTAAGTATTTCTAACCCTTTACCACTGTGTTGTGTTTCCCCCATGATGTGTTGTGTTGTTTAGGCCTCCTTGGATGTCCCTTGATACTCTTGTAAGGTCAAGGATATAGGGAGACTACCTCTATTGTGATCCTCCTTCTATTTGTATCATCATTCTTCTATATTGCCTCTCCTCTATTTTCATTGTTGTGTGTTGTGTCCTAGGGGCCTAGCGTTACAGTTGGTGACTTGGGGGCACCTTCCTACGTGACGACCCTAGGGCACTTGTTTCTCCTCTTTTGATTTATTGTTTACTTTCCTCTAGTGTTTCTATCTAGCAGGCATATGATTAAGCAAAAATGGACCTAGTCCATACATGAAGATGGGGTTGATATATATTATTCAACGCTTGGCTAGTAGAATCACTCCGTGTGATATCTTGATGTTGTCTTATCGCACTAACAAACCATAACAATACATCTGCTCCGTGCACTTTGTTTATCTTTGAATCTCGCCTTAGTTACACTCAGTTTTGAGATTTCTGTGGTATAGCCCCACAGTTATACTTGGTCTCCGAATCCGTAGTATAACCTTAGCTCTTTATGTGAATGATTACATGCATTGTTGTTTATCATGATTATGTGGTTACTAACACCTTTTCTTGCAAGAAATTGTGTGTTTGTGGGAACATTCAGCAATCATAAAGTACATGTCACCTCTGGGGGCATGGGCTTTGTGAGCTCGTGTTCCCTTGTCTATTTATTCTCTACCTTAAAGTGATTGATATTGGTACACAATATCAACCACCTCAAGGTGAGGTATTTATAAGGTAAGCTGTCTGATGATTTTGATACTAACAAAGCGTGTTTGTAGTCCCTCTGTGGAGGTGAGATGTTGTATCTTTACATGAGTGCACATCTTTATTTTATATTGCAATCATTAAGCCCTCTACAGAGGTGGGATATCATACATATCCTTTTATTTTAATCCCTTTGTGGAGGCAGGGATGGTGTATTTGTCAAGGAGAGTGCACATCCTATCATTTCTAAAGAGTCCTCCAAGTAGGCGAGGTTGGTGTATCCTCTCTTAAGCGTGTCTTTGGTGGTTGTTGTGGTAATGCCCAACCATCAGGTGTGCCTATAATGTGCCTGAGATGGTGGTGAACCTAGCAATAGGCACCTTCCATTGCTTGTTTGTCGTGTTTTCTCCGTTTCTTCCATGTGTGTGTGTATGACATGTTTGTTCCCAAGCATAGTCTAAAGACTGGTGGTGATGAGTCCCTCCTATGCTTTGGGATTTGTACGGTGTGTTTGTTCTCAAGTGTAGTCTATAGACGTGTGGTGATGAGTCCCTTCTACACTCTAAGATTTCTATTGTGTGTCTATTGCCCCATATGCAGTCTAAAGACATGTGGCGATGAGTCCCTCCTGCATTTTGGGTTGTTTGTTTACTTTCCATGTACCTAAATTTACATTCATATATATGAGAAAATGAAAAAGAAATAATCACTGCATTCATTGTATTCACTATGTTTTGCGTGTCTTCAATACTGTCTTCTCCATGTTTTGTGTGCTTGTTACTGTCTTCAGTGTGTTCGGCGTGTTTTCACTGTGCTTGGCGTGTTTGTTGTGTTTTGACCGTAATTTAATTCATGTATTGGCCTTGTGTTTATACATACATTAAAGTGGGGGCTAAATGTTATGTCAAAAAATGCCCCCTTACGGGCTTTTCCCTCTTAAGGTTTAGCTCCCGGGCCCTTAGAATTCATTATAAGCATCTTGCATATTTATGTTGACTCTTGATGAGAAAACCCCTAAGTTTTATGGCAAATAGGACGTAGGGGGTACACTTGTGATGAATCCTGACTAAAATAAGGAGGGAGGACTTGGGCGCCCACGACCTAGTCCTGCCCTATTTTAGGTCAGGACCAAAATCTAAGTGTCGGTTATGTGACCCTTATTAGGTCCTATGCTGACATCTCAAGTTTGAATTATGAAATTCTTAGCGAGAATATGTTTAGTTGCATATATAAGCATGTTTAGGGATTCATTTGTAAAGAAGATGGACATTGCAAACTTGTGATCTTATGCTAAAGTGATTCAAGGCTTTCATTGTGTTACCGAGTAGTATTGTGTTGTTATTATGTTTGTTTGTTGCAGATTTGACTCCATCTACTCATGGTATGAAAGAGCATCTTCCTTTTATGAGAGCTACACCTCCAAGGTGACATTTGTTTGTTTTTTAATCATTTATCATTTGGATTTTACCTCTATCTTGTAGGGATATGAACTCTTTATCTGACAATGGTGTTTGGAAGACTTGAATGTCTCTCCAGGACTTAACGGAGGCAAGCCTCTAAACACCACAACCCCCAACCCCTTTTTCTGTGATTGTAGGTGGTGGTGCTCACCTAGGGTTAGGGTTTTGAGTTAGATCTAAAAGATTATATTTGTGTTCTTTCAAACCCTCGATGCCTTAGTTTTTATTTTCCCTCGACCCTCTGCATTGTATGTTATGTTTTGTTGTTGACTTCCTCTAGTGGGTTCCCGGTTGCTTAAGTTCTATTCTCATGCCTTAGAGCTCATTAGTTGACCGGCCCCTATGCAATGTTGTGCCGCTCTTTCCCATCGCACTCAGGAAAAAATGCTAAGTTTAAAACTATTTTGTGCGGCGGTGAAATTTGTCGCATGTTTGTGTTCTTGTATGTACAAGTGTGAATGTACATTGGCGGGTCCCAAAAATGTTCAAATCGGCCTTCAAAAATGGAAAAAATCAGTTATATGCATTTCGCAATGCATATTGGGCTTAAAAAAGGTGCATATACATTGGGGGAATCTATCACAAATTCTGAGAATATTCTGCAGTTGTATGTTGAATTTGCTTGTATATCAGGTTTGTATGTTTAAACATACAACGGCTACATACACAGGAAAATATTCTTTTCTAGGTGTGCAAGGGAGAATGTATATCGCATATTCTGGGAAAGATTCCTTGCTTGCATATAAAAGGGGTTTGTATGTGCAAGATGCAAGTGCAATATACATTCGCCACATACAATAGAAAGATGCATTGGCCAATGCATATACAATGAAAAGATACAAGGGTCATTGTATCTCCAACATACAAGTCACAACATATATGCGACATACAAGAAGCAGGCAAAGGGGAACATACATTCTTAATATGCATGACCCAGATCTGAAAAGATTTGAAATGCAGTTGATAAAGGCTCAAGTCTGATGAATGTATGTTTTGGTTTGTATGTTAGCATTGTATATGCAATATACAAGGTGAACATACAATGGAACGATATACAAGCCGGACCTGATTTAATAGTCAAATGTGACACATTCAGCACTAGCATTCATGGCTTGCATGTATATTGTGCATTGTATATGCCGATATACAATGGGTGGAGCCCACAGGTATACAAAGGGATGGGATATAAGGCTCAGATTTGAAAATTGTCCCAATCTGTTTCGTAAAATTTGAAATCCGCAACATGTATATTGCATTGTATGTATGCAATATACAAAATAGAAAGATGCAAAAGGTGATGCAAGCCGAACCCGAATGTGATTACAATTTTCTCTATAAGTATTTAAGGTCCGCACCTTGTATGTATATTGCACTTGTATGTGCATTATACAATGTGATATGCAAAAGCGAAGGAGATACATTGGCATATCGCTGAGACCTTATACATCGGCGGATGCTTCCAGGGTTTCCCCGATGGCTGATGGAGATAAAGTGCACAACGACTGCAGACAAATCACAAGCTGCCACGTGTCCAGACAGTTGCATGTATATGCATTCTGCATATACAAAGATTTAAAAGGCAATTGAGGCAGAAAAGGGAAAATGAAGGTCAGCGATGGAAAAGTCAAAGTTGCAAAAGCACCTGTGTGGCTTGCTCTCACTGGTTAATGACTTTCCAAAGGATGATTGTGGCCACAGATGTTAGTGATAGAAGGAATTGGTGGCCACCCTTCAAACTTTTAGGCACAGGAGGTTTTGTATGTCTGTAGTTGCATTTTGAGTGGGAAGGAGCTTCAGCGGCATGCGAACCAGTGGGCTGCGGGTAGTTGGCATTGATGGCAAATGTGCAGAGGGGTATGGGTCGAGATGATAGGCCAACTACCACATTCAAGGATGAAAATCTCCAGACGGCTGCACATTCCTCAATTTCACTTGTTTATTCCTCTCCTTCTCTCAGCCGCATTGAATGATTTGAGCGCCATTCTGTGGTGCGTTGAATTTGGCAGAATTTTTGAAATGCCATGTAATTATTGCTGAGTACACAGTCCTGCTATAAAATGCAAACTATGTTACTCATTTGTGGTTGTTGAAGATTTTGGCATTTTTGGGGCAAAAATAACGAAAAATAGAGCATTTACTGTCTATTTTATCTCTGCTGGAGTTTATGAGTTGCATCTGAGTGCACCTTGCATATATGTTCAGTTTCCTATCATTTTATATGAAAAATGCATCCTTGCATGTGTTTATCTGTCTGTCTCCATGTGTTTTATACATTCTCTTCTTTTGAATCTGGTTGCTAAGGGTTTCTTAGATTCTAGGGTATAGATTTTTGTATCACATGCTTAATCTCTAACTTCCATTCAAGGAGTGGATTAAATTGTTTTAGGTTGAGTATGGAGAAGATTGTATGTCAGCTGGGATATATGTAAGTAGAGGTAATTAAATACTTATCCTTGGGTGGTGTTTGTAAGGCAAATACCTGTCCTAACCCCTTGAAACTTGAATGCCAGTTGCAAGCCACTCTCTTGTATACATGTAGTTGACTCCTTGCCCTGAGATAGGCACTGGTCTGCTTCTAGATTAGTAGTTATGATCCAAAACCCCCTGTCTTGCATCCAAAACATTAATTCAAATCATTCTATTTTTTTGACCTATTAGTTGTAGGAGTAGGATTAGGAACCCTGCATACTCTCATTTCCAACCAGTTAAATATGTCCAAGAATGTTGCCAAACTTGTGACCTATCATGAAAATCTTGGTCCAAACATGAGAGTATTCTACCTATTATTGAAAAGCTAAATTATTCTATCATTGGGTGAGTCAAAGCAAAACCTTTAGCTATGGGGATACCCCCGTTGGTGCGGCAGAACCAGAAGTGAAGGGGAGGCATCTCACGCAACCTCCCATATCTGTTGGCTGAATCTGCCTGTGCATTGGAGTTGGCAAACCCTCTGTCGATTCAGGAACTAACAGAAATGGTGACTCTGCTAGGGAACAAGAGTCAAATAGTGTGAAATCATTGCTGCATATCTAGTTCTTTCATGTGAATATGGTGCTCTGCTGGTGGAATGAACTCAGAAAAATATTTGTTCTGTGATGAGCTTTCAATTGTTTGAAAATTTTATCTTCTTTAGAGAGGTGGCGACTCTGCAAATAAGTTTTTAGTGCACATGAAGGGTTGATGTATGTTGTTGTGATAAAAGATTTTCTATTCAAGACTTCAGTATCTGGATGAGAAAAGGTACATGGTTTTTTCCCGCTTGTATTTAATGTTCTATTGCATAAGTTAGATGCCAGGGGGAAGCCTTAGGTCTTAGGCAGACATAAGATGTCTGAAAGTAAAACTTATATGATTCCAAATATTTATTCACCCATACTTAGCCAAGAGGGGGATGAAATGTTGTGTAAAAAGATTGAAGAGATAAAGAATAGGTTGATATCCTTAGAGGCTAGGCAAGCTCAGTTAAATAGTAATAATGTTGTGTCTGCCAGTCAAAATGCTAAACCTCTTTCTGGCCCTTTTGATCCTTTGTATGACCAATTAGACTTGTCATGGGTCGATTATGAAGTTGAAAGTATGTCTACTCAAATTTACAATAAGATGCCTAGATTTAGTGGACACAGTATGTGTGATGGGAGTGCACATATCCAAAACTTTCACACCTTCATGGAGAAACACTCATTTAGAGATGAGGATATGTGGATGAGGTTTTTTGTTAGATCCTTTGGTGCTAGAGCTAGAGATTGGTATTTGAGCTTTCAAAAGAGATCCTTTGTCTGTTGGGATGAACTTGTTGACTGTTTTAGAAAGAAATTTGCAAGAGAACCTACTGATCTTGTTGAAAGAGTAATGGAAATTAGAAGACAAGATGAAGAGCCCAGTATTGATTTCAGTCATAGATTTGCAGTTGCCCTTTCACAAATCCCTGAAGACTTTAGACCTGATACTCCAGCATGCATTAGTATATATTTTGAAGCTTTTGAGGAGGGATCTAGTGAAATGTTGAGGGAATTCAAGATAACAAGTATGCAGATGAAATACAAGTTTTTAGAAAATACAGAAAAAATAAGGAATAGGCACATACTGAATTCCCTATCCACAGGCTTTGGTGTGAATAATAGTTGTGTGGCTGCAAATGACTAAGTGATCATGGCATCATTTGAAGATAAATGTGAAAATGAAAAGATTGAAGTTGACAATGCTACTATACTTGAACATAATGTTGATAACAATGCTCAACTGGATTGCTCACCAGTGGAGGATACCAAAGAGAGGATCAATGATGACTCCCATTTCAGGATTGAGGTATCTAATTCTAAAAACAATGATGAGGTAATGGACGACAATGAATACTTGTTTGAGTGGGTTTGTGGAGATAATTGTGAGTATTGTGCACAAGATAGAGAAGAAATAAGCAAACAAAGGAGCAGTTCCATGTTTGAGTCATTGCCTTTTGTTCATACACATGGAAATGATGAAGGGCAATCAGAGATTGAAACTAGTAGTAGTGCTGAGCATGATTGTTCTATATTTGATTATAGTTTTGTTTATGACAGATAGGTTGATACTCCTGCAGACAAAGAGTTCATTGATAATGAAGTTACGTGCTCGGCTACCCATGAACTAGTGGCATATTATAATGAAACTGAAGCACTTGGATCAACCCTCTTCCATGCAAATGATATGTATGCTGAGGAGGATCTGTTTGAGTATGGTGCAAATCAAGGCACTGTTATTGATATGGATTTTGATTTTCATCTTGATGAAAGGGAGACTAACATATATCATGAAGGTTATTACAGAGAGGTACCTAAATCTGATCCTTTCCTGTCTAGTGCAACTGAAGATTGTGTGCATGAAGTGCACAAATATGGACTTGAGAGATTTATCTTTGATATGCCAGCTTATGATAAAATGAAGCCTGATGATCCTAGTTATATGGTGGACTATGAGTGTTTTTAATTTTCAGTCCAGCTGGGAGATCATTTTACAATGCATGTTGCTGATATAGATGATGATAAGTGTTATATGTTATATGAGAATGCATTGTTTAATGAATATAACATTCACATGTTGCTTGGTGTTCACGGTTGTTTGCATAAGGTTGATAGAGACAAGCTAAATAAGATGGTTGAATATGCAAATGACAAGGGTTGTTTGTGGGTAAATCATGGCAGCATCTTCAGGCTTGACCCAGTGAAATCAGAAGAAAACCAAGTGTTTGATAAAGGAAAATTTTGGTTTTTCCTTTTTGGTGGCCTGGAACCACCAAGTAAATTTTAATTAAATGTGTTTTGTGATGCAGGTTGGTATGTGTTTGACTCTATGCCCAATGGATTAGGGACTGGTTTGCATCCCAAAGATCTATGGTTCTTGCCATGCCTACAAGAGGCATGCGTCCCCAGTCGGAGCCGGTGGTGGTGCTCACCTAGGGTTAGGGTTTTGAGTTTGGTCTGCAAGCTTATATTTGTGTTCTTTCAAACCCTCGATACCTTAGTTTTTATTTTCCCTCGGCCCTCTGCATTGTATGTTCTATTTTGTTGTTGACTTCCTCTAGTGGGTTCCCGGTTGCTTAAGTTCTATTCTCATGCCTTAGCGCTCATCAATTGATCGGCCCCTATGCAATGTTGTGCGCTCTTTCCTATCGCACTCAGGAAAAAATGCTAAGTTTAAAACTATTTTGTGCGGCGGTGAAATTTGTCACATGTTTGTGTTCTTGTATGTACAAGTGTGAATGTACATTGGCAAGTCCCAAAAATGTTTAAATTGGCCTTCAAAAAATGGAAAAAATTAGTTATATGCATTTCGCAATGCATATCGGGCTTAAAAAAGGTGCATATACATTGGGGGAATCTATTGCAGATTTTGAGAATATTCTACAGTTGTATGTTGAATTTGCTTGTATATCAGGTTTGTATGTTTAGACATACAATGGCTACATACAAAGGAAAATATGCATTTCTGGGCGTGCAAGGGAGAATGTATATCACATATTCTGGGAAAGATTCCTTGCTTGCATATAAAAGGGGTTTGTATGTGCGAGATGCAAGTGCAATACCACATACAATAGAAAGATGCATTGGCCGATGCATATACAATGAAAAGATACAAGGGTCGTTGTATCTCCAAAATACAAGTTGCAATGTATATGTGACATACAAGCAATAGGCAAAGGGGAACATACATTCTTAATATGCAAGACCCAGATTTGAAAAGATTTGAACTGCAATTGATAAAGGCTCATGTCCGATGAATGTATGTTTTGGTTTGTATGTTCGCATTGTATATGCGATATACAAGGCGAACATACAATGGAACAATATACAAGACGGACCCGACTTAATAGTCAAATGTGGCACATTCAACGCTGGCGTCCGCGGCTTGCATGTATATTGTGCATTGTATATGCTGATATACAATGGGTCGAGCCCATAGGTATACAAAGGGATGGGATACAAGGCCCGAATTTGAAAGTTGTTCAAATCTGTTTCATAAAATTTGAAATCCGCAGCATGTATATTGCATTGTATGTATGCAATATACAAAATGGAAAGATGCAAAAGGTGATGCAAGCCGAACTTGAATGTGATTACATTTTTGCTCTATAAGTATTTAAGGTCTACACCTTGTATGTATATTGCACTTGTATGTGCATTATACAATGCGATATGCAAAAGCAAAGGAGATATATTGGCATATTGCTGAGACCTTATACATCGGCGGATGCTTCCAGGGTTTCCCCGATGGCCGATGGAGATAAAGTGCATAGCAACTGTAGACAAATCACAAGATGCCATGTGTCTAGATAGTTGCATGTATATGCATTCTGCATATACAAAGATGTAAAAGGCAATTGAGGCAGAAAAGGCAAAATGAAGGTCAGCGATGGAAAAGTCAAAGTTGCAAAAGCACCTGCATGGCTTGCTCTCACTAGTTAATGACTTTCCAAAGCATGATTGTGGCTGCAGATGTTAGTGATAGAAGGATCGGCGGCCACCCTTCAAACTTTCAGGTGCAGGAGGTTTTGTATGTCTGTAGTTGCATTTTGAGTGGGAAGGAGCTTCAGGGGCACGTGAACTAGTGGGCTGCGGGTAGTTGGCATTGATGGCAAATGTGCAGAGGGGTATGGGTCGAGTTGATCAGCCAGCTACCACATTCAAGGATGAAAATCTCCAGATGGCGGCACATTCCCCAATTTTACCTGCTTATTCCTCTCCTTCTCTCAGCCGCATTAAATGATTTGAGCGCCATTTGGTGGTGCGTTGAATTTGGCAGAATTTTTGAAATGCCATGTAATTATTGCTGAGTACACAGTCCTGCTATAAAATGCAAACTGTGTTACTCATTTGTGGTTGTTGAAGACTTGGGCATTTTTGGGGGAAAAATAACAAGAAATAGAGCATTTACTGTTTGTTTTATCTCTATTGGAGTTTATGAGTTGCATCTGAGTGCACCTTGCATATATGTTTAGTTTCCTGTCATTTTATATGAAAAATGCATCCTTGCATGTGTTTATCTATCTGTCTCCATGTGTTGTATGCATTCTCTTCTTTTGAATCTAGTTGCTAAGGGTTTCTCAGATTCTAGGGTATAGATTTCTGTATCACATGCTTAATCTCTAATTTCCATTCAAGGAGTGGATTAAATTGTTTTAGGTTGAGCATGGAAAAGATTGTATGTCAGCTGGGATATATGTAAGTAGAGGTAGTTAAATACTTATCCTTGGGTGGTGTTTGTAAGGCAAATACCAGTCCTAACCCCTTGAAACTTGAATGCCAGTTGCAAGCCACACTCTTGTATACGTCTAGTTGACTCCTTGCCCTGAGATAGGCACCGGTCTGCTTCTGGATTAGTAGTTATGATCCAAAACCCCCTGTCTTGCATCTAAAACATTAATTCAAATCATTCCATTTTTCTAACCTGTTAGTTGTAGGAGTAGGATTAGGAACCCTGCATACTCTTGTTTCCAACCAGTTAAATATGTCCAAGAATGTTGCCAAACTTGTGACCTATCATGAAAATCTTGGTCCAAACATGAAAGTATTTTGCCTATTATTGAAAAGCTAAATTCTTCTATCATTGGGTGAGTCGAAGAAAAACCTTTAGCTATGGGGATACCCCCCTTAGTGTGGCAGAACTAGAAGTGAAGGGGAGGCAACTCACGCAACCTCCCGTATTTGTTGGCCGAATCTACCTGTACATTGGAGCTGGCAAATCCTCTACCGATTCAGGAACTAATAGTAGGTTATAGGTTGTAGAAGCGGAAGAAGTGGAGTTGCCAGGAAGTAGAGTGTTGGAAGTGCAGAGGAAAGAAGAAAAGAAAGACCTAGACTAGGGTACCTGCTCATTAGTCCTCTGGATCCTGAAGAAGTAAAATCTTTGGAACAATAGAAACAAGTTGCAGACATTCTTCAGAGATTCTGACAAAAACTGGTACGTTGGACTTCGGTGCCTGCTCATTAGTCCTCGACTTTTTTGCATCTAAAATCCCAAAATCTGGTATGTATTTTATTGTCATTTGATATCTGTATGTACGAGTATTTGTCAAGATTCATCTGTTTGTTTACGATTTTACAAAATTAGGGTTTTAAGCATAATTGGACTTTAATTGATTAATAAATTATCAAATTCCAAGTTTCCTTTTCATTCTAAAGGATACTAAATCTGTAGCAGAGCCCTCTTGCAAGAGATTGTGGTCTTACTCGGTTTATGTCCTTGAATATTGGAGTGAAAGGAAGATTTACCCTTAAAATTGAAACCCCTCTTTTTCACTACTAAACAACTTTAAACCGTCACAAATGCAATCTCCAAGAGATGCTCAAACAAGCTAAACCCAACCAAATCTCAAATAGCCTAAACATCCAACCTCAACAACTATCTGTGTGTTTGCTTTTATAAAGATAATTAAGCTCATGTAAATACAATATGTGGTATGATAAAACCATCTTCCCCAAAACCATGAGCCTACAAAACCATTGACGCCCACATTTGCTTATTGGTACTAAGTTTTCCCAATAATTAAATAATTACAAATAAATAATTAATTACTCTATGTATGCCAAACACATAAAATAATTAATCCAATGTTACATACAAAAATTACAAGTGGCACGAAATAAATATTTAATGTGGATAAACATATCACCCATGATGCACCACAAATAAATATATATTTTACATAATAAAATAATACCAATGTTATGCAAGGTGTACAACACACCTATTCATACATAGGGTGCTTATGGCATGATGACACTTTATGGCATCTTCTCACCTACAATGGCATGGTTATTAAACACTATTTAATAGGAAAAGAGGGACAACTAGGTTGAATGGCTAAATCCTCCTTTCACTACAAACATTTGAGGACATTTCAACTGAGTTGAATCACAACCTTTGCATGAGGATTCACCTATAGGTTGAGGGTCACTTGGAACAATGTGGAAATTTAGAAATTGTCAATTAATATATTAATTTAATGTTTAAGTATGCCAAAAACCCTAATTATGTAAAACAATAAGTAAATTGATGAAATACAAAAAATGTTCGCAAACTAAGACAATAGATAGAGATTAGTTACTGACCATTTTTTTAAAGTTCATGATTCAAAATAATCAGGGACACTACCCTAGGTGCCCAAGTCTAAGGTACAGTTTTGTTCAGGGAATTTAGGACTCCTTTCGACACTGATAATCACTGTTATGTCTGTTTCTGTCACGAAAGATGTGGAGGACACTGCCCTAGGTGCCCTAGTCCAAGGCAGGCTATTCTTTGAGATGTCAGGGCTTCTTCAGATGTTGATTGTCACTGTCACAAAGATTTTCATGTCTACAACTTCAGAGGACATTGCCCTAGGTGCCCATGTCCCGAAAGTTCACCAAACTTTTCTTTCCGGCAGATCCAGAATCCTTATCTTTTGCAACCTTCCTCTACAACTCCACTTCATGAAATTTGATACCTATTACTTGACAAGGAGTGTGGTTGGGGGTTGTGATGTTTAGGAGATTGCCTCAGTCAAGCCTCGGAAGGACATTTAAGTCTTTTGAACACCATTGTCAGATAAAGAGTGTGTATCCTTGTGGGATAGAGGCTAAAACAAATTGATAAATGATTCAAACACAAATAGATATGGGTAAAAACACAAAGCTGTGTCACACTTTTATAAAGTAAATGACCAACACTGATCCAACTTCTAAACTTGAATCACTAAAAAGTGATATGAATGTTTTGAATTTTGAAATGATGTAAACTAATAAAATATTTATTTTTTAGTATATTTTATATTTGTATTTTTTTGAAAAAATTAAAAAATTATTTGAAAATAGTTTTTAATAAATTGACACTATAATTTAGTTGCTAATAAAATGTTGAAAAATGAAGTTACATGAGACGTCAATCTTTATATAGTATTTTTTTTTAATTCAATTTTTTTGTCTGTATTTATAACTTGAAACTTTAGTGCATGGATATATTTTTTTCCAATTTGGATAAATATATATTTTTAAATAAATATTAAAATGTGCGTGTATTAAAACATAGTTGTTTCCATTCAACGTCAACTTTCATATTAACTATTCATCTAAAATAGAAAGAAAAGTATACCATCTTGATATAGATTCTTTTATCTAGTGCATCATATTTTTTTCAATTTTTTAAAAAAAGTTTTACTATTTTTTCTTAACATGGTAATCGACCTAATATTTTGTGTTGATAACCTACTTTTAGTAAAAATAAAAAGGAAAATATAAATAATAATTAAACTATTAAATTATATATATTTTTGAAAATTAAACTTATAGATCTACAAAAGGGTATTTTTATATTTTTTAAAAATATTTATTTACATGAGTAGAAGTTTTTAAAATATCAAAATTTTCAAATAATTTTATTTTTTTGGTAAATTGGCCTCATTATGGTGCTGCATATGTATTTAGCCAACAATTTTAGTTGGAAAAGTTGTGGACATATCTAACTTAGCTAGAATGAATCTTACAAGATCATATGTTTGACTAAAATTGATTTTTAGTTAGAAATATTTAAATTCACTTGTACTGATAAGTTGGCTGAAATTGTGACACAACTTTGTACTTTTACCCATATCACCTCAGAGGTGTAGCTCTCACATAGATGAAGATTCTTCGACACATGAGAAGATGAAGCTAAATTTGCAATCACAAAGACAATAACAATGCTCTGCTCTGCAACAATGAATATCTTGAATGCTCTAAAATCATAAGTGTGCCAAAAGTTCATAATCATCTTCTAGTTTTCAAATGAATCCCTAAACATCCTTATATATGCAACAACACACATTCCCACTACAAATTTCGTAATTCAAACTTAAGATGTTGGCATGAGACCTATCTAACGGTCACATAACCGACATTCAAATTTGGGACTTGCCTAAAATAAGGCAAGACAAGGGCATGAGTGCCCATGTCCCAGGTCCCCTTTTTAGGTCAAGAATAAAGAACACAATGTCCCTTAAGTCCCATGTGACATGGGTTTCAGGCCATTTTCTTTTGGGAGTAAAAATGAACATACAAGATGCAAAACAAGGGACACAGGAGCTAAACTTAGGAGTAAAACTCCTAGGGGGACATTTTACAACATAACATTTAGCCCCCACTTTAATGTATGCATGAACACAAGACCCATACATGAATTAAAGTATGGTCAAAAAACAACAAACATGTCAGGAACATGAAGCTAATGTATACACAAAGATTGAAGAACTATTTCTAGCCCCCAGTCTTAGGTAGTCATTAGAGAAAACATGCTGCAGACATGCCAAACATATTGAAGACAATAACATACATGCAAAATAGGGAGAAGATAGTAATAGTCACGCAAGACATGAAGAAGACAACATTGAAGACACACAAAACACAATGAATACAATGAATGTAGTGATTTTTTTTACATGAATGCAAATGCAAGTACATGGAAAGTAAATACACAACCCAAAATGTAGGAGGGGCATTTCGCTACATGTCTTGAAACTACATATGGGGTAATAGACTCATAATACAAATCTCAGAGTATAGGAGGGACTCATTGCCACATGTCTTTAGACTACACTTGAGAACAAACATGCCATACAAATCCCAAAGCATAGGAGGGACTCATCACCACACGTCTTGAAACTATGCCTGGGAACAAACACGCCATACAAAACCTAAGTGTAGGAGGGACTCATCACCACACATCTTTAGACTACACAAGGAGGAAAACACATGGAAGACACATGGAAGACATGAGTGTCGTATAGTATGCCGAAGACATACTATACGTCTAAAACATGACAAACAAATGATGGAAGGAGCCTATTGCTAGGTTCACCACCATCTCAAGCACATTACATGCACACCTGATGGTTGGGATTATGCCACAACAACCACTAAAGACACACTTAAGGGAGGATACACCAACACCACCTACTCAAAGGACTTTTAGAATAAAAAGGATGTGCCCTAGCTTAAGAGATATACCATCCCCACCTCCGCAAAGGGCTTAAAATAAAAGGATATGCTCGATATCCTGCCTTTGTAGAGGGCTTAAAATAAAAGGATATGCATGATATCTCACCTCCATAGAGGGCTTTCTCATTGCAATATAAAATAAATATGTGCACTCACATGGAGATACAACATCCTGCCTCCGCAGAGGGCTTACAAACACGCTTTGTTAGTACCAAAATCATCATACAACTTACCTTATATGCCCCCACCTTAAGGTGGTTGATATCGTGTACCAATATGAAGCATCTTAAGGTAGGAATAAAAACACACAAGGGAACAAGAGATTTCGCAAAGCCCATGCCCCTAAAGGTGACATGTACTTTACAATCACCGAATGTTCCCACAAACACACAATTTCCTACAAGAAGAGAGGTTAGAAATCTTTCTCTAAGATAATATCCACATCACATGATCAAAAGAAATGCATAAACATAATCACATCAAGGGCTGAGGTTATACTATGGATTCAAAAACCACGTATAACCGTGGGGCTATACTACAGAGATCTCAGAACCGAGTGTAACCAAGGTGAGACCCAAGATAAACAAAGTGCACAGAGCAACAATATTGTTATGGTTTGTTAGCAAATATTAGGCATCATCAAAATATCACATGGAGTGACTCTACTAGCTAAGCATCAGATAATATATATATCAACCCCATCGTCATGTATGGACTAGGTCAATTTTTTCTTACTCGCTAAAGGGACACGTGGTTCATATTAGTATTATTTGTTTTTCATCATCCTCCAGCTAGATAGAACCACAAGAAGAATGTAAATAATAAATCAAGAGAGGAGAACAAGTGCCTTAGGGTTGTCACATAGGAAGGTGCCCCTAGGTCACCAACCGCAATGCTATGCCCCTAAGACACAACACACAACGATGAGTATAGAGGAGAAGCAAGATAGAAGAATGATGATACAAATAGAAGAATGGTCACAAGAGAGGGAGTCTCCCAGTATCCTTGACCTTACAAGAGTATCAAGGGTCATCCGAGGAGGCCTAACAACACATAGCACATCATAGGGGGAACATAACACAGAGGTAAAGGGCTAGAAAATACTTACCTGTGGAGACAACTGAACTAGCAGTTGTCCTGGATCTTGATCTTTGCTTTGATGGTTAAAGTTTTATCTCTTCTTCTTTCTTCCACATTTTCATGAGTTTGTGAGGGGATGATTGTAGGAGTTTTCAATTGAAAGGTATCTATTAAGGATGGTGTAGAAGGAATGTCACAATTTTCTATGTCAATCAAATGAGTTGATGTAGGAGTTTGAAAGATACCCATTTCAATCGAGTGAGGTTTTGAAGGAACCCAAAAAATGCCCATTTCAGTCCATATGTGTTTGTTGATGTTTTCCAAATTTTGAGTGTTGTCCAATTTATGTGAATGTTCAGGTAAGGGTATGTGATCTATTTCTTTGTTTAAGATGTAGTTGAGAAGTGTTTGGGTATTAGCTAGTAAATTCTCATTGTTGACAGGTTCAAGTAAGTGTTCACAAAGGGAATCTACATCATCCAATGCTTCATCCTAACCAAGGAGAATAGGAAGGGATGGTAGAGTATTGTTAAGGAACGTGTCAATGATGTCTTCTTCTTGTGCCAAAATATCCTCACTAAGTGGGGTTATGTTGGCACAAGTCTTTTTATTAGATGAATCACCCAAGGCTATATCAGTCTCATAGGTCTCAGAAAGAATGTTCATTATGCCATTGTGAATTGTAGGAAGGGAAAGAAGGGAATTTTTACCACTACTTTCCTCTTTATTATTTGTTGAAATGAAAGTATTAAGGTATTCCAAGATTGAAGGGAAAATACCCACAATAGTGACAAAGCATTCAAAATATTTTATGGAATGGAGCACATCACAAGTAGAGCTAGTGGACAAGTCAATATTATAGATGTATGTTATTTGATGTAAGACTTGAGGTTACGTATCAATGAATTTGAAAAAATTATCAACCTTTACAATGTACTCAAATAAATCTTCTAAAGATGAATGACGAGGAGAATCCATGAGATATGCGAAACTATATATGTTTATGACCTAAAATGCTTGATTTTTCACTTTTTTCAATGCAAATCACTAAAAAAAAGAGGTGTTGTGAATAAATTTAAGAGGGGCAACGAATAAGAAGCTCAATATCAATCTAATAATGCAGCAATATCCTTCACAACACACTTATGATGAAAATCTAGAGAGATGACAAGGCTAAATCTAGTGAAAATGCAAGGTTTTCAAACCCTAGACTTGAATTATTTTTTGCGAAAAAAAAAAGACACTATGATGAGACACTACAATTAGAAATCAGTTCTAAATGAGTATTTAAAAGGGTGGTAAAATCTGAAACAAGATTTTAACTACAAACCCTAGCTAATGCAAAAACTAGGTTATATGAAAAATGCACAATTTCAAGCAATTTTTAACAATTTAAGCATGAAAATGCAATGCAAATGATTAACATAAGATGAATTTCTCCAATTTATATTAGATATAATGAAAATATCATAAATGAAATGAAATTAATGCAAATTATGCCAAATGCAAGCCTAAGATGCCAATTTTTTTTTTTTTTTTAAATTTTTAAATGCAATAAGATGAAAATTAAATGAATGAATGCAAATCTAGAGTACAATACTCAACAAGGTGCAAAATTCAAATAAACATGGGTTCACCAAAATGTTTAGTAGAAAAAGAGGGACAACGGGGTTGAATGGCTAGATCCTCCTTTCACTACAAACATTCAAGGACATTTCAACCGAGTTGAATCACAACCTTTGCAAGAGGATTCACCTACAAGTTGAGGGTCACTTAGAATGATGTGGAGATTCAAAAATTGTCAATTAATGTATTAATTTAATGTTCCAGTATGCCAAAAACTCTAATTATGTAAGACAGTAAGTAAATTGATGAATTACGACAAATGCTCGCAGACTAAGACAGTAGATAGAGATTAGTTACTGACCATTTTTCAAAGTTCATGATTTAGAATAATCAGGGACACTACCCTAGGCACCCAAGTCCAAGGTACAATTTTGTTCAGGGAATTCAGGACTCCTTCCAACATTGATAATCACTATTCTATCTATTTCCATCATGGAAGATGTGGAGGACACTGCCCTAGGAACCCTAGTCCAAGGTAGGATATTCTTTAGGATGTTAGGGATTCTTCAGATGTTGATTGTCACTATCACAAAAATTTCCATGTCTACAACTTCAGAGGACATTGCCCTAGGTGCCCATGTCCTGAAAGTCCTCCAAACTGCTTCTTTCCGCCAGATCTAGAATCCTTATCTTCTGCAACCATCCTCTACAACTCCACTTTGTAAAATCTGATACATGTAACCTACAATCACAAGGAGTGTGGTTGGGGGTTGTGGTGTTTAAGAGCTTGCCTCAGTCAAGCCTCAGAAGGACATTCAGGTCTTCTAAACACTGTTGTTAGATAAAGAGTGTGTATCCCTGTGGGATAGAGGCAAAAACAAATTGTTAAATGACTCAAACACAAATAAATATCATCTCAGAGGTGTAGCTCTCACATAGATGAAGATTCTTCAACACATGAGAAGATGAAGCTAAATCTACAATCACAAACATAATAACAATGCTCTACTATGTAACAATGAATATCTTGAATGCTCTAAAATCATAAGTGAACAAAAAGTTCATAATCATTTTCTAGTTTTCAAATGAATCCCTAAACATGCTTATATATGCAACAACGCACATTCTTGCTACAAATTTCATAATTCAAACTTAAGATGTTGGCATGGGACCTAACTAACGATCACATAACTAACATTCAAATTTGGGACTTGCCTAAAATAAGGTAGGAGCCCATGTCGTAAGTCCGCTTTTTAGGTCAGGACTAAAGAACACAATGTCCCTTAAGTGCTATGTGACATGGGTCTCAGGCCATTTTCTTCCGGGAGTAAAAATGAGCATGCAAGATACAAAACAAGGAACCCAGGAGCTAAACTTAGGAGGTAAAAGTCCTAGTGCGACATTTTACGACATAACAAACATATCAAGTGATACATTAAAATCTGAAGCCTAGAGGAGGATTTGCATTAGCAAGAATTGGATTGTGTGCATGTAGAATAGTGCTAAATCAAATTTTTCTAGATTTAGCAAGAATACCATTTCAAAGCATAGTTGATAATGGTTTGATAACAGGAATAACAACTCTAATTTCTGCTATGTATTGATTGAACTATATTGAATGGATGAGAATAAATATTTTTGTATAGGAGCTTATGTTAGACCTAAGATTTAATTAAATCTTTCTTACAATGTACCTTTTATCCAGAGATAGCCAATCAAGTCCATACAATTATTGTATGAACCATAATTTTGAAGCACTAGCACATTCGAATTGAGCGTTACGCTTGCATCTAGATCAAACATAAAAAAATTGAATCAGACCTGAGTTAACAAATAGAATTCTTTCTTCCATCTGATTTGAGGTCTGCAACTTAAAGTTATATTTAGCCCACACCCAATTTAAATAGGTTATGTGGAATATACAGAAATCTTATGTCTAATTACAATTCACACTCATACCTGCTCACATATTGATGCTTTTTCTTACTTGGGTTGCACCATATTAGTAACTTAGCCTAATATAGTACACTAATTAGATTAAACTGTAGAATTTTGAGTTGTTGAGCCTCTTGATTAGATCAAGGGACACTGATCTTGAATTGCATCCTTAGAGTATCTTAAAATGACAAGTTTATGGTATTAGAACTTGCTTGCAATGAAAGGAAATATTGATTAGTGTAACTTAAGTATAAAATGATTCTACCACAACATATAATAAGATATGCCTTGAAAGCTCATAATAAAATTTTGAATTGATCAATTGAAAAAATTAATATTCATGTTTCTTTGTGCTATTGATACTCTCCCTTTTACCATTTCTTGAGGGAAAACTAGTAGTTAAGTTGGGAGCTTGTTGGATCTAGGGCATACAACTGAGAGGGGGGGGGTGAATCAGTTGTATAAAACTTCTTGTCATTCAAACACTTAACTCACTGTTGTTAGCTAGCAGCACATCAAATAATCATCCATGGAAGCATAATACATAAACACAAGAGCAGATAAGCATCAACACATTGAACACCAAGATTTTGACATGGAAAACCCGGTTAAGGGAAAAACCACGGGGTGATTAACCCAAGAATTATTCTCTGTTAGAAGAATAAAGAAAAATGAATGGCACATGCCAATAAGGGCTCACTTCCCGAGCACACTGCTCACAAAGAGGCCCACTGCCTACAAGGAGACACACTGTCTACAAAGTGATAAAAATCACAGTCTTGAACTGGAGAATGACATCTCTACCATGTCCGGATCAGTTCCAATTAAGCCCAACAATCTCTGCTCTGCCTTTCGCACTTTTCTTCACTATATCATACTCATCCTCACACCACACACTGAAATGAACTCACAAATCATTATTTATACAAGACATCGACTTAGGAACAAGCATCTAAGTCGGCAAACAACCATAGGAGTATCCGCAAGATGAATAACACATCCGGTCGGCCATCACAAGAACATTCGCAGGATGAACAACTCATCCGGTCGGCTACACAGAGCAAGAACTTCATCCGGAAGAATAACTTCAATTCTGGGCTCTACCATCAATGCGGACCAACAACACAACCTAAACATGATCCAAGAACCTTCACAAGCCTGTCTGAATGTCCGGATACATCCGCACTTCCTCTGCTTACTGGGATCTCTTGTCTTCCTCATCCGGAACTTTAAGAACACAGTCTGTCGCCACTGTCATAATGCAAGAGGTACTTCCGGACCTCCAAATCATACACAAATCAGGATGATACATCACAAGGACATCCCAAACACTCCTTCCAATCCGCAGATTAGGATAATACAGTTCCGGACCTCACCGGACCTTTTTGTGATCCTCTGTCACCTCCGGATACTTGCCGGACCCGGTTCTATACCGGTAGCCACAACTCCTTCAGATCTTCATGCGGACCTCTGAAATCTTAACTGTAGCATCTCAAGACTCATATCTACTAACCCTTTAATCCACATTCTCTGGTTCTCATCCTATACAGTACATTCACCTTCTTCTCATCACTGTTCTTCACTGTTCCTGACTGAGACTAATTTTCTCAATGTCCTCAGCACACGGCTCATCAAATCCTTCTTGTCAATGCAATATGAGTATGTTGACATCAATGACAACACTGGATAACCTCATACTTGCAACAATCTCCCCCTTTGTCATTGATGGCAACATATGATGTGAAAAACCATTAAGACAAGAACTTCAACTTTTCATATGTCTTCTCTTCCTTTGTTGCTCCCCCTTTGATCATCAACCACTTGTTTTTCACATGTTTTCTCTCCCCCTTTGACATCAATGGCAAAGGGCTCATACTTGCAATTCTCATACATTAGAATCATACCAGCTGCTCCCCCTTAGTTGCAGCTCCCCATTCGTCCGGATCACAAGATATGACTGTGATAGCCACCGGACTGATGCACAACAGTGCATCTTAGTTCATTGCCGGAGGGGCCATGACCCCTAACTTCTCCCGGAGATATTCAAAAGAGTCCTTGGGAAGAGGTTTTGTAAAGATATCTGCAATCTGATCCTTGGAGGGAACATACTCCAATCTGACTTCTTCCTTGTTTACTTGTTCTCTCAAGAAGTGAAATTTGATAGATATGTGCTTAGTCTTAGAATGCAATACCGGATTCTTGGAAATATTAATTGCACTTGAATTATCACAGAAAATTGTGATAGGCTCCTCATATTCAACTTTGATGTCTCTTAGCATCTGCTTCATCCATAGGATTTGAGTACAACTACCTGCTGCTGCAATGTATTCTGCTTCAGTTGTAGACAGAGATATTGCATCTTGTTTCTTGCTTAGCCAAGAAACCAATCTCTTTCCCAAAAAGAATGCTCCACCACTAGTGCTCTTCCGGTCATCCACATCTCCTGCCCAATCTGCATCTGTGTAAGCATGAAGAGAGAAATCCGGATCTCTAGGATACCAAAGACCATACTCAACTGTTCCTTTCAAGTATCTAAAAATTCTTTTGATTGCCATAACATGAGATTCTCTAGGATCAGCCTGGAATCTTGCCACAAGACCAACAGCCTGCATTATATCAGGTCTAGTTTGAGTGAGATACAACAATCCACCAATCATTGATCTATACTTTGTCTGATCTGCCTTTGGAGAATCATCATCTTTGCTTAACTTACATCCGGTTGCCATAGGAGTGTTCATAGGCTTTGAGTCTTCCATACCAAATTTCTTTAACAATTCTTTCACATATTTGGTCTGAGAAATGAAGATCCCTTCTTTTGTTTGAGTAATTTGCAGACCCAAGAAGAAATTCATTTCACCAAGCATAGACATTTCAAACTCACTTTTCATCTGATTTGCAAAAGTTTTGCACATACTATCTCTTCCTCCAAAAATGATATCATCCACAAATACTTCAACAATCAGAATGTTTTCATGATCAATTTTGAAATATAAGTTACTGTCAGCAGTACCTTTGTTGAATCCAATCTGCACAAGATGCTTATCCAACCTTTCATACCATGCTCTTGGGGCTTGCTTCAATCCATACAAAGCTTTCTTCAACTTGCAGACCATATCATTATTATCAGACAATTGAAATCCATCCGGTTGTTCAATGTAGACTTCTTCTTCCAGATCACCATTTAGGAAGGCAGACTTGACATCCATCTAATATACCTTGAAGTCTTTGAAGGCAGCAAATGCAAGAAGTAATCTGACTGCTTCAATTCTTGCTACCGGAGCAAAAGTCTCTTCAAAGTCAATTCCTTCTATTTGAGAGTAGCCTTTGCAGACCAATCTAGCTTTGTTTCTGATTACTTCACCAGCTTCATTTAGTTTGTTCCGGAAGACCCACTTGGTTCCAATTACATTCCTGTCTCTAGGTCTGGGAACAAGATCCCAAGTATGATTTTTCTCAATTTGCATCAGTTCATCTTCCATTGCTTTGGTCCAGTTTTCATCATTGCAGGCTTCATTTATTGTTTTGGGTTCAATCTTTGAAATCAGACAACATTCATTCTGATCTTGAGCAATATTCCTTCTAGTTTGTACACCTTTGCTTCTGTCACCTATGATCTGATCTTCAGAGTGATTCAGTCTTACATACCTTGGAATTTTGGGAGTATCCAGCACTGTTGTTTCTTGATCAGCCTCATTCAAATCTAACTCTTCTTCCTGATTTACCGGATTAGGCTGACTCTGTCTCACCGGAGAGGATTGAGGTCCTTGAACACTGTCTTGGTCATCTTCATCAAACTCATAAAATCTTGAGGGCTTCTCAATTCCTTCATCAACCTTCACATTGGTGCTTTCTATCATCTTCCTCAATCTCTTATTGTAACATCGGTATGCTTTGCTTTGAGTGGAGTAGCCCAAGAAAATTCCTTCATCACTTCTAGCATCAAACTTTCCTAGATCTTCATCTCTTTTAATATAACAATTGCTACCAAATACTCTGAAATATTTCACAGTAGGAGTGATGCCAAACCAGAGTTCATAGGGGGTCTTACCGGTGTTGTTTCTGATTTGAACTCGATTGAGAGTGTAGACTGCAGTGCTGATAGCTTCTTTCCAAAACATTTGAGGAACATTTGCTTCCAACATCATTGTCCTAGCAGCTTCCTGGATGGTCCGGTTCTTTCTCTCAACTACTCCATTCTGCTGTGGAGTCTTAGGAGCAGACAACTGTCTCCTTATACCCTGTTTCTCACAAAAGTCAATGAATTCACCAGATGTAAATTCACCACCTCTATCAGACCTTAGACACTTTAATTTCAATCCAGTTTGATTCTCCACCATAGCTTTGAAGATTTTGAACTTCTCAAAAGCTTCTGATTTTTCTTTTAGAAAGGTGACCCACATCATCCGGGAATGATCATCAATTAATAACATGAAATATCTATCACCTTGCAGACTCTTGATTCTTGTCGGACCACATAGATCAGTATGTACTAATTCCAATAATCCGGTAGAAGACTGATCTTTGCTTTTAAAAGAGACTCTGCTTTGTTTGCCTAACTGACATTCTTTACACACACTATTTGTAGGTTTTATCAATTTTGGAAGATCTCTCACAGCCTGAGTATTGCTTATTTTGATAATGTTATCAAAATTTACATGACACATTCTTCTATGCCATAACCAACTCTGATCAATTTGAACAAACAAACAACTTTTATTTGAACCAACCAGATGAAAGATGTTACCTCTTGTCTGAGTACCGGATGCAATTTCAGTTCCGGAGCTTGTAAAGATTCTGCATTTTCCATTCTTGAACCGGAGATCATAGCCTTTGTCCACTAACTGACCAACACTGAGAAGATTGTGCTTCAATCCTTCAACATACAGTACATTTCCTGTTTTGCTCTTACCATCAAAGGAAATAGTTCCCCTACCTCTGATTCTGCCAGCAGAATTGTCACCAAACTTTACCATTCCTCCTTCATATCTTTCCAAGTCTAAGAACTTATTCTTGTCACCAGTCATATGGTGAGAACATCCACTGTCAATAACCCAGTCATCCTTTTCTTCTACTTGAGCAGCCAAGGCTTTTTCAACAACTTTGTGATTGACAGATTCAGAGAGCAAGGGATCTTCTTCCTTGATGGCTATAAACACCCACTCATTTCTGGATTTGCTTCCTGGTTCTGATTCATCATCTGTTACTCCTTCATTGTCATCTTCTTCATGAACATAATAGCAATTCTTTTGAAACCTTTGTCTGTGAGTATTAGATCTTGCAGATCTCTCCGGACATCTTGAGGCAAAATGACCAATCTTATTGCAGTTGAAACACTTAAAGGGTAGTTTTCCTTCATACTTACCGGATCCTCTTGGCAGTCTCTTTGCAATGAGGGCTTCAAGTTGAGCTGTTTCTGCTTCTTCTTCTTCCATGTCTCTTCTTGCTTGATCATACCATGACATTTTCTTTGATGAGTTTTCACCCGGATCAAATCTCTGTTTGCCTTTTACATAGGCACTGGCTTTGAAAGCAAATTCAGTCTTGGGAGGATCATCTCCAAACTCGGTCATTTCAAATACAGCTAGTTTGCCAGCCAGTTGTTCTCTTGTGACAGTTGTGTGGGCTCTGAATTCATCAATGGCAGCAACTTTGATTTTGTAGGCAGCAGGAAGGGATCTTAGGATTTTGCAGACAATCTCATTTTCATTTAAAGTTCCACCAGCATTTCTGATTCCACATACCAGCTCATTTACTCTTGGCATAAAGGTAGTGATGTTTTCATCATCTCTCATTTTCAATCTTTCAAATTTCCCTTTCAGACTTTGCAACCTTGCACTTTTGACAAACTCATCTCCTTCATACAAAAGTTCCAGTTTAGTTAGGATCTCATATGCAGTGGGTAGGTCAATGACATTCGAGAGATCTGAGTCGTTCAATGCGCTTAGAAGAGCTTCCTTGGTCCGCAGATTGTTTTCAGCTTCTGTGATTTCATTCAGAGTTGTCGGACCACCTTGTGGTGGTACATATGGTTTTGAAATCATACCCAGGTATGCTTTTCCCATGCATTCCAAGTGACACTTCATGCGACCTTTCCAGAGAGTGAAGTTGGTTCCATCGAACTTCAGACTATCCTTCTTGTATGACAACATCCTGGATCTCCTCAAGCGGTTAAGCTCTTGTCAGAGGAACCTTGCTCTGATACCAATTGTTGGATCTAGGGCATACAACTGAGAGGGGGGGGTGAATCAGTTGTATAAAACTTCTTGTCATTCAAACACTTAACTCACTGTTGTTAGCTAGCAGCACATCAAATAATCATCCATGGAAGCATAATACATAAACACAAGAGCAGATAAGCATCAACACATTGAACACCAAGATTTTGACGTGGAAAACCCGGTTAAGGGAAAAACCACGGGGTGATTAACCCAAGAATTATTCTCTGTTAGAAGAATAAAGAAAAATGAATGGCACATGCCAATAAGGGCTCACTGCCCGAGCGCACTGCTCACAAAGAGGCCCACTGCCTACAAGGAGACACACTGTCTACAAAGTGATAAAAATCACAGTCTTGAACTGGAGAATGACATCTCTACCATGTCCGGATCAGTTCCAATTAAGCCCAACAATCTCTGCTCTGCCTTTCGCACCTTTCTTCACTATATCATACTCATCCTCACACCACACACTGAAATGAACTCACAAATCATTATTTATACAAGACATCGACTTAGGAACAAGCATCTAAGTCGGCAAACAACCATAGGAGTATCCGCAAGATGAATAACACATCCGGTCGGCCATCACAAGAACATTCGCAGGATGAACAACTCATCCGGTCGGCTACACAGAGCAAGAACTTCATCCGGAAGAATAACTTCAATTCCGGGCTCTACCATCAATGTGGACCAACAACACAACCTAAACATGATCCAAGAACCTTCACAAGCCTGTCTGAATGTCCGGATACATCCGCACTTCCTCTGCTTACTGGGATCTCTTGTCTTCCTCATCCGGAACTTTAAGAACACAGTCTGTCGCCACTGTCATAATGCAAGAGGTACTTCCGGACCTCCAAATCATACACAAATCAGGATGATACATCACAAGGACATCCCAAACACTCCTTCCAATCCGCAGATTAGGATAATACAGTTCCAGACCTCACCGGACCTTTTTGTGATCCTCTGTCACCTCCGGATACTTGCCGGACCCGGTTCTATACCGGTAGCCACAACTCCTTCAGATCTTCATGCGGACCTCTGAAATCTTAACTGTAGCATCTCAAGACTCATATCTACTAACCCTTTAATCCGCATTCTCCGGTTCTCATCCTATACAGTACATTCACCTTCTTCTCATCACTGTTCTTCACTGTTCCTGACTGAGACTAATTTTCTCAATGTCCTCAGCACACGGCTCATCAAATCCTTCTTGTCAATGCAATATGAGTATGTTGACATCAATGACAACACTGGATAACCTCATACTTGCAACAGAGCTAGCATTAGACGCTATACAATAGAGCCAACAAGAAGTGCTATGAATTTTAGATCAAGTTGGCTATAGTTTGTTTAACCTGGTAGTCCTTATGTTGGCCAATCAATCGATGATTGAAAGCAATGATGTTTAACAACCACACTGTTAGATTCCCAAAATCATCTGCAGGAAAACTTCTACAAGAGAGAGTTGCAAGAAAATATTGCAAAAGCCAAATGCATGAATTAGTGCTTCACATTCCCATTGCATTATTCAAAAATAAATACAAAGGATATACACAACCACCATCCAAGAATAGACAAAGTGGGGAAAGAAAGCATGTGACACATGTCACAATGCTCTCAAGAGAAAAGAAATCCTATGACACATGTCATAAGGCTCAATATAGAAAAAGAATCTCCCTAATTAACTTATGTAAAAGTGAAAATATGATTTTTCACCAACACACACTTCCAAGTTGCATAGGATAAAATGGCCCCTGGTGATTGATTTGTAACATTTAACATGTTTTGGATTCTATCTAGCTGGTCTTCATTTGTTAGGGTAGAAATATAATATCATATTATACAAATTAACACCTCAAATTATGTTATGAAATCCTTCTAGATGTAATAATACACATCAAAATCCTTTATAAATCCTATCAATACTAGTTAATTTGGTACGGACTTAAATTGTAACGCAACCCTTGTTTGAGTTTTAGATGCTTTAGATTAATTTTTATTGTAATTATTCTTGTTCGTTAAACACAATTATAAGTGTAAATCTATCTTCATGATAGAACCATCTTTGTGGCATTGTTCTTATTTAATTTTTTTCTCCTAGTTCTTTGAGCTAACCATTTCAAATAAATTGATTGTTACTTGCCAATTTATAGACCATGTTGACAAGAAATCATAGACCAGAGATTTGTGTTGTTTCTATGTTGATGTTGTGGTTTACACTAGTGTTATTGATTAAGGAGAGTCAAAACAAGTATGGTGGATTATAGAATAATGTGGTGGATTACAAAATAATTCAAAGTAAAATAAACATACACTTATACACTATTCAAATATATAATCTCCATATACTTCTCATATATTTATTATATAATGTATTATATTGTCATACATCATTTATCTATACTTCAGTACATGCTTTTCTTCTCATACACTTCTCTCTCTTACTCTCATTTGATTCCCATATATCTATTGCAGTTCTCTTGTTTGTATCTCACTTCTCCATATATATCTCATATATCTTCGTCTTACTCATTAGTGTCCTTATGTTCTTATCTTTTTCTTTTCTCTTCCTTTATAGCCTCTTAATGCCATTTCATTATGTCTTTTCCTTATATCCTTTCATAAATAGTTTAATTATCCTCTTCCCATGATTTTTTTTTTCCTTTATGATATTTATCTTTATTATATCTTATTTAGGCATGTTAAGGTGTGTTTAAGGTTATTTAAAGGCTATATGACTCATACATGGGTCTAGAAATGATCCAAATGGAATGTGTGGAGGTTGTGTGGTGCTACACAACCTCCTGCATATCTCTATTCAATGTTTAATGCTCATAGGCAATATCGCAAGGATTGTAGTGTAGTGTGTGGTATTACACAACTTTCTTGTATGTCTCTATAGGATGTGGAAGTCTTCTTGCATGGTACCAAAGACCCTTTTTTATATAATATAATATCATATGAGGTAGTATGATGTAATGTATAGTACTACTAGTATCTACCAACATCCTTCATATGCCTAAACCATTTTCTCATCCTCGAGATGACCTTGTAAAATTCCTTGCCATCAACTCCATTTTGATTTTTGTTGGTGTATCCCCCTTCTTGACATGCAAATCTCAATTCCTAGGGCATTCATCTTCTTTTTCTACTTAAAAACAACCCATCTTTAGTATCACACCTTTCTTATCCATTATCTCTACCATTTTCCATATGCCTTGTGCCTTCTGTGATAGGTTTCCTACATTTGTCGTACTCTTTTTTAATCTTTGTACTATCACAATCATCTTTGTGGTATCTTTTTTTAAATTTTATATATAATATAATATTATATAATATATAATAATTATAATTATAATATATAATAATTATAATTATAATATATAATAATTAAAATTATATATTATATTATATTATATAATAATTATAATTATATTATATATTATATTTAGGATTAGAGTTAGGGGTTAAAATTATAGTTAGGGTTAGTGTTTAGGTTAAAATTAGGGTTATAGTTACTATTAGAAATAGGGTTAGGGTTAGGGTTAGGATTAGGGTTATATTTAGAATAAGGGTACCTATTTTAAGGTTAGATTAGAATTAGGGTTAGATTTAGAATTAGGGTACCTATTTTTAAGGAATATTTTAATCTGAATGTTGAACCCTAACACTAATTCTAACAATAACCCTAACTCTAATACTAACCCTAACCCTAACCCTAATTATAACCCTAACCTTAATCCTTACCCTTATTATAACCCTAAACATAGGTCTAATTATAACCCTAAGCCTGATCCTAATTGAAACCCTAACTGTAACCTTAATAATAAACTTAACCCTAATTGTAACCCTAATCCTAACTTTGATTCTAACATTAACCATAATTATAGTTGTAACCCTAATTATAACCCTAACCCCAATCCTAATTATAATCCTAACCATAACCCTAATCTTAATTTTAACCCTAATCCTAACCCTAACCCTAACCCTTATTTTAACCCTAAACATAGCTCTAATTTTATCCCTAACCTTAACCCTAACTCTAGTAGTAAGCCTGACTATAATTTAAAGCCTAACCCTAACCTTCATACTACTCTTAACCCTAGTTGAACTCTAAACCTAACTCTAATTTAAACCCATCCTAATTGTAACTCTAATTCTTACCCTAATTCTAATAGTAACCCACCTTAAATCTAACCCTAATTCTAATAGGAACCCTAATCCTAAGTCTAACCCTAACCCTAACCCTAATTCTAAGCATAACCCTGATTGTACCCTAACTATAACCCTAACTTTGAATCTAACCATAACCCTAACTCTAACCCTTAACTTAGTCCTAATTCTAACTATGATTTTAACCCTAATCGTAAGCCAAAATCTAACCTTAACTCTAGCCCTAGCCCTAGCCCTAACCCTAACTATAACTGTAATTACAATTCTAACCCCAATTGTAACCCTAACCTAATCCTTATTCTAATCCTAACCCTAAGTAAAATTCTAACCCTTACCCTAATTATATTTTTAAAACTAATTTTAATCTTGATCATATTTGTTGTAACTCTAACCCTACTCGTAATTAAAACCCAAATTGCAATTATAACCCTAACCCAAACCTTATTCTTGACAATAATGCTAACCTTAACTCTAATTGTAACCCTAACCATAATTCTAACCTAAAGGATAACCCTAATTCTATCTATAACCCTAATTCTAACCCTAACCCTAATTCTACCCTAGATTTGATTAACCCAACATTAACCCTAACCATAATGGTTAACCCAATACTAACCCTAATTATAACCTAAACCCTAAACCTAACCCTAAATCTAAGACTAATTTTAACTATAACCTTGAACCTGATTATAATCATAATTTAACCCTAATCCTAAATCCAATTATGTGTTGTGCAATTAATGTAAATAAATTTTAGAATTTTAGAATTAAGAGTTATTTTATATTACTTTTTAATAAAATAGTTTAGTGAAGCATAATTTAATGTTTTATTATTAATAATACAAATAGGATTAGCAAAAGAAAGGACCATCAGTATATTCACCTTTACAAATAGGATTACAAATATATAAGATACATGACTCTTCTTTTCAATTGTGTAATACAGCTGATAGAATTTTAAAAAAGTGTATTCTATACTCTACTTTGTTATAATGTTCTGCTCTCAACAAATCAATATGTAAGTCTCTCAAACCAAAAGTAGATCAAACTCATATAACCATCCCAAAAATAGCAATAAGCCCAAATCCACTAACCACCTCCATTAAACACAATGATCTCATAAAAACTCAAGATCAAACATAAGGAGATCACTAATCATATCCATGCATCTACTCCTCAAACAAGTCCTTAGAACCATAATCCATAGCTCAAGGCTCAAGCATGAGAAGATAAGATACAAAGAAAAGAATGCATTTTATAATCGGGTGGGCATACCTATAAAATCATTCACCGTTGAGTGGACCAAGGGTGGGGATGAGATTGCTCCTCCAAGATGCACCAAGCCTCAAAGATTCTCTCTCCAAGAATAATCTCCTCAAAAGGTCCATGTTGAACTCATGTCCAACCAAGGTGTAGGCTCCTCGGTCTTGCTGCGAAAATCCTCATCAAAGAGTAACCATCTCAACACATGTATCTAATCTCAAGAGAACTCAAGCCTCACCTATGTCTACAAGTATCCATGAGCACCTCCATGATCAATCCATGCTAAACTCCAAATACAAAACTACACCGTCACGAAGCTCCCAAGCACATGACTAATGTACTCAATACCAAGAGAACCCAAAAGATCATAGTCAAAGCTCCCACTACAGGTATGCATAATTAAGGAATGTATCATGACATCATGATCTAATCATCTCCTTAAAGGAAGACCACATGCACTAATGCATACATCCTATCTCAAGAGAACTTGTATCATGCCAATACTCAAAACATAGTACCAATAATTAAAAGTGGGGGTTAATGGTTTTGTAGACTCATGGTTTTGGGGAAGATGGTTTTACCATACCACATGTATTTTTGTGAGCTTATCTTTATAAAAGAAAACACACGAGTAGTTGCAGAGGTTGGATGTTTAGCTTGTTGGCTTGTTGGTTGGGTTTAGCTTGATTGAGCATCTCTTGAAGGTTGCACTTGTGAGGGTTTGAAGCATGGCATTTGATGTGTGGTTACATGCTTGTTCACATGGAGTGTAGGTAGAGAGATTGATGCTTCAGGGTATTCATTAGGTATTGTAGTCTTTATTACTGAATAATACATGAGAGATGGATGCTTTTGGAGGTTGGGTTTCTCCCTCAATGAGGGTTTTCGCAGGGTATATATTGTGTCACCTTTGATGGTATGATTGTCTATTTATTTTGCATATAGATTTCTGGTTATTGTTGCATATTAATCTCTCATTGGGTTATGAGGAATTAGTCTATATGGCTGCATATTTCCAACATTTGGTATTAGAGCTTTGCTACTTGGTTGTGGGAGGAGATCCTTGTTTGATAACCCTAGCTATGAATGGTTTTTTTGTGTATAGTGGAAACCATGGCTTTGCAAGAAAGAATGAAGGCAATTTGTAGGTTACAAGATTGTTTGCAGACTTAGGTTGTTGCAGATCCAGGGTTTCATGGATATTTGTAAGTGGGTCTTTTTCTTGGGCTCTTTCTATGGAGGGTTTTGGAGGTCAGATTTTGCAGGAAGCCTCCTGAGCAAAAATAAACTTTGCCATTGGATTCAAGAGGTCTCGCATGCAAAGAAAAACATATAATTCGACTATATTTGGAGATAGAAAAAATTTGCCCTATTTTTTGCCCTAGGGAATCTTACATGGGAATATTCCATACCGCACATTAGTCGTCAAAATATTCTAGTACACCGCTTTAGCGCAAGTATGCCTGTCGTTAGAAAATTATTAAAAAATAATATTTTTTTCGATTAATTTTCTAAAGTCTGCTATTTTTATTTTATAATAAACAAAAATAAAAAAATTTAAAAGGGGGCTAACCCCTAGTACGAGGTTTGTAGACACTCGTACTAGGAGGGTCACCCCTAGTTGACAGGGCCTATCGGGCTGCAAGGGCTTGTCACTTGTCATTCGATCGACCTCGGCTAGCAAGGGCGACGAGAAAGTATCCATGTCTCATGTATTATTCAACAATAAAGATTACAATACATAATGAATACCTTGAAACATCAAGCTCTCTACCTGCACTCCATGTGAACAAGCATGTAACCATACATCAAATGCCATGCTTTAAACCCTCACAAATGCTATCTCCAAGAGATGCTCAAACAAGCTAAACCCAGCCAAAACTCAAACATCCTAAACATCCAACCTCAACAACTACTTGTGTGTTTGCTTTTATAAAGATAAGCTCACACAAATACAATATGTGGTATGATAAAACCATCTTCCCCAAAACCACGAGTCTACAAAACCATTGACCCCCACATTTGCTTATTGGTACTAAGTTTTCCCAATAATTAAATAATTACAAATAAATAATTAATTAACCTATGTGTCCCAAACACATAAAATATGTAATCTAATGTTACATACAGCAATTACAAGTGGCACCAAATAAATATTTAATGTGGATAAACACATCACCCATGATTCACCACAAATAAATATTTATTTTACATAATAAAATAATACCAATGTTATGCAAGGTGTACAACACACCTATTCCAACATATGGTGCTTATGGCATGATGACACTGTTGGAATTAGGGCTGACAACTGAGAGGGGGCAGTGAATCAGTTGTCTTGAAAGTTTAATATTTGCTGTAGTTAATTTTTCTTTACCACTTCATAACAGATTAATGATATAAGCAAGAATAAATAACACATGAGTAGAAACACAAATAACACACTTGACACTAGGATTTTTAACGTGGAAACCCAGTTAAGGGAAAAACTACAGTGGGGGTTAAGCCACAAATATTATACTCTGTTAAAAGTATTACAAAAGGGGAAGGCACATGCCTTCGGGCTCACTGCCTAGAGATCACTATTCAAAAGAGGCTCACTATGTACAAGAATGATTACAAAAGGATTGCAGATTGTTTGAACTGATGAATAGCATCTACCAATTCAAGAATTCAGCTCTGGTTAAGCATAGAATGCTGATCTTACACATTTCATCTTTACTCTGCCCTGTTTACTGCTCTGCCATAATTTGGACCTTAGATCTCTTCTCTTTCACACCTCTATCTACCCTTTTCACACTTACTCTATGTTTGCAATCCACCCCCTCACAATACACTTGAATCCATTGGCTATATATATCCGCCTCAAGAAATTTAATCACCTTTCTATCAGCCTTATGAAGAACTTAAGTACTCTGTTCTGTCAGCTGAATCCCTACACCAATATTGATGTGTACCAGAAATAACACTTGTAGGTCACCATACATGTCGGCCACTAACATTATATCCCATACACAACTTACCAAAACACTTCTACTAGGTCCGTACAAGGATCTAACACAAGTCAGCTTGTTCTTTACTGAACTGTTCTGTCATATTAGGACTTGGTACTCAGATGCTCATAACTTTTAATCCCTTTGTCACTGGAGGCTGAAATCTTCGATTTAGATTGTCCTGACATTCCTGTACACTCCCTCAGATTCACAACACATAATGATTAACTAGAGAGATCCGCTGACCAAAATACTGAAATCTACCATATACCCTGTTGTTGTCTATCCGGACTTGACAAATCTTGGAACTGACTTCTGGTATGATCTGATACTGCAATGTGGATGTGTGGAATGGACTTAATTTCCATCAAAAACAACACATGACATGCCTTGTAGTGTCTCTTGCCAACAATCTCCCCCTTTGGCATTGTTGGAAACACTTAGTGAAAAATGACTAAGTGTCATGACTGACTCCCCCTACTATGTACACTTATATATTCTTCCACTGCTCCCCCTTTGATGGATTCTTCATTTTCTTTCATTTTTCACTATCTCTCACTCCCCCTTTGACATAAATGGCAAAGGGTGGGACCCACAAACCAAAGTTTACGCAAGAAATCTGTATACAAGGCTGCATATGTACAAATAAGCCATGTATTATATTTACATGAACTTGAGAATATCTGCAAAACTATTCTTCAACTGCACAAGTTCAGAGGCCCAACTTCTTTTCATGCCATCCAAAATTGAGATGTGTCCACCTAGTAGTAATGCCTGTATTTCTTCTCTCTTCAGATCTGAAGTATCACTTGTCTGTACTGTAACTTGAGCTTCTGATAAAGCAGTGAACATTGTTTCTAACTTAGGGGCAATCAATCCTTGGAGCTCACACATTCTCTCCACAATATTGCTCTTTTCTTTAACAAGTTTCTTTATTTCATCAGTCAAGCTAATTGCTTGACACTCCTGACTTACTGGAGAAACTATTAGAGGATCAAAATTTTGAGATAGATTTAACAATCTTTGTTCCCACTCCTTTATCTTCTTCTCAATATCCTTAATAACTTTGGGCCAAGATAGATAAAATTTATATACATCACTTCCATCATTAAGATCATTTTGAATACTCTTTATACTAATATCAAGTACCTTTATATCATTCCCTATTAGGCCCTTTAGCTCACTAAATCTCTTATCCAAAGATTCATTCCAGACTTTAATCTCTGTAGATTTCTCAAGGGACTCAAAGCGTGTACTTACAAAATTTACAAGGCTCTTTAGATTTCTAGAGGGAGAATCAGACAGATTTTTCTAGAATGTTGGCATTATCTTCTCCAATATACCAGATGCAAGGCGTAACATCTCACTATCCTCTATGTGAGATTTCAATATCTTTTCTCTTGCCTTGTCTTGTGTGAAGGATGCTATCTTCATCATTCAGACCGGAGAGAGAGTATCTGGGTTGATTAGTCCTTGAATTAGTTCTGGTTCATCAAGCTCCAACATTTCTTTACTTAGGAAACTCTTCACTGCATTTACAGTGGCTCTTGCCACAATTTCTAGACCACCTTCCTTTCCTTGAGTTTTCTCAGTGACAATATCAGGACTATTTTGTTTGGGTGCATCAATATTTGCACCATCTTCTTCTGCTTTATCTTCCTTACCCTTGACTTCTTCTTCTTCTTGGTTCTTAGCCTTTTCTATTTCATGCTCTTCAATCTTCAATGAATCATCTTCAATTTGATCATCTACTTCTGTATTCATCTTTATATCTTCTTTGTTAGAATGATTCAGAGGAGTTAGAATACCTCCTACATCAGTAGTTTCATCTATCATTTTTACTTCTTCCCTGCTTATTGCTTCCTCTTCCAGGACAGATGAATCATCCATTCCATATTGTTGCTCATCCTTCTGCTACTCTTCTTCATTCGGGGCTGGTGTGTCATTGGCAGGCTCATCTGACACAACAAAGAACTTGATCTTGTCTAATGCTTTTCTCAAAATTTGTTCAATTTCTTGAACTATTTCATTTATCCCTCCAATCATCAGTTTATTCATTCTTGTTTTACTCCTAAATTCATTTTTGACCTCTTTAAAAAATTTATCTGCTTCTCTGTTGGAGATCACCGGACATAGAGTGGTCAACACATGTTCCCTCAGCTCCATATCTTTTGACTTGGTCACTTCTTTTCTTATCTCCAAGATGTTTCTTAAGTCTTTTGGAACTTTAGACATAATTTCCACTAGTGCTCGATTGAATACATTCAAGTACTTGATAGTGGCTTCTTCTAAAAGTCTTTTGTCAGCATCATTATAAAGATTATAGAATTTAGTCAATGGTTTTAAATTCCCATTAACAGTGATTGTCTTGACAATGTTTTTCACAGAGGGAATTTGCTTCTTAACATTAACTTCTAATCTCTGCCTCTTATTTGTCTTCTTGCTTCCAAAAGGCTTCTCTTCAGATACTTTAACAACTTTAGCACCTGTGGCCTTTAGCTCTTTAAGCCCATCATTTGAATCTATCTTTTCTTCATCATCCTTTTCCAAACTATCATGTGATCTCTTTGCCTTTACTTAGTTCTCTTCTTTTCCTTACCAGATAATATGTCTTCTGATTTCTTAGAATTGGCAAGTTTTGGGGGAACATGGGTAGCAGCAAAGCTCCTAGTAGTCCTTAGAGTGGAGAGGATTCTACTAGATTATTTCCTTGTTTCTTATCCTACTTCTCCTTCTCAGCTTTTTCTATTCTTTCTATGTTCTGCCTCATAGCTTCTTTTTTTATCCCAATGCTTTCAGCATACATTTCTACTTGCTTCTGAACCTTTCTCTTAATATCTAGCTTTTGGAGTTCAACATGCAATTTTTCATCAAGCTCTTTATAAGTTCCAAACCTCTCAATAGAGTCATCCTTGGGTTTGCTCAAGAGATGTTGAACATACATTTCCAAAATCTTCTCATCAACCTCATAAACCATAGGCATAATCCAAATAGTTATGGGTTCTACAGCTTCCATTAGGCACTGATCAGTGTCCACCATAAAATAGATTTCATTTATGTATTTCTCAACCACTGATTTAGGGATTCTTTCCCTAGAGTGCATCATATTCTGAAATTTTTTAAAGTAGCCCTAGATTTCCATTTTTTGTGTCTTAGAATCTCCAATGCTATGTAAATGATCTCTTATTTATATTGCAACTGGTTTGTCACTAGTCCATTGTACACTTTTTACTCCAGGCACTTCATTCATGAAGTAGAAGAATAAACATATAACCAGAGAACCATATTTGAAGGTGTTTTTTTTGTCCTTCTTAATTTTTCTCAAATTCTTAATTAGTTGGTTCTGTAACAGCTCACATAGGTCATAATCTGCATTTTCTTTCAACATTTAATATGCTGCATTTATGGCAGTTCCAGACACAGAGTTCTTCCTACTAGAGTGATAAATATTGTAACCAATCACCATAGAGGCAAACTTAACATCTGGTTCAATAATGTCATTGATGGTCATTGCCCTTTTCTCGAACTTGGCATCAATAGCATCAGTCACTATCTGGTTCTTCATGGCTTTTAGCATGGGTAATCCACTAGTTGAATTTACCCCAGTTATAATCTTGACAACATCCTTTGTAATCTTTAATGGTTTCAATAGCCATATGAACTCATCATGCATTTAGCTCAAGATACATCAAACCCACTCATTCTCATCAAATATCAGAAATTCAATGACTTGCATAAAATGTTTGCTTTCTAGGGCTTTGTATTCCAGTTTCAATTCATAGCTATCATCCCTTAGGTAGTTGTCAAACAAATCCAAGAGTTTTAGGTTTCCAAATTCATCTATGCTATAGTGGATGTATTCCCTAATATTCTCAACATGTAGAACTCCATATGGGACACCAAAAAATGCTCCTAAAGGTTCAACTTTGACTGACTTGTATGGATGCTTCTTAAATTTTGGCCGAGACCTTTCAGTAATATCAACAACAAGAGGAGTAGCCATTGCAAAAGATTACAAATTTAAAGCTTTGCAGATAAATACCTTTTTCTTCCATGGAGTTAGGGTTAGCAGATAAATTTGCCAGTTGCACTTCAAATCCTTGAAATCTTAGCTCAGACACTCTTCTTCTAGCTATTTTCAAATGCAAAGTGATTCAAATAAAAAATGAATGACCTTTTTATGCTCCGCAAAACCTAATTTGCCTTTGTAATAAATGTTCTGCCCTAAGACATCTGGTTACACTGTTTCTGCATATAGTCGATCTTTAATTGCTCCACAAATCATCAAATCTACTTATTTTCTTCTAGAAATCCTTTCAAATACTCTATAGTAACCCAAATTATCTTTCCATATCATGCCAGATTTAGGCACCTACTTACTGACTGGGGTAATTTGATTTTCAATGCAGCTCCCCTTGCACTAGAGCTCCTGACTCAGTTCCCTAAGGAATTATCAACACCAGATTTTGGTGCGGACCCATTGTCAACATTCATTTTACCTTTCTTCACCCATGTCTTGTTCATTTCATTCTAGACTTCATTCACATCAACTTTGCCTTTATCTTTGTCTTGTCTTGGCTCATCTGGTTTTCTATTTAATGAACCTCTTCTTTCATTATTCTTGCTTCTGCAGAATCTTGCAATATGATCGGATCGATTACAATTGAAGCACACAACATTTCTTTTCCCATTTGATTGAATTCCCCTTGATCTGTACTGATTATCCATATGTCCAAATCTATTGCATGCAAGGCATTTGTCATTGAAATAATTCCCATTTCCTCTATTTTTAGAGTTATTTATATCATACTTTTGCATTCATTGGATCTATAGCCATACCTCTTACAATTGAAACATTGACCAGAGAAGGATGGACCACTTTGATTTACTCTGCTTCTACACTAATTAGCTTTATGACCAAATTTACTGCAATTGAAACAATTTCCATTAAAAGATGGATACCTTTGAGCATTAGGCTATCTTACCGAAGGTTTCCTACGTCTGTTTCTCCCATTCCTTGATTGAAAATTTCTTTGTCCAGATTCAGAGCTTTCACCTTTCTCATACCCAAGACCATGCTTATCATCAGCCTTCTTCTGACTCTCAAGCATTGCTTCAAGTTTAGCTGAGCTTATCTTGAACTTCTCCTTGTATTCATTTACAATTTCTAGGTCATGTCTGAGGATGACAATTTACCTTTCAAGTTCTCTGTCATTGTCTCTTCTTTCTTATAGATCAGACTCTAGATGGCTAGCTATCCTATCCAACTTGTAGCATTCTTCAGTTCTTTCTTTTATAGTTTGATTTAGGTCTTCTTTAGTCTTCTTCCTTTTCTCAATTTCTTTGGTTAGCCTCATTACCCCAGATTCCATCTCATGTTTTAGAATAGAAACTTCTTTTGTCAACTTCTCACATTCCTTTGTCTTCTCTTCCAAAGCCTCATTCATGCCATTTTATTCAGTAAGATTAACTAGCTGATTTAGTAGTTCCTTCTTTTTTTCCATTGATTTCTCTAATTTATCTTTTAGCAAGTCAATGTAGTCATCAACATCCTTAAGGTTCACTTTCAGGTCATCTATTTCTTCTTTGGACTGGTCAAGATCTTCTAAAGCTAATTGAAGTTGTTCTAAGAGTGAACCCATTGAAACTCCTTCCCAGATCTTCCTCAAGCTGTTAGACTTCTTTCAAGGAACTTGGCTCTAATACCAATTGTTGGAATTAGGGCTGACAACTGAGAGGTGGGGTGAATCAAGTCTTGAAACTTTAATATTTGCTACAGTTAATTTTTCTTTACCACTTCATAATATATTAATGATATAAGCAAGAATCAATAACACATGAGCAGAAACACAAATAACACACTTGACACTAGGATTTTTAACGTGGAAACCTAGTTAAGGGAAAAGCTGTTAGCTACCGTTGTACCAAAAGATCAACCTATTAATGCCTGATACAACCACTTGACTTAACAAGCACGGGAGGCGGTTAACCCCTTGTCGCAAACCACTACAGCGCAGCGCTGGACAAGGAGACCAAGGGTCACACCTTGCAACAACCCCCCAACATAAGCGCGGGGTTTGAACCCGTGACCTCAGCTCTGATACTAATTGTTAGTTGCCGTTGCACCAAAAGATTGACCTATTAATGCCTGATACAACCACTTGACTTAACAAGCACAGGAGGTGGTTAAGCCCTTGTCACAAACCACTGCAGTGCAGTGCTGAACAAGGAGACCAAGGGTCACACCTTGCAACAAAAACCACGGTGGGGGTTAACCCACAAAGATTATACTCTATTAAAAGTATTACAAAAGGGGAAGGCACATGCCTTCGGGATCACTGCTCAAAAGAGGTTCACTGCCTACAAGAATGATTACAAAAAGATTACAGATTGTTTGAACTGATGAATAGCATTTGCCAATGCAAGAATTCAGTTCTGGTTAAGCACATAATACTGATCTTACACATTTCATCTTTACTCTTCCCTGTTTACTACTCTGCCATAATCTGGACCTTAGATATCTTCTCTTTCACACCTCTATCTGCCCTTTTCACACTTACTCTATGTTTGTAACCCACCCCCTCACAATACACTTGAATCCATCGGCTATATATATCTGCCTCAAGAAATTTAATCACCTTTCTATCAGCCTTATGAAGAACTTAAGTACTCTATCCCATCGGCAGAATCCATACACCAATATTGATGCGTATCAGAAATAAAACTTGCAGGTCACCATACATGTCAGCCACTAACATTATATCCCATACACAACTTACCAAAACACTTCTACTAGATCTGCACAAGGATCTAACAGAAGTCATCTTGTTCTTTACTGAACTGTTGTATCATATTAGGACCCGGTACTTAGATGCTCATAACTTTTAAACCCTTTGTCACCGGAGGTTGAAATCTTGGATATAGATTGTCCTGACATTCCTCTACACTCCCTCAGATTCACAACACATAATGATTAACTGGAGAGATCCACTGACCAAAATACTGAACTCTGCCATATACCCTGTTGCTGTCTATCCGAACTTGACAAATCTTGGAACTGACTTCCGGTATGATCTAATACTACATTGCAGATGTGTGGAATGGACTTAGTTGCCATCAATGACAACACATGACATGCCTTGCAGTTGTTGGAATTAAACTGGACAACTGAGAGGGGGGTGAATCAGTTGTCCCACAATAAAACCTTTTTCTTCTTTTTAACCTTCTTTATTATCTTACTACTAGATTAATGATGTGAACATTAAAGCATAGATCACCAACATAAGAGCAGAAACATAATCATCACACTTGACACCAAGATTTTGACGTGGAAACCCGGTTAAGGGAAAAACCATGGTGGGGGTTAACCCACAAAGATTTGTACCATGTTAAAAGCACTTTCAAAAAAGAAAAGGCACACTGCCTAGAGCTCACTGCTCGAAAGGGAGGCTCACTGCCTACAAAATTTATTTAGAACAAAAAGAGTTAATTAAGAAATAACATCTACTTCATGCCTTATTCAGATTCAATGAATACTCAAGAACTTCTGCTTTGGCCCAAATTCTTCTTCACACTATGCTACTCTAGCTCCATTTCTTCTGTGCTTTGGTCCTGATCCTTTATTCAAATTTTATCTGATTTGCACAAGGATACTTTTCAACAACTCTTCAACAAGTATTTATATGCTTCATCAACCTTGGAATGATCAACAAGGTTGGCTAAACTTGACGTGGATCATCACATTGTTGGCCAAATGCAACTAAGACTTGAATTTGGCTCTACAACCACTCCACACTTCATAAAAATGCTCTTAAAGCATCTACAACATGCTAGGAACATCTGGTCGGCCAAGACTGGGAAGAACATCAACCTCAAAGAAGAAATCTTCAATCAACAAGCTCAAACTTCAATGCGAACCTCCAACATAGTAGCCACACAATCCAGAGACCTCCACAGTCATATTGAAATCACTAATAACATTCACTCTAAACCATATTACTAGAAATATTTGAATCTTCCTCCGGAACCTCAAGAACACTATCTACTGTGACTATCAAACTAGAAAGATAGATTTTGGACCTCCAAACCATGAACCACTAGATTTGATGATACACACTGACTTCCCAAACATGCCTTCAAATCTGCAGACCAAAATATTTCACTGCAGAGCAATCCGAACCAACTTACTATCACACCGTCTCTTCTGATTATTGCAAAGTCCGGTTCTACTCAGATGGCCATAACTTCTTTAAATCTTCATGCGGATCTCTCAATTCTTAACTGGAGAAACCTCTGATAATCCTCTACATAGCCATATGGTCTACATGCATTGATTATCATTAATTTTCTCAATATCCTCAACAATCTGGTCTTCTATACAGACAACAAAATAGGATATAGTTGACACCAATGGCAACAAGGATATGTTGATATCAATGACAAAACCACTTAGGTACATATTTACAACAAACTCCCCCTTTGTCATTGATGGCAACATATGATGTGAAAAACTAAATTTAACCATCAAGACAAGAACTTCTCCCCCTTTCTCTTCTCACTTCTGAAACTACTTTCTTTACTGCTCCCCCTTACATCAGCAACTAGTTTTTCACTTGACTTCTCTCTCCCTTTGACATCAATGGAAAAGGGCACATATTGTTAGAAATGAAAGCAAAACTACTTCAATGGAAATTTGATTCAAGATAAATTTCAGTAATCTTTAACTGTGTTATTAATGGAGATTGTAACACAGAAACAAAACTATGCTTCACAGAAATACAAAATCAAAAATATGAACACATAACACAATGTTTAATGTGGAGAAAACCCTTTCAGGTAAAAAACTCCACACATGAAAGAGGTCGAATGTTTGTATTAATTTGAAAATGATTTACAATACAACAACACTTCAACTCTCTCCACCAGTCTTCAATCTGATAGCACTCTGGCAGCACTCGAGTACCTATAATCTGTATGTAGCAACTAATACATGGCAAATACTTATATAAATATTTTCCAACTCCTCTTAGGTGTTCAACTTCTCTCTCCTAAGATTTTCAACCCTGTAAACATTAATTACCATCTTACAAGCATCTTACACTTGTCCAAAAAATAGCCATGCAAAGGTTGGGCTCCCAAGACTAAATCTGGCCTCTTACAACATCTTATGACACGTCATAACTATCATAGATTCCATAAAAAGAGTATCTTTCCAAGATAGGAAGCTTGGGCTAAATATAGAAAATATACAACTAACATATCTATCATATGCGTCATAGAATCTTAGAATCTTATGACAACTTGCAGCTGTCATAGATTCACTCACCAAACATTATGACAGTTGTCATACATGCCAAAAATAGTATATTCCACAAGGGAGCACGCCTATCCTCATTTACCATGAGTTTTTACATTTGCCAATAGTAAAAGTCACTTCGTAATAACTTCTGGTGACTCCAAAATTACCCCTGCCAGTGAAACTAGTACATCTCCTCATGGATAATTACAAATTACATATAATAAATGGAATAAATACAATATTGGGATTTACAAGGTTAATGGCACCTTATCCCAACATTCTCCCACTTGACATTATACATTGTAAATCAACCCATAGGAAATCAAATAAAAATAATCAAGCACTAGAAACAAGGCCCATGACCTCTCTGCACCACACAAACTTCTCTGTACTCACAGGCTTGTTCAATGAATCTGCAACATTCTCCTGAGTGTCTATCTTTTTTAGCTCAATCTATCCATTTACAACCAACACTTGAACAAACTAATACTGAACATCAACATGCTTAGTTCGAGCATGATACATAGGATTTTTGGCCAAACATATAGCACTCTGGCTATCACAACCAATATGAATGATCCTACAATCAAAACCAATACCTGTACACAGTCTCCTCAACCAAACTACCTCTTTAGAGACATGAGTAGCATCCATATACTCTGCTTCTGTAGTGGACAAAGCAACTGTGGGCTGCCTCTTACTCATCCAACTCATTGCACCTCCAAATAGAGTAAACACATAGACACTAGTGGACCTTCGACTATCCAAGTCACCTACCCAATCTGCATCAACAAAACCCTGTATGTCTAAAGATTTATCAGCACTATCAGTACTAGAATAAACCAAACAATGGTCAGGAGTACCTGCAAGATATTTAAACACCCTCTTTGCATAGTTCCAATGCTGTCTACCAGTGTTAGACATAAATTTGCTCAAAACTCCCACTGCTTGGGCAATATCTGGTCTAGTGCAAACCATTGCATACATTAAACTCCCTACAAAACTAGCATATGGCACATTAGACAAATTCTCAAGATCATCCTCAGTCTCTGGACACATATCTAATGAAAGCTTAGTACCAATGGGTAAAGGAACTCTAACTGGGTTATAGTCCTGCAAACTAACCCTTTGCATAATAGTATTCACATACTTACTTTGTGACAACCAAAGCTTTTTGTTAACTCTGTCCCTCCTAATCTCCATTCCCAGAATATACCTTGCAGCACCAAGATCCCTTCATCTCAAATGCACCTGAAAGTTGGGCTTTAAGCTCACTGACCATACCCTTAGTATTGCTGAAAAACATGTCATCAACATACAAAGCAATAACCAGTATAGAATCATCAACACAATGAATGTAAACACAATGATCCTTCTCGCTTCTAACAAAACCCAATTTTAAAACAAATGAATCAAACTTTTGATACGACATTCTGGGGGACTATTTTAGACCATAGAGAGACCTCTTTAACCTGCAAACCCAATGTTCTTTTCCTTTTACCTCAAAACCTGTAGGCTATTGCATATAAATTTCTTCTTCAAGATCTCCATGCAAGAATGTAGTCTTAACATCCATTTGCTCAATCTCCCAATCATAAGCTGCGACAATGGATAAAAAAAATCTAATAGAAGTCAATTTAGCAACAGGAGAGAATATCTCACCAAAATCAACTCCCTCTCTCTGGGAGTAGCCCTTGGCTACCAGTCTAGCCTTGTACTTCTCCAGTGACCCATCTGCTCCAAACTTCTTCTTGAAGACCCAATTACATCCTATGGCCTTTCTTCCTTTGGGCAAATGAACAGGATCCCAGGTGTTACAAGAGTCTAAAGCCATCATCTCCTCCTACATGGCTAGATGCCAAGACTCACTATCATCTACAGAAACAGCTTCCCTGTAGGATCTAGGTTCATCGTTAGTACTTAATAAAGCATATACACAATGGAAATCTGGTGGGCTATACCTATCAATCGAATTCTGTTGTCTTGTGGATCTCCTCAAGGGCAGAGTAAGAGACTCTACTCATTCTTTTGCATGATCACCTGCAACAACTTCTTCTGTAACAATAGACTCATCTTCATTAGAACTACTTGAATCTTCTTCTTCTTCTTCACCCCCTAATCCATCATTCTATTCTTCCTGAGGTGCATCTTACTGCTCTAAATCAAAGTACACCTTCTTTACCTTTCCATCTTTTTCTTTTGGCTGCTCAGGTTTAGAAATGGCTCTAAGTTCCCTGAAAATAACATCTGTAGAAAAGATAATCTTGTAGGTTAGTGGATTCCAAAGCTTATAACCTTTGACATTGTCACCATATCCAATGAATGTACACTTTTTAGCCTTTGGATCCAACTTAGATTTCTTTTCCTTAGGCACATGAACAAAAGCCTCACAACCAAAAACCCTTAAATATGAAACAGAAGGTTTCTTACCTGTCCACACTTCATAAGGTGTTGAATCAAGAGCCTTACAAGGAGATCTGTTTATCAAGTAGCAAGCAGTACACACATCTTCTGCCCAAAAGTATTTATCCAACTGTGCATCACTAAGCATACTTCTGGCCCTTTCCATAATTGTTTGGTTCATCCTTTCTGCAACACCATTCTGCTGTGGTGTATACGGAGTTGTCTTTTGTCTGATTATACCTGCATGCTTACAAAACTCATCAAATTCCTTAGAACAATATTCCCCTCCATTGTCAGATCTTAATATTTTTATCTTTAAACCTGATTGGTTCTCTACTAAGACTTTGAATTCCTTAAACTTAGTGAAAACTTCAGATTTATGCTTCATAAAATAAATCCACGTAAATCTGGATACATCATCAATGAAGGTTACAAAATAATGAGATTTTCTGATAGATTCATTATCCACAGGTCCAAACACATCCGTATGAATAATTTCTAACTTCTCTTTTGCTCTATTACTTGCTGAAGGAAATGATTTTCTATTTTGTTTACCAAACACACAATGCTCATAGAAATCAAAGTGCTCATCAGAATAGGAGAAACGATCCAACAAATTTTTATTCTTAATAGTTTTTAATACATTATTGCTTGTGTGGCCCAATCTATGGTGCTAGAACATACAAGTGTTTTTAGAAGCCTCAAAACATAGGAGACATTATAAACTATAGTGGCTTCAAGCTTGAACAAGCTTCCGAATCTCTTCCCCTTCGCTACCACCAAGTTCCCTCTCACTAATCTGTAGCCATGCTTGTCAAATGTCACATGCATTCCCAAATCATTCAACTTTGAAACTAAAATGATCAGATTTCTAGCTAATCTAGGAACATGCAAAACACCAGGGAGGGTTTTAATCCTCCCATCACTAAAACACAACAATACCTTTCCTTTCCTGACAATCGGATATGAGAGTTGTCACCAAGGTAGATATTACCTCCATCATATTCTTCATAAGTGGAGAACCATTCCTTATGCGGGGTCATATGAAACAAGCATCCTGAGTCAACCAACCAGTGATCATGAGAAACAACATTACATGTAGAAAGTAAAACTTCTTCACCTACATTCGAGGACTTATCCGAAGCACTCTCCCATTGTTTCTTGGGGTTTCTGCACTCCTTCACATGTCCCCTTTTACCGCAGTTCCAACACTTAACTCTGTTATTTTTACTAGGAGTCTTAGACCAGCCCTTGGACTTGTCCTTAGCCCCTTTCTAATCTCCTTTAGGTCCCCTCTCCTTAGACCTTCCTCTGACACTGAGAGCATCCCCTAAACTATCCGAACTCTTCTTCCTCAATTCCTGTGATAGTAGCACTGAAACAAGAGCATCCAACTTCAGATCCACAAGGTTAGCAGTGATAGCAAGGATAACATTCTCCCAAGACTTAGGTAAAGAACACAGAAGTAAGATACATTTGTCTTCCTCACTAACCTCAACATCTACTGAATCAAGCTGACTCATTGACAAATTAAAAGAATTTAAATGCTCTACAACTGATTCACCTTCTCGTATTTTCATGGAAAACAATTTTATTTTTAAATAAAATTTATTTACCATACTCTTGGCTTGATAGATCTCACCCAACCGTTTCCACAACTTGTATACAGTCTCTTCCTTTGCGACATTCAACAGGACAGAGTCTAAAAGACACAACCGGATGGTTCCCCGTGCCTTCTTATCCAGTCTATCCCACTCATCTTGAGAGACATCATCGGGCTTCTTCTCTTTTTGAACAACCAACCATTGGTTTCTTTCTTCCAACAAATCTTCCATTTTTAGCTTCCACAATTCATACCCCGTTCCATTGAACTTCTAATTGTCCAATGGAGAGGTTGATGCAACGATGGATGCAGCCATAATAACAACATGAGTTCTGCAAAATAAACACAACCAAATCTCCCACTGTAGCTACAACTTCCACACTACCACCCAAGAGTCAAAGCTGGTCAAGCTCTGATACCAAATGTTAGAAATGAAAGAAACACTACTTCAATGGAAATCTGATTCAAGATAAATTTCAGCAATCTTTAACTGTGTGTTATTAATGGAGATTGTAACATAGAAACAAAACTATGCTTCACAGAAATGTAAAATCAAAAATATGAACACAACACAATGTTTAACGTGGAGAAAACCCTTTGGGATAAAAAAATCCACATAGGAAAGAGGCCCAATGTTTGTATTAATCTGAAAATGATTTACAATACAACAACACTTCAACTCTCTCCACCAGTCTTCAATTTGACAGCATTATGGTAGCACCTGAGTACCTAAAATCTATATTACAGCAACTAATACATGGCAAATACTTATATAGACATTTTCCAACTCCTCCTAGGCATTCACCTTCTCTCTCCTAAGATTCTCCAACCTGTAAACATTAATTACCATCTTACAAGCATCTTACACTTGTCCAAAAAATAACCATGCAAAGGTTGGGCTCCCAAGACTAAATCTAGCCTCTTACAACATCTTATGACACGTCATAACCATCATAGATTCCAGCAAAAGAGTATCTTTTCAAGATAGGAAGCTTGGGCTAAATATAGCAAATATACAACTAACATATCCGTCATATGCGTCATAGAATCTCAGAATCTTATACAACTTGCAGCTACCATAGATTCACTCACCAAACATTATGATAGTTGTCATACAAACCAAAAATAGTATATTCCAGAAGGGAGCATGCCTATCCTCATTTACCATGAGTTTTTACATTTGCTAATAGTAAAAGTCACTTCGTAATAACTTCTAGTGACTCTAAAATTACCCCTTCCAGTGAAACTAGTACATCTCCTCATGGATAATTATAAATTACATATAATAAATGGAATAAATACAATATTGAGATTTACAAGATTAATGGCACCTTATCCCAACACATATTTTCTATCTTTTCTCCCCTTTTTGCTTCAGACTGATCCCAAAATTTGCATACTGACTACTCCCCCTTTGAGTAGTACCTTCTTAACATCAATCCGGATCACAAAATATGAATGTAAATTCCACCGGACTGATGCACCTTAGTGCATCTTAGTTCTGATCAGGAGGGGTAATTACCCCTAACTTTTCTCTGAGATACTCAAAAGTATCTTTAGGAAGAGGCTTAGTGAAGATGTCCACAATCTAATCTTTGGAAGACACAAACTCCAACTTGACTTCATTCTCATTAACTCTCTCTCTCAAGAAGTGAAACTTGATAGATATATGCTTTGTCTTTGAAGGCAATACCAGATTTTTGGAAATGCTTGTAGCACTTGAATTATCACAAAAGATTGTAACTGGCTTCTCAAACACAACATTGATGTCCTTCAACATTTTCTTCATCCATAAAAGTTGAGAACAATTGTTTGCTACTGCTATATACTCTGCCTTTGCAATAGACAGAGAAATTGCTTCTTGCTTTTTGCTCATCCAAGAGATCAATCGTTTTCCCAAGAAGAATGCACCACCACTAGTACTTTTTCTATCATCCACATCTCCTGCCCAATCAGAATCTGCATATGCATGAAGAGTGAAATCATTGTCCTTTGGATACCACTGTCCATAATCATTTGTCCCCTTGAGATACCTAAAAATTCTTTTGACTGCCATAGCATGGGATTCTTTTAGATCAACTTGAAATCTGGCAACAAGTCCAACTGCATTAATGATGTCAGGTCTGGTCTGAGTCAGATAGAGCAATCCTCCAATCATTGATCTATACATTTTCTAATTTGTCTTTGGGGAGTCGTCATCTTTGCTTAGCTTACATCTGGTTACCATAGGAGTACCTACTATCTTTGAATATTCCATTCCAAACTTCTTCAACAATTCTTTCACATACTTGGACTGAGATATGAAGATACCTTTATCTGACTAAACAATTTGTAGACCTAGGAAGAAATTCATCTCAGCAAACATTGACATCTCAAACTCACTTTTCATCTGATCAGCAAATGCTTTGCACAAGCATTCATTTCCACCAAAAATGATATCATCAACAAAGACCTCCACAATTAGAATGTCCTCATGATTTATCTTGAAGTAAAGATTACTATCAGTAGTACCTTTGCTAAATCCTAGCTTAAGAAAATGCTTATCCAATCTAGCATACCAGGCTCTTAGAGCTTGCTTGAGTCCATACAAGGCTTTTCTTAGTCTACAAACCATATCTCCCTGATCAGACAACTAAAATCCTTCTGGTTGTTCAATGTATACCTCTTCCTCCAAATCTCCATTTAGAAATGCTAATTTGACATCCATCTGATAAACTTTAAAATCTTTGAAAGTAGCAAAAGCAAGAAATAAGTTGACTACCTCTATCCTTGCCACCAGAGCAAAAGTTTCTTCAAAATCAATTCCTTCCACTTGAGAATAACCTTTACATACCATCCTTGCCTTATTTCTTACAACTTCACCATCTTCATTCAGTTTATTCCGGAAGACCCATTTGGTTCAAATCACATTTTTGTCCTCAAGTCTGGGAACAAGATCCCAAGTGTGATTCTTTTCAATTTGCATCAATTCTTCTTCCATTGCCTTAACCCAATTTTCATCATTGCAAGCTTCACTTATTGATTTAGGTTCAATCTTTGAAATCAAACAAATCTCTTCTTGATCTTCAACAACTCTTCTCCTAGTTTGAACACCTCTATTTTTATCTCCTATGATTTGATCTTTAGGATGATTTATTCTTACATACCTGGGGGTTTTGGGAATTGCTTCGGCTTCTGTTTCTTGAGCTTGTTCCTCAACATCTGTCCTAATTCCTTGAGTCTCTGGAGTTCCCAGATCAATCTACATCTAAGTCAGAGTTTGAACTAACCTTCCTTGACTTTGACTTTCATTTTGATCATCTAAATCATATTCATAGAATCTGGAATGTCATTCCTTGATCTAATCAACTCTAACATTAGCACTTTCAACAATCTTTTTTAACCTCTTGTTAAAGCACTGGTAAGCCTTACTTTGAGTAGAGTATCCCAAAAATATTCCCTCATCACTTCTTGTATCAAACTTGCCTAAATCCTCATCTCTTTTAATATAGCATTGACTACCAAAAGCTCTAAAATATTTCACAGTAGGAGGATGACCAAACCATAGTTCATAAGGGGTCTTACCAGAATTACCTTTGATCTGCACCCGGTTAAGAGTGTAGACAACAGTACTTACAACTTCTCTCTAGTAAACTTGAGGAACATTTGTTTCCATCATCATGGTCCTGGCAGCTTCTTGAATGGTCCGGTTCTTTCTTTCCACAACTCCATTTTGTTAGGGAGTCCTAGGAGCAGATAACTATCTTTTTATGCCATGCTTTTCACAGAAAGCATTAAACTCATGATAAGTAAATTCTCCACCTCTGTCGAATCTCAGACATTTTAATTTTTCACCAATTTCATTTTCCACCATCACTTTGAACACCTTAAATTTATCAAAAGCTTCTGATTTTTCTTTTAGGAAGGTTACCCGCATCATCCTAGAGTAGTCATCAATCATCAACATGAAATATCTATCTCCTTGCACACTCCTAATTCTAGCAGGACCATAGAGATCAGTATGTACAAGTTCCAATCATCCATTTGAAACTTGTTCCTTACTTTTAAATGAAATTTTGCTTTGTTTCCCCAATTGGCATTCTCTACACATGCTATTAGGTTTCACAAGTTTTGGAAGATCTCTTATAGCCTGAGTGGTACTTATTTTGACAATGTTATCAAAATTCACATGACACATCCTTCTATGCCATAACCAACTTTGATCTATCTGAGAAATCAAACAACTTTTGCTAGAGCTACTTAAATGAAAAATGTTACCTCTAGTTTGAGTACCAGATGCAATTTTAGTTCCAGAACTCTCCAAGATTCTGCACTTTCCATCCTTGAATCGAAGATCATAACCTTTATCAACCAACTGTCCAACACTGAGAAGATTATGTTTCAATCCTTCCACATACAGAACATCATTGGTGCTATTCTTACCATCAAAAGAGACGGATCCTCTGCCACAGATTCTAACAGCTGAGTTATCTCCAAATTTCACAAGCCCACCTTCATAATTTTCAAAATTTACAAACTTACTCTTGTCTCTAGTCATATGATGAGAACATCCACTATGAATCACTCATTCACCTTTCTCAATAACCTGAGAAGCCAAGGCACTTTCCATATTTGCATAGCTAGCAGATTCAGTAGACATCAGATCTTCTTCTTTGATGGCAATGAACACCCAATAATTTTCAGGAGAACCTCCATGATCAGATTCATCATCTGTGACTACTTCTCTAGTTTCTTGGACATAGTAACATTTGTTCTGATTTATGTATCTGTTAGGGTTTGGTTTTGAAAACCTCTCTGGACATCTTGAGGAAAAATGACCAATCTTATTACAAGCAAAACATTTGAGTGGCAATTTTCCTTCATACTTACCGGATCCTCTTGGCAATCTTTTGGCAAGAAGAGCTTCAAGATCTGTAGTTTCAATTTCAACATCTTCAAGATCCTTCCTTGTCTTTACGAATCTATTTGATCTTGCATAAGAGCTTTCACCCGGATCATATCTTTGTTTTCCATATACACTGGCCTTAAATGTAGATTCAGACTTGGGAAGAGAATCACCAAACTCATTTAATTCAAAGGCTAAAATTTTGCCAACTAGATGATCTATTGTAACATCTGAGACAGTCCTGATCTCCTCTATAGCTACAACCTTATGTTTGTATGAATCTGGTAAAGATCTGAGCACTTTTGATACAATCTCTGATTCTTTAAAAGTTCCACCAGCACACCTTATACCACACACAAGTTTATTTATCTTTTGCATGTAGATTGTGATGTTTTCATCTTCGCTCATCTTCATAGTTTCAAATTTTCCTCTCAGACTTTGCAGCTTGGCACATTTGACATATTTATCACCTTCATATAGATACTCCAACTTTTTCTAGATTTCATAAGCATTTTTTAGACCAAAGACATTTGTCATTTTTGAATCAGTCAGGGCACTCAACAAGGCTTCTTTAGCTCGAAGGTTATTTTCAGCATCTTTGACTTGATTTGGAGTTGAAGGACCTTTCTTTGGAGGTTTATACTCAACACTGGTTATCGCCCAATAGGCATCGCCCATGCATTGCAAATGGCACTCCATGCAATTCTTCCAAACAGAATAATTTGTTCCATCAAATCTGGACTATCCTTCTTGTAGGTCAACATTCTGGATCTCCTCAAGAGATTAGGCTTTTATAAGAGGATCTGGCTTTGATACCAATTGTTGGAATTAGATTGGACAACTGAGAGGGGGGTGAATCAGCTGTCCCACAATAAAAAAATTTTCTACTTTTTAACCTTCTTTATTATCTAACTACTAGATTAATGATGTGAACATTAAAGCATAGATCAACAACATAAGAGCAAAAACATAATCATCACACTTGACACCAAGATTTTGACGTGGAAACCTGGTTAAGGGAAAAACCATGGTGTAATGCCCCTCACTTTTGGCTTGTGACAGTTGATATTTTTTATTTTGCACTTAGATAGTTTTGAGACATATGGTTGATACACTTATGGTTTATGCTTATTATGATCATGATGGACTATGTTTGCCTAATGTGGTTTTGACACGTGTTATGAGTTTTATGATGATGTTATTGATATTCCAGTTTATGTTATGTTTTGACATGATTAAGTTGATAGTTAATTGATTATGTAGAATAATGTTACTATGATTTATGTGATTGAATGTTATTTGATTGTTAAATAGAAAGGTTTATATTATTGTCATGCTTTGGAGTAGGGACAGTGTAGTATTACTCGTTTCAAGCACCCTACTACATTGTGATTCCTTAACTCCGTGTGTTTGATATATATGCATATGTTCATATACAACCTATCATTTTGATGCAAGTTGTAGGTACCGGGCATCGACTCCACTTGGCTAAGCAAGTTTGAGTGTGCCCTTACACCAATGGAAATATGGATGGGAGATAACATGGGGTTTCCCTAGGCCAGTTTCTGTCTTCAGTTTGAGGTCATGAGTCGGGATGTCATTCTTTGGGTCCTTACCTCAGATTTGGTCATCATGTGGTATGCAGAGTTATTGTCAAGTTTTTCTTATTAAGCCTATGTATATTTTGGAAATGCATTAATTATTATTATAATAATATTATTAATAAGTTAGATATAGTATTATTTATTAGTCGTTATTTAGCAATGCAAATTTGGGAATATTATTTAAGTAAATTTTAATAAGGATTAAATTAATTATTTTAATGATTTTAATAAGATTTGCATCATGAGTATTTAATATTGTTTTATTAAAATAGTATATGGTAAGTTAAAGAATAATATTAGTTAAAAATTTATTCCTTGTGAGTTGTCATATAGGATTTTTATCTTAGAGAATCTCTCTGGAAAGTAAAAATTAAGTGCTTTCAGTTTTTAGAGGGTAGTGGGATTCTGTAACAATTTTTGGAGTAATGGGAATTAATGGATTTTGCCTATTTTTGGTTTATGGGGAGTTATTTGTGGGAAGAGTCATTTGGAGAAAGATGGACAGAAATTTGGGGAAAAATTGTGACAGGAAAACTAGAGAAGTTGGGAGCTAAAGAACTTTTGGAAGTTGGATTGAAATCCGGTTATGCTATTTTGCCTCCTTGTGTGAGATTGTGCACTCTGTAATCTTGTCTATCTAGGAATTTAAAGCACCATTGTTTTTATGCCTTTGTGAGGTTGGATGTATCTAAAACCTTGGGATATTTTTGCATTTTGTGTGTGTGTGTCTGTATGCATGCTGCTCCCATCTTGAATATCCATTCCCAGATAATGAGAATTTAAAAAAAAACCATGATTTGAAATGAAATTTCAATGAAATCGCATCAAAATTTTTACCTCTTCATGAGTCTATTCACCTCTCATTTTCTCTTCTCTATCAGGTTTTATTAACATTATTTTGATTCATTTTTGTCAAAAGTGAAATTGATTTTAGCAATTCCCTTCTACCCAGCCGTACGGCCTCCTCTCTGCCTTCCTTGAAATTGTGGCTTTCTGCCATTAATCCTTTATCTTGAGCTTGTAAGCTCCCTGCTAGTCTACCATGCACGTGGGCAGGAAATTACCTGAGAAAACTTTAAATATACATATATAATTATAATCATAGTCAAGACCTTCCTTAAGCCACCGTACGGCCTCATGTTTATGCTCTCTTCGAATGGCCTGAAAGTGGAATGCTGGATGGCTGAGTGGATGCCCATTTTTATACAATATAAACTCTTTTCATTCCTCTTAGTGCTGACGCCTCCGTATGGTTTTCACTAATTCTTTTTTTCTCTAAAATTTTTTCCTAAATAGAGAAATTAAAACATGTTCTTATGGGTAGATTTGCTATGCAACAAGTTGGCTCATCCTCTCCTTGCCTGGTGTAGGCATACGTTTTGGGCCCAGGCCTCTTTCTTTCATAAATTTGATCTGAAACCTACAATCTTATGCTTCTTTTGGGGGTCAATTCTAACCTTGAAAACATTACTGATGCTTTGCTCAACAAATGTTGCCATAGTACGGCCTCTCCCTATGGAAATCATCCTGAAATGTGATCTGAGACTCAATGGTTTCTTCAGATTTATTTCATTGAATTGAAATGATTTTTTTTTTAAGCTCAAATCTTGTGAGAAGTTTTCTAGTAGGAGTCCTTCCTAAATTGTAATAGAGGGAATGGTAAGTAAACGAAAATAGAGAGTTTCTAAAAGGGAATTCAATGAATGTTTAGTAAACATGACATAAGTGGATATCATTTTGTGTTAGTAAATTTATTAACTAGTTTTCTAATCAATTCATTAGGAATAAAATGGATGAATTCTTATATTTATTAGAATAGATTTGAAAGTATTTTATTATGTAGAGTAACTATCCTTATTAGGAATATAATTTTAATTAGTGGAGTAAAATAAAGTTAAATGTAAAGTAGATTATTGTGGTAAGGCTGGTATTAAACAATTGTTAAATGAAATTATAATTCTAGAATGGAATAGTATATGTTATTATTAGGATTTTATTTAAAAGAGAGTGAAAATCTTATAGTGCTTTTTGGGTTAAAATTGTTCAATGATGATATGTTGAATTAATTTTAAATATGGTCTTGCTTGAAATTCCATTGTTAGTTATTAGCGTCAAGTAGTAATGAAGTAATTGGTTTATTATATTATTCTTTGTTTATGAGTCATATTGTTCTGATGGAATATCATAGTCATTTAAATCTTCATTTTTGCCATATCAGGAAATGGTTATGTATTTTGTTTCAATTTACCCGACTCTAGAGGCTAGACTACTTGGGTTCCAGTATTATATTGTGTCATGTTGTTTTAATGTTTATTTGATTTGATATTTTGAAATGGATAGGGGAATGTTTTATTGTTTAAGGATGAAATTTGAAATGGTCTATGTAATGTATTAGTTTGCCAAAAGATAGATGCCTTCCAGTCCCTTGTCCAAGCATGTTATTAGTTTCTAAATGATGGTTAAGGGTTACTAGTTGCATGTAGGAGAGTGGCTTTCATGGTGGGGCCAGTGCCCAAAGTGGCTGCCTAGATAACCCCATGAAGTTGTAATCAAGTGATAACTTAATAATTTACCTAGGTGGGTTGGGTAGTAATTCACATAACAAGATAAGTATGATGCCTCATCCATGCCTTGAGTGCTCTCACAGGCTAAGGATGGGATGAGAAGGCCTGGTTGGCAAGATCAACCTCCTTGTCTCCATGAGAGGATATGTCGGTTCCGCATGTGTCACCCTATGGGGCCGGTGCCTAGAGAGAGGTCACCCAGATAACCATAGATGGGGGCCAGTTTCTAGTGAGAGATAGCCTAGATAACCCATGCTAGGACCATGTGATGACACTCTCCCCACTATAGCTTAGTTACTTCATCTTTATCTTTTGTTGTTGCCTCTGGAGCACTATCTTGTCTTGATTATTTGTGTAGTCTTGATAATATGTATTGCCTCTGTCGAGTTTGTATCTTCTTACTTGTATCCTTTGACTTAGTAGAACCTCATTGTTATCTCCTAGCTCGGGGGGTGGACCTCAGGGTTCCACATGGTTGGGTGGAAGAGCTTAATCCATTGGTTTTTCTTGGTCAACTTGATTCGTGTTCACTACAGATGTGCCTCCAGTTCCAGACTTGTACTTGCATCCACAGAGCTATATTATAATTTTAGAATTGTATAATCTTGTTGTATTGTAAACTAATGTAATCGGTCATGAATCTTGCAAGCATGTAATCTTGTATTGATCTTATGTAACTGTTCATATCTGTAAATGAATAATGTAATTCTGTTGTATCAAAATGTATATTACTTGTGTTGTTATGAATTAAGGTTATCTGATCAAGTCATGTTTCCCTAGAGGTGTTAGTTGATCATCTTGTTTAAATGTAGTGAATAGTGTCAACTTTATTTAATGTTAATGCATTTACTTGCTTCAAATTTTTTTTTTTTTTGTGATTTTAGCACCTTTTAGTCTAACTCTCTAGGGTTGCATGATGGGGCATCACACACGGAGGGGGTTAACCCACAAAGATTTGTACCCTGTTAAAAGTACTTTAGAAAAATAGAAGGCACATGCCTTCGGGCGCACTGCCTAAAGCTCACTACTCAAAAGGGAGGCTCACTGCCTACAAAATTTATTTAGAACAAAAAGAGTTAACTAAGAAATAGCATTTACTTCATGCCTAATTTAGTTTCAATGAATGCTCAAGAACTTCTTCTTTGCCCCAAATTCTTCTTCACACTATACTAATCTCGCTCCTTTTCTTCTATGCTCTGCTCCTGATCCTTTATTAGGATTTTATCTTATTTGCACAAGGATATTTTTTAACAACTCTTCAACAAGTATTTATATGCTTCATCAACCTTGGAATGGTCAACAAGGTTGGCTAAACTTGACACAGATCATCACATTATTGGCCAAACATAACTGAGACTTGAATTTGCTTCTACAACCACTCCACGCTTCATAAAAATGCTCTTAAAGCATCCACAACATGCTAGGAACATCCGGTCGGCCAAGATTGGTAAGAACATCAACCTCAAAGAAGAAATCTTCAATCAACAAGCTCAAACTTCAATGCGAACCTCCAACATAGTAGCCACATGATCTAGAGACCTCCATAGGCACATTGAAATCACTAATAACATTCACTCTAAACCATATTACTAGAAATATTTGAATCTTCCTCTGGAACCTCAAGAACACTATCTGCCATGATTGTCAAACTAGAAAGATAGCTTGTAGACCTCCAAACCATGAACCACTAGAGTTAATGATACACACTGACTTCCGAAACATGCCTTCAGATCCGTAGACCAAAATATTTCACTGCGGAGCAATCTGGACCAACTTACTGTCACACTATCTCTTCTGAATACTGCAAAGTCTGGTTCTACTGAGATGGCCATAACTTCAAATCTTCATGTGGATCTCTCAATTCTTACTTGGAGCAACCTCTGACAATCCTCTACATAGCCATATGGTTCACATGCATTGATTATCATTAATTTTCTCAATATCCTCAACAATATGGTCTTCTATACAGACAACAAAATAGGATATAGTTGACACCAATGGTAACAAGGATATGTTTACATCAATAACAACACCACTTAGGCACATATTTACAACAACAGTGTCTCTTGCCAACAGACACTTTATGGCATCTTCCTACCTGCAATGGCATGGTTATTGAACACATCAAGTGATATATTAAAATCTGAACCCTAGAGGAGGATTTGCATTAGCAGGAATTGGATTGTGTGCATGTAGAATAGTGCTAAATCAAATGTTTCTAGATTTAGTAGGAATACCATTTCAAAGCATAGTTGATAATGGTTTGATAACAGGAATAACAAATCTAATTTCTACTATGTATTGATTGAACTATATTGAATGGATGAGAATAAATATTTTTGTATAGGAGCTTATGTTAGACCTAAAATTTAATTGAATCTTTCTTGCAATGTACCTTTTATCCAGAGATAGCCAATCAAGTCCATACAATTATTGTATGAACCATAATTTTGAAGCACTAGCACATTCAAATTGAGTGCTGCACTTGCATCTAGATCAAACATCAAAAAATTGAATCAGACCCGAGTTAACAAATATAATTCTTTCTTCCATATGATTTGAGGTCTGCAACTTAAAGTGATATTTAGCTCACACCCAATTTAAATAGCTTATGTGGAATATACACAAATCTTATGTTCAATTACAATTCACACTTGTACCTACTCACATATTGATGCTTTTTCATACTTGGGTTGCACCATATTAGTAACTTAGCCTGATATAGTACACTAATTAGATTAAACTGTGGAATTTTGAGTTGTTGAGTCTCTTGATTAGATCAAGGGAACTGATCTTGAATTGCATCATTAGAGTATCTTAAAATGACAAGTTTCTGGTATTGGAACTTGCTTACAATGAAAGGAAATATTGATTAGTGTAACTTAAGTATACAATGATTCTACCAAAACATATAATAAGATATGTCTCGAAAGCTCATAATGAAATTTTGAATTGATCAATTGAAAAAAAATAATATTCATGTTTCTTTGTGTTGTTGATACTCTCCCTTTTACCATTTCTTGAGGGAAAACTGGTAGTTGAGCAAGGAGCTAGCATTAGATGCTATACAACAGAGCCAACAGGAAGTGCTATGAATTTTAGATCAAGTTGGATATAGTTTGTTTAACCTGGACCTAGTCCTTATGTTGGATAATCAATCGATGATTGCAAGAAATGATGCTTAACAACTACACTTCCAAGTTACATAAGATAAAAAGGCATCTGGTGATTGATCTGTAACATTTAACATGTTTTGGATTCTATCTAGTTGGTCTTCATTTGTTATGGAAGAAATATAATATCATATTATACATATTAACACCTCAAATTATGTAATAAAATCCTTCTAGATGTAGCAGTACACATTAAAATCATTTATAAATCCTATCAATACTAGTTAATTTGGTAGGGACTTGAATTGCAATGTAGCCCTTGTTTGAGTTTTAAATGCTTTAGATTAATTTTTATTATAATTATTCTTGTTTCTTAAACATGATTGTAAGTGTAAAGCTATCTTCATGATAGAACCATGTTTGTGACATTGTTCTTATTTAATTGTTTTGTCCTAGTTCTTTGAGCTAACTATTACTAAATTATGTTCACACCTAATTTAGCAAGGCCTAGGTTGCAATTGTCACAAAAGGAGATAAAAGAAAAAAAATTAAGTGTAGGATCACTCAATCAAATGCCTGACATCTTGGCAAGAGAACAATGGAGGATCATTTATCAGGATAATGTGACTGTCCAATCAGAACTATCAAACCATCCTGATAAATGAAAATTGGTCTAACGATAAGAAAATAGGCATTCAAAGAATGGTAGGTATCTAATTAGTTTTATCTTTTAGTTATGATGTTGAATTATTCAAATATCACAGTTCAGTGCAAAGAAAAGGTATTTATAAACTGTCATTTCATCATCATGTTTTAAACATGTGTTTTAAATCAGATTCAATTGTTTTATCCTCTGCATTTGATTTAGAAAGAAAACATACATAAATCATTGCATAAGGTAAAATAATTGATTATATTCTAGAGAATGTTTAAATATGTCCCACACAAGCCGTGGGAATCCCTAAACTAAGCCAATGCAACTAAGCATGTAATCTATACATCTGATGATAAAGAAAAGGAAAAGAACACATGAGGAAATTGGATATCCATCATTGCCTTATCGTGAAAGTTGATTATCTTGTTTGGTAGCTTGGCCTTCATGTCTTCATCTTCTTGCGCCTGATCAATATAGTGGACCAGCAAGGTTGGAGAAAGGTTTTGTTAGAAGCTTCGGATATACAAATGCATCATATGCTTTATCAACAGACATATAAACTTGCAGTCATTATGCATTAAAAATAGTTAGATCAAAATCAGACATGTACGATAAATCAGATCATCAACTTCCAAAGGTATTTTTTATGCTAACTTGTTTGTTCATTGTGCAGGTACAAGTAAAATTTATTGTAGATTCTTTAAGCATGTGGAGAAAAAATGTGGCTCCCACAAGGGTAGAGCCCAGCATGCTTTCTTCTTTATTCATTCAAGAAGGATATCAGATTGTGATAAATAGAGTACACTATCATGTAATGCATGCAACAGTCAACATATCAAGTGAAGTATAAAAGTCATCATAAGAGAAGCGAAGAGGAGCAGTTGCTCCTATAAACTATGCTCACTTTAGAAAGAACTTGTCAAAATCAGATAATCATGTTCAAAAATGCTAATCATACACTTATTCTTTTGCCTTCATCATACACATGCTACAGAATGAGCAATGAGCATATTCCCTAATTGAGAAAGTACAAGAACAACATATACAAGCTACAACCATATGAAAAGCCAATTGGAACAACATGAAGAGAATGTACAGAAGGAGTAATAAGTAAAGAACACCATCAAGAGGGAATAGTTTGCTCATGCAAAGATATACAGTCATACTTCAAAGAAGAGCAACAGATTATAAAGAAAGACTGTGATATCTTTTAATCATCAAGTCACCAGGATATAGCCTTTATCCAAAAGAGAGTGTAGTCCATCAAGACCAAAGAGCATCAGGATTACATAAGCTTTAAGGAAACATATAACATACTATACAAGATCATGCATGAAAGATACAGGATAGCATAGGAATGCCAAGGTACAGTGTCAAAATCAAAATGCAATTAGCTTGTTCAAAAGACAGACGAAGAAGTATATACATATTGTTCTCAGCACAAATGCCAGGAGAGTCTCATCATGGTTTCATCTTCCATAGAATTCATTATATAATGCAACATGTACAGGTAATGGAGTAGTCTTGAGACTATCTTGTAAACAAAAGAATATAGAAAAATTTCTAAAATACAGAAGGAAGATCACCTACAGATGAAAAAGGAAATGAAGTTCTTGCAAACCCTAAGATGGTATATAGTAAGTGAAAACTGTTTACCATCTCTTTTGTCAAATATATATCCTGTATGAGGAGCCATGGTAATCTTCAAAAGAATAAAGCATTTCACTTCTTTTATCAAACCCACATGAAGATACAGAAGAAGAAACATCTTGCAATTAAAAGAGTGCAGAGTTGTGTGTTTTTTGCATTTTCATAATAGAGTAAGAACAAATACCATAGTGGAGAAAAAAACCAAAGCATTAATCCTACTAGAGTGACATATCTTTGTCATGGGTTGAGATTTTTATAGAACTAAATAATGCAGAGATGGCCGAAACTTCATCATACAGTGTGTCTTTTATCTTTTGAAAAAATGAAGACAAAGAGTGCTCAAACCCTAAGCATTTTATGCTTTTCCATTACAATGCAAAACTTATCTTTTTTATGCAGACCCACGAGGGTATAGGCCACGGCCTGTAAAGAACAAGGTTTCTTGAAGCTTTTTGATAAAACCCAGATGAAGAATACAAACACATATATAGTGTTGTGTTAGAGGCTACTATAGGACCGAGCAAGGAAAGTTTATTCGAGCCGTGAGGGTTTTGTAGACAAAATAATGAAACCCTAAGCATTCATTTAAGTTACCCAATACAATGAAAAGATTTTGTTCTTATGCAGACCCAAAATGAGAGGCTACGACCTAGTTTTTCACATCAAAGTTCTTTTGCCTTTTGCGAACAACATAAAGAGAGAAAAGTGCACATGTATTTCATGCTTCTGTGTTCAAGTCAAAATACAAAAATAGGACAAGAAATATGCAGAAGCCTTACTCTTTTGTGCCCATGAGGAGATTTTCAGAAGTGATATTGGTTCTTTCTGTTAAACTTTTTCCTTCTGTTTCTTCCAAACAAGCTCAAAATCGTGTTTCCATGGCAGCCCATACAAGGGAGAAATAGTGGAAAAGAGAAAAAGATCATAAAATGCTCAGAGATAACTATGTGGCCGTGACCAAAATAGAAAAAAATAGTGAAGAAAAGTTAAAAAATAGCTCAGAATCAACACAAAGCAACTCACCTTCAATTCCCTATCAAAGATATAGAGAGAAGTGCATCAAGAAACCATAGAAGTGTGTAGAGAATAGTGAAGAAACCTCCACACCCTAGCAAACATGATGGCAGCTCAAGAGGAGCTCAGGGGGAGCAAAACAAATGACAAGCCAAAATGATGAATTAGGGTTTCAAAGCCCTATTTTGGCAACTCAAATGAGATTTTCTTTTTCTTTTTTGACTTTTGTTTTAATAAATCATTGCTATCCATCTATTATTCACCGAGCTCAAGATTTCCAAAGTCTTCTAAAACCTAATGACGCAGACCTTTTTATGCCACAGGGGCCGTGAGGGAATTTCAATTATTATATTTTATTTATGCAAAAGTCAAAAGAAAAAACAAATGATGAGAAGATAAGGCCGAATGCCTTATAGTATTTTTGCAAAGGCATGTTAATAAAGTCAAATAAAAGAATGATTCGAAGGCATGGAATGAAATATGTAAGGAGTAATAAGGTATGAATGTAATGCATTACATTAGTCATGCAAAGGGAGTTATAAGGTTTTTTGGATGATGTAATATGTTTTGCATGGGAGACATAAGGGGTCATTTTTTGTCTTTTATCTTCTAAAGGGGCAATTACATCCAATTTTGCATGATTTTGTAACTAAATTAATGTAAACAAGTAATAAAGTAATATCATTATAAATTACTTTATTATTTTGTCACAAGTTGTAAAATCAGTAGATAAGACAAATTGAAACTCATAGTAAAGTAATCATGCAAAGATTACTCTATTATTTGCTCACATGTCCCAAGATCATGCAAAATTGAAGGATATAGATAACTGAAGTCTTTTGGAGCTTTTGCATGGCTTTTGGGGTCAAAATTGGAGAGTTTGGTCAATATTTTGGTCAAACATATAGAGGAGAGTAGTTTGGACCTATTTTTGCTTGATTCGGGATAGTTATAGCCCTTATTTTTAGGGATTTTCTTGTTTGCTCGTGGATCAGTTGAGAGCTTATTTTTAGAGGCAGTTGATTGCAGTTGACCTTTCTAGGTCTCTTGGAAAGAGCATATTATATATTGTAAGAAAAACTTAGGTTTTTTTGGTTCTTTCCTTTTTTGCTCTTTACACTTTGGGAGACAAAGAAGGTTTTGTAGCTCACTTATTGCAGATTTATAGAGATTACAACAAGATACAAGTTCTATACTATCTTTTAATGCAATTGTTCCTTTAATTTTTAGCTGATTCAAGTGTCTACCTTTCCATTAATGCATCTTTTGTGAATGATTTGATGAGATTTTATTTTGTTTGAACATCAGAACCTTTAAAATCATTGTCTCATTTGTACTTGCATGTACTAAATAGCATTGAAAATCACAGGTCTTAGGCTATGTAATTGGAGTAATTTTTGTTTATGTTGTGAAAAACACTTTTCCTTCAAGAAAAAAATCATTTCCAGCCTCCCTTAGAATTATTTATGTGATCAAATTGCCAAAAGTGGTTTGTGTGGATAGATTTTTTGAGATCTATTGTGAGTTAGATTGTTAGTTTCCATCAAATTTAGGTGCATCACCATACTTTAGATTATAGTTTTAGTGCTTTTAGTAGATCCTCTTAAACCTTTTCCATATCAAAGTTATAGATCCATTGAATATTATAGGGGAACCAGCCCATAATCTAGAGGTTCAAGCTCACCATAGGTCACCCACAACCTGTGTTTGATCCCATGTTACACATGATTGCTGGGCTTCACAACTCTGCATAACGGGTGCAATCTCGCTCGTCAACACTAACCATTTCAAATAAATTGATTGTTACTTGCCAATTTATAGACCATGGTGACAAGAAATCATAGACCAAAGATCTGTGTTGTTTGTATGTTAATGTTGTGGTTTACACTAGTTTTATTGATAAAGAAGAGAATCAAAACAAGTGTGGTTGATTACAAAACAATGTGGTGGATTACAAAATAATTCAAAGTAAAATAAACATACACTTATACACTATTCAAATATATAATCTCCATATATTTCTCATATATTCATCATGTATAATGTATTATATTGTCATACATCATTTATCTATACTTTAGTACATGCTTTTCTTCTCATACAATTCTCTCTCTTACTCTCTTATGATTCCCATATATCTATTACAGTTCTCTTGTTTGTATCTCACTTCTCCATATATATCTCATATATCTTCCTCTTGCTCATCTGTGTCCTTATGTTCTTATCTCTCTCCTTTCCCTTCCTTTATAGCCTCATAATGTCATTTCATGATGTCTTTTCCTTATATCCTTTCATAAATAGTCTTAATTATCGGTCTAGAAATGATCAAAATGGCATGTGTGGAGGTTGCGTGGTGCTACACAACCTCCTACATATCTCTATTCAATGTTTAATGCTCATAGGCAATATCGCAAGGACTATAGTGTAGTGTGTGTTATTACACAACTTTCTTATGTGTCTCTATAGGATGTGGAACTGTTCTTGCACGGTACCACAAACACTTTTCTATATAATATAATATCATATGAGGTAGTATGATGTAATGTATGGACTACTAGTATCTGCCAACATCCTTCATAGGCCTAAACCATTTTCTCATCATCGAGATGACCTTGTAAAATTCCTTGCCATCAACTCCATTTTGATTTTTGTTGGTGTATCCCCCTTCTTGACATGCACATCTCAATTCCTAGGGCCTTCATATTCCTTCCTTACTAAAAAACAACCCATCTTTAGTATCACACCTTTGTTATCCATTATCTCTACCATCTTCCATATGCCTTGTGCCTTCTGTGATAGGTTTCCTACATTTGTCGTACTCTTTTTTAATCTTTCTACCTATCACAACCATCTTTGTGGTATCATTTTTTTAATTATATATAATATGATATAATTATAATTATAATTATAATATATAATAATTAAAATTATATATTATATTATAGAATAATTATAATTATATTATATATTATATTTAGGATTAGAGTTAGGGGATAGAATTAGGGTTATAGTTACGATTAGAAATAGGGTTAGGGTTAGGATTACGATTAGGGTTAGGGTTATATTTAGAATTAGGGTACCTATTTTTAAGGAATATTTTAATCCCAATGTTGAACCCTAACCCTAATTCTAACAATAACCCTAGCTCTAATACTAACCCTAAACCTAATCCTAATTATAACCCTAACCTTAATCCTTACCCTTATTCTAATCCTAAACATAGGTCTAATTATAACCCTAAGTTTGATCCTAATTAAAACCCTAACCATAACCTTAATAATAAATTTAACCCTAATTGTAACCCTAATCCTAACTTTGATTCTAACAATATCCATAATTATAGTCATAACCCTAATTCTAACCCTAACCCCAATCCTAATTATAATCCTAACCATAACCCTAATCCTAATTTTAACATTAACCCTAACCCTAACCCTTATTCTAACCCTAAATATAGCTCTAATTTTAACCCTAACCCTAACCCTAAATCTAATTGTAAGTCTGACTATAATTCAAAGCCTAACCCTAACCTTCATATTAACCTTAACCCTACTTGAGCTCTAAAGATAAGTCTAATTCTTACCCTAATTCTAATAGTAACCAGGGTAAGTGCAAGAAGATGGGGGGCCAAAAAGTGGCCAAAAAATTTTCAAAAAAATTTAAGTCATAACGCGCTCGCATTATAACGCGCTCGCGTTATGGCTTGGTAATGACAAGCCTTAGGCTCATCATTACCGAGCCATAATGTGAGCGCGTTATAACGCGCTCGTGTTATAACCTGCTATAAAAAAAAAAAAAATGTCATTTCATTTCATTTCTTTCTTATTTTCTCCTCTGCCCGCGGCTTCAAAATCCTCAAAAATGCGCTCGTGTTCTACAAAATGCCAATCAACACAAAAAGTTTGTGATTCATTGCCAAAATGCCGCTGCGACGTCGAGCACGCCAAAGGGGTGAGTTATCTTTGTTTTTTTGTTTGAATTTCTTCCTAAATAGGTAGGTTTTTGTTGATTTTTGATGTATATTTCGTTAATTGTAGGAAATGTAATGCACCTCCTCCTCCTCCTCAAAATCCACAAAATCCTGAGGAGGAAATACCTGCAGAACAACAACCTCCTCCATTCATTCCTCGACATGCCCCTGGAACACAAGATAATATAATGGGGGAAATTGAAAACAACAAAAAACAAATTGAAGATATAATTGCAAGGTTGAAAGATCCTTCCACTTCAACCTTGCATAGGTCCACGCTTGCCGAATCTCTTGAGTCTATGTTATCAAATGTAAATTCAATTAGCAAGCAAATAACTAGTTGGACCGATAAAAAGAGAGAGTTTAGAGATTACTATGCAGATAAATTGTCATACCAAGATGTCAAAAAATTACAAATTACAAAATTAGATTTGTGTTCAATTTTCACAAACCCACAAACAAATCAACCTCCACCCCTTACACGTAAGAGGTTCCCTATCCATTAGTGCACCAACCAAGCGATAAGGGACAATTTCGGGCAGAGGTGGTGGATGGTTTTTGACCATCCTCCATGCAATAATAATGAGGTCCCGCAATACTTTTTGAGGAAACTCTACTGCGAGTTTGTCCTCAATAAAGTGCCAAACTATTTTGATATGCGGGACTTCCAGGGTAGAGGTGGGGGCTCAGCACAGGATAGACTAGGGGCACGTCTTGACCCACAGCGGGTAGTGAGATGAGTAATCAGCAGACAAGCCCACGAGCATGTTTCTATCCCTTCCATTGTGAAGGAGAGTGTTGAGGTCGATACACTGAGGTCGATTAGTGCCTTGACCCAAAGCATCATAGAGCATGCCGATCCTGCAACATAGAGTGGGTTGGGAGATAGTGCGAGGAGTAGGGTCCCACCGCATACTTGCCAGGCTTGCGGGTCAGCCTGTGGTTATGACCCCATGGACAGTCAGGATGCAGGTGCACAGGCTACATCTGTAGCTGAGCAGATGGTGATGACAGATACCCTCCTGAGTGAGACTTTCGGCCTTGATACTCAGGTAAATATTAGCAAGTTTATTGAATTTAATTTATTAAATTTTATTTTTGAAATACAAGATTACCTAATTTAAATTGATGATTTTAATGAAATTTTAGGGTCATAGCATCGATGCAGTTTTCAGTGGTTCTCCACCTACATTTTTCACTAGATCATCTACTGTTGAGGTATGTAACTAGTAAACAATTATAAATATTACATGTGAATAGCATCGTTATATGAATGGTATTATAATTTCTGATTTTGGATGTTGAATAGGTTAACACTGTAGATTTCATGGCAACACCTGCTAGCGGTGGTGGACTTCAAAGCTTTACAGAGGTAATAAAATAAATAGTTTAATGAATGAATTGTACTTACTAAATTTTTGTATGTGATTTGTGTGTTTTATTGTGTGTACTTCCATGTTTAGATGAACGTGTGTGTATGTTAGGAGCCATGATTTGCATCACTATTATAGTTTTCGTAATTGAATAATGTTGTTTTATTTCCAGATGATGCAATCTGCGGATACACCTCCCCATGTTCATAGGGCAATGGAGCAGGGTGTGGCCTCTGCGATTCATAGCTCTATGGCATTGACAGGGGTATAAGGCAGATTAGTAAATTTCAATTTACATTCATTGTTATAGTTGTCTATTTTTGAAAAATCAAAGATTATTGATTTGAAGTTTAATTTCTATCTGGATGGTTTCTATAGGACATGACATCACCAGGGCCTATTCTTGCTACTGAGGCAAGCGAGGAGACAGATTACATGTTAGCGGTAAGTGATTATTTTGTTAAATGTTTCATTTTTTTATAACATGTAATTTCTATATATTAATGTCTATACTTTTTTTTGTAACAGGTAAAGGTGCAGGAAGAACTAAATAGGAGGAGTAGCCCTCGGGTTCGTAGTAGACCACCCACATGCATGTCTCCATCCCCTAGAAGATCAAAGGCTGCTTGTGATTTATTCTCTTCACCAGCCAGAGGGGAATGACTTTTTATTGTGTTCCTCTATTGTATGCCTATATGGCATTTGTGGACATATATTTTGTATTGTACATAGTTGACATTGTATGCCTATATGGCATTCTTGTAAGCCTATATGGCTATTTTGTATATATGTTATACTTATATCGACAGATATTGATGTAAGCCTATATGGATATTTGGTTAATACAAATCTTTTTTATTGATGGCGTCCATACTTGCATTATAAATCCACTTTTGAATGGATATTTGTAGATGGATACTTCAAATATTTAAAGTCTGATTGTATTACATAGGATGTTTGTATTTTCTTTGATAGGCTTGATAGGCCATGGATTACATGATGGTGTTTGATGGAAAAGTATGGTACTAGAAGACTCTAGTTCATTCTTAATAGGCTTGTGATTGATAATATCTTTGCATGATTGCACTTGATCTTGGATCATGGGCATGTTGTTAGGATTTTGATTGCATTGTGATGTTTGACGGATAGGCATGGTGTAAGATACCCAACTAGTTCTACAAAAAATTTTCCTTACTTAAACAATTTTACTTGCTATCAATTCATCAACTACTTCAACAACACAAAGATATACATCAAAGATAACTATTTGAATGAATCAACCTTAGAGTTGGGTACTTGTCTAGTTATTTGACTCAATCAACTTGCAATGTCTTATTACATGGATAATGCTTTCAATAGCATGAAGTTACAACTTATTCAATGGAGATACAAAAGAAAGGCCTTGAAGCCTTGATGTTTACAATGGCGTCTACACTTGATCAACTCAATCAAACTCAATGATGTCAACTGAATGTCAACACCTCACAATATCACAAAGGAGCATCACCTTGCTTGTTGCATGGATGAACGTCATAGTTGCAAATGGAAAGAATGCCTTACTGAGATTTGATTTTTGGATGCTAGAATTGGATGCCAGATTTGAAATTATTTCCACGCCAAAGTGTATGGACTTCTCCAAAGAGGGCGCCAAAATGGATTGTCCTTCATATTAAGGGTGCCCAAAAGAGAAGTTTGGATACCTATAAGTGCCTAACTCCATGATGTTCCACCTTCTAATCTACTTTGAATAATAAGAGAGATGTGATGTTGTTATCTTCATGTAAGAGTAGATGATGATGACATGAAGTAGAGATCTCTCTAGGACTAGATGAAGCCTTGCTTGATGATAAGATGAAGATGAAGTGATCCTTCATGACGACCCTTGGAGTGACCCTCTTGGAGTTGTGGACTTTGAAACTTTGAAGATTGAGAGATCTTGAAACTCGGATGGATGAATGTCTATCATTGATGAAGTAGACTTGAAAGATATTCCTCAGAGAACTTGAATGGATAGATGCCTTGAAATTTCAACATGACGTTAGTGATGAAGAGTATTGACATGTTGGACTTGATGTGATCTTGCTGAAGGTGCATTTTCTTTCTTAGCATGATCATCCCAAACCAAGGCACCAACTTGGAAAACCCTATGAAGGCGCCACTATCTGGAATTTCTTCCAAGGTGTTAAAACTTGACATCTTTTCTTCTCTAGGTACTATCTCCTTCAAGGCGCTCCTTAAAATCATTAGAAGTGCTCAAGACTTACCTTAGTCCAAAGCGCCACAATCCATTCCTTAAAGCACAAAGAATTCTCAAAGGCGCCCCTATTTACCTCTAAGCACTCAAATATCATTTAGATTTAAGGCGCACATTTAGCTCCAAAGTGCAAATTTCCATCATCAACCCATCAAGGTGCATCATCTTCCCTTTGTATCCCCTTCAAGGTGCAGACATTCACTTCTTCACACTCAAACTCACTCTCTGGCGCCAGAATAGGTGTATAACTTCAAATAAGGCGCTAATCTTAGGTTTCTAAGTACTTAGTTTGATCTTAAGGCTATCCTTCCTCTAAGCACTCTCTTCAAGTCCCTCACTGAAGGCCCTCTGTAAGTTTGGGCGCATTTCATCCCAAGGTGCTTCAACATCATCTAAGGCACAAATTCACTCTCCAAGACAAGGTGCAAAAAACCCTATCCTAAGGCGCTCAAATCTTGCTTCTAAACCTTGGCACACAAACATGAGATTGTGACTTCAATCATCATTCTTGGTTAAGGCACACAAACTCTCATTCAAGGCACATATCTTTCTCCAACAAGGCGCATATATTCCTCCAACAAGGCGCATATTTAATTCTAGGGCGCTCTATCTTGGATTAAATCAGGGTATCTCCTCAACAAGGCGCTCCAAACCATACCAAGGCGCTAAAACACTTAATGCAAGTTCTTCAAGTGCTTATCCAACTTGATTCCTCCAACACAGGGTGCTCAAACAACTTTCTCAAACTTTCAACTCAAATCCTCACCTTATATTCTCCAAGGCAAAAAGGTGCAATTTGATTGAGGGTGCTAAAACTCTTAGGCGCACTTATCTCCCTAAACTTACCTCTCTTCTTCCCTAGGCACCAGAAACACCTCTTTATCTCAACTAGGCACTTATCTTCTCTAGGCGCACATGGTCTTCAAGGTGCATTTCATTCATCAAGGCACCTATCTCTAACAATCTCAACACTCAAAGGGACTCAAAACTCATCTGGACACCATCACTTCCCTAAAGGTGCAAAATTGGTGTAGATACATTCCATTTATTAAGGATCATTCTGGCACCCAAATCTTGTCAAAGCAAAGGATCAATAGGTTCTCTCCAAGGTGCACTCCAGGGTTTGATCTTGCAAGACTTCTCATGTCAAAATTTTGACCAAGACACTCAAGGCGCTAGTCTTTATCATCTAACCCTATAGTGCACTTACTCATTATGATATACTCCTCAACTTTGTATTCAACCTTGCCCAAGGTGCATATTCACTATAAGGCATTCTCACTTTGTCAAGGCTCAGAGGGCTTCAACTTGCTAAAGGGTAGAGGTCTAGGCGCATATCTGACTTGAAGCTCAAGGTGCTCCAACCCTCTTGCTCTGGAATTCCTTCTAGGCACTAAGTGACTTCTCCAATTCCTTGAAAACATTTGAAGTGTTTTACCTTCTCAAGGTGCTCCTTCAAACTTGACTCCAAGGTGTTATAATCTCAAAGGTGCTGACATCATCTCAACCAAAGGCGCTCAATGATTCATCTCATATCTAGGTGCTAAAACACTTAATCAACCAAGTCATTCAAGGTGCCATTCAGTAAACTCATCTTCCATGATATTCCTATCAAGGTGCATATCACTTCTGTCATGGGCTTTAGGCGCTCAGTTGAGTGCTTCAATACTACTTAGGTGCCAAATTCATTTTAATGCATCAAACACAAAGAGCTTTCAAACACTGGGTGCTCACAAAGAGCCTTCCAACCTTGGGCGCTAAATTAGGTCTTTGCAACTATCCAAGGCACATATCTTGGTTTGAACAACTTATGGTGCCAAGACAACTTCTCATTAGGGTGCTCAAAACACTTGTGTTTACATTTGATGTGCTTTACCTTCTTAAGGTGCTCTAGACTAACCTGACTCCAAGGTGCTCCATCATCATCCTTAAGGTGCTAAAAACATCATCTCCACTCTAGGCAAAAACATCATCCAACTCCTTAAGGCACTTCACTGTCAAAGTCTGAAGGTGCTCTACCTAGACCTTTCCCCTAGGTGCCAGAACTCCTAAGCGCTCACCAGATAACTCTCTTCTTCAAGGCGCAAATCTTCCCATACTATGATTGCCTCTGAAACGCCGATTAACGTGATGTGAGGGTGCAAAGGCTACTCCAATCCTTAGTGAGCACCTAGTTTAAACAAGGAGAAATAAAGCATTCAAAACTATCCAAACGATCATCCCCTTCCTAATGTCTTCACTGCTCCAGAAAACCTTGGCCAAAATGACACATAACAACTCCTGTGCAAAGCACCTGAGCAAGAAAAGAGGGGATCCCCAATCTAATGGGGTGATGTGTGATTTGGTCACAACAGTTACCCTTTAGAGGTTTTAGTAGGAAGACCAAGGAGACTTTCACTTGGATATGGGCGTGAGTTATTATGGACCTAGAGAAGATTCTTATTGGTTCTAGAGGGTTCATTCAAGGGGTGTCTCTAAACATGTTTTTTCTCAGGTGCTAAACTGGAGTTGTCTAGATGCACAAGTGCACCTCCCTCAATGAAGTTCCTTTTGTTAACTTAGTTCATCCTAGTGACTGAAGGGGTTGTTATATTCTTTAGGCGCAATCTTTCATAGACTAAAACATTCACTCCATGTTAAGGCGCTCAAAGGAGGCTCTGGAGATGGAAAATGGCGCTTTAACTCACTTATGTAAATTTTGGACTTTTAGGCAATTGCAAGATGTCTTGGAGGGCTCAATTCTTTAAGGTGCCCATTTTGTTCACCACTTGTAGCATCACTTATTCAAGGCACATGTGTGATTTGGTCAAAAATAGGTGCCTAGAGTGAATAGGCTTTCATCCTGACTTAATACACTGCCTAGAGTGGATATTAGCGCCTTCATATGGTTTGGAGTGCCTTTAGCTGTGCCTTGAGGAGATTTTCTTACATCTTAAAGGAGGTTCTGACACCTTGCCCCCTTTGGTATCTAGCGCCCTAGTGGCTTTAACCTAACGCCTTTGGAGTCCAAAATGCGCCTTTGAAAGTTGAAGTGAACCTTGATAATTGGAGTCTTCATAATGAGTGCCTAGGTCTTGTTGAGTAGAATACCCCACAATGTGCACCTAGGTCTTTAAGAAGAGTAATGATACTTGAGATAGAGCACCTTGAGGAGGTAGTTGAGCACCCTGGATTGAATAATTGGAGTTCAAGGAAGGTTTGAGCACCCAAGGCATATGGCTAGAGAAGTTGTAGAAAAGACCACTTTTGGCGCCTTAAAAGTTCGAATGCTTGGGGAGTTTTTGCAAAGATCTAGTTTGAGTGCCCTTATGCCCTAGGATCATCTAGTTTGTGCATCTTGTAATGAGGAGTTCATGTAAGTTTGGAATGAGCGCCTTGAATAAGTGTAAACTAGCCTAGAGAAGGGTATGTGTGCCTTGAGCATTCCAGAGATAACTGTGCACCTAGAACAATATGAGCGCTCATGATGATGATTAACACCCTGATGAGACTATGAGCACCTTGTTCAGGAGATACCTTGTTTGATCATAAAATGGGCCTTGAGTCTTGAAGGTTTTGAGCGCCTAGGTGATTTGGATGTTGGGATGTTGGTATGCGCCCAAGATTGAGGTAAGTGAGTGCTTGTAATGGAGGAGAGCAATGAGATGGAATGTCTTGTAGAGATTGGCGCCCAGAGACCCATTTTTGCACCTTTGATGATGACCATTTTTGCATAAGAGTTTAGCGCCTTAGAGTTGTAAACTTTCTCTTTGGGCGCCCCTGAGTGAATGTTAGCACCTTGGACAACTAAATACACCTTTGATGGAGTGGAGCCCAGAAGGGGAGTAGGAGGAAACCCAATCTTCAAGATTCATCAAGCTTCAAAGTTTAGGTCAGAGGTTATCCACTTTATCCAAGGAAGGTGTTATCATCTACACTCCGAGAAGGTAATGTCAAAGGCCATCATGAAGGATCACTTCATCAACTTCAAGTCCTTCAAGTTCAAGTCCTTTCACCTAGCAAGTCCAAGAGAGATTTCTACTCTGATTCATGAAGTAAGCTTATATCATCCTTATCTACTCTGCGAGAAGAAGAAACATTACAAAGTCAATTAAATGAGTTACAAGTACCATACATCCAATTGCAAGGAGTGAACCACCTTAAGGAAAAATAGTTCTCTTGAAGTTACTTGAAATGTCAAAAGGTTTAGCACCTCAAAGTAAGGTCAGAGGTGAGGTTAGAGGTGAAATGCGCCTTTGGACCATTCTGGCGCCTTGGATGAAGAACCTATATCTTGAGCCCAAGAGGTAAAATTTGCGCCTTAGTGGATTTGGAGAGTTACAGAGATTAGAGAAAAGCACCTTGAAGACAGAGTTGTTCAAGGCGCATGTGTTATTTGGTCAAAAATAGGCACCTAGAGTGAATAGGCTTTCATCCTGACTTAATACACTGCCTCCTTCTGACGATTTTTGGGGCAGTAGAAAACCTTTCACCACGGGCAAATGCCTCAGAACTATAAAAAATTGAGAGAGGTTATTGTAGAGGCACTCTACGGGATCCTGTTGCCTCAGATGGAATGTTTCTAAGTGACACAGTTTTTGAGTAACATCTCATCAAAGATTGCTGCCTTTTTGCACTTTGGACTCTTTAGGGATATCGTCGGTACAATGTAGCTCCGACTGTTTCGACATGTTTGGGTGAAAAATAGGACCATGCCTGCGTAAATGTACCCATTTGGATGCGTTGGAATAGTCAGTTTGGTCGCATCAAGAGCATGACGAAAGTTAGATCCCTTTGCAACTTTACACTGCCTCCTTCTGATGATTTTTGGGGCAGCAGAAAACCTTTCACCACGCGCAAATGCCTCAGAGCTATAAAAAATTGAGAGAGGTTATTATAGAGGCACTCTACATGATCCCATTGCCTTAGACGAAATGTTTCTAAGTGACACAGTTTTCAAGTAACATCTCATCAAAGATTGCTGCCTTTTTACACTTTGGACTCTTCAGGGATATCATCGGTACAATGTAGCTTCGACTGTTTCGACATGTTTGGGTGAGAAATAGGACCATGCCTAGCATAAATGTACCCATTCGGATGCGTTGGAATAGTTAGTTTGGTCGCATTAGGAGCAGGATGAAAGTTACACCCCTTTGCAACTTTACACTGCCTCCTTCTAACGATTTTTGGGGCAGCAGAAAACCTTTCACCACGGGCAAATGCCTCAGAGCTATAAAAAACTGAGAGAGAGGTTATTGTAGAGGCACTCTACATGATCGCATTGCCTTAGATGGAATGTTTCTAAGTGACACAGTTTTCAAGTAACATCTCGTTAAAGATTGCTATCTTTTTGCACTTTGGACTCTTCAGGGATATCGTCGGTACAATGTAGTTCTGACTGTTTCAACATGTTTGGGTGAAAAATAGGACCATGCCTAGTGTAAATGTACCCATTCAGACACGTTGGAATATCAGTTTGGTCGCATTAGGAGCAGGATGAAAGTTACACCCCTTTGCAACTTTACACTGCCTCCTTCTGATGATTTTTGGGGCAGCAGAAAACCTTTCACCATGGGTAAATGCCTTAGAGCTATAAAAAAATGAGAGAGGTTATTGTAGAGACACTCTACATGATCACGTTGCCTCAGATGGAATGTTTCTAAGTGACACGATTTTCGAGTAACATCTCGTCAAATATTGCTGCCTTTTTGCACTTTGGACTCTTCAGGGATATCGTCGGTGTAATGTAGCTCTGACTGTTTCGACATGTTTAGGTGAAAAATAGGACCATGCCTAGCATAAATGTACCCATTCAGACGTGTTGGAATAGTCAGTTTGGTCGCATCAGGAGTAGGACAAAAGTTACACCCCTTTGCAACTTTACACTGCCTCCTTCTGACGATTTTTGGGGCAGCAGAAAACCTTTCACCACGGGTAAATGCCTTAGAGCTATAAAAAATTGAGAGAGGTTATTGTAGAGGCACTCTACATGATAGCGTTACCTTAGACGGAATGTTTCTAAGTGACACAGTTTTTGAGTAACATCTCGTCAAAGATTGCTACCTTTTTGCACTTTGGACTCTTCAGGGATATCGTCGGAACAATGTAGCTCCGACTGTTTCGACATATTTGGGTGAAAAATAGGACCATACCTAGCATAAATGTACCCATTTAGACACGTTGGAACAGTCAGTTGGGTCGCATCAAGAGCAGGACAAAAGTTACACCCCTTTGCAACTTTACACTGCCTCCTTCTGACGATTTTTGGGGCAGCAGAAAACCTTTCACCACGGGGAAATGCCTCAGAGCTATAAAAAACTGAGAGAGGTTATTGTAGAGGCACTCTACATGATAGCGTTGCCTCAGATGGAATGTTTCTAAGTGACACAGTTTTTGAGTAACATCTCGTCAAAGATTGTAGCCTTTTTACACTTTGGACTCTTCATGGATATCGTTGGTACAATGTAGCTCAGACTGTTTCGACATGTTTGGGTGAAAAACAGGACCATGCCTAGCATAAATTTACCCATCCGGATGTGTTGGAACAATCAGTTTGGTCACATCACGAGCAAGACACCAAAAATGCAAAAGTTGCTTTATGCAACTTGACAACATTGACACTTTTTTGCAACATGACTCAAAGACTCAAACTGACCCCAAATGACTCAAAGTGACTTAAAATCACCTTGATTTGGTGCCCAACGTACATTATAGAGGTCAACGCACTCCTTATCATTCAAACATCTTAGATGAGCGCATAAGAAAGGAAAAAGCTCTAAGTTTCATCATCATGAGCGCCTAATATCAAGAGACTTTAATGCATTGATTTGGAACCCTATATGTGAAGGAAGATCTAAAGGCATGAAAGTGGATGTCATATTGCAAGAGTTTGGATCATCAAAATTGAAAGAAATAAGTCTATTAAGCTTGGGCGCCCTTGGTCTTCTTTTCATTCATTATGAGCGCCTTGGGAGAATGGTATATAGGTCATCATCATGATTGGGCGCCCTGGATCTAGAGTGTTGGAGAGATTGTCAAATGGTGTCTAGTAGGGTGAGTTATGAGTTTGGTCGCATCAGGAGCAGGACACCAAAAATGCATAACATGATGATGTAAAAATGTAGGAGGAAATAAAAAAAGACAAACCTTACAAATTAATGTGCATACTTACAACTTAATGTAACATAACTTTACAAAATCAATGTGAATACTTACAAATTAATCCAATGAACCATCCGGATCTACTCTACTCTTTATTGTGTCAAATATTGCTTCATGGTCAGACTCACGCACCTTCCACAATATTTTGTTCAAAGGTCTACCCCGATACTTTATCAAATGAACATTGGATGCCACGACAAGGTTCGAGTAATGAAGAATCTTCCGATGCATGTCAAAGTCCTAAAATAGCCAAATATTAACACTCTTATGTGGGTACCTTCTAAGCCATGTTCCAGTAATAACCACTAATCCTGTAGGGTATTCGATATTTTCTCCATCTATAGTAGGGGCCTCCAATTTCTATTTGGCCTCAACACAACGACATAAGTAATAATCTGTTCCCTCTTCATTATCTTCATCTGCAATAACTGCATATACATGCCCTACATTGATATGTGTAGCAAATTAGATGAAATTAGTCAACATTACAAAAACACTACAAAGTAAGATGACATTACTTGGTTGAACTAGATGAAATTAGATGCATATACGTGCCCTATATTACTTGGTTGAACTAAATCTGATATGTGTTCAAAGTCAAATGACGATTCCATCTGTGTTAGTTCCAGTGTCGTCGGGGGTCGATACGTGTCAAGTGGGCTAAGATAACTTAACTGCCATTCGTCAACCCACTCCTTTGACTTGCACTCATCCCAGACTTGAATTGTACAGGAAGAACAAAAGCATGACATCTTTCGTGTATGGATACTCCATGAACCTGCAATTGAGCTTCTGAAAGAGTGCATCTCATTTGATCTTGTCAGTGTACAACAATCCTCATATGATGCAATGTTAGTATCATCTATCAACCAAAAAAATCTATGAACTAAAGACTTACCTTCATTACCTGGATCCATGGAAGCATTACACCACTCGACAATTGATTTTGCATCTGTCAACTTTGAATTATCTTTATACTTTAACTCTTCTCATGCTATGGCTCTTTTGATACATGCTCCTGCACCATCATGCTCCCCCTTTCCATGCCCGGCCTCACAAAAGTTCCACATATGTTGAATACTTGTAAAATTATGCCTCCTACTCAGCCAATAGAAATTCTGCGAGTTCTTGAATTGTGATGCACAATTATCCGACCATATGATATGCTGACTGAACGATATGCCCCTTCTAGCCAAATCATTGTAGAACACCTGAAAGCAACCTTGCACGAACTCCGTAGAATGCGTGCGATCATCACTAATATAGAAATTATACTCCCTTATGATCTTTCTGTCATCCTCTATACTATCATTCGCATGAATGAATGTGATGTGCACAAATATAGAAACCTGTGTGGAGTTGTAATATTGTCATTGCACCTCATGCTGTGGCTGTATACTGTAGTTCTCTGCAAAGTTAACGACTGAAACAATGCTACTAACCGGAAATGTGTCCTTGCATAACTTGAATTGCAAGTCCAACCATCGAGCTCTATGGGCATGTCTTGCATACTCATACACTATGCTCTCATGAAATATAGGCATAAACTGATACACTAGAATCTTTTCAATAACTAATTCACACCTCTTTGCTTCTTTACCATCTTTTGTATTGTATGCCACTATTTTATACTTGCCAAACTCTACTAGTTCATTTCCAACCGCATGTGTTATTTCCATATGTTCACATATTAGCAAATGTTGCAAGCCACCGCAATGATGACATGTGCCATCCAAGCATAATTAGATTCTTGACAATAGATTTTTCACTTGAAGCCTCTGATGTTCTCAACCCAAGAATCTTCATGATAGACCTATACTTTATACTTCACATCATTTCAATGAATAGTTGACATCTTGCAGTCTCATTTAACTTTTCAAAGAACAATCTCCAAATCTTATTAGCATATCTTCTACAAGTGCATTTTAGAATCTTACCTTCCATTGGCTGCAAAATATTCTCATCAATATCAATCAAATACTTTGGCTTTCTATGCAAAATTCTAGGTGGTGTCAAGTTAGGTAAATTCATCTCAACATTAAGAATTTCATCAATATTTAAATGAGATGGGTTAGATGGCATACCTTTGATCGAAGATGGAATAGATGACATACCTTGAGGTTGAGGTGGGAACGATGGCGTACCTCCTTCATCACATGTGAGTGATGATGTACTCTCAACTTGAGATGTGGTAGATGGTGTCCCTACATGTTGACTTGCGGTAAAGGATGTGTCTCCAACTATGGTATTCAACTCTCTCGTACCACGAAGTTTTTGCGTTCATTCTCTTTGTGCCGCCAATACCATATCTCTTTGTGATGGTTGTGGTTCCTCTTCAATTGGTATGTCTTCATTTATCGTGTCCAATTTCCTTTTCTCACGAAGTTCCCTCATAGCCATTGCTTTCTTTGCATTCTTAGCTTCTATCTCTTCCTGTGTTGGTTTAATTCTTGATCGTTTCCTCGGCATGACGGAGAATTTGTCTGTAGCATGATAAAGAGACCAATATTAGTTCCTAAGAAATGAATACATGATAATAGTGGGATTGTATTTTTTTTATGTTGTAATGGTTTATTCTTGTATAGTTTGACATCATGGTATGAACTAAGGTTTGTTTATTACTGTATACACCTAAAAATGACACAAATCATCCTAAATAAATATTCTAAATATTTATTCCATTCTTCTACCAATTAAATAAATATTCTAAATTTATTTAATCAATTCACTATCCCATAATTAAATAAATTCTATTTATTTAATTAAAATTCTTCTATTTGTCCTTCACAATTAAATAAATTATTTAATTAATCCTATTTCCTCTATCCTAAGTTCTAAATTGAAAATTCCACATCACCTTTACACCTCACCTTTTCCACCTCACCTTGTCCACCTCATCAGGTTGCACATGTAATTAAATATATTTAATATTTAATTACCTTATTTCCCCTCACCCACATGGCCTATTTCTTCTCCAATCAGAGGTCAGTTAACCAATCAATCAAATCTGTTAACTAACCTGTCAGTTGAGTCAAATCCTCAATCAATCCAGTCAGTTCCACAATCCACTCTTCTAACTGATCAGTCAATTCTGTTAACAGACTAGTCAATCGAGTTAACTCTCCAATCAGTTTTGTCACATCCCACCTTTCATGATGGAGCTGGGACACTTGGCACGTTTCCACTGGTTGCACATTCCTCAACCATCCTCAGCCGTTGATCTTCATATCTTCTCTCAACCGTTGATTCCTATTCCTCCGAGTCTATAAATGAAGCTTCATCCCTTCATTCTATTCATCCAGGCTTTTGACATCGTTACTCTGCAGAAATATCACCAGCGCGCCTTTGGCACCCATTTGTCATCTACAAGCTTGAGATCCCCATTGTTGCATTGGAGCTCACCTTCATTGCATACCACACCATAGCCGTTCACCATCGACTTCCTCAAATAACTTTAAAAGATTGCACTCTCTGAGGGCTCATCTCATCTGCGAAAGGACGATTCGTGATAGGCGAACAACAGAAGTTTCAAAACGGAAGAGGTTTGCTGTGTTTGTTCATTGCTTTGTTTACTTGAATCTTCTTTGTTTCACTATTCTGTTGATGTTTGGGTCTTATTTTATTCATTTGATTGATAACTCATTTTACCCTCACATTTTTGGCACCCACTGTGGGGCCGTTGCCCCTTTATTTCACCATTTTTGAGCTTTTTTGAAGGCAGGTTCCGTACAGGTCACGCAGAGTCACGCACAGGTTCTTTTGGCACATTTATTTATTTCCACGGCGCATATAAAGACTGTTCTGGCGCATTTATTCTTTTTGTGCATCTATGTATTTCTGCAGCGCTTTTGCGCATTGTTATGGTGCATAGGTTATAACTGCGCATATGTTGACTGTTACGGCGCTTTTACAGACTGTTGCTGCGCATACATTAAAACTGCACATTTATTCATTTTAATGGCGCATACGCTCAATCTTGCAGCGCATTTATTATTACGGCGCTTCTGTTGATTATTTCTGCACATCTGATCACTGAAGCGGCGCATTTGTAACAGACTCAGGTTTTCATACTTTTTTTAGAGGATTTGGCTAACGTTAACCCCTTTGCAGGTGTTTGCTGGAGTAGTTTTGCAGGATAGGCTCAGGTTCAGTTACATGTAGTTGCATCTAATTAGGTCACCTTTCATTTTCTGGGAAAGAGTAAAATGGGTGTTCATTACAAATCTTCATCTAGTGCTAATTAGGGAGGAAGTAACTGATTTATTTCATGCTTGCATTACAAACACCTTCAAATTTATTGCTATCTGAGGTTTAAAATTGAACTCATCACTGGTCTTGAAGGTAAAATGAACCATTGCTATATCGTGAGACCTGAATTTCAAAGTTAACAATCTCGTGCTTCACGGTTTTAAAATTGAACTCATCACTAATCTTGCAGTTAAAATGAACCATTGCTATATCGTGAGACCTGAATTTCAAAGTTAACAATCTCGTGCAACGTGGATTTAAAATTGAACTCACTACTGCTTTCTGGGATTTAAAACTGAACCACTGCAATATTGCTGAAATCACTTCAAAGTTCTGTTTGAGTAGATTAGCCCATTTAGTTTTTATCTTTTAACTAGGGTGGATTAATCAGTGTATTTTGTGCTTGCGAATGACAATAGGCTTATGCTCTCCCCTCTTCTAGGTGATCAGAGTGCCAGACTTGTCATTCTATTTGTTTATCCTTTAGGAGGGGCCTGCCCTTGGATGCACGCCTGTCCAAGCGGGAACGACCCTGAGTGGTAACAGGCTAACGCCAAGCCCTACCGAGCCACTTAAAATGAATTGTGCTTGAGGTGAAAACCTCCTGCAATGAGTGCTGTTATGTTACACCGACGGCCAACCTCCCCCAAAACCCTCTCAGGCGTAACCCTTTGAGGCTGGGAGACTCCATAACGGAGAGTAGCGCCGCCGCACGTGTAACCACTTGAACGGTTGCCCGAATTAAATACCTCTTGTTTTAGTGGCCCAAATCCCTTATAATCCATTTTTCGCCTAGGATTTTGTGCTTGCTTTTGTCCAAAATAGAGTCAAAAAACTACAAAAACAATGGAAAACTACAAAATACTCTTTGTGCTTGCTGTGTTTTCTTGTTAAATTAATTCATAATATCAGATCAAGAAGACCTTTTTCCAGCCAAAGAATACCAAAAACAGAGAAAAATCCAAAAAAAAATTTGCAAAAAATACCAGAACTGCGCATATACACTTCTCTGCTGCGCATACACAGCGACTTGCTGCGCTTTTGCACCGACGGGCTGCGCATACATACCTTTTTGCTGCGCATATACACTTTTTTGCTGCACTTTTACAGCAACTTGCTGCGCTTATACACCGACTTGCTGCGCATTTACACACTGTTACTGCGCATATGTGCTTCACCAGAGCCGCGCTTTTACAGCGACTTACGGCGCATTTACCCATTCTCGTTGTGCATCTGTTTCTGCGCATGTGTGACAGTGAGCATCTGCCCTATTTTTGAGAAATTTTCGTCAGCTGTTCAGAGTACCCATTTCAGCCTAGTTTCATTTTTCGAGGTCAGAATCAACCTTGCAGTCAATTTTCATCCATTTCACCCAATTCTCTCTCTTTCGTCGGTCGTCCTAGTCACCTTCTGTCCTAGTCACTCTTGCCCCAACGTCATTCTATCCCATACCGATTCGACATAGGTCCTTCTTCGTTTCATTCGTGAATTCACGTAAGCCTAGTAGGTCACAGTACCTTTTGCTAGTAGTCTTGTTGAACGACTAAGCCCTACGCAGTAAGACTGGTATCGACTACCCTTGCTAGTGGCTAGAGTCTTGTGTCAACCGTCTTACCTGAAGTCATTGGGCAAGAGAACCCTTTGTCCAAATCTTGTCCTAGATACCCCATTCATTACAGTCTTAGTTGGCACCTTGCCAAAATTTCTAATCCTAGTCCACTTCATCCCACCCCACCTTGCATGGTTCTTACTCGATCCCAGTACAACAAGCTAATTGAAATGGCCGACTCATCCGATCACATCGCCCCACCATGTGATGATGATGAAGAAATTTCTCGTGAAGAATTAGTGGCACACATGCAAGATAGCAAATTCCAATGCCTAGTGGAGAAAGTGCTCCTTGAGGACCCCACCAAATATTTCCATCATCTTGCTAGTCTCGGAATCAAACTCCCCGCAGACTTTGACATTAGCTCCATCATGGAAAATGCAGACAATGAACGTGAGAGGGACACAAATGACACAGTCCCACATGCACATGAGAGAGGCACACATAACACAGTCCCCCATGCCAATGAGAGAGGAAAACAACCCATAGATCAAAATGCTCCTATGGTGGATGTGAGACAACAAATTGAGACTCTAAAGCTAGAAATCTCCAACCTTAAGATCGGCACAAGTTCCAAGAACTACTCCTTGGAAGATATAGCACCATACCCCTTTGACAGAAGTTTGGTCATGAAACCATTCCCCTATCAGTTCGGAATTCCAAAATTTGACAATACAAAGGGAAGGGGGACCCTAGAGATCATACCAGGGAATTCACTGCAGCATGTCTAGAAGTAGCTCACAACGAGACCTACTTAATGAGACTGTTCCCAAGATCTTTAGGAGGTCAAGCTATGGAGTGCTTCTCACGTCTCCCACCAGGAATCAAAACTTTTGATGAACTTGTCAATAAATTCATAACGCACTTCTCTTACAACATAGAACATGAAGTATCTATGCTAGACCTATGCAACACCAAACAAAAGAGTGGTCAGTCATTCGCCACCTTCTTACAATGATGGAGACAGCTAGCTAGTAAGTGTTCTTACGACATGCCTGAGAAACAACTATTGGAAATGTTTGTCCACAATTTGAATCCCGATCTTCGCTATCAGATTCAGATACAATGCCCTACCTCATTCACCAAAGTCATTGAAATGGGGCTATTCATTGAGAAAGCTATGATCACTAAAGGAACTCTCAAGCTCTACAAGGACACACCTCCTTCCAATTACACAACTGACCAGTCAAAGTTTTGGACCAAGAACAAGAACGTGGTCAACGATGGAGTAGTGGATGCCAAGGCGGCAGCCCCTAAACAACAACCCATATTCACTCTTAAGGAAGAAGCAAATAACGGTGCACTCAACAAGCCACCCCCTCGGGAACCTAGACCTTGGTTCAATTCAAATCCAAGGAGGAAATTCACACCATTAGGAGAATCTCAAGAATCGGCTCTCAGAAAGTTGTTGGCTAACAATGAAATTTCTCTATCGCCAACAAGTGACTATGAGCCTATAGTCAAACCTCCCTATTGGAAGGACACAGACTATTGCGAGTATCATCGAGGTAGGGGGCACACAACCAATAATTGCATCCATCTTAAGAATGTCATACAGGATATACTGGATCAAAATCAGGGAGGAACACAACAGTATACCTCCAATGAATCTCATGTGGCCTACCGGGATCCTCTTCTAAATCACAACCGGCCGTATAACAATAATCGCAACAATGGCCACAACAACAACGATGGTCACAACGGCAACAACTCCAATGGCCATAACAATAATGACAACAATCGTAAAAGGCCAAACCAGAATAGTGGGTCGAGTAATGCTAACTATGCAAGCGTTCCCTTTGAGTACACCATTAATTGCATTTCTGAGCATGTTCCGCAAGTCAACGTCATATCCCCCACCCAACAACCAGGACCTAACAGAACTGGTTGTAGTATAATTACCCGCAGTGGTAGAGTCACGATCAACACCACTCCTCCAAGGTCATCACCATCTCCGTCCAACTCCCGCCCATATAATGTCATCGACCAATTGCAAAAAACTCCGGCTCACATTTCTATATTGGAGCTCTTGCGTCTATCTCCTTCTCATAAGGAGATTCTTGAGAAAGCCTTAGTGGAAACTACTGTCCCCACTAACCTAGCCCAAGAAAAGTTTCAAACCATGGTGGGTAAGTTGACATCCTCCACTTCCATCTCGTTTACAGAGCAAGATGACCTTTCCATATCTCAACCCCACAACACTCCTCTACACATTGTCACATTCGTACACAAGCACCGCATCAAGAGGGTTCTCATTGATGGGGGTGCCAGTTTGAATATTTGCACTTTGAAGCTAGTCCTTGCATTGGGGTTCTCTGAACAGGCAGTAGATCCAAGACGAAAAATTACTATCAAAGCCTATGATGAGGAGGAATGAACCACAAAGGGCACGGTTGTCCTACCCATTCAAGTGGGACCGGTAATTAAAGATGTGGTGTGCCAAGTCCTTGATCGGGAGCTTGCTTACAATATTCTACTAGGGAGACCATGGATCTATGCTATGAAGGTTGTCCCCTCCACCTACCATCAATGCATAAAGTTCCCACACGATGGCAAGCAGGTCACCATACAAGGCGACCCCGACCCCTACCAACATTGCAACTCTTTCCAAGCAAAATCTGAATGCGTCATTCCCAACAATAGAGCCTACATTTCCCCTACTCCGCTACAAGACCATTCTGCTGAAGCCTCCTCCTCACGGCCTAAACCAATGAAAATCACCATAAAAGAAAATGGCGTGGGGGAATACCAGATTGAGCACAGCCTCAACCTTGCAACAATGCCCTTGTCTCCTCGCTCCTTTGGCCAGCCCAAGCATCAACCCAGGCATTTTTCAAAGCCCTCTGCTCCTCCTATAACTCCCGCAAACCCCTTTGTAAAATGGGGGACCTTATCCGATGAATCAGAGGAGCGAGATCTCTTGCAATGGCTTTATGCCGAAGAAGAAAACACACCCCAAGATTCACCCAGACTCCCTACAGAACTCTATGGACGAGGTGAGACCATCTTGCATAGGATGGGATATGAAGGACAAGGCCCTATCGGCCTCAGAAAAGAAGGGATCATCGAACCTATACAACCTTCTTCCTCCTCTTCGGCTAGAAACACCACTGGCTTGGGATACAAAGGCAAGGGTAAAGCCAAGGAAAATGCCTGTCTTGTGGAGACAATCCAAACACTCCAAGTGGACAGTGACACAGATTCGGATGATTCCAATGAGTATGAGTGGGACGAGCTAACGGAGCACTCCTACGACGAAAAAGAAGTTGACACCATCCAAACTCTTAGCCCTTACCATGAGAGACAAACGCAACGGGACAGACCACTAGAGTCTGATTTGCCCCTCCCTGAGAGTATGGCTTTCGAGGAAAGTTTCGATTCCATTGTGATAAACAACTTGGAGGAAAGTACCACCCAGAACACTACCCCCACCTGTGCTCCTAGTATTTCCATCCACACTATCCATGAATCAGGTCTTTCATCCGACTCCCTTCCCCTCTTGCACCCTGAGCTTATTGACTGGGATCTGCAAGGAACCCCCCAATTAGATATGTTCCAGAACGATGATGCCTACATTGACTATATGGGACTTAGAGATCACTTACCAAAAGGAGATCATAAAGCCGGTTTCGCTATCGAACTTAATACTGTAGCTTACTTCGGGGAGGGTGCCAAGCCTTCTAGTCGCAAAAATATAAAGATCAAAAAGGAATCTGACGGTGAAAACCGCTGTGCGGCAGTGTCAGATCATAAAATAGTAAAAAGAAAGGACGTATCTGAAGGTGAAAACCTAACTGTGGCACCTGACGATGGAATGCTTGACACCCTCCCAAGTGATATGTATCAAGAAAGGTCACAGATTGTGGTGGAGCCAACAGAGCCAGTGAACATTAGAACCGAAGAGCAGCCTAAGATTATCCACTTTGCAAAATCTCTCACGCCGCCTGAGAAAACCAGGTTTGTACCATTCTTTAAAAAGAAGAGAGGCAGCTTTGCTTGGTCATATGCCAACATGCCAGGTTTGGACCCAAACCTGATCCTACATCACTTGCCATTGGATCCAGGGGTGAAGCCTGTAAAGCAAAAACTGAGAAAGATGCATCCTCATATAGCCCTTCTGGTCAAGGAAGAACTCAAGAAATTGCTCGATGTGGGGTTCATCAGAGCCATAGACTATCCTGAATGGATATCAAACATTGTGCCAGTATCAAAACCAGATGGCCGAGTTCGACTATGCAATGATTTTCGAGACTTAAACAAGGCATGCCGCAAAGATGACTTTCTGTTGCCAAACATTGACATCATAGTCAACCTTACAGCAGGACATACAATGCTATCACTCATGGACGGATTCTCCGGGTATAACCAAATCAAAATAGCACTTGAGGATCAACACAAAACAGCTTTCACTTGTCCATGGGGTACCTTTTGCTGGAATGTCATGCCATTTGGGCTGAAAAATGCAGGTGCTACATATCAGCGGGCCATGACAACTATATTTCATGACATGATGCATGTGACTATGGAAGACTATGTTGACGATATCTTGGCAAAATCACTCACTAGGGACTCACACCTGGACACATTAGAAAAAGTCTTCCAACGATTGGATCAATTCCAAGTAAAACTGAACCCGAAGAAATGTGTGTTTGGGGTCACATCAGGCAAGCTGCTAGGCTTCATCGTGTCAGCAAACGGCATAGAGGTAGACCCGGCCAAGGTCAAAGCAATCATGGACATGCCTCCGCCCAAAACTCTAACACAGTTGAGATCCTTACAGGGCAAGCTACAGGCCATCTGCAGGTTCATCTCACAGCTGGCAGACAAGTGCCATCCTTTTAGCCATCTCCTACATAAGAACGTTCCATTTAAATGGGATGAGCAGTGCGAAGTGGCATTCAACAAGCTCAAGGAGTACCTCATGAATCCTCCTATACTCATGCCTCCGATCCAAGGAAAACCTTTGATTCTCTACATATCTGCTACACCTACTGCTCTTGGGGCTCTCCTAGCGCAGCAAGACTATGAAAACAAGGAAAGAGCTGTGTACTACATCAGTCGAACCTTAGTGGGCTACGAGTTGCAGTACTCACAGGTGGAACGTTCATGCCTTACGGTGGTTTTTGCCTCACAAAAACTCCGACACTACATGTTGGCACATCCTGTCAAACTCATTGCCAAGATCGACCCACTAAAATATCTTCTCAGCAAAGCAGCTCTCACAGGTCGACTAGCCAAATGGGTTATGCTTCTTAGCGAATATGATATAGAGTATGTGGATAGAAAAGCCATCAAAGGGCAAATCATCGCTGACCAGCTAGCTGAGGCACCATTACATGACACTTCACCAATGCAGTTTGAGTTCCCTGATGAATCTTTATTCACTCTGTCAACATCTCCTTGGAAACTCTACTTCGACGGGTCTTACACCAGCCATGGATCAGGGGCAGGTATCTTGTTTATCACTACCCAAGGTGACACAATTCCAAAGTCCTACAGGTTGTTATTTCCATGCACTAACAATATAGCAGAGTATGAAGCTTTGGTAATTGGTCTCAAGATGGCCACTGAGTCAAAAATCCAAGCACTATGTGTCTACGGTGATTCTCAGCTTGTCATAAACCAGGTCAACGATGAGTATCAGACCAAAGATGAGAAGCTCATCCCATACAAACGGATGGTCGACGACCTCAAAGAACATTTTGGGACCATCTCGTTTGAGCAAATACCCAGGATAGAGAACAAAGCGGCAGATGCAATGGCGACCATAGCCTCTCTTCTTGAGATACCTAAACATGAGTCACGGTATGAGTTCTTAGTAGAAACAATTCGACAACCGGCTTATGATCTCCTCGAAACCCATTCCATTTGCCACCTAGTAGGATCTGATTCGCCTTGGTACGGTAAGACCTACACTTACCTCAACGATAATATCCTTCCTTTGGACCTCTCTTCCAACCAAAAATGAACTTTCATCCGACAAGCCTCCCGTTACACCATCATCGCCAATACCCTTTACCGACGTGGTTTGGATGGTACTTTACTCCGTTGTCTAGAACAAGAAGAATCTGTAACTACCTTGCGAGATGTGCACGAAGGGATCTGCGAAACACACTCCAGCGGTCCTTCCTTAGCTAAGAAACTCATGCGTTTGGGTTATTACTGGCCCAATATGGAAATGGATTCACATCAGTTCGTCAAAAAGTGCAAACAGTGCCAGATACACGGGAACCTGATTCATGCACCTGCTCAGGAGTTGAGACCTCTAACGACACCCTGGCCCTTTTGCCAGTGGGGACTTGACCTCATGGGAAAGATTCATCCACCTTCTTCCAACGGCCATAAATTCATCATAACTGCCACTGAGTACTTTACAAAGTGGATTGAAGCCGTTCCCTTATCAACCGTCACAGGAAAGCAAATTTCCTCTTTCATTCTGAATTACATTATCTGCCGATATGGCATCCCTTCATCCATCATAATGGATAATGGGAGACCCTTCAAAAATCAGGATGTCCAGGAACTTTGTGAGCGTTTTAAAATCCAACATCGTTTCTCCACTCCATACTATCCCCAAGGTAACGGCCAAGCTGAGGCATCGAACAAAACCATTCTGAAAATCCTAAAGAAGACTGTCAATGAAGCTGGTCGCGATTGGCACGTCCAACTCAATCCCGTGCTGTGGGCCTATAGAACCAGCATACGCACTCCCACAGGTGCTACACCCTACACCCTCATCTATGGTTCCGAAGCCATCCTTCCCATTGAGGTCGAACTCCCATCCCTTCGGGTGTCGTTGAAAGGTCTCATATCAGATGAAGAGTACAGAGTCTCCAGACTACAAGAGCTAGAACTGCTAGAGGAAAGGCGCCAAAAAGCTTTTGACCATCTCAAAGCCTATCAACAGATGATGTCAAGAAGCTACAACCATAAGGTTAGACCAAGATGCTTCAAGGTTGGGGACCTCGTCCTAAAAGAGAACCCTCGCAATCAGCAGGATAGAGAAAAGAAAGGTAAGTTCGAGCCTAACTGGCTTGGACCCTATGTAATTGTAGCAGCTTACGGATCGGGAGCATATCAGTTGGCCACATCAGAAGGTGAGTTGTTTGATAATCCAATCAACAACATGCACCTTCGCCGGTTCTATACCTAAGAGAACCCCAATGCAAGGGGGCACAATAAAGTCAAAAATCAAAAAATCAAAAAAATCAAAAAAGTTACAAAGAGAAAATACAAAAAAATCAGAAAAAATAGAAAGCATACAAAAAAAAAATTGTCCTTTGGTGAAAACCTGGCAAACAGGCACCTTGGATAGGTATCATGATGAAAACCTGGCAATCAGGCGTCATGTTACTTTTTAGCTTCTCGTGCAAATAAAAGCAAGTGATGAAAACCTGGTCAACAGGCGTTACTTGTGACGAACCGCATTCTCCATCTTTTCACCTTGAGTGCATTCTTTCTCTATTTTTCCTCATTCGACCCATATCCATCCCACAAATAAACACTTGACAGTTCCCTATCATGGCTTGATACTCACCTTGTGGCCTTGTCGACCAAGGTTTTTGTCCCATACCGTCTCCTCAATGTGAGCCTAGCGTAGTGTCTCTCGTCAGTGTCCGTGGTCCTAGTCCGTGAACTACATTGCCTCTGCGCCGTCACGTAGGCGAGGCCATTATTCTAATGCGACCCCGAGGCTTCCATCTCTCCCAAGGTCCCCTTCGTCTCCTTTCTTGTCTTCATTCTTGTCGTCTTTCTTCTAGTCCATCCATGGTCCATTAGGGTTTACCCCGAACTACGTTGCCTCTGCGTCATCACGTAGGCAAGGCCTTTTAGCAATGAGCCCCCGAGGCACTAGGTCAGTCCCTTAGGGTCCGTCTTCTCAATAAGGATTGTGCAACCTTCTCATCAAGCAAGCAAACGCAAGCAAACCCTGCGCTTCAAACAGAAATCTTGACAATAGGCATCTTAAACTCTCCATTGCAAAGCAAATACCCAAGGTCTTCTAAATGATTTTATGCAAATTAAGGCAAGAAATAAACACATATCAACGCAAATATGCTTTGTAGATCAGAAACAGGGTTAAGTTACAGAGTCTTGATTTTTGCTATCATACCTTCCTATGCTACTCAAGGATGCCAAAAGCTAGAGATGCTATGATGGAAGCATGATTACTTTCTTTGTTTGTTGTTTGTGGATTAAACTTTAGTAATGTGAAGCCTTGTCTAAGGACATGATCGGCAAAAGATCATCGAGGACATCAAAGGCCTTACAGGAACGGGGGCAATCCTTGCTTGTTGAAACGCACGAAGTACTCAGGTCATCTAGATTCAATTTTGACTAGATGCTTGTATTAACTTGCTAAATCACAATCCATGTAAGCGGTACTCAGGTCATCTCGGTTCAATTATACCTTGATGCTTGTATTCACTTACAACATTTCAGAAAAGTACCAAAAACAAAATGCCCAATGATGAAATAAAGCAATCTAAAAGCAAAGCATCCGTCCTCTATCCATATACACATCCATACAATCCTCATTATTCGAACTATGCAGAGTAACGATATCAAGAAAAGTTTCTAGGTCATTCTATCACAACCATTCTTCTATCCATCATGTCATTCTTGTGTCGATAGAGTACATTTGGACTTCACAAAAGCAAAGCATATAGGAGCATATCATATCATTCGTAGGACTAGTCATGCACATGATTAGGTTAGTAGAATGCACCATCCAATGCATTAGGTCACCAATACATTTGCATCACATCTTAATCTTAAAAGCACAGAAAATCAAAAAAACATATCCACGTGCATCATATATCTATACTGCATCACCACATAGTACTCATGTTACAACTGCATACATTCAAAGCATTACATCATTTAAACATCCAATAGTATCTCATATATCTATACTGCATCACCACATAGTACTCATGTTACAACTACATACATTCAAAGAATTACATCATATAAGCATCCAATAGTGTCCCATATATCTATACAGCATCATCACATAGAAACCATATCACATATGTATACATTTGCATTAGATCATATAGACATCACATATACAGTTTCATCATAACATAGAAATCATGTTTCATATACATACATTTGCATCATCACATAGACATCATATCACATTTTGCATTCATTTGTCACATTAGATCATATAGAAATCATATAGCAGCATATCAAAATGTATCTCATATAGCATCAGATAGACCATCTAACTATGCAATAGAATCACATCATACAATAGAAGTAAAATCATCATCTCATAATGCATGCAATAGATACACAAAGCTGCATCATCATCCATACTATCATATAAAAGAGGTCCAAATGTACAAATATCACCATCTCTCTCAAAATCAAAGTGTCATATACAATATACGTCTAAATAGATGGTGATACATGTCCCAAAAATGCCCAAAATCTGGTCTGTGTCTACCCCTGTTGCTATGGGCCACCACTGCCAGCTCCTGACTGCTGGGGTCCCATCACAGACGCCCCTGACTGTGAAGGACCTACTCTGTGAGCCACCCCAGACTGACTCCTGAAACTCCCTGCCCTCTGGCTCGACGCCACGGCACCATGATACAAGCCTCGGTAGTACTGAGCCTGTGACTGCGCTCTGGCTAGGTCTGTCTGCGCCTATGCCAACTACGTCTGCAACTGGCCTACCTGTGCCTGTGGCTGCTGCACCTGCCCAACCAGACAAGAGCTGGCTGCGTCTGTACCCATAGCGGCCACAGCAGTATCCTGCTCTACACGGATAAGACGTACCCGTGCATCCGCCATGTCCCTCTCGCGAGTCAAACCAGCAATCACCGCTGCGTCTGTGTCTCGCCTCCTCTCCACTCTCCTCAGCTGTGCCTGCAGCTCTCGCACCTATCCCCTCAGGCTGGCTATGGTCCTCTCATGAGCCTCACCCTGCACTGGCCCCTGTGCTGCCTCTGCCTGTCCTAGCCCCTGCTGCTGGGGCACCTGCTGCTGTGGTACCTGCTAGGGTGGTGGCATCTGTGCCTGCTGCGGCACCTGCTGCTGTACCTCTCCCTGTCCTGGCACTGCCTGCCCAGCCCGATCTATCCTCCTCCGCTGCCTCGGCCTCTCTGCAGCTCGGCCACCCCGTCGGCCTCGTCCTCCTCTAGCGCCCCTCTGCCCTGGGCCAGCCTCTCCCTCCTCCTCTGAGTCCGCCTCATCAATACGAGGCACCAGCATACCGGGTCCTGAATATCTTAGGAATGGATGTGTAGTGATCCAGTCCTCGTACTCCTGTGTGACCCCCGCATCTGCTATCTCTCTCCGCATGTCCCATGCCACGTAAGGCAACTGCTGGAACTCTGCCAGAGCCTCCTCGTAAGAAGCCATCGGCCCCCATCTGACCCTCTCTGCATGTGTCCGGGCAAACATGGCCTGTCCCTGTGGCATGCCCTGTCTCTGCCCAAACTGTCTCAGCACTTGGCCCACCATCTACCTCTCCAGTATGCGCCGTGTCTGGCCTATCAACCACCTGGTCTGGAAGCAGTAGGGTAGCTCATCTCCCTCGTCATCCCAGGGCTCGCAATCCAGATATGGTCGCCAGACGACCACATCTACCCCATCCAAAGTATGCCTCCAATACTCTAGCTTCCCCAGCCTGTGCTGGGAAATCACTCCTGCATAGCCATAGCTGTATGGCTCTCCTCTCTGCCTAGCAAAGACACACATCGGCCTGGTCACCGCTATGTGCTCCCACAGCCAGAACTGTAACAGCAACACCCCAGCCGATAGACTCGTGTTGCGGTGGTACACCACCTGATGCATGTCGTGATATAGGTGGGCTAGCACGCAAGGTCCCCACGCATATCGGGTGCCCTCAGTCAGCATCCGCTCCATGATCCTGCCCCATCCAATGGGGAACCCATGCGATCTCCTGTCCGGGCATACAACGCCCCCAATCAGTCCAGCAACTATCCCAGGGAAGTAGTCGTAACAGTCATAGATATCCTGCCACGGGATGACCTATCCCACCAGCTCGGGATCATCAAATACTCGCTGACACTCGGCGAGTCCCGCGTCCTGCTGTGCATCGTACTCCACTAACTCGCCTACTACGGGCAAGTGCAGTATCCTGTAGACATCCTCCAGCGTCACGGTCATCTCTCCAGTAGGAAAGTGGAAGGTCCCATCCTCGCTGTGGAATCTCTCCACGGCAGCTGTTAGTAGTCCTCTGTTCGCCCGCACCTCGGGCATAAAGCAAACGTAATCTAAACCCATGGCACCAAGCGCCACTCTGTCAGCCTCCGTCAACATGTATCTCTACAATAATGGCATAGGGAACGTCTCCCTCGACTGCAGAGTCTCTCGTATCTCCTCCTGCAAGCACGCAAAGCCAGGCGTCAGTCTCAAGCTGCATATACCATACTCAACATATCTATTGAACTATATCAACTAAACTTAGCATTTCAAATTGATCAAAACAGCACACTACATCTCTTGACTAGATTCCTGCGTCAAACAGGATGCTAATTGAATCAATTTAGCTAAGTAATTTGCCATCTCAAGCAAATGCGCCACTACAGGTGGTAAAAGCACCGTTTCTGGTATATGCGCCGCACTAATCAACATATGCGCCGCTACAGTGCATATGCGCCTCTACAGTGCACGTATGCACCGTTCTAACACATGCACCGCAGAAATCCACGCATGCGCCACGAAATTACGCATGCGCCGCAAGAATCCACATATGCGCAACTTTCTCATATGCACTGCTACATTTCACATATGCGCGGTGGAAATACAAAAGCGCCGCCAAATTACGAAAGCACAGCTAGAATGCACAAAAGCGCAGCTTTCACGCATGCGCCGCCGAAACTGACATATGCGCCGCGAAAATGCAAAAGTGTAGCTTCGCGAGGCATATGCGCCGTTCTGCATTTCAGCGCATCTATTTCACCTATTTTCTACATGCATTTATGATGCCTAAAATCAACCCTAGGGGAAATTTTTTGAAGCACATACCAGGGGTCCTGCCTCTGCTGGCCGCCTGAATCGTCGGACTCGCTCGAATCGGTGCTCCTCGCATGGTATATCTGCTGCTCTGGCTGCCATGCTGCTCTAAGTTTACTCTGAGCTCTCTTTCTCCAATCCAGATCAACCAAGTGTGCAAATGACTATTCTTGTGGACCCAGCTCATATTTATAGCCTCCAAACCCTCATTCTAGCTAGGTGATGACTGTGACTACTTCCCGTGTCCGTTTCTCCTCCTGTTTTCTTCCCGCATCCCTGACCGCGTCCCTTTTCCTCCAACCTATCCTCACCCCTTCTTCGTCGTGAGATCATCCGTCTCCAAAACTTTCACCGTTTTTCCCGTCCAATCTCCCGAGGGGGCATCCTATCGTCATTTAACCTGTACCAGGGGCAAACTGGGGCATGTATCATCTATCAGACTATCGACTTCTTTGAAGCAACGCTGTAAACTGCATTGCATCAAAGAGGGGCAAAATGTATACGCCTAAAAATGACACAAATCATCCTAAATAAATATTCTAAATATTTATTCCATTCTTCTACCAATTAAATAAATATTCTAAATTTATTTAATCAATTCACTATCCCATAATTAAATAAATTCTATTTATTTAATTAAAATTCTTCTATTTGTCCTTCATAATTAAATAAATTATTTAATTAATCCTATTTCCTCTATCCTAAGTTCTAAATTCAAAATTCCACATCACCTTTACACCTCACCTTTTCCACCTCACCTTGTCCACCTCATCAGGTTGCACATGTAATTAAATATATTTAATATTTAATTACCTTATTTCCCCTCACCCACATGGCCTATTTCTTCTCCAATCAGAGGTCAGTTAACCAATCAATCAAATCTGTTAACTAACCTGTTAGTTGAGTCAAATCCTCAATCAATCTAGTTAGTTCCACAATCCACTCTTCTAACTGATCAGTCAATTCTGTTAACAGACCAGTCAATGGAGTTAACTCTCCAATCAGTTTTGTCACATCCCACCTATCATGATGGAGCTGGGACACTTGGCACGTTTCCACTGGTTGCACATTCCTCAACCATCCTCAGCCGTTGATCTTCATATCTTCTCTCAACCGTTGATTCCTATTCCTCTGAGTCTATAAATGAAGCTTCATCCCTTCATTCTATTCATCCAGTCTTTTGACATCGTTACTCTGCAGAAATATCACCAGCGCGCCTTTGGCACCCATTTGTCATCTACAAGCTTGAGATCCCCATTGTTGCATTGGAGCTCACCTTCATTGCATACCACACCATAGCTGTTCACCATCGACTTCCTCAAACAACTTTAAAAGATTGCACTCTCTGAGGGCTCATCTCATCTGCGAAAGGGCGATTCGTGATAGGCAAACAACAAAAGTTTCAAAACGGAAGAGGTTTGCTGTGTTTGTTCATTGCTTTGTTTACTTGAATCTTCTTTGTTTCAGTATTCTGTTGATGTTTGGGTCTTATTTTATTCATTTGATTGATAACTCATTTTACCCTCACAATTACACATAATTATTAAAGAGCCCAAGTGTAGAAAATATACATGGCATCATGTGAGATTGTAGGTTGCTTTCTTGATTGGGAATGTGTCTATTTTAAACATGTATGATAAAGCATGATAAAGTAATTCAATCCGAAATAAGGAAAATGTAAAGAACATGCATGTAAAGACTTGACATACCTAAAAAATAAAGATTTGAATGGAGAGAGTACCCAATTATGTAGTGTTTTTATCTTCTTGCATCAAACTCGTCAACAATTTGAGTTTTTCACCACTTGCTTCCTTTTCAATGTTAAATTCTTAAAATTGAATCACAATTAACATTGCAATACTACAAAAATTGAAACTTGAATAGATATATATCAAACTTGGTTTGAAAACTATGTTATTTCCTCCTTCTCAAGTTGGCAAAGCAGAAAAGGTGGTAGAAAGATCATGCAAAGGTGGTACAATGTGTCAAATGTGCATGTGAACTTCCCAATAGCATGAAAGCACTTCTTTTTTGTCAGAGCACGCACAGAATCAGTAAGAAAATAGAGCATGTGGGCTTGGATCACAGGGGTAACCACTTTTTTATCGTTTCAGTAGAAATACAAAACGCGAGCGCGTTATAACGCGCGTGCATTTTGTCCTGCTATAGATCCCTAATCCCTAGACCCTCAACTCTGATCCCTTGACCCTCAACCCTCAATGTCAAATCCTAATCCCTCAACCCTCAACATCAATTCCTAATCCCTCAACCCTATCCCTAAACCCTCAACCCTCAACGTCAAATCGTAATCCCTTAACCCTATCCCTAAACCCTCAACCCTAAACGTCAAATCCTAATCCCTCAACCCTAATCCGTCAACCCTCCAACCCTATCCCTAATCCTTACAACCCTCACAACTAATCCCTCAACCCTTAACTCTGATCCATCAACCCTCAACACTATACCTTAAACACTAATCCCTTCAACCTCAACCCTATCCCTAAACCCTTGACCCTCGAACCTCCGCCCTCGACATCAAACCCTAATCCCTCAACCCTTAACTCTGATCCCTCATCCCTCAACCCTAACCCTAAACCCTCAACCCTAAACATCAAACCCTAAACATCAAACCCTAATCCCTCAACCCTCAACCCTAATCTATCATCTGTCATCCCTCAACTCTAATCCCTCATTCCTAAACCCTAAACGCTATCCCTATTCCAATACCCTCAATAGGCTCGATACTATACCTTAAACCCTAATCCCTCTACCATCGTCACTCTTATTTAACCCTAATCCCTTGACCATTAACCCTATCCCTCAACCTCAACCCTCAACCCTCAACCCTCAACCCTCAACCCTCAACCCTCAACTCTCAACATTAAACCCTAATTCATCAACCCTAAACCCTAATCCATCAAACCTAAGCCCTATCCCTAAACCATCAACCCTCAACACTATACCTTAAACCCTAATCCCTCAACCCTCAACCCTAAACCTTATCCCTAAACCCTAATCCCTCAACCCTCAACCCTAATCCCTCATCCCTCAACTCTAATCCCTCATCCCTAAACCCTAAATGTATCCCTATTCCTAAACCCTCAATAGACTTGATACTATACCTTAAACTCTAATTCCTTATCCCTAAACCCTCCAACCCTATCCCTAATCATTATACCCTCCACATTCTACTTTAACCCTAATTCCTTGACCCTCAACCCTATCCCTAAACCCTTGACCCTCGAACCTTAACCCTCAACCCTCAACATCAAACCCTAATCCCTCAACCCTTAACTCTGATCCCTCGACCTTCAATCCTGATCCTAAACCCTAAACTCTCAATGACAAATTCTAATCCCTCAACCCTTCACTCTAATCCCTCAACCCTAAACCCTATCCCTAAACCCTCAACACTATACCTTAAACCCGAATCCCTCAAACCTAACCCTAAACCTTGTCCCTAAACCCTAATCCCTCAACCCTCAACCCTAATCTGTCATCCGTCATCCCTCAACTCTAATCCCTCATTCCTAAACCCTAAACGCTATCCCTATTCCTAGACCCTCAACAGGCTCGATACTATACCTTAAACCCTAATCCCTCTACCATCGACACTCTTATTTAACCTAATCCCTTGACCATTAACCCTATCCCTAAATCTCAACCCTCAACCCTCAACCCACAACTCTCAACATAAAACCCTAATTCATCAACCCTAAACCCTAATCCCTCAAACCTAAACCCTATCCCTAAACCATCAACCCTCAACACTATACCTTAAACCCTAATCCCTCAACCCTCAACCCTAAACCTTATCCCTAAACCCTAATCCCTTAACCCTCAACCCTAATCCCTCATCCCTCAACTCTAATCCCTCATCCCTAAACCCTAAACTCTATCCCTATTCCTAAACACTCAACAGACTCGATACTATACCTTAAACTCTAATCCCTTATCCCTAAACCCTCCAACCCTATCCCTAATCCTTATACCCTCCACACTCTACCTTAACCCTAATTCCTCAACCCTCAACCCTATCCCTAAACCCTTGACCCTCAAACCTCAACCCTCAACCCTCAACATCAAACCCTAATCCCTCAACCCTTAACTCTGATCCCTCGACCTTCAACCCTGATCCTAAACCCTAAACTCTCAACGCCAAATTCTAATCCCTCAACCCCTCACTCTAATCCCTCAACCCTAAACCCTATCCCTAAACCCTCAACACTATACCTTAAACCTTAATCCCTCAACCCTAACCCTAAACCTTGTCCCTAAACCCTAATCCCTCAACCCTCAACCCTAATCTGTCATCCGTCATCCCTCAACTCTAATCCCTCATTCCTAAACCTTAAACGCTATCCCTATTCCTAGACCCTCAACAGGCTCGATATTATACCTTAAACCCTAATCCCTCTACCATCGACACTCTTATTTAACCCTAATCCATTGACCATTAACCCTATCCCTCAACCTCAACCCTCAACCGTCAACCTTCAACTCTCAACATAAAACCCTAATTCATCAACCCTAAACCCTAATCCCTTAAACCTAAACCCTATCCCTAAACCATCAACCCTCAACACTATACCTTAAACCCTAATCTCTCAACCCTCAACCCTAAACCTTATCCCTAAACCCTAATCCCTAAACCCTCAACCCTAATCCCTCATCCCGCAACTCTAATCCCTCATCCCTAAACCCTAAATGCTATCCCTATTCCTAAACCCTCAACAGACTTGATACTATACCTTAAACTCTAATCCCTTATCCCTAAACCCTCCAACCCTATCCCTAATCCTTATACCCTCCACACTCTACTTTAACCCTAATTCCTCGACCCTGAACCCTATCCCTAAACCCTTGAACCTCGAACCTCAACCCTCAACCCTCAACACCAAACCCTAATCCCTCAACCCTTAACTCTAATCCCTCGACCTTCAACCTTGATCCTAAACCCTAAACCCTCAACGCCAAATTCTAATCCCTCAACACTTCACTCTAATCCCTCAACCCAAAACCCTATCCCTAAACTCTCAACACTATACCTTAAACCCTAATCCCTCAACCCTAACCCCTAAACCTTGTCCCTAAACCCTAACTCCTAAACCCTCAACCCTAATCTGTCATCCATCATCCCTCAACTCTAATCCCTCATTCCTAAACCCTAAATGCTATCCCTATTCCTAGACCCTCAATAGGCTCGATACTATACCTTAAACCCTAATCCCTCTACAATCGACACTCTTATTTAACCCTAATCCCTTGACCATTAACCCTATCCCTCAACCTCAACCCTCAACCCTCAACTCTCAACATAAAACCCTAATTCATCAACCCTAAACCCTAATCCCTCAAACCTAAACCCTATCCCTAAACCATCAACCCTCAACACTATACCTTAAACCCTAATCCCTCAACCCTCAACCCTAAACCTTATCCCTAAACCCTAATCCCTCAACCCTCAACCCTAATCCCTCATCCCTCAAGTCTAATCCCTCATCCCTAAAACCTAAATGCTATCCCTATTCCTAAAACCTCAACAGACTCGATACTATACCTTAAACTCTAATCCCTTATCCCTAAACCCTCCAACCCTATCCCTAATCCTTATACCCTCCACACTCTACTTTAACCCTAATTCCTCGACCCTCAACCCTATCCCTAAACCCTTGACCCTCGAACCTCAACCCTCAACCCTCAACATCAAACCCTAATCCCTCAACCCTTAACTCTGATCCCTCGACCTTCAACCCTGATCCTAAACCCTAAACCCTCAACGCTAAATTCTAATCCCTCAACCCTTCACTCTAATCCCTCAACCCAAAACCCTATCCCTAAACCCTCAACACTATACCTTAAACCCTAATCAATCAACCCTAACCCTAAACCTTGTCCCTAAACCCTAATCCCTCAATCCTCAACCCTAATTTGTCATCCGTCATCCCTCAACTCTAATCCCTCATTCCTAAACCCTAAACGCTATCCCTATTCCTAGACCCTCAACAGGCTCGATACTATACCTTAAACCCTAATCCCTCTACCATCGACACTCTTATTTAACCCTAATCCCTTGACCATTAACCCTATCCCTCAACCTCAACCCTCAACTCTCAACATAAAACCCTAATTCATCAACCCTAAACCCTAATCCCTCAAACCTAAACCCTATCCCTAAACCATCAACCCTCAACACTATACCATAAACCCTAATCCCTCAACCCTCAACCCTAAACCTTATCCCTAAACATAATCCCTCAACCCTCAACCCTAATCCCTCATCCCTCAACTCTAATCCCTCATCCCTAAACCCTAAATGCTATCCCTATTCCTAAACACTCAACAGACTCGATACTATACCTTAATCTCTAATCCCTTATCCCTAAACCCTCCAACCCTATCCCTAATCCTTATACCCTCCACACTCTACTTTAACCCTAATTCCTCGACCCTCAACCCTATCCCTAAACCCTTGACCCTCGAACCTCAACCCTCAACCCTTAACTCTGATCCCTCGACCTTCAACCCTGATACTAAACCCTAAACCCTCAATGCCAAATTCTAATCCCTCAACCCTTCACTCTAATCCCTCAACCCTAAACCCTATCCCTAAACCCTCAACACTATACCTTAAACCCTAATCCCTCAACCCTAACCCTAAACCTTGTCCCTAAACCCTAATCCCTCAACCCTCAACCCTAATCTGTCATCTGTCATCCCTCAACTCTAATCCGTCATTCCTAAACCCTAAACGCTATCCCTATTCCTAGACCCTCAACAGGCTCGATACTATACCTTAAACCCTAATCCCTCTACCATCAACACTCTTATTTAACCCTAATCCCTTGACCATTAACCCTATCCCTCAACCTCAACCCTCAACTCTCAACTCTCAACATAAAACCCTAATTCATCAACGCTAAACCCTAATCCCTCAAACCTAAACCCTATCCCTAAACCATCAACCCTCAACACTATACCTTAAACCCTAATCTCTCAACCCTCAACCCTAAACCTTATCCCTAAACCCTAATCCCTCAACCCTCAACCCTAATCCCTCATCCCTTAACTCTAATCCCTCATCCCCAATCCCTAAATGCTATCGCTATTCCTAAACCCTCAACAGACTCGATACTATACCTTAAACTCTAATCCCTTATCCCTAAACCCTCCAACCCTATCCCTAATCATTGTACCCTCCACACTCTACTTTAACCCTAATTCCTCGACCCTCAACCCTATCCGTAAACCCTTGACCCTCGAACCTCAACGCTCACCCCTCAACATCAAACCCTAATCCCTCAACCCTTAACTCTGATCCCTCGACCTTTAACCCTGATCCTAAACCCTAAACCCTCAACGCTAATTTCTAATCCCTCAACCCTTCACTCTAATCCCTCAACCCTAAACCCTATCCCTAAACCCTCAACACTATACCTTAAACCCTAATCCCTCAACCCTAACCCTAAACCTTGTCCCTAAACCCTAATCCCTCAACCCTCAACCCTAATCTGTCATCCGTCATCCCTCAACTCTAATCCCTCATTCCTAAACCCTAAACGCTATCCCTATTCCTAGACCCTCAACAAGCTCGATACTATACCTTAAACCCTAATCCCTCTACCATCGACACTCTTGTTTAACCCTAAACCCTTGACCATTAACCCTATCCCTCAACCTCAACCCTCAACCCTCAACCCTCAACTCTCAACATAAAACCCTAATTCATCAACCCTAAACCCTAATCCCTCAAACCTAAACCCTATCCCTAAACCATCAACCCTCAACACTATACCTTAAACCCTAATCCCTCAACCCTCAACCCTAAACCTTATCCCTAAACCCTAATCCCTCAACCCTCAACCCTAATCCCTCATCCCTCAACTCTAATCCCTCATCCCTAAACCCTAAATGCTATCCCTATTCCTAAACCCTCAACAGACTCGATACTATACCTTAAAGTCTAATCCCTTATCCCTAAACCCTCCAACCCTATCCCTAATCCTTATACACTCCACACTCTACTTTAACCCTAATTCCTCGACCCTCAACCCTATCCCTAAATCCTTGATCCTCGAACCTCAACCCTCAACATCAAACCCTAATCCCTCAACCCTTAACTCTGATCCCTCGACCTTCAACCCTGATCCTAAACCCTAAACCCTCAACGCCAAATTCTAATCCCTCAAATCTTCACTCTAATCCCTCAACCCTAAAAACTATCCCTAAACCCTCAACACTATACCTTAAACCCTAATCCCTCAACCCTAACCCTTAACCTTGTCCCTAAACCCTAATCCCTCAACCCTCAACCCTAATCTGTCATCCGTCATCCCCCAACTCTAATCCCTCATTCCTAAACCCTAAACGCTATCCCTATTCCTAGACCCTCAACAGGCTCGATACTATACCTTAAACCCTAATCCCTCTACCATCGACACTCTTATTTAACCCTAATCCCTTGACCATTAACCCTATCCCTCAACCTCAACCCTCAACCCTCAACTCTCAACATAAAACCCTAATTCATCAACCCTAAACCCTAATCCCTCAAACCTAAACCCTATCCCTAAACCATCAACCCTCAACACTATACCTTAATCCCTAATCCCTCAACCCTCAACCCTAAACCTTATCCCTAAACCCTAATCCCTCAATCCTCAACCCTAATCCCTCCTCCCTCATCCCTAAACCCTAATGCCTAAACCCTAAATGCTATCCCTATTCCTAAACCCTCAACAGACTCGATACTATACCTTAAACTCTAATCCCTTATCCCTAAACCCTCCAACCCTATCCCTAATCCTTATACCCTCCACACTCTACTTTAACCCTAATTCCTCGACCCTCAACCCTATCCCTAAATCCTTGACCCTCGAACCTCAACCCTCAACCCTCAACATCGAACCCTAATCCCTCAACCCTTAACTCTGATCCCTCGACCTTCAACCCTAATCCTAAACCCTAAACCCTCAACGCCAATTTCTAATCCCTCAACCCTTTACTCTAATCCCTCAACCTTAAACCCTATCCCTAAACCCTCAACACTATACCTTGAACCCTAATCCCTCAACCCTAACCCTAAACCTTGTCCCTAAGCCCTAATCCCTCGACCCTCAACCCTAATCTGTCATCTGTCATCCCTCAACTCTAATCCCTCATTTCTAAACCCTAAACGCTATCCCTATTCCTAGACCCTCAACAGGCTCAATACTATACCTTAAACCCTAATCCCTCTACCATCGACACTCTTATTTAACCCTAATCCCTTGACCATTAACCCTATCCCTCAACCCCAACCCTCAACCCTCAACCCTCAACTCTCAACATAAAACCCTAATTCATCAACCCTAAACCCTAATCCCTCAAACCTAAACCCTATCCCTAAACCATCAACCCTCAACACTATACCTTAAACCCTAATCCCTCAACCCTAAACCCTAAACCTTATCCCTAAACCCTAATCCCTCAACCCTCAACCCTAATCCCTCATCCCTCAACTCTAATCCCTCATCCCTAAACCCTAAATGCTATCCCTATTCCTAAACCCTCAACAGACTCGATACTATACCTTAAACTCTAATCCTTTATCCCTAAACCCTCCAACCCTATCCCTAATCCTTATACACTCCACACTCTACTTTAACCCTAATTCCTCGACCCTCAACCCTATCCCTAAACCCTTGACCCTCGAACCTCAACCCTCAACCCTCAACATCAAACCCTAATCCCTCAACCCTTAACTCTGATCCCTCGACCTTCAACCCTGATCCTAAACCCTAAACCCTCAACGCCAAATTCTAATCCCTCAAACCTTCACTCTAATCCCTCAACCCTAAACCCTATCCCTAAACCCTCAACACTATACCTTAAACCCTAATCCCTCAACCCTAACCCTAAACCTTGTCCCTAAACCCTAATCCCTCAACCCTTAACCCTAATTTGTCATCCGTCATCCCTCAACTCTAATCCCTCATTCCTAAACCCTAAACGCTATCCCTATTCCTAGACCCTCAACAGGCTCGATACTATACCTTAAACCCTAATCCCTCTACCATCGACACTCTTATTTAACCCTAATCCCTTGACCATTAACCCTATCCCTCAACCTCAACCCTCAACCCTCAACCCTCAACTCTCAACATAAAACCCTAATTCATCAACCCTAAACTCTAATCCCTCAAATCTAAACCCTATCCCTAAACCATCAACCCTCAACACTATACCTTAAACCCTAATCCCTCAACCCTCAACCCTAAACCTTATCCCTAAACCCTAATCCCTCAACTGTCAACCCTAATCCCTCATGCCTCATCCCTAAACCCTAAATGCTATCCCTATTCCTAAACCCTCAACAGACTCGATACTATATCTTTAACTCTAATCCCTTATCCCTGAACCCTACAACCCTATCCCTAATCCTTATACCCTCCACACTCTACTTTAACCCTAATTCCTCGACCCCCAACCCTATCCCTAAACCCTTGACCGTCGAACCTCAACCCTCAACCATCAACATCAAACCCTAATCCCTCAACCCTTAACTCTGATCCCTCAACCTTCAACCCTAATCCTAAACCCTAAACCCTTAACGCCAAATTCTAATCCCTCAACCCTAAACCCTATCCTTAAACCCTCAACACTATACCTTAAACCCTAATCCCTCAACCCTAACCCTAAACCTTGTCCCTAAACCCTAATCCCTCAATCCTCAACCCTAATCTGTCATCCATCATCCCTCAACTCTAATCGCTCATTCCTAAACCCTAAACGCTATCCCTATTCCTAGACCCTCAACAGGCTCGATACTATACCTTAAACCCTAATCCCTCTACCATCGACACTCTTATTTAACCCTAATCCCTTGACCATTAACCCTATCCCTCAACCTCAACCCTCAACCCTCAACTCTCAACATAAAACCCTAATTCATCAACCCTAAACCCTAATCCCTCAAACCTAAACCCTATCCCTAAACCATCAACCCTCAACACTATACCTTAAACCCTAATCCCTCAACCCTCAACCCTAAACCTTATCCCTAAACCCTAATCCCTCAACCCTCAACCCTAATCCCTCATCCCTCAACTCTAATCCCTCATCCCTAAACCCTAAATGCTATCCCTATTCCTAAACCCTCAATAGACTTGATACTATACCTTAAACTTTAATCCCTTATCCCTAAACCCTCCAACCCTATCTCTAATCCTTATACCCTCCACACTCTACTTTAACCCTAATTCTTTGACCCTCAACCCTATCCCTAAACCTTTGACCCTCGAACCTCAACCCTCAACCCTCAACATCAAACCCTAATCCCTCAACCCTTAACTTTGATCCCTCGACCTTCAACCCTGATCCTAAACCCTAAACCCTCAACGCCAAATTCTAATCCCTCAACCCTTCACTCTAATCCCTCAACCCTAAACCCTATCCCTAAACCCTAACCCTAAACCTTGTCCCTAAACCCTAATCCCTCAACCTCAACCCTAATCTGTCATCCGTCATCCCTCAACTCTAATCCCTCACTCCTAAACCCTAAACGTTATCCCTATTCCTAGACCATCAACAGGCTTGATACTATACCTTAAACGCTAATCCCTCTACCATCGACACTCTTATTTAACCCTAATCGCTTGACCATTAACCCTATCCCTTAACCTCAACCCTCAACCCTCAACCCTCAACTCTCAACATTAAACCCTAATTCATCAACCCTAAACCCTAATCCCTCAAACCTAAACCCTATCCCTAAACCATCAACCCTCAACACTATACCTTAAACCCTAATCCCTCAACCCTCAACCCTAAACCTTATCCCTAAACCCTAATCCCTCAACCCTCAAGCCTAATCCTTCATCCCTAAACTCTAATCCCTCATTCCTAAACCATAAATGCTATCCCTATTCCTAAACCCTCAACAGACTCGATACTATACCTTAAACTCTAATCCCTTATCCCTAAACCGTCCAACCCTATCCCTAATCCTTACACCCTCCACACTCTACTTTAACCCTAATCCCTTCAACCTCAACCCTATCCCTAAACCCTTGATCCTCGAACCTCAACCCTCAACCCTTAACTCTGATCCCTCATCTCTCAACCCTAACCCTAAACCCTAAACCCTCAACCCTCAACGTCAAATCGTAATCCCTCAACCCTCAACCCTATCCCTAAACCCTCAACACTATACCTTTAACCCTAATCCCTCAGCCTCAACCCTAAACCTTATCCCTAAACCCTAATCCCTCAACCCTCAACGCTAATCTGTCATCCCTCAACTCTAATCCTTCATCCCTAAACCCTAAATGTTATCCCTATTCCTACACCCTCAACAGAATTGATACTATACCTTAAACCCTAATCCCTTATCCCTAAACCCTCCAACCCCATCCCTAATCCTTATACCCTCCACACTCTACTTTAACCCTAATTCCTCGACCCTCAACCCTATACCTAAACCCTTGACCCTCGAACCTCAACCCTCAACCCTCAACGTCAAACCCTAATCCAGGAACCCTTAACTCTGATCCCTCGAACCTCAACACTATACCTTAAACCCTAATCCATATCCCTCAACCCTTAACCCTTAAAACTTAAACCCTATCCCTACACCCTCAACACTTGACACTATATCTTAAGCCTTAAACCCTCATCCCTAAAGCCTCAACCCTCAATCCTTAAACCTTCAACCCTAAACCCTATCCCTAATCCCTCTACCCTCGACACTCTAACCCTAACCTCGACATTAAATGCTAATCCGTCAACCCTAAACCCTAATCCTAAACTCTCAACCCTCAACCCTCAACACTATACCTTAAACCCTAATCCCTCAACCCTCAACCCTAAACCTTATCCCTAAACCCTAATCCCTCAACCCTCAACCCTAATCCATCATCCCTCAACTATAATCCCTCATCCCTAATCCCTAAATGCTATCCCTATTCCTAAACTCTCAACAGACTCGATACTATACCTTAAACCCTAATCCCTTATCCCTAAACCCTCCAACCCTATCCCTAATCCTTACACCCTCCACACTCTACTTTAACCCTAATCCCTCAACCCTAAACCCTATCCCTAAACCCTTGACCCTTGAACCTCAACCCTCAACCCTTAACTTTGATCCCTCGACCCTCAACCGTAATCTGTCATCCCTCATCCCTAAACCTTAAATGCTATCCCTATTCCTAGACCCTCAACGGGCTCGATACTATACCTTAAATGCTAATCCCTTATCCGTAAACCCTCCAACTCTATCCCTTATGCCTTAACCCTCATGATTAATAGCCTTGAATGTAAAAAAAATTGAGTGGGACATAACGCAAGTGCGTTATAATGCGCTCGCGTTATGTCAAACATGACAAAAGACAGACTTGCGGGAAAGAAAAATGCAAGGCAAAACATAATGCGAGCGCGTTATAACGCACTCGCGTTATTTCTTTCTTTGGGAATCCCAAGCCTTGGGCTTGGGATTTTCTTTGGATTTCCAACCCAAAGGCTTGGAGTGCCTTATGAACAGTCACAGACGTGTTTTTCTATATTCTTGAAAATTTCACATAATTTCGTTCGTGCTAACCCTCATATTTGCACGTGTTTCAAGCTTGAACAAATCAAACACATGGGTAATGTTAGGCTTTCTCTTAGCTATTTGACGATGTGATTTTTTTCACATTTTAACAATGTTAAGCCTTTCATCTTTAATTTTTTTTTGTTTGTGTGTCCATATTTAGGCAAAAACCACTGTTTGGTCTTTTTTTCATTGTAAAATAACTATTCATTCAAATTTCAAAAAAATTACATATTTAGAAACTAGACTCAATTCTACAAATATTAAAAAAATAAAAAAATGATTTTCAATTAGTTTTCAATATTTATAGGGGTAGCACGGCCAAAATTCTATTTTTTAGGATGTGTCCACTTTAAAAATTAGTAAAAAATCAAATATTCATCAAAAAATTATCAAAAAAATTGGGCATAAACTACATGCTATTACCTAATTTCTCACTGAAGCGATTTTAAAAATACCAAAAAAAAGTTGACCTTTTGAGGGAGCCACAAAACATGCTATGTTATGTTTTTTTGACAGAAACAACACCAATTTCTGTGGCTCCCTGTTTTGAACCTGTTAATCTATGTCATTTTCAAAACAAAATAGTAGTTTAGAAAGTAGACTCGGAGCACTACGAACACTGTTTTGGTTGCATCTCCAAATTTTGAGTGTAACTATGCTCAATTTCTCATCCAAGGCCAGTATTTCCTGATTTCAGAAAAAAAGTGGCCACTTAAGACCCCTTTTTGGCCCCCCATCTTCTTGCACTTACCCCCCACCTTAATTCTAATATGATCCCTAATCCTAATTCTAACCCTAACCTTAACCCTAATTCTAATCATAACCCTAATTGTACCCTAACTATAACTCTAATTTTAAATCTAACCATAACCCTAACTATAACCCTTAACTTAATCCTAATTCTAACTATGATTTTAACCCTAATCATAACTTGAATTCTAACCCTAACTCTAGCCCTAGCCCTTGCCCTAACCCTAACTATAATTGTAAACGCTGATTATAACCCTAACCCTAAATATGACCCTAACACTAACCCCAACCCTAACCTAATCCTTTCTAACCCTTACCCTAATTATATTTTTAAATGTAATTTTAATCCTGATCGTATTTGTATCCCTAAACTGAACCCTAATTGTAACTCTAACCCTACTTGTAATTCAAACCCAAATTATAACTATAACCCTAACCCAAACCTTAATCCTGATAATAATGCTAACCCTAACTCTAATTGTAACCCTAACCGTAATTCTAACCATAATTCTAACCTAAGGGATAACCCTAATTCTATTTGTAACCCTAATTCTAACCCTAACCCTAGTTCTACCCTACATTTGATTAACCCAACACTAACCCTAACCATAATGCTCAACCCAATACTAACCCTAATTATAACCTAAACCCTAAATCTAACATTGATTGTAACTAACCCTAAACCTAATTATAATCGTAATTTAACCCTAACCCTAAATCCAATTAAATGTGTTGTGGCATTAATGTAAATAAATTTTATAATTTTATAATTAAGAGTTATTTTATTTTACTTTTAAATAAAATAGTTTAGTGAAGCATAATTTAATGTTTTATTATTAGTAATACAAATAGGATTAGCAAAAGAGAGCACCAACTATATATTCACCTTTACATTTATAGGATTACAAATATATAAGATATGTGACTCTTCTTTTTAAATGTGTAATACACCTGATAGAATTTAAAAATAGTGTATTCCATACTCTACTTTGTTCTAATGTTCTACTCTATTTTTTATGATCTGCTTTGTTCTATTTTATTCTGTATGCTCCACTATGTTCTTATGCTATGTTTTGCTCTGTATGATTCAATTATGTGTATTTATATTAATAATAGGGTGAAATTGAGTTGCCTATTTTTAGGTTCTTATTGAAAGGCTCAAAAAACAATATAGTATTTTAATTAAAATATACAATCTACAATATACAATCACAATATAGTATTTTAATATTGTATATTTTAATCAAAATATTAGTATTGTATTTTAATATAGCATTTTAATCAAAATATACAATATAAAGAGAACTATATTAATATGTGGTATTTTTACTCAAAGGTTCAAGAAACTATATTAATACATGCTCAAAATATGAAATAAAAAATATGATTCCTAAGAGTATAAGTAGAGTAATAAAAAATTTGAATACTAATAGAGATTAAAATTCCAAATGACAAAATGGAGATAAGAGAATCAACCATTCGTGGACTTAATAACAATCTTTGAACAATGAAAGACTGCATGCTTTCTAAGCTCCTGACGAAGACAAACCCTGACATCTTTTCTTTGTATGCTCTGCTATGTATACCCTGGTTTGCTCTCTATGTTTTGTTCTATATGTTCTAGTTTGTTCTCTATACTCTGCTCTATATTCTCATGTTGAGGTGCATTTTGTGGTGTTTGAAGTACATAATCTATTGATCTTGAATTTTCATCTTCAACATTAAAATCAATATTAGCATTTGATTTGAATTAAGTTCTTGTCTTTCTTCTCTTTTAGGGACACTGAGTTGTTGAGATTTTTCTGCATGACTTATTCTCTTCATATTTGGTTGCTGCCAATTTTTTAATTCCAATTGTTGAATTGTTATTTTAGGTCTATGTCTACAATATCTTTCTCTGTCAACCTCATTTCATTGTATCCTTTGTTATTCTCTTTTTGCATTTATCATTAGTTGGCATTGTCATATTCTTTGATATTCCCTTCGATATATTCTTTGATACTCCCTTCGGTATTGTCTTCATTCCTCGTTAGATTCAACATTCAACCTAGGTGGAGCCATACCTACATAATAGTTGAAAACAAATATTTATAAGTCTAAAGGTATAACATCGACATTAATTTACAAAAATACTATGCCATTGGTGTTTAATATTCACATGATTACAAAGATTACACACTTTCAAGTTAAGTTGCGATAATAATGTTGAGAGATCAATATAGGGTATATTAATATATATATGCTCTATAGTTGTATATTAATATAGAGTATATTAATATGCTCTATAGTTGTATATTAATACAGAGTATATTAATATGCTCTATAGTTTTATATTTGTAAATTAGAAGTTTGAACTTTAATTTTTATAAAATATATTTATCAAAGCCATATTAACTTCGAGAGATAATAGGTGAACAAAGTAAAATCAAGGTTACCAATTAAAATAATGGGTTTTTGAGTAGAAGACACACACAACATACATCACATTAAAGGAATGGTCAAACTATATTTATCATGATTCATGTCATGTGGAGTTGCATTTTTTGGTGTTTCAAGTACATGATTTATTGATCTTGAATGAGAGAGTTATTCAGATGTTTGTTGATGACTATTTCTAATCACATTTGCTTCATCTCTATTTTGAGATTCCAATTCTTGTACTGTTACTTCTTCCCTTCTTCTAGCCCTTCTTTGTCTATTAGCTTCATTGCATCATCTTCTTGCTTCTTCCCTTTGAACATCTATCATTTTTTCTCATTGTCGTCTACGATATTCTCTTTGATACTCTCTCTGATATTGCCTCATTTGCTCCTCTGATTCAAAATTCATTCTCATTCACACCATAAATAGAAAATAAATAATTTTTTTAAAAATTATTTATCAAGTTTAAACAATGCTACTGTAAGCTCTTGGCTACTAAATGATTTTTAAATTTTACTATAAATGATTATAAATATCACAAATGTATCATAATCTAATATATTAAATATATTATACAAATAATATCATTAGAAGAAATTGATGTATTATTATAAAAGGTATATAATCTTTAATCTAATATTATCTTATTAGATTATATAATTATTATTTTATTATTAAAGTATATAAAAATATATTAATATCTTTCAATTCTATACATTGAGCATTATTTTGACCAATTTATTATGATTGTCAAGAAACATGGTAATACATTAAACCTAGAATATTTGTAAAACTCCTATGTACATTTTTTGTGTGATTCTTTAATAGCGTCCCTTGGATGACACCCTTCACAACTAATTTTGTTTGAGTGACTTGATTAGTTTGATTGTATTAATTAGATTAATTGGATATTTTCTTAACGTTTTACAACTTACATGATAGAGGGAATATGAAAGGAAATAGGGATATTAGTGTTAATTGTACATTGAGTTTATTTAACATATACCATATTAGAAAAATAATAAGCAAAAAATTTAATTCAGAACTATTAAATACCCTTTCAATTTATATATGTGAGAAGGAATATACAAAAGAGATATATAATATAGAATATAGATAATAACTATCTTTATATTTTGTTGTCCTTTCAATTTACATATATGAGAAAGAACATACATGCTTGATAAATGATAAAGAACTCACATAAGACATATTGAAGGAGGAATATACATAGTAGTTACTAAACTATACTATAATACTACACATTGTCTAAATACATTTGAAATTCTTCAATGATGTGAAGCGAATCACCTTCTCCATGTTATTCATCATGATATAATTCTTTTAGAAAAGCACAAAATCCAATAACTTTTCTACATGTCTCATGAAATGTTTCTGCAATGTCTTCCATTTGTAATAGTTCTTGTTCAATGGCTACATCATGTAAGTTCAAGCGTCTTCAATTTCTTTGATGATTTTGTTGTAGTGTTTTGAAATAGATTATGGTATTTTTTCTATAGGTGTTTCAATAAACCCATTTGAACTTGCAAATTCATTTGATAGTACTGGGCTTGTAATAGAGATTTTCATTTCATTTTGTGGAACATCCATAATTTTAATTATTTACTGAGTATTATAAAACAATCAAATTAATATATATGTAAAAGTTTATAAGAAAATATTGAAGATGTAGATAGCATACGTAAATCATCAAGAAAAAAAAAGTTACAGATTTTCCAATTTAATCATTGGAATTTTTCTAATTTAAATATACTTTTATAAAAAAACATAAAAGGGTGAGTGCGAGATCATGATGGGCCAAATAGTGGCAATGGAGAAGAAACTTGCTGGATGAAAAAGTGCTAACATTTAGACTAATATTTAGATTTAGATGGAAAGGATGTTAATATTTCTATCTCAAATATGGATTCCCTCCAATAATTCCTTAAGACTACCTCATATTTAGCCATGTGGGAGTCCCAAAACTTGCCAAAGAAACTTGCAAAACCACCAATTTAGTGTTATCTTTAAATTTTCCACAATTTCATCTTTGAAGCTGACATACTTTTTTGTAACGAAATTTAATCAAATGAAAAGGCTTTATAGAGGAAGCTATTAAGATTCTAAAAATATAATATACGCCTCATAATAATTTTAATAGGTAATTATTATTAATTTTGTACATACGCTATGTCTGATTTCCTGATAGATACACATTGAAAAATATCCTTAACTTTCAACATATTAATCCTTTTTAATTTTAAAAGATGTGTCACATTCTAGGATTTATTGGGTATACATTAAAATTTAAAATTTTTGAGTTTCATATATTTTTGACCAAGTTAGGTTGGTTGGGAAATTAATTTTTAATATTTTTAAAAAGTCAGTAAAAAATTCATAAATAATTATTTATTTACTTAAAAAATTCAAAAAAAGTGTCATATCCACTCATGCATCCTTTACTTAAATACAAATCATGGACGAAAAATATTATCTTTTTCTCATACTTAGGTTGGCTAGAATGACACCTAATTTTTATGGTTTTCTAAAAAATTTAGTAGTGCTTCATTGAAATATCCAATTTTCACCAAACTATTTTTAAATTTTTTTTAAAAAAGTAGTAGCCCATAAACTACATTCAATTTATTACAACTTTTATTACCACCTTATTTATAGATTGTGTAGATAACTCATTCAATTTTTGACATGAAGTTACTTAAATCTATTTTTCACATTTACATTGCCACTTAGGGGTAGTGTTTGGCTCTGCACTCACCAAAAATGATTTAAAAAAGGATATATATAAAAGAAGATAATGTAAAAATATTTCAAACAAATCAAAACACTTAATAATTTATATATATATATCTAAAAACCAAACAAATCAAAACACTTAATGATTAAATAACCAATAATTTTAATTAAAAGGAAATACCAATTAATTTATTATATCAACCTAAAATTTGAGTTTACACTAATGGTGACTTACCCCTAATATTGTTTCCATTAAATAAAATAATAATTGCCCTTTTAAAATTATTTACATACAATTAATTTTTACCATTAATATTAAATTAGAAATACACAATAATAAAAATGAAATGAAAGCACTCATCACTAAATTAATTTAAAAAGCACATCATAGTAAATCATAAACTAAAATTTAGAGATATGAGATTTAAAAGAAATAAATCATTTTAAAACGTAAATTTCTAATTAAGGAATCCCTAAACTAAAATTTACGGATATGAGATTTAAAAGAAATAAATTGTTTTTCTTAAATTTCTATTATTCATATATCAAAAATAGTGCCCCTGCTTTGGATGTAGAAATCACAGAAACATATTATGAAAATGGTTTTTCAATACACAATAAGTTAAAGTAGTTTAATAATTGTCATCGACCAGTTATGGGCGCTTTACTCTAGTCTTAGGCTAATTTTATGCATTTAGATTAGAAAATTTCTAAAATAGAAACTAAATAAACTTGCGCCCATGTTCACATAAGTCCACGTTTGCTGGATTAACTAAGATTGGTATGGCTCAAGGTAGGAGATAGATTGGCACAAGAATGGACATAGGTGTTTAGATCATTGTCCTAATCATAGTGCAAGAATTAACACAGTTGCATCAATAAATTTTAATAGTTTTTAAGGCGTATTTCACTAGTCATAATCTGACTTAGCGCCTAGGAAAGAATTCCATGGTTGAGTTTGTGATTTATAATCTTTCTAAAGAAGTTTTTATTAGAAAATATAAGCGCACACACCCAAGAGAAGATTTTTCCATGATTTGCATGATCTGCAAGGTGATTTGGATTCAGAAAAGATACACAGGTAGAGGAATAGATAAGGGCGCAAGAGATTCATGAATATTCTTCTTGGCGCACATTTTTCTATCTCAAAAGAGGTACAATGAAATCCTAAGGTGTTAGAATAAGAATGAGACATACCTTTTTACCAGACATTATCACAAGAAGAAAATTTATAACTTGTCTGGTTTTAAGGCGATCATGAACCAAGGATCTGAGGCATATTTCTTGCTTGGGAGTTTAATACAAATTTAAAAGGTAAGAAATTGTTTAAAGGTAGTATAAATTTCGTGTGTGAGGTGCGGTGACCTTCATAGGTTGCAGTCCCACGAGGGATCTCCCTCTTTTTAATTCAAAGATTAAAATAAACAAGTGCCACGTAGTGGCCAGTACCTGCTTTGTACTGATGTTATTATAGTATTCATTTATTGTAGTTTTTTTTGTTGATTAACTATTGGTTATAATAGTATTTGTTTAGTTGTAATTTTTTTGTTGATTATGTATTGTTTGTATAGACAAATTGCATTCCAATAATTGAAAAATTAATTTTTGAACAGTGTTGAAATGTCTTAGGTAAATAAAATTGACATCTCAAAAATAATCTACGACTAAAATATTTCCTTAAGTATAAAACTAAACTTTACAATTAAAGAACACAAATATTTCCTTAAAATGTAATAATACCAATACTTTTATAATTTAAAATTCATTAAAATATTGTAAGTTTGAAGAATAAAATAAAAAATGTAATAACATGGTGAAATATTTTTCGTGATACTATATTTTTAACTTTTGACTAAATAAAATTGAAATCTTAAATTTTTAACTCTTAAGTAAATAAAATTGAAATCCCCAAAATAATCTAATTTCATAAAATAAAATATGTAGAACCTAACCCTAGTTGATTGTGGAGAGATTTGAAATGTCTGCCTAACATTTTAATTTTATCTTAGTTACTTAATTTTTTTGTTTAAGTAATAATAGTAAGTACTTTTAGAGAAGATGATTTTAATTATTTTAATTAATAATATTTTTTTCTAAAGATTGTTTATCATTTCAAATTTGTAACTATTATATTTCCCGAAGTAAATTTATATGAAAAAAATTATGTGAACTTATTTTGAAATGTCTTGGATTTTTCAAATTAAATCTCAAAAATAATTTAATTTGGTAAAAATAAAATAGCAATAAAATATTTACTTAGCTATAAAATGAAACTTTACAAAGCTTATTAAGTAACACAAATATTTCCTTAACTATAAAACTAAACTTACAAAGGCTACATATTTGTATTATCTAGAGATTTGAAATGGCTGCTTAACATAATTTAATTATTATTATTATGATAATTTAAAATGTAAAAAATGTAATGACATAGCCAAATATTTTTCATTATATTGTAGATTTTTAACTCTTTAGTAAATAAAATTGAAATACTATATTTTTAACTCTTGAATAAATAAAATTGAAATCCCAAAAATAATCTAATTTCATAAAATAAAATATGTAGAACCCTATATTTTTAATAATATTATTAATATTATAACTTTGTCCCTTTCACAAAAAGTATTTTTACATTTAGCTAACGAATAAAAAATTAAATTCATAAAAATTAATGATTCTTATTGCCATCCATTTATGCATGACTTAACTAGTGGAAGACAAAACAGATAAATCATTAAAGAATTAATTAATGTAATAATACTAATACTTTTATAATTTAAAATGCATTAAAATATTGTAAGTTTGAAGACTAAAATAAAAAAATGTAATTAAATTCATGATACTGTAGATTTTAAAGTTTTGACTAAATAAAATTGAAATCAAAGATTTTTAACTTTTGAGCTAATGAAGCAAAAAATTAATCGCCATCCATGTAGGCATGACTTAATCAGTAGGAGACAAAATTTGTGTTCATTAATTGTTTACTTTCCATGTGCTCCCCTCAAACCAAAATTCTCTCCGCATTTATAGTTTTTTAAAGAGGTAATTTTTTTTCAGCCAATGACAATACAGATAAATCATTTCTAAATATTTTTTTGTTAAAAATTTATCATGTTGACATAGGAAAAGTACAAATTTAAATCAAATTTGTTCGACAAGAAAAATAATCCTATCTCTTGATTGGTTTGCAATCAATAGATTAATAACTAGATAAGTGCGAACTCATTGCAATAGTACCAGCCGAAGGCAGGTACTAATAAATAATCTAATTACATAAAATAAAACCTATAGAACACTAAAAACTAAATTAAAATTATATTACTTTTAGCTAATGAAGCAAAAAATTAATCGCCATCCATTTAGGCATGACTTAACTAGTGGGAGACAAAATTTGTGTTCATAATTTGTTTACTTGCCATGTATTCCCATCAAATCAAAATTCTCTCCGCATTTATAGTTTTTTGTTGCACTCTCCCGACAAACCAACAATCCGCAGAGAAGAGGTCATTTTTTTCAGCTAATGACAATACAGATAAATCATTTCTAAATAATTTTTTGTTAAAAATTTATCATGTTCACATAAGAAAAGTACAAATTTAAATCAAATTTGTCCGACAAGAAAAATAATCCTATGTTTTGATTAGTTTGCAATCAATAGATTAATAACTAGATAAGTCGAACTCATTGCAATAGTACCAGCCGAAGGCAGGTACTAATAAAACTAAACTCATAAAGAATTATCAGGAAAGAAGGAGGGTTTCCATTTCAAAGAATATATAGTCAACCATTCTCGAGCATGGCATAGAAAAATTAAATGTTGGGATTCCTTTAAGATGAATCTCCATGGGGAAGCCTTCCCCACGACTGTGGGAAGCCGTGGGCTATGCCCACACCTCCTTGGTTGCTCCCATATGGGAATGGGGCTGCCCAAGATAGTCATTAAAATTTAATTTTTTAAAAAAATCTTTCCTTCCTTAAAATACATAACAAAACTATTTTCAATATTTTATCACTTACTCTTTCATTTACTCTTATTTGTTTTATTACTTTGTATTCTATGAGAACCATCAAAAGGCAATGCAAGAAAAACCCATTGATGATTCATTATTAAAAACCCATTGATGATTCATTATTGGAACAATCCATTTCTTCAGAGATAATGGAATAGCAAGACGCAACAATCAAAATGGATCAAGGAATATCAGGTGCAAAACCGTTGCTACAAATTATCTATATTGCAAATGCTTAGAATCTTTATTGGAAACTGAGAAATCAACATATATAGAGAGATACCACATTTCACAAGAGAAAACTCACATTATCAGTATGTTTTTCTCCTCAACGCTTGGCAGGATTACTGTGAGAATGGATATTCTTCAATGCAAAAACACATGAATCAATTTAGATTATCTATAGAATTAAACGGTAGGTGCAACTTATTTAGAGATGCTACTGCACCATTATGGATGGGTCTTGAAAATGAAACCTCAATATTTTTATTTTGTTTTCTTGTAGGATGCTGTGAAGAAATCCAAGAGTTTTGTAATGGCCACCATAAATTTATTTTTTTAAAATCTACCAAATTTAGTATGCACAATAAAGAGAGTGGTGTTGAGGTTTTTGGAGTGACTATTTGTATTATTTAGTTTTTTCTTAAATTTTTGTTTATTGGATTTTAGTGTACAGGAATCTAAATCTTTCAACTCTTTCCTATCACTATAGAATGCCTCTTGGCATAAAAACATGTTAGTAGGGGGGAAATTAGTAGACCAACCCTTTAGTAATGTAGTTAGGAATTAGGGGTCTTATGAGATTACCATTCTCGCAGCATGGACACATTCCAGTCACAAAAGCAATCAATTTATTCAATTCTAGAAATTTGAAGGTTCGCGACAGTAGCTACAAGAATTGGAATTACTATTACTATTACTCTCCATAAGATCAAATTCAAGCAATTTAAGCAATCAATTTTCAAACATTCCATTCAATTTATCCCAACTTCAAAGTTTGTAGTTATTGGTAGCATTCAACTCTTCAATTTCAAGTATTTAGGCAAACAAATACATTGAATTGTTATCAAATCTATCCATGTCTATTTAGATCATTCTCTATTGGGAAAACAAGCTATTTACCCTTCATCGTGGCCTCTTTTTCTCCATGCAATATAGAAAATTATGTATCTCTTCAAACTTCTTTTTGCAGTCCTTCAATCAACTTTCCTCTGGCTTGTCCTCAACAAACCTTGCTCAGCATTACTCTTTATTCTATATTTGCAATTCAATTTGTATTGTTTTGCAATGATCTCCTCTTCTTCTTGGTTGATCCTCCTCTGTCACACACTAAGATGTTCTTTCTTAGTTTCCTTCTACAACCACCCCCTTTGTACACACATTTGTGTAGTTTTCAAATCCTATTTGCAGTGAACCCTTACCAAAGGCTATCAATCATGTTTTATCATGCAAAGGCATCAGAAAATGAAAAGTCATGAAGTAGAAGTAGCTTTAGGTGAGTGGAATGACACCTCTCCAAAGATTTTAATCTTTTAATATGTATTTGACTTGTTCAAGGTGCTCCAAGCCACAGTTTCCCCAGTTAAAACCTCATGAAATACTTTTCATCAAACTTGATTGCTTAGTAACTTTAAAGCCTTGAAGAAAAATCAGCCTCCCACAAAGTTTGACACCCCTATCGTGACTAAAATGAACACTTCAACATTGTCTCTTTCTACACCATTAAATTGACCCAAATGCAAGGTAATTTTTTCCATGAACTCAACTCCTTTGTCGTAACTTGCAACATAATACTTGGATGCCATATCTGTGGACTCAAGTGAATCCACATCACAACTTTTGGGAGATTAAAAGAAGTGCTTAAGCGTACACCATTGGTGAGAAAAGACCACAAAATTTATAACTCTATGCATACAACTCTTTCGCAGTATTTTTGTCAAACAAATAACAACAAAGTGCTTTGCCTCCATCAGAATGACTACGACTCACCATCATGCTCTAGACTGAACCATTAAAATGGAAGAATGATCAATTTCAACAATTGACCAAGGACGCTGCCAAATGATTGCGACAAACCAAAAATTAATTGAAATCAACCAAAATGAACCAAGTTTGATTTAATGCGATAGTGTGATAAATGATCGCCATCAACCACGATGAACTGCCAACACCTCAGAATCACAAATTGAAACAACAACCAAGTCAAAATCAAACAAAACTAGAATATCATTTTTTTTTGTTGAAGTAGGATTGCGTATATGCCCAAGTGCTCCTGTGGAACTCATGAGTACTTCAAAAAATATGGGATTGGAATCCCAAGCTTCACCAAATTTGTAGCGTTGATCCATGAAGCTTCATTGGTTTCTTGCTTCTTCCAATGGATCAAATATTCCCAATATTCTTTGCCTCTTGTACTTTTGGCTACATGAGAATCAATTACCTTGTCAACTTCTTCAAGTTTCTTCTCAGGCAACTATTGAATCCATTCATGTGCATCCTGCAAACCTGAATGTGTATTCCCATGTCCACTTGTCTCTCCTTCATGGTATTTATACAAATCAGAAACATTAAATATTGGGGAAACATCTATACCTATTGGAAGCTCAATTTCATATGCATTTGATGAAAACTTTTAGAAAATCTTACATGGACCTATTTTCTTCCACTTCAAACTGTTATACGTTCCTTTTGGGAACCTCTCCTTCCACAAATGTGCCATCTCCAACTCACCAATCTAAAATTCTTTCTCCCTCCAATGCATATCAGCATACTATTTGTATCTAATGATACTCTTCTCCAAGTTCTCCTTCACTTCCTTGTGCAAATCATGGATATATTCAACAAAGTCTTCTACTACAACACTTTTTCTACCCAAATATGCACTATCCCTCAACTCAGCCACACCCCTAGGGCTGTACCCATACACAATTTGAAATGGACTCTTTCCCTCACTTCGATTGACTAAGTTATTATAGGAAAATTTAACATGTGCCAATGTCAAATCCCACTGATTGGGTTTGTCACCTACCAAACAACTTAACAAATTTCCAAATATTCTATTCACAACCTTGATTTGACCATTAGTTTGAGGATGGTAGGCTGAACTAAAGCCTAATTGTGTTCCCATCTTCTTTCAAAAAGTAAACAAAAAATGAATGACAAATTCAGTGCTCTGCTCTGAAATAATACTCTTCGGCAATCCATGCAATCTAAGTACTTCCTTGAAAAATAATGTAGCCATGTGGGAAGCATCATTACACTTTTGACATGAGATAAAATGATCCATCTTAGAAAACCTATCCACCACAACAAAAATATAATTGTTACCTCTTTGTGTTCATGGTAATCCTAAAACAAAATCCATGCTGATGTGTTTCCATGGTCTCTTTGATAAATTGGCAATGAATTATACATGTTCCCTGTATTTTTCCTCACTCTTATAGCATATTGACATACACTACAACCTTGCACCATCTTATTTACATTTGCACTCATCCCCATCCAATAATAACTCTCATACAACTGTGCCACAGTTTTGTCCACTCCAAAATAACCACTCAAACCTCCACTATGTTTTTCCCTTATCAAATTCTCCCTCATTGAACCATGAGGTACACACAATCTCTTCCCCTTGAACAACAAACCCTCTTGAACAAGATACTCCAACCATGGAGTTCTATCCCTCTCCATGGGATTGTTACACATTGCCCATGCCTCTTTGAAATCAACATCATCCTCATACAACTCTCACATATAGTCAAAACCAACAACATTTAAACTCTCATCTCATTCAACAACAAACACCTCAGACTCAATGATGCATAAACCACTCTATTAGATTTCCCACTTCTATGTTTCAACACAAATGAATAACTTTGAAGAAATTAAACTCACTTCACATGTTTTTGATTTAGCTTAGCTTGGTTGTTTATAAATTGCAATGCATGATGATCGGTGTACAAAACACACTCCTCCGATAGAAAGTAGTGTCACCACTTCTTAAGTGCTTGTACAATGGCATAAAAATCTTGGTCATACATGAAGTATTTTATTTTCGCTTAATTCAACTTCTCACTAAAATATGCTTTTGGTCTGTCCTCTTGACTTAAGACTCCTCCAATCGCTGTCCCACTTGCATCAAAATCAACTTGGAACACTTTTCCAAAATCAAAGAGTGCTAACATGGGTCATTCTGTCACTTTTGTCTTCAAAAACTTGAAACTTTGCTTTGCTACTACTGTCCACACAAATTCCTTCCTATTACCCTTCATAGTTTCCGTAATAGGAGCACAAATCCCACTAAAATTTTGGATGAACTTCCTATAGAATCTCGCTAATACATGGAAGCTTCCTTCTTCAAACATACTCCTTAGTGAAGAGCAATCCACGATCACCCTTACTTTTTTTGGATCCATTTTCAGCCCACTTCCAGAAATAACAAAACTGAAGTACACTAACTCCTCTTTCATGAAGCTACACTTATTCACATTCACTAACAATTTCTTTTCCTTGAGCCTTTGCAAAACTTCCCTAACATGCTACAAATGTTCTTCTTTTGTTTTGCTAAAGATTAAAATATCATTCAAATACACAATGATAAAATTACCGGGTTTCAACACTTCATTCATCAACCTCATGAAGGTGCTTGGTGTGTTTGTCAAACTAAATGGCATCACCATCCATTCGTACAATCCATCCTTGATTTTGAAGGCAGTCTTCCATTCATCCCCCTCTCTTATCTTGATTTTAAGGCATCCACTCTTCAAATCAATTTTGGTGAAGTACTTGGCTCCACTCAAGAAGTCCATCATATCATCTATTCGCGGCAATAGAAACTAATATTTGATGGTTATCTTGTTTATGGCCTTGAGTCTATACACATCTACCATTCCCCATCCTTCTTCGGTGTCAACACTGCTGAGACAACACATGGACTCAAACTCTCCCTAATCATCCCCTTATCCAGCAACTCTTGTACTTGCCTATTTATTTCTATATTCTCCATAAGCATCATTCTATATGGTGCCTTGTTGGGAAAATTTGCATTAGGAATCAAATCCATGCAATGGCTTATACTCCTCATTGGTGGCAATCCATCAGCAAACTCCATTAATATGGCATCATATTCTTCCAAAAATTTCTAGACTTCCATTGGTATCTCCTCATTTTCCTTCACTATCCCAACTACTGCAAGCTTTGGAATGATGGAAAACATGTTCCCCCTCCTTTCAAGTCTTTCAAAATCTATTTTCGAGAAACAAAACAAACCTTGGAGCTATTCTCCACTTCTTCTTCCCTATCTTTTATTTGGTTTAATGTGTACTCTTTACCATCTTTTTTGATTCGGTATGTGTTTATCCATCCTTCATGAACAACTCTTCTATCAAATTGCCAAGGCCTTCCCAAAAGTAGATGTCATGCATCCATTGACATCACATCACATATTATTTTATTCATATAGTTTCCAATTTGAAAACTCACAAGGCATTGCTCACATACCATAAAAATATGATCCTTTTGTAACCATGAAACTCAGTATAGGCTGGGATGTTTTAATCTTTTCAATTTCAGCTTCTCCACCATGTCTTCGAATATAATATTATCCATGCTACCGCTTCCGCTATGACTTTGCAACACTTTCCACATGCCTTGCACCTTTTCTAAATAGATTTCTTTTTTTGAATTGGCTCCAGTTTCTCCTTTTTGGGATTTAATAAAATCCTTTGTAGCATTAGGGACTCTCCATCTTTGGGACCCTCTCAATAATTTGGTGCATCCACACTCCCACTTTTAGCCTACACTACATGAACTCTTACCTCCTTCCCTTTGCCATTATTTTGTTGTAATTGTGGGCATTCAAATGCCCTATGATCCATCTCTCCACATTGAAAGCATGTACCTCTAAATCCTCTTCCTCTACCTCTTCCAAAGTATACTCTACCATGAGAGTAATGTCCTCTTCCTCTAGAAGATTCTCCTCTTCCCTTGTTTTCTTGCATACCTGTGTGAGATGTACTTGCTTCATCTTGCTTGCTTTGGTAACCTCTACCATTGTTGTTTTGTTCTCTTACTCTAGAAAATCTAGCTCTATCATGGGAATTATTTTTCTATTTTCTTGCAAGTTTCTTCTCCGCTTTCAAGGCATATTGGTATACCTCTTCTACACTAGTTACTCAGAGCATGCTTATTTCATCTTGAATTGAATTATGAAGACCATTCACATACCTTGATAATTTTTCTGCATCATCATCCACATGCCCTTCCCGATGCTCAACCTATAAAACTCCTTGGTGTACTCTTGCACATTCTTCTCTCTTTGTTTCAAGTTTTGTAGCCTCTTGAATAGGTTGATTTGATAATCCACATGCAAAAATTTTGCCTTCAACTTTGTCACCATTCTCTCCCATAATTTGATTTTTTCTTTGTCTCTTCATTGTCTTTTGATCTACACATGCTCCCACCATAAGGACACATGTCCCTTCAACTTTGTGCCAACATACTCCACCCTTTTTGGGTCCTCAATTGACTCCAAGTAAAAAAACTTCTCCATTTCGTATATCCAATCCACTAATTCTTCCAGATTCAGATTGCCATTGAAACTAGGGGGTCCAATTTAGGCTTGCTACAAAGCTTATCCACTGCTCTAAAAAATCTCCCTTCCACTTCATCTCTATGGTCATCTTCCACATCAATTTTTGATACTTCATATTTAACCTCATCTTCACTAATATCTACTACAGGAATTCCTCTTTGCTGCCTCACTTCTATTTCCTCCAACCTCGTCACTAATCTAGCTTTGAGGCCTCTAATCATTTCCATAAATACGCCATGGTCAACATTCCATGGCCCATTTCATGGTCCTCTTCATCCACCATGCCCTCTTTGCGCCATGTCCACAATACTTTACAATTGTGGGTCTCGTTGTCCTCTCACACACCCACACCAAACTCTTTAGGGTTCTTCCTCCAACACCACATTGAACCTAGCTTTGATACCACTTAATGCAGTCAGGAATTAGGGGTCTTATGAAACTACCAATTCTTGTAGCATGGACACGTTCCAGTCACAAAAACTAATCAATTTATTCAATTCTATCAATTTGAAGGTTTGTGACAATAGCTACAAGAATTTGAATTACTATTATTCTTTGCAAGATCAAATTCAGGCAATTTAAATAGTCAATTGGGTAAGTCCATGGAAATGATATACAAAAAGGGGGTCAAAAGTGGCCACATTTTTCCTAAAATCAGCTAAACCTAAACTTGGATGAATAATTTGAGATGCATGCACTCAAAATTTGAAGATATGGAAAGAACAAGAATTGTAGTGCTCTCAATCTAGTTTCTAAACTACTAATGTTTTAAAAAAATAGTTAACCTTAAGAGGGTGAAATGTTGTGTGCACACAAAAGTGTTCCTATTTTTCTCACTAAAATATAACATAGCGTGTGGTGTGCACCCCCCCTATTTTTTGTTGCATTTAGTATTTTTAAAAATTAGTTGGTAAAAATGTAGCTAAGAGTGAGTACTAGAAGTTGTGTATTTTTTTGTAATTTTTTATTGAATTATTTTTTTTGATTTTTCAAAGTGGATGCATCCTGAAAACTGAGTCACTGAGCATGTGCGTCACATAACTTGCAAAAAATAATTGAAAATGTAATTTTTTTAATGTATAAAGAATGAAGCATAGAACAATCCTATATAATTTAAATTTTTTTTGATAAGCGGATCAAAAGTTATAAAGAAAAATCAATACATATATGATTGAAGAATATGAGGACACTGTTCAAAGAAAATAAAAATAAATATCTTAACTTATTTAGAATTTTAAAAACATATGGTTGGAAAGATAAGAATCATCTCGTCATTTTGGTGTTGGTTTCATCAAATTTCATTATAAAATGAGTAAACCTAACGACGTTGAAGTTCAATTTAAATGTTATTGATAATGAAAAACATGTCTGTAGGAGGTATCATAGAGATCCAATCCTTAGGTTTTGTTTCCCAACCCAATTCTAAGCCTAAAAGGCGGGCTAAAATTTAAAAACAAATTAAAATGCACTCATGTTTTAGGTTCCACAAAAAAATAAATATTTAAATACTTTATATATAATTAATTAATGTTTATTTGAATAGAATATATATATATATATATATATATATATATATATATATATATATTGGTAAATATGTGGGATTATGACCCACCACCACTAAATGAACAAATAAAAATAAAGACCACTTCAGATCCATGAGTGGGGAGCACAAAAAGACTCAGAAATAAAAGAAACCTAAGACATACTAAGAAGACCCATTGAGATCTCAAGTGCAACCAAACTCAACACAAACCATATTGATGGCACGGCCTTGCTAGTCACTTCACAAACCCACTTACAGAAATCAACCACAATGAGAAATGCAGGAAAATGACAGGAATAACAATATAGGAGTGACATGAAGAATGGATTCTTGCATAGAAAAATAATAAGAAGGAGATATGCTTTATTAATTTATATTGCAAATCTTACATAACCCATATGTCAGCCATACATTCAGCCTCACCCATGTAGAGATTCAAAAACAAATGCAAAAATCTATCTTCTCAGAACTGTTGGCCTTCTATTGTTTACCCTTCGAACATACCTTCACCCTTGTCAAGATAACAATCGGCCTCTTTCTTACTGTCGATTCTCCTTTATGCAAAAAATTGATTCACAAAACTGTCGGCTTCTCTTTCCATACCCTGCAGCCTCCTCTTCAAACTACCTTCTTCTCTATCTTTTCCAACTACCCTCATCAAAGCTGACCATCCATTTAAATATGCCTTCAATTGGTCTACAGAAAGAATTGAAACTTCACAACGTCACTGCCACCAGAGGATTACCCACGATGTCCACGACTTGCAGAGGATTCCAAAAATGGAATCGTAGATGAAACACAAGCAATCGACCATGCACGCCATCGACTGTAGAGGATGGAAATGTTTATGCCGAAAGCACGATCGCCATTTAATGAAGGTTTAGTGTTGTTTCTAAATTTGGCTGATCCACAAAGAAAGAAACAAAATCAAAATGAATCCTTTAATTGCTTTGTCAGTTGGTCCATCCTTTATTTACACAATTTGAGGCTTTTAGTCTTTCAAACTGAAGATAACTGCCAGCCATGACCTCCCCACAAAATAGCATAAATTTAATTGCCTAAGAAATGGTCGATAGAGAGAAAATAGAATAGCTAAGAAAAAATCTGTCACTTGGGCGACAGGAGCTTCCAAGGACACCAAAAATTTGTAGAAAAGATTCCTTCTTTATTCACAAAGGAAAAACCAAAACATTAAAGCAAAATAAAACCAAAAACTTGAAAGAGGCAAGATGCCCCTGCATCAAACTCTCGACCAGAAAGAGATCATGAGCTTTGGCTCATGAGGTCATCAACTGAATGACCCTGTTTAATAATCTCTTCTTCAGTAAGCCATGAAGCATCTTCAATGGGATGATTGCACATTTTGACAAGATACTTGAAGTATTCATGCTTATGGGTCTTCTCTAGTAGTTGTTTATTTAGAATGCATTCTATCTGTTGTGGAATAGTGACTGTCCCAGTTTGTTCTTCATGAAATGAATCAGCTACTTTAACTTCATCTATCTCATTATCCCCCTTGTATGGATATAAATCTGCTACATTAAAAATGGGAGATATATTTATCTCTTTAGGTAGTGATATCTCATAAGCATGAAAGGAAGCTAGGTGTGCAGAAATTGCTTCCTACACTAATCTAATGAGGGGAGAGCTATACAAATTCAATTTATTCCTTATCACTATAGAAACATACAACATCTAACAGAGTTATTACAAAAATACACAAGAACCAGAAAGAAGACAGAAGAAGAGAGACAAAGATTTACAGTGGGGAAAACCCTTATCAGGTGAAAAACCCCCACTTAGAAACCTGCACAATGTGTTAACAAATCTAAAAGTTGTTAACAATACACTTGCAATGCAAGATTCAATGGTCTTCAACACTTGTGTCTGGAGTCAATTCGGTAGCATAACAGTACCTGTAAACCTGTGATACAAACTCCATCTCCAAGTACCTGTTTATATAGGAAATACAAGGCAATATTGGACTTATCTTGGAATGGGCGTCCAACTTGGCTTCATGGACCAAAACCCATGCCTAAGGACACTTGGTCAACATTGTAGAATGTTCCTGACACTTGTCCACAACTCCCATCCCAAAGAGGTCACCTATTTCCAAAATGGGCTATGACAGATGCTCTTACGACACTTACGATCGTCATAGAATCTGTCATAGCGGTTACAACTTAGAGCTGTAAGAGAATCTATAATACACATGCTATAAATAGCATATTCTCTTACAACATGTCATATTCCACCTTAGGGCACCCAAATATGCCTTATTCAAAGATGCTTCATGACACATGTCATCACCTGTCTTACAAACTTCTATTTTCGACTCTTACATGTCATAGATTCTGTCATAGGAATCCGTCATAACAGTTTTGGTCAATATTCCCTTACACAACATGGAAGATGCCGACACATGGAAAAATGCTCCTACCACAAAGTGGGATGCCTATATCCTCATGTGAGGACAAAATTACAAGTTGTCATATTCCATGTAGGATTGACACATCACTGTGCCACATCCCACAATATGACAATATGGAATTTACAAATATTTACAACATAGGCAATTAAATAATAAATGCAAACATTACAAATGTAAGGAATTACCAAGGTTGAGACACCTTAATTCCCAACAAAGCATTGGCTGAAAACTTCCTAAGGATTTTGCAAGGACCTATCTTCTTCATCTGAAGTTTATTGTATGTTCCTGTAGGAAATATCTTCTTTCAAAGATGTGCCAATACAAGGTCTCCAATTTGAAACTACTTCAACTTCATCTATCTCATTATCCCCCTTGTATGGATATAAATCTGCTACATTAAAAATGGGAGATATATTCAACTCTTCAGGTAGTGATATCTCATAAGCATTGGCTAAAAACTTCCTAAGGATTTTGCAAGGACCTATCTTCTTCATCTGAAGTTTATTGTATGTTCCTATAGGAAATCTCTCCTTTCAAAGATGTGCCAATACAAGGTCTCCAATTTGAAACTATAGCTCTCTTTTCTTCTGATCAACATGCCTTTTATACTATAGATTGTTGTCTTCAATGTTATGCTTCACCTTCTCTTGAATGTCATGAATGACTTGAGCAAATTCTTCCCCATCTACACTCCTCTTTTCTATTCCAGCAAGATCACAGAGTTCAAATGCACCTCTTGGATGCATACCATTCACCACATAGAAAGGGCTGAAACATGTGCTTCTATTTGGGGAATCATTAAATGCAAATTCAGCTTGTGCTAACATAAGATCCCAACTTCTAGTTGAATTACCAACAAGACATCTCCAAGGCTTCTATTGACAACCTCAGTCTATCCATCTGTTTGAGGATGACAAGTAGAACTAAAATTCATATTTGTGCCCAGCTTCTTCCATAGAGTCCTCCAGAAATGACCCACAAACTTAGTATCCATGTCAGAAATTATACTTTTTGGAATACCATGCAACCTTACAACTTCTTTAAAGAACAAATTTGCAATGTTAGTTGGATCACTAGTCTTCTTACATGGTATAAAATGCACCATTTTTGAAAATCTATCAACTACAACAAAGATTGAATCATTACCCCTTTGTGTGTGAGGTAAACCCAAAACAAAGTCGATACTCATAGAATCCCAAGGCCTAGTTGGGACCGGTAATGGCTGATATAGTCTAGCATTTTGACTTTTTCCTTTAGCATGTTCACAAATTCTGCACCTTCCCACATATCTTCTCACATCTGCCTTCATCCTTGGCCAATAATAATGAGTGCTTAGTTGCTAAAGAGTCTTATCCTATCCAAAGTGACCAACAAGAATGCCACTATGTTTTTCCTTCAACAAATTATCTCTCATGGAGCCTCTAGGGATACATAACTTATTTTCCTTAAACAACAAACCTTCTTGTATCATATAATCAATCCATGGTTTTTTATTCTAGCAAATAGGATCACTGCAAGTTACAAATGCTTCTCCAAAATCTGCATCTTCTGCATACAACTCTTTCAAAATTTCAAATCCCACATTGTTCTTTTTTATCTCACATAAAAACAAATTCTTCCTACTTAAAGCATCAACAACTTTATTCATTTCACCACTTTTATGCTTCAAAACAAAATTAAAACTCTGAATATACTCAACCCATTTAGCATGCCTCTGATTCAATTTATGCTGGCTATTAATGAACTGTAAAGCATGATTATATGTGTACACAATGAATTATTTGGGCAAAAGATAATGTCTCCATTTCTTGAGGGACTGAACCAAAGCATAAAATTCCAAATCATAAGAAGAATACTTTCTTTTTGCATCATTTAATTTCTCACTAAAATAAGCAACTAGCTTTCTCTCTTGACTTAAAACTGCCCCAATAGCCAAACCACTAGCATCACATTTTACTTGAAACAATTTATCAAAATCCAGCAAAGCAAGTATGGGCTGTTCACTCACATTCTTTTTGAGAAATCTAAATTTTTCTTCAGCCTCCTTAGTTCACACAAATGGTCTTTTACTTCCCTTAATAGTCTCCAATATAGGTGCTACCACATGACTAAAATTTCTTATAAACTTTATGTAAAAACTAGAAAGACCATGAAAACTTCTTACCTCCATGATACTCCTTGGTGATGGTCAATCAAGTATAGCCTGAACCTTCTCCTTATCCATCTTCAATCCATCCTTTGATACCACAAAACCCAAGAAAACTAGTCTAGTCTGTCAAAACACACATTTCTTCAAATTAATCTACAACTTTTCTTCCTGTAGTCTCGTCATAACCTACCTCAGATGCTCAAGGTGCTCCTCTTTTGACCTACTAAACACCAAAATTTCATCCAAATATACGACCACAAATTTACTAATAAAAGGTTTCAAAACCTCATTCATTAACTGCATAAAAGTACTAGGAGCATTAGACAACCCAAAAGGCATAACCAGTCACTCATACAACCCATCACTAGTCTTAAAGGCTATTTTCCACTCATGCCCTAGTCTAATTCTAATTTGGTGATAACCATTTTTCAAATCTATCTTGGAAAAATACATTGAACCACTCAAACAATCCATTAAATCTTCAATCCTAGGTATGGGAAACCTATATCTTATGGTAATTATATTTATTGCCCTTGAATCAGTACACATACGCCATTCTCCTCCTTTCTTTGGTACCAACACTGCAAGAACAACACAAGGTCTTAGACTTTCTCTTATCAATCCCTTCTCCAAAAGTTCCCCCACTTGCTTCCTTATCTTTTCATTCTCCATAGGTGTTAATCTGTATGCAGCTTTATTTGGAAGGCTAGCACTTGGAATCAAATCCATATGATGACTTATGCTTCTAATAGGAGGCAATTCATTTACAACAATAGCCATATTCTCATTCAACATGTATTGTATCTCAATAGGAAAATCATCCAACTTTGTAGAAGTCAATACACATTGTGGTCTAGGAACCAAAGCAAAACCAATTTCTTCATTCTTCAAATCTTTCAAAAATTCTTTACCACTTACCATCATTACCTGATTATTGTTGCTACTATCCTCTTCTTTCTCCTTTATGGGCAGCAAGGTATGCTTCTCTCCATCCTTCATGATGGTATATGCATTTTCCTTTCCATCATGGACTGATTTTTTGTCAAATTGCCATGGTCTTCCAAGCAAAACATGGCACACATCCATGGGCATTATATCACACAAAACACAATCTTTATAACTACCAATCTTAAAATCAACATATGCCTGCTCACTAACCAATATTTGATGGCCTTTTTGTAAACAAGTTACTTTATAAGGAGTTGGGTGTTTAATCCTTTTAAGATTCAACTTCTCTACCATTTCAGTGGCAACAATATTATCAGTACTACCACTATCTATAATGAGCTTACAACATTTACCATGTGACTTACACTTTGTTCTGAACAATTCTCTCCTTTAAATTGGCTCTTGACTATCCTTCCATGGCTTTAACAATGCTCTCTTAAGCATCAAGGACTCTCCTAATTCTACTCCATCCTGTTGATGTACTGGAGATCCCACACTTTCTTGGTCAGCCTAAACAACTTGATTACTTGTTTCAAATTTTGAGTGTCCTCCTTGTGATGATTTAGCACAGTCCCAACTTTTGTGTCCAAATTGATTGCACTTGTAACATTTTCTGACAAATCCTCTTCCTCTACCTTGCGAACCACCTCTTCCATAAGATCTTCCTCCTCTATTTTGAAAACCACATCTATCATTGTGGGCTATCCCACTGGAACTTCCAGCCTCTTCACCTTGATGATGTTGTTGTCCTCTACTAGTTTGTTGTCCCCTTCCTCTAAAACCTCTTCCTCTTTTCCTCTCTTGCTGACTTTGTTTCCTTTGCAGCTTCTCTTTTGCCTTTAAGGCAAGTTGGTAAGCCTCTTCCAAGCTCCTTGGGAACAAAAGACTCATTTCATCTTGCAGACTATATTTTAGACCATTCACATAATGGGCTATCTTCTCCACATCTTCTTTAGCATGCCCAGACCTGATTATAAGCTTGTAAAACTCTTATGTATAATCTTTCACAAACATATCTTTTTGCTTCAAATTTTGTAATCTCTTAAAGAGATTTGCTTGATAATCATGCCGGGAAGAAATTTGGCCTTCCACTTAGCCACCATCCTATCCCATGAGTTAATCTTTTCCTTATTTCTATTTCTTCTTTCAGTTTGGACAAAGTCCCACCACATGGCAGCATGACCTTTCAATCTTGTGCAGACAAACTTTACTCTTTTCTCTTCTGCTACACCCTCATATTCAAAATATTTGTCCAAGTCATTGATCCAATCGATCAAGTCTGCACCATTTAGGCTTCTAGCATATGTTGGCACATCGATCTTGGGTTTGGAACCCAAACTCATGACTGACCTTATCAGTCTTTCACCAAATTTGTAGATCCTGGATCTGCCTGTCCTTCCTCATTTTCTTCTCTTTGGGGTTCTTCTTCCTCATCACTAACATCTTCAATGTCTGGTTTTCCTCTCCTCTATGCCCTCTCAAGAGCATCCAACCTTGCAATCAGATTCTGCATCAAATCAAGGTCACCATGGTCTCTTCGGCCTCTATCTCAACCTATGCCCATCCTTCTCAGAGGCATATTGACCACTTATCAAAACCCAATCTCAACCTTGGTTCTGATACCAAACTGATGGCATGGCATTGCTAGTCACTTCACAAACCCACTTACAAAAATCAACCATAATGAGAAATGCAGGAAAATGATAGGAACAATAATACAGGAGCAACAAGAAGAATGGATTCTTGCACAGAAAAATAATGAGAAGGAGATATGCTTTATTAATTTATATTGCAAATCTTACATAACCCATATGTCAGCCATACATTCAGCCTCACCCATGCAGAGATTAAAAAAAATGCAAAAATCTATCTTCTTAGAATTGTCGGACTTCTACTACTTACCCTTCGAACAGACCTTCACCCTTGTCAAGCGAACAGTTAGCCTCTTTTAGACAGTCGGCCTCTTTCTTACTGTCGATTCTCCTTTATGCAGAAAATTGGTTCATAGAACTATCAACCTCTCTTTCCTTACCCTGCAACCTCCTCTTCAAACTACCTTCTTCTCTATCTTTTCCAACCGCCCTCATCAAAGCTAACCATCCATTTAAATATGCCTTCAATCGGTCTACAAAAAGAATTGAAACTTCACAACATCATTGCTGCCAGAGGATTACCCATGATGTCCATGACTTGCAGAGGATTCCAAAAATGGAATCATAGATGAAAGATAGCTAATCGACTGTAGAGGATGGAATTGTTTATGCCAAAAGCATGATCGCCATTTAATGAAGGTTTAGTGTTGTTTCTAAATTTGGCCAATCCACAAAGAAAGAAAGAAAATCAGAATGAATACTTTAATTTCTTTGTCAGCTGGTCCATTCTTTATTTGCATGATTTGAGGCTTTTAGTCTTTAAAACTGAAGATAACTGCCAGCCACTACCTCCCCACAAAATAGCAGAAATTTAATTGCCTAAGAAATGATCGACAAAGAGAAAATAGAATAGCCAAGCAAAAAATTGTCACTCGGGTGACAAGAGTGACAGGAGCTTCCAAGCACACCAAAAATTGTAGAAAAGATTCCTTCTTTATTCACAAAAGAAAAACCAAAACATTAAAGCAAAATAAAACCAAAAACTTGAAAGAGGCAAAATGCCCCTGCATCACATATCCACTATCCCCAAAAGATAGCTCAAGTGGCCTTTTTGGCTAATCCTGTCCTCTTACTCCTGGTAAGAAGAACATCCATGGTCCATTGCGTTCCTTCTTCAACAACACCTCTGCCTTCTATACAGAGCTTCTCCGCTTCAGATTTGCATCTATATATATATATATATATGTATGTATGTATGTATGTATGGAAACACTATAAAGCATGTATTCATGTAAGTATGTTTTGTTGAACATAAAATGTGATCACATTTTATGTTCATGTAAAACATGTTTTTTTGTTTAGGATTCAAAGAGGACTAAGTATCACATTTAAGGATGACCATGTGGTGATCTCAACTCAATTGATCTTTACCCATACACAACCATAGCAGATCTAGTAGAGATAATTGTTAACCCCAACTTCTTCAACACTTGTAATGAATCAAGATTTAGATAAAGACCTTGAAGGAACTAGAGTAGAGACACTAACTAGGAGGTGCAAGGATATGATCAATGCAAGGATAGGAGGTGGCCAAGCACATATAGTTTTCTATGAAGAGGTTGTTGAGCATCTATTGTTTACGATTGTGGTCCCATGTTTTCCAATTACGGACCTAAACTTATCGTATAAGGGCACAAGCAATAGTGGAATTGAAATCATAATATGGAGGAGATCTCCCTTGACTAGAGAAGCCCTAATATTTATAAGGGTATAGATAGCCCCTCTGTATAATATGAGAAGTTCACAAAGGGGTAAAAATGTTTAAGAAAGCAATAGAAAGCTTGACCCATAGAAAAAAATGCTAGAGAGAGGAATGCAAATCAAGAATGTTGTGCTCCCTTAGATACCATAGATGGATTAATGATCAACTTAGAGTTAAAGAGACCTAAAGGGGATAGAAATTCCAAAGAACATAGGGAGAGTAAAGAATCTAGCTATCTATAGTAGGGGGCAATATAGAGGTAGGGGCATTGATTATACCTTGGTCAAAAAATTAAAGAAAATGATAAAACCATTCTCTCAAATGTCAAGTATGATATCCAAAGTGTCAAAGTTACTAGCCTCACCATCTTCTCATTCACACATTCATCACCAGTGAGATAGGAGACCAAGATGAGTACAATAATGGAAAAAAAGAGAAATGTTCCAAATAATTTGCAGTACACACATATTATGGAAGTATACTCATGGTGAACTCCTACTCATGACCCTTCTCATTGTCCTAAAGGGGTCCAATTCCATGATGAAGTAGATGAGAGTGGTAATTCTATTTATGAAGGTTATGAAAAAGGTGACCTATCCAAACTATGGTATAATCATTGGGATGATGACACTTAGGTTTCTGCTATGGATGAAAAAGAGGAACTACCCCTATATTTATAGAGTTAGCTGAATTGATCTATCCTAGTTCAAGGCTTATCTATCTTCAAAAGAAATATGGATTGCACAAAAATCCTAGTGCTAAGCCTAGTCCAGAAGGTGTCATAATTCTTAATTAGATGATTGCTTAGGTACACTCCACTTATGAGTCTAGACATAGGAAAGTTAGAAAACCCTCAAATGTATAGACTAGAATAAGAATGAATATGTATCTCTATTTTTATCTCTCTCTCCATCTCTATCTCTCTCCCTCTCCCTCCCCCTCTCTATCTCTTCCTCTCCCTCTCTTTATCTCTCCCTCTTGATCTCTATATCTCCCTCTTGATCTCTATCTCTATCATCTCTATCTCTCTCTTTATTACTTTACCCTATTCTTACTTATTATTAAAATCCAAGTTCCCTAAATGTGAACCTAAAACCTTAAACATTAACACTAAAGTATTAAAAAAACCCTCTCTATATCTCCCTCTCTGTCATGGTTGTTCTATTATTTTTTCATTCTAGTTATTTATTTAGTTTCATTACTATTTCAAAGTGGTGGTAATTGTATAGATAAAATAACTTTTGACATCACTTCTTATAAGATTAAGTTGAAAATTGTTTTGTATTTCCCTTCATGAAGAAAGGCATGTGATATTTTCCTTGCCCATTTTGAAATAATGAGCTTGATAAGATGACTTATCTATTTCTTTCATTTTTGAGATAAATATGACCATAATTACATGGATTTGAAGGCCACATACATACTTCATCAGGATATCATCTTCTTGCATACGTCCTTTCCCATTTGAATAACTCTTCTACAAAATTCATTAGTGTACACTCTTGCACACTTTGACTTTGTTTTTAATTATTACATTACCACTCAATAGACCTATCTTCTTTGCTGACATAATATAGAATTTATCCTTCACTTTTCTTTTCACACAACCATATCACTACCATCTATGAGATCCTCTTGTCATGATAAGAGAATAATTAGTCAAATTCTTCTTTGCTTAACTATATTATTTGGAAGAGCATGAGCAATTTAATCCATACCATCAATAAGGGTGTAGTACATATTGCATGTTTTGTTTTGAATCAACCTCATTCACTTTTGTCATGAGAAGATTTAGAATATCACATATTTTAGTGAAAATAACATGAAAGGAAAATCCTTTTGGACAAGCCCTCTCATTTTATTTCTTCCACCTTTCACCCACCTTGTCTTCCCATTTTGTTGTGGTACTTATGGTACCCTTGAATATGTTTAGACCAATAACACAATAGGGACAAGGTTCCTTATACCTAGTTATCCCTCCTTCATTCAAATGGTACATCCTTCCCAATCCATTAGCACCTCTCTCAAATAGGTATGATTATAAAGATGTTAACTCGAATGGTGGACAATAATGACTACATAAATTCATCACTTCTAATAAGGTCCTAGTTTGGAACCAAGATACTATTATTCAACTAAACCTAGATCAATTTAGAGAGATCAAATGTTCATCTAATAAAAAATCCATTATTAGGGTCATCCCATCACAAACTAAATACTACCACTTGAATTTACAATGAGGTGAGACTCTTAGAGAAAGACCTAGAAAAATCTTGTATAGCATGGGAGGCTCCCCATATAGATTATCAAAATGAATGAGATGAAGTATGCCAAGGAGTACAAGAAATCTTGAGAAAAAAACCAACATGGATACTCAACCCTCACTTACTAAATAAAACCCACCTCATGATGTAGAAATACAAAATATATGAGATGCTACCTCAGGAGATCTCATAGCCCCAATGGTCCAATAGATCAGGATCCTTTAAGAGAGAGGTGGGGAGATAGAGAGGGAAAAATATATAGATAGAGATAGAGAGGGGGAGAGAAGGGGAAAGAGAGAGGGGGGAAATTAGGAGATAGAGATAAAGAGAGGGAGGGAGGGAGGGAGAGATAGACAGAGGGATGGAGAGAGAGGTAGAGAGGGATGGAGGGAGAGATGGAGAGGGACTAATATAGAGAGATGGAGGATAGAGACATTGAGAGAGAGATGGGGGGAGATAGAGAGATATAGATAGAGAGAGGGGAGACAGAGGAGGAGATTGAGGGATATAGATAGAAAGTGGGAGAGGGGGAGATTGAGTGATATGGATAGAGAGGGGAGAGAGAGAGAGGTAAACGAGATGCAGGATAGAGACATTGAGAGAGAGAGGGGGAGATAGGGGTAGATTGAGGGATATAGATAGAGAGTGGGATGGAGGGAGAGATTTAGGGATATATATAGAGAGAGGGAGAGAGAGGAGGGATGGAGAGAGGGAGAGAGATAGAGAGTTGGAGAGTGACAATGAGAGATAGATAAAGAGGGAGGGAGAGGTAGAGATAGAGATGCAAAATGTGCAAGCATAGACAAGGCACTGAATTGTTGGATAGAATGCCTCAAAGAAATATCTTCTCATGGAATGCCCTAATTGCATGATATTAACAAAATTAGATCTAAGACATTTTATATATTACTCCTAGCATGAACATAAGTGTGGGCTAGCATGCCCAAACCCCAACTAAATTGGTGGTTATATATTCAAGGTTTAGGTCTAGGTTTGGACTATCTAGTGTCCATGGTTTAGGATCTTAGGTTCAAGGTTCAGGGTCATGTATTCAAGGTTTGATGTACAAGTTTGAAGGGTCTAGTGGTCATTATCTTATGTTTAGGATCATGGTTTTAGGATTTAATGTCAAGGGTCTTCAATTCAATGTTTACAATTAAGGGTCTAGGGTTCAATGTTTGAGGTCTAAGTTATAAGTGTCTAGAGTCTTGGTGTTCAGGTCCAAGGTCCAAGGTCTAAGTTATGGGTTCAACATTCAAAATCCAAGTTCAAAAGGTTTAGTGTCCATAGTCATATGTTCAAGATCATGGATTTATAGTTTAGTGTAAGCATCTTGGGTTCAAGATTCAAGGTCCATAGGTTCATGGTAAAGGCTTCTTGGTCTAGGGTCCACAATCAATGGTTATCAAATACAATGTATATGATTCCAAATATAGCTTCCAAGTTATAGGGTCCAATGGTCAAATGCAAGGTCTAGGGTTTAAGGTTTGAGGTCTAAGTTTGAATTTTCTAGTGTCCAGGGTTCTAGGTTTGGATTTAGTCCACGGTCTTGGATTCAAGGTTTTGTATTTTAGGTTAAGCATCCAAGGTCTTGGGTTCAAGGTTTAGCTTCTAGGGTTTTCAATTTTGGGTTATGGATCTAATGTCTTGGATTCAAGATTTAGTGTCCAAGGTTCAAAGTACAAGGTAAAGATTTCTTTGTCTACAATCCACAATCCATTGTTTCAGGGTTTATGATTTAGGGTATGGATTTCATGTTCTACATTGCAGGATCTTTTAAGTCCATGGTCTAGGGTATAGCATCCAAGTTTTAAAGTACATGGTTCAATGGTCTAAGGTCTAGAGTTCTAGGGATCATTGATCAAGGGTCAAGGGTCCAAGGTCCATGGTCTAGTACATAGAAAGAGAGAGAAAGAAACAAAGAAAAATAGAAAGAAGGAAAAAATAAAGAGAGAAAGATAGTGATGAAGATAAACATTATATAAAAATGAAAGATGTAGAAAAAAAAATATAGAGAAAGCTAAAAGTAAAAGAAATATATGAAGAAAGAGGGAGGGGTGCATGAAAAACAAAAATAAAGTGATAAATAAACAAAGAATAAGTAAGAAAGAAAAAAATTAGGATAGAAAAGTAGAAAAAAGACAGAGAAAGAAGGAAATAGAAAAGAATAAAATAAAGAAAATACAAAAAATGAAAAAAAATGAGTGAAACAAATAAGAAAAGAGAAACAACTAAATAAAGAAGAAAGAAAAGAGGGAAGAGAATAATTGAGAAAATGAGAGAGAAAGAAAAAAGAGGTAGAAAGAAACAAAGAAAAAAGACAATAAAAATGAGACAAAGATAAAATATAGATTGAGATAAAGGGAGAAAGAAATATAATAGAAAAGAATGAGATAAATAAAGAAAGAAACAAAAATAAATGGTGAAAGATAGAAAGAAAAAGATTATATAATAGGAAATAAGTATAGAATGAAATAAAGGCAAAAGGAAATACAATTGGAAAGAATGTGAGAAATAAAGAAAGATAAAAAAATGGTAAAAGATAGAAATGAAAAGGTTTAACAAAAAATAAATGAGAGAGAGAGAGAGAACATAAATATAAAGAAAGTCATAAATAAACATAAACAAATTAATTCACGAAAGAAACAAAGATATATAAAAGAGAGAAAAAGAAAGAAAGATTACTTTTTAACTCAGTTTAGGAGAGGGTCAATTTGACTACTTACAACGTGATTGTGGATCCATATGGGAGATGGTGGAGCTATGGGATGGGGATTCCATATCAATAGTAGAATGCAATAGTACCACCTCATTTACATGGATGTGATCAATATGGTGGAGGTGTAATTAGTTGATAGGGTGCCTAATAGTTTGAGAAATCCTATATTGTAAACTACCTCATGTAGAGACAATATACATAAATCTAAGGGAAGTGGGGGACACAATTATGAAAAGGATATAATCAATACCATTAACTCTTGAGGTCCCCATTACACAATCCCTAAGAGGGGCAATGAGATGTAGAGCATAGGGGCAGACAAAATAATACATGTAGACTAGACCAATCCCACCACCACCACCATGACAAAAACATATAGTAATAGATCATGTAGAGGCAATAAAGGGAGAGGTGATAAAAGAGAGAGGTGGTGAGATTAAGGAGATGTAATCCTCTAATAGAGTAGAGATGGGGGCTATAAGAACCAATCTAAGTTGTTAGTACAATGATTCTTTTTACTCAAGTATTTGATTATTTTAATTACTTTTATAGAAACTCACATAGATTTTGTAAACTAATTAGGATTCTATGTGCATGTAGACTTTAGTTACTTGTATTTGTAGACTAATTAGGTATTCACCAAGCCTAAATGTGATCACGTTATGGCCATTTAAACATAACACGAGCACATTATTGCTAAAATTACTCATTTGGCCACTTTTTTGTATAAAAACTTTGTGTGCCTTCCCCCTCTCTATATCTCTATCTACTCTATCTATTTATCTATCTATCTATCTCATTCTCCCCCTCTCTAATTCTATCTCCATCCCTCTCCATCTCTGTATCTCTCTATCTCTATGTCTCTCAATCACTCCCTCTCCACCTTTCTATCTCTCCCTCTCTATCTCCCCACCTCTCTCTGTCTCCATATAGATCTCTCTCTCTCTCTCCAAAAGTTCAAGTGACAACCACTCCACATTATAAAGATGTGTTAGGCTCGTGATCAAAACACCGACAAAGGAAGGTCATGTTTTTGTTATCGGGCAATTTGATTCTTTCAAAAACATCTTATAACATCAATGGTAAAGAAAATTTGTTTTCAAAGGTTTTTGTCGGTCCTCAGCAAAGCTTTTGAAAATCATCTACATCGTCGATAAAAGAATGCCTCCAATTAATTCTCACGTCCCACAAAAGTAGCGTTTGCAACTGATTTTGGGAGATGACAATTTTTTGATAAACTTTCTAAACATCGATGAAAGAATGGATCCACATGAAATAGTTATGGCCTCCAACCATCATCATATTCCATGCAATCCACCAATGTACGAGAGGTAGGCTTCATTGGTAACTGAAATATGAAAGGATCTTGGTGAAAACTAACACTAGAAATTTAGATCGTGGCATGTGAGCCTGCATGTGGTAGTTACAACAACTAAAGTAAAATATATTTGCATAGTGCTTAGATTAAACAAAGAATGAAATCTATTGTTCTTCACAGCTGTAAGCTTCATCTTTGGTCACCATTCCTTGCAATCTAATAGCATGACATATAGAATCGGTCGACAAAGAAAATCAACCTTTTCTTTCACAGAAATGTGGCGGTTACATATATGTTTCAGATGTTTTTTAGCAAGTTTAAATGGTTGCAGGATATGCACAGAATGGGCATGTTGAAAAGGCTTCAAAAACTTCCAAGGAAATGCGAATGGAAGATGTAAAATAAAAACTCCACGACATCTGCTAGCATCTTACCTTGACTGCATTGTAGAAACACATGAATGTGAAGAGTTTTTGTCAAAATCTATAGTTAAAAATCTCTTGCCGTCATGCATGAAAAACTTGGAAGCATAGACGATGCACTAGAACTATTTGATAGTGTGCTTCAAAGAAATACGGCCTCATAAAATGGGTGAAATATACACAAAATGGTTGCATTGAAAAGGCTTCAGAAACCTTCAAGCAAATGTGATTGTAGTTGCAGCTGCCACGACGATAATATATGGAAAATGTGGAAGCACAGACAAGGCGTGCAAGCTGTTTGACAAAGAACCTCAAAGAAACATCGTCTTATGGCGTGCAATGATTGTAGAGATGCTCAAGATGAAGGTGTCTAAATAATAGGCACATAAATTGTTAGACAATATCCTAGGATATACACGTTCAGAATACACATTTGTTATGTGCTGTAGCTTGAAATGCACTGACAGACATGTATGCTAGTTATTGTCACCATGCAGAGGGTGAGCTCAAAGAGAAAGCTTGACTGGAGGTGGTCGACACATTGTTGGACAAGATGCTTCAAAGAATTGTCATCTCTCAATATAGTGATTTAGAAGCTTTCGGATGCAAATGTTGTTGGCAGATATGAAACCAAACTCCTCTATCTTTGATAGCATACTTGCAGCCCGTGTGTTCAATGGGAATCTCACAAAAGGTGTGAACATCCATCAGAGTATAATTGAATGTGGATTTGCAAATGCCTTAATAGACATACACACAAAAATGGGTGCATAGATAAAACATATGAAAACTGTCCCGCAAAATACCTCATTAAAAAGTCATTTCATAGAATGCAAGTATCACAGGCCTATAGCCCATGATCTTCATCAACATCTCCAAGGTGTCCCACATTCCATGACATGCTCTATATAGCATGAGAAATGGTGGCAGTTGGTCCATTTTTGCTTGGGAGGTAGAAAAGATAGTGTCATGCTAGGTGGCTAGTATTGCCAATCCTAGTCAGTGTAGAACTTGTAAAAGCACCATCATGAAATACGCAAGACAAAAAGATTTATGCAAACACAAGTTGCGTGTATAAAGTTGGTCAAGAAGATAACAGTGTAGAACTTGTAAAAGCACCATCATGAAATACAAACCTCAAGACTTCGAGTACGCTCCAGTGATTGACATAATGCTTCTAGAGGTATTCGACACAAAAATGGGGCATATAAACCTGCAAGACATCCAAAAATCATTAACAGAAAGAGATCGATCAAAGTTGTCCTGAAGAATAGTAGAAAGTGGCCTAGTGAATGCAACATGCTTTCCTATAGCAGTCTAGTGCCCGGAGTTGGTGATAAAATGTGTGAAGAGATACAATCCTGAAGCTAGAGAGATCAGAACTATTGAAAGGCACCTGATGGCCAAGCTCAACGGGATTTCTATCGCCATCATCCTCCAGCTGCCATACAAAGAGAAATTTATTTGTGTTGATAAACAAAAAGCCTACAAATATTTCAGTGACAAGAGAAGCAAATGTCTAAACAACTTGGCTAAAGAATGGATGTTGAAACCAAGAGGTTGGCAATCTAAGCTTCCCAAGACATTTCATCGCTCTCTTTTCATCAAAGAGATCTTCTATTTGATTGCCCTACTCCACAGATTGACAGGTAGCCCAGACTCAATTGAGTTCGAGATGTGGATGTATCTTTTCATCATGATCATATTAGTCAGGAAATAGTTCATTGATTGGGGCTATCTTATCGGTGATTGCATACATGATCAGTTGGTCCACTTCAAGACAAGCCAATGCTTCCGCATGTCATCCTACTTGGTATATGCAATTACTAATTTGAGATCATGGCCAGGTTTAAGTACTATTGGTGCTCTGAATCAGGAGACAGAGGTTTATGACTTCTACAAGCAGCTGCAGTTAGAGGAAAGTTTTGTGTATTTTAGACGAGTGAATGATGCCTTTACAATCCTAGCAGTGAGGCTACTTCAAAGAAATACAGCTATCAGGATATCAAAAGAGGTTGCACTATTGATAAAGAAATATGGTAGCTACTTCATTGAGTTTCCAAGATTCACCTACTTTCAAGTAGGAGGATTTGATGGCTATCCTTCTAAGTTGCCAAGATATGTGGACGATAAGCTTGTCCTAATCGAACTTTGTAGATAGTTGGTGTTAGTTCAAAAGAAATGCAGAGATAGGAAGAACAAAGGAGTTGCCTTCCCTATTTGCCTTGGTCATTATAGATGTGAGTCTACCTCAAGAGCAGAAAATCTGGAGAAGGCTCTAGCTAAGATCAATTTGTACACGTACCAGATGAGGTTCCCCTTTGATAGGAAAGACTATGTCAAGAATAATCTGAAGCTTGGTCCTTGGTATCTTCATTTCCCTAATATTGAAGACTTTTGGGAAGATTGTGAAGATGAATTTAAAGTCAGAAAAAAAAAGATTGGACGAAATTCACCCTGAAACAAATCTGTGATTTCAAGTTGGAATAGGTCATTGAAGGTTTTCAAGATGATGAATCAGATCTGATTGATCCCTTCTATTTTAAAGAAATCCAGGCTCAACCTCTTCCTACTATCAATTGGGTAGATCCAGAGGTTAGAGATGTCAGAGAAAGAACCAGTTTTTTGATCAAGAAGTTAGAAGCTTGGATCAAGAACTGCTACAACACCGACAAATACAAAAGAGACACCAAGAGGAAGAAGTGATCACCAAGACAGTTCCACCTCATTAGCTCCTTCTCATACACCAGTTATGGATGTTCTTTCTCATCAAAAAACTCAAGGAAGTGATGGAGATGAAGATCCTCCGAGAAGAAGTAATCTCCAAAACACATGTGGAGATGAACCCAGACAAAAGAAGAAGAAATCAAGATCAAGGGATAAAGAAGTAGGCTCTACTTCAAGAGAAGAGAAAGAACAAGAATCAGTAGAAGTCATGGATGATTCGAGGTTTGATGAAGGCATACCAACTATGTCACCTTCAATTCTCATTGAATCCCCTCATCATGAAGTACAACATCCTACTTCAATTATGGAACATTCTTCCTCAAAAGATCCAGTACGTCAAACAGAACAAGTTGAAGAGCAGGCAACCTCGCTATTACCTGAAAAACAAAGTCTTCAACAAAGTAATGTACAGGAGTTCTCAGAAAATCTTTCTCTCCCATGGTTGGAACAAAGTCTATTGTAGAAAAGAAAGGTAGAAGAGTTAGTGGTTCTTGAATTCAATATAGTATTCAATCTTTTCAAGAGATCTGAGAAGCTGAAAAAGATCAAGGTGGCTTCAAGAATAAAGACCGATTCAAACTTAGGAAATATGTGTCTAGAGATAGCTCAGCCCATCTCCAAGAAAAAATGTAAATGAAGTTATTCCTGCAGATTTTGTTATGACAAAAATTGATATGGGTCCATCTACTCATGAAACTAACATACAGAACTTTAATGTAGTAGCTGCAAAGTTAGTGGAAAGGACTGAGAAAGAGAAGTAGTCTAAGGATCAATTGAAACAACAAGTGAAGAATTTGTCTTCCTACTTGATGTCCATAGTTGACACTTCTACCATACCACTCATTATTGGTCACCAATCAATCATTTTAGGTCCAGAAGGAGAAGTTGAAAGAGGTGTTATTGATAATCTTCAAAAATACCAAGTCTATGGGAAAGTGACTAAAAGTTGGGTGGAGAAGGTTAAGTCCATTGCATCTGATTTCTTTGTTAAAGCAAATGTTGTTCATGATGAAGCCTTAGTTAAGAAGTAGACCATTGAAAATGACCTGAAAAGTGTTAGAAAAGAAGAAGCAACTTGGAAGGATATCATGAATCATTTTAGGAAGATGATGGAGATTGATGTCAACATCCTTGTAGAAGAGAAGATCCTACCTCGTACAAAGGAAAACTAGTTAGAAATTTGGGTGGAAAGCATAAGTTGGAAATTGCTAATCATTGACCAAGTTTCAACAGAGTAGGAAAGGTTTATACTTGCTTGTGAGCAAGTGTCTGTAAAACTCCAGAATTAGCTCACCACCATCCTCCCAAGTACATCATTGATGGAAGATTCACAAGTGATTCAAAATAATTTTCAGAATATGGTTGATCAACAACTCTTCAACATAGAAGTCTTCAATGAAAATGCAATGGACAAATCGATTGATACCTATACTTCTTTGAAGATTTCTATTTCCTAAATACCGAGTATGGTGTCAGAGTTGAGAAACATCTACAGGAACCTAAAGACCTAGAAGATGAGGATAACTAACATACTAATTCCAAATGGGAAATCTATTACCCTAGCTATCAAACTTTTTAGAATGTTCAAAGAAAAAGAATCTGGTCAACAGAATCAGTCTCCAGAATCAGCAGCTCCATCAATGCACCTTCGACAAGCATGGAATAAATGCATTATTGCATATTGTATAGTTCTCATTTTTCATGTGTTTGTGTGTAGCTCAAGTCATGATTTTGTCTTGTTTTGTAAATAATTTTCATGATTGAGTTTCTCCTATTTGAGTCTAGTTTTCTATCTTTAATTGTAAAGTTAGGTTCATCCTAACTCTTTCTTACAAAGTAGTTATTTTAAGTGCCTAAGTTAGGTAGTAAATCTAAGTCACTGTCTTGTCAAAAGAAAGTTAGTTATTCAAATTTAGTGCACTTATGAAGGTAGTTATACTAAGTAGTTACAAAAAGTGGTTAAGGTAGTTACCTTAAGTGGTTACTAACCTCTCCTATAAATACATCATTGTAATTCAATCAAAGGGTTCCACTTTTTCGCAAGGCATTGTATAAAGGACTCAAATAGTATTATTCAAGAAAGAAAGCAATAAAGAAAGGTTTTGGATGTGTGTTCAATTTGATTTCACGTGTTATTGTTGATATTCGTATGTTTAATCAATGATAACCATTTGCTTTCCTTTAAATGTTGCATGTGGAAAAGATTATCGCGTCAAGTTTTAGTATCTTTACTTGAATGTGTGGAATTTGAGTTAATATGATTACTTCTCATTTCTTTATTAGTTTTCGTTATTCAATTTGTTGTTAATAACTCTAGAAAATCCATATACCCCTATCATACAAGGGAGTTGCCCCTCTCAAACGTAAAGAGGAATCGACATAGTCCTGCGATTCTTCAACTGTTGTAAAGCAGGTTGTTGCTAATCGAAGGGTTAAATGGAGTTATTCATGAAGGTTATTTAAAAGCAACAAATCTATTTACCAACAAGATGTTAACTTGAATGGTGGACAACAATGACTACATAACTTCATCACTTCTGATAACCTAGTTTGGAACCAAGATACTATGATTCAACCAAACCTAGATCAAATTAGAGCACTCAAGTGCTATTCTAATAAAAAATCCATCATTAGGGTCATCCCATCACAAACTACAAAGACACTACCACTTAAATCTACAATGAGGTGAGACTCTTTGAGAAAGACCTAGAAGAATCTTGTATAGCATGATTTGCTCCCCATATAGCTTATCAACATGAATGAGATGAATCATGCAAAGGGGCACTAGAAAAATTCCTTGTAGAAAGAACCAACATGACTACTTAACCCTCACTTACTAAACAAAACCCACCTCATGATGAAGAAATACAAAACATAGGAGATGCTATCTCAGGAGCTCTCATAGCCACCATGATCTAATAAATCAAGATCATTGAAGCTAGGATCCTTGAAGAGAGAGGTGGGGAGATAGAGAAGGAAACATAGATAGAGATAGAGGGGTAGAGAAGGGGAGAGATGGGTGAGATTAGGAGATATAGAGAATGAGAGGGAGAGATGGAGCGGGGGAGTGATAGATAGAGAGGGATGGAGGGAGAGATAGAGAGGGATGGAGGGAGAGGGACTAATATAGAGAAATGGAAGATAGATAGATTGAGAGAGATAGATGGGGGAGATAGAGATATATAGATAGAGAGAGGGGATATAGAGGGGGAGATTGAGAGATATAGATAGAGAGTGGGAGAGATGAGGGAGATTGATGCATATGGATAGAGAGGGGAGAGAGAGGCAAAAGAGATGGAGGATAGAGGCAAAGGAGATGGAGGATAGAGACATTGAGAGAGAGGGGGGAGATAGAGGGATATAGATAGAGAGTGGGAGAGAGGGGATTTAGGGATATGGATAGAGAGGGAGAGAGAGAGAGAGAGGGAGAGGGATAGAGGGAGAGATAGAGAGTGGAAGAGTGACAATGAGAGATAGATATAGTGAGAGGGAGAGAGATATATAGAGATGCAAAATGTGGAAGCATAGATAAGGCATGTGAACTATTTGACAGAATGCCTCAAAGAAATGTGTTCTCATGGAATGCCCTAATTTCAAGATACTAACAAAATGGATTTTTTGAAAAGTCTTTAGAAACTCTCAACCAAATGTAATGGGCACGAGTATGCTCACATTTTGAGTTCAACAAAATGTGTAAAGTCTTTAGAAACTTCTAACCAAATGCAATGGGCAGGTGTGCTCACGTTTTGTGGACCACAAAACATGCTCGTGTTTTATGGTCCACAAAATGCACTCATGTTTTTTGGACCACAAAACACAATTAGATACATGAGCATGTTATGGCCATTTAAACATAACACGAGCACATTATTGTGAAAATTACTCATTTGGCCACTTTTTTGTATACCAACTTGGTGCACTTGCCTAATTTGCAAACATTCCATTCAATTTATCCCAACTTCAAAGTTTACAATTATTGGCAGCATTCAATTGTTAAATTTCAAGTATTTAGGAAAACAAATACATTAAATTGTTATCAAATCTATCCACGTCTATTCAGATCATTCTTTGTCATGAAAAAAATATATTCACCCTTCATCATGGAGTCTGTTTCTCCATGCAATACATACAATTTTGTATCTCTTCAAACTTATTTTTGTTGTCCTTCAATCAACTTTCCTTTGGATTCTCCTCAACGAACCCTCCTCAGTATTACTCTATGTTATGTCTTTGCAATTCAATTTGCATTGTTATGCAATGAGATCCTCCTCCTCTTCTTGGTCATGTTAGATTTTGTTATGAAATCACAAACCAAAATCTAGAAAGCTAAAGGAAAGCACAAAGAGAAGATTGCAAAAGAGATCATATCAAAATATTATGAATAGATTGCTCACCAAATAGAAAACAATAGCATGGAAATTACAAAATAGAAGCTAGGTAGTGAATTTAAATAGACTAGAGAGAGGGGTGGAGGTGGTGACACCAACCAATAAAAAGCAACCATCTATTGGACTAAAGATAGAAAAAATATCTTCCCAAGATAGCTAATGGATGCTCACTTGTAGGAAGGTGACACCTCATAACCTACTCACCTAATTAAACTCACTTTATTAACCTAAGCAAGCTTAATAATATGTGTAGGAAAAACATTATGAAAAGGAATAAAAAACCTACAGTAACACCCCCCCCTAAGTGTAGCTTAGGTGGGTGAAAAGATGTGTCCCAGCAAATGAAGCCTGATGAGGTACCCATGTACAATGATATCCCCTCAAAAGAAAAGAAGGCCCCCCCCAAAAAAACAATGGAATAGAAGCCCCCTCCCACAAATAGAGAGAGAACACCCCCTAGAATAGAGAGAGAATAGAAGGACTAAGAAGTCCCCTGAAGTGAAGAAAATGTGCCAATGGTGGATGCTTAGAAATGGATGGAGAAGATGATCCACACTTGCCGAACAACATTTTTCCCCTTGGGAAGAAAAAAAACCAAAGGTGTATGAAGAATGTCTTCCCATTCCTGAAAGGAATATGAAGTAAAAAAGATCAATATGTATGAAATCTCTAAAAACTGCTCATGTGTCTCCATGTCGATGCTGAAGGATGCCATGACCAAATCAAGAGAAAGTGACAAACCACAACCAAGTGGAAGTTGAAATATAACAGAATCCAAAGATGAAGATATCTCCTCTAAAGACAAGGATGCTTCCTCCAAATGATTCTCAATGATCTCTAAGCCAATGCCAAAATGTGACAAATACTGATATGAATCAGGTACCATAGAAGATGCTAGTACTTCTGCAAAGGATGTCAACATGAATGATGACTGAGTTGGATGTGTGGACTCATGAGTATCTACATAAACTGTCACTGTAGAAGAAAATTTAGGCAAAGAAGGAATAGGAGGGTCTGAATGTGCCCTTGGAACATATGAAGAAGAATCAACTCCATCAAAGAGAAGATGAATGCAATCAATAGTGTCTCCCAAATATGCAATGTAGGAATCTACAAACAAGGATGAGATGTCTAGTACAAATGCATCCCGAGCAACTATCTTTGGAAGACTGATATGAGCCTGCTGCATAGAATTACTGGAAGACATGAAAGGAGCTACACTGGATTCAGATAGAGAAATGGGTAATGAATGAGGAGATGAGATCTTAATGCATGTCATCAGACTACATTGTTCATCCCCAAATCATATGTCCACACATGATGGCTTATAATGAATATGTGAAATATCTGCTAATGTTGGATTGCATGAAGTCTCTGAAGGAGGAGTATTAAGAGAAGTATCTATGCCATCTAGACATTCAAGTGCTTTCCATTAACCAAGATTCATAGTTGTCTTAAAATCATATGGTATAAAAACATCAAGTGGTTTTAAACAGTTTGCAATAGGATCCTCTGGAAATGGATACTCATCCAAGTCACCATACATCTCGCAAAGTTTGGTCCAATGAGTATGAGGGGCAGAAACCCATGTCAATGTACTTGTTGTGTCAAAGTTAACATTTCAACCAAGAAATATTGGTACATAACCATTCTTTTGATGCCATACCATGCTTTCTTGAAATGATATAGGTGGAGGGACAAGTTCATAGAGATAGGGCAGAAGATTAAGCCATCTGAAATGTTTCAGCATACCATCTCGCCAAGACTTATAGTTACCTATTTTTATTTCAATTACAGCCTGATGCTTTGTGATACCCATGATTACTCCTTAAATTTAATCACACATAAGACCAATTAAGAGACTAAATCCAACAAAAGCAAGAACACTAAGGGACCCCCCTGAATAACTCAATTAAGAAGCCCCCCCCCCAAAAAATGATTTGGCACATTATAATTCCATGTGTTTTCAATGTTGGAGTTGTGTTTTCCAGAGTTTTACAATGCCTAAAATGGACCCAAATACTGAAAGTATAGAAATATCTCAGAATCAAAACCTCAAAATAGCACCAATGTGCAGTGCTCAGAAAAATATCAACTTTAAAAAAAACTATGACCTCGATCCGAGATCATATGTGAAATTTATATCCGTTTGAAGTTCTAAAAACTAAAACTGCCTGTTAGATCTTATGAGAAAACATATTTTTTTGAAAAATGGGATCACCTGAGCAAAAAATGGTCACACCACTGTGAATAGTATGAAATTCTAACCTTTTTCAAAAAACAATTGCACTAAAATTTTTTGCAAGTATGAGTAGTAAGTGTTGTCATTGATGTCAACACAATAGCTAACAGACGTGCTCCTATTCAAATAGCTCCAAGAAGGGATAGACAAGTTGGTCCACCTATTTGACCTATTTAAGAGTATCACCTTGTGAATCCTGCCCAAAATCAACCTGGACGCCAAGAGATATACTAGAGGAGACCATGAAAAGGGTACCTGGATCCCGATTTTGAAAAGCTAGCAAGTTTTGATTTTTCTCAATCTTTTATTCCCCCAAGAAGGAATATTAAATCTTTTAGTAGACCTCCTTCACCGGCAAGAAGTCCTACTAGAATCTTTGTCTCCTCTTCCACTTACCAAGCATTGACCTTGCACAAGACTGCAGTTCCTATTGTCATAAATCTTCAACCAACTCCACCACTACAAATGGCTCAACCTGTGCCTTGGGGAGTAGCTATTGGCCTCCTCGCCTTGGGTAATCAATTGCATGACTTACCACATGGATCCAAGAAAGTTTTACCCAAATTCATTGAAGATGGAAAAGTTTCTATAGACGAGCACATTAACTCCTTCTGTCCAGTTGTTTGTAGAATCTTTGACTGAAGGAGCAGCAGAATGGTTTCAACATTTGCCTGCCGGAACTATAAACTCATGGGCAACTATGTGACAAAAGTTTGAAGACTGTTTCAAAAGCATTGAAGATGAGCATGCACTATTATCACAACTTACTCAAATGAAGAAAGAGATTCACGAGCTGATGCGAGAGTTTGTGGATCATTTTGACAAGTTGGTGAATAGAATTGAAAATGCTAAAAGATGAACTACGTAGAATCAAAAGTGTTTCATTCTAAATGCACAACCTGTAGATATAAGTTTTCATTTAAGAAGAGCATGAGTGGCTGATTTAGAAGTTGCACAGACCATGGCCATTGAAATTGAAGATGATTTATTGACTGTTAGAAAATAGAATAGAGACTTGTAGAAAGGGAAGGCACAGTCTTCTAATCCATCCACTATAGACCCAATGATTCAAAAGCTAGCTAATGATTTGCTCCCACTTAAGAAACAACTTCCACATAATCCACCTCCGCTATATCAAGATATACCTAGGAGAAATTATGTACCATATCAGCAGAACAAGCCACCTAGGCTTCCTCTACCAACACAAAGGCTAGCTATTGAACACCCTTCTTCTAGTCAGAAACAAACTGCGGCTATGTGTGATTTTCATATGACCACTGACCATGCTGGTAGTACTTGTCCTGAAATGGCAAGGTTCATGCAGATGAATCTATCAAGTGAGAAAATATAAGAGTATGTCTCTCAAGAAGACGAGACAAATGAGACCTATGGCCAACCCACAATTAGCTTTCTTGAGTATGAGTCTAATAATGAAAGAGAAGTGGTTCACGATATTAATAATCATTCTTGTAATGTCTCTATAAGAAATTAGTATCAGAAGAATGAAGGAAAAGCCAAAGTTGAGTCTACCCATAAAGTTTGAAAAATTACTCCGAAAATTCTAACAAGAAAACATCCTCTGGAGAATCAACCTCTTACAACCATGAAAGATAAAGGTACACAAGGTCCCCCTCTTGGTAATTCATCTCCCTTGCCTGATGATGCATTTGATTTCATAGAGCATTGCAAGAAAACAAAGGTGCAAATTTCTCAACTTGATTACTTAAAGTTGAATCCTCATCAGTTGGAGAGATTGTTGCATATTGTTAAAATAAAACCTGATCCTTCTTCAGTACATCAACAGTCAAACGACTCATAGCACAAAGAACTTTCGCATGATCATCTCTTTGGTGAATCTCCATAAAATGATGCCCTGCTAGTAAATTTTGTTCTCCCAGATAAGCCTAACCCATTCTATGTCTCATTATATATAGCTGGCTATAAACTAAGCAACTGCATAATAGATTCTGGTGCTTCTGACAATGCTATGCCTGCTAAAGTTGCTCATGCTCTCAGCTTGTCATTAAATAAACCCTTAGGAAAAGTCTACTCAATGAAGTCTAAAATGGTCCCATTAGTAGGTCAACTGAAAGATGCACAAGTTGTTTTAGCCGATTTCCCCCAAAAGAAACTAAAGCTTACAATTCTAGTAGCTGACATTCCCGCAAGCTATGGCATGCTGCTTAGTAGAAGTTTCTGTAAAGATCTAGGAGGAGAAATACAACTAGATTGGTCCTATGTCTTGATCCCAATCAATGGAAAGAAAGTCAGGCTAAATCCAGAACCCAAGGCAAAGTATACAGTTCTAAAATTAGATGATCCAAGAACGGAGATACTATATGAAGAAACTGGACCAAGTACATATATGCTCATGCGAGAAAAAGAGGTAGTCCCTGAAGTTATCTCTCCTGACATGTCTTCTGGCCTTTAGACTATGGAATTCAACGGTAGTTGTTCTTCTTCCAGCTCAGGGGTTGGAATTGTTCTTATTTCACCTATAGGGGAGAAGTTTCCTATAGCTTTCAAATTGGTTTTTGACAACACCAATAATACAGTAGAATAGGAGGTACTCCTTTTAGGCCTTGACACTACCAAAGAAAAAGGAATCAAAATGTTGAGAGTACTCAAAGATGTAGAATTAGTTGTCAAGCAAGTAAGAAATCAGTTTCAAACAAAGAATGACAAGTTGAGAAGATACCAAAACTTAGTATGGGATCAAATAGAGTTCTTTGATGCTTTCTCCATAGAGGTGATTCCTCAAACTCTTAATTCTAAAGCTGATTGCCTTGCTATTTCTGCGGCACTTTTACTTCCACATCCAGAGTTTAATAAAGATCAATATAAGATTGAACTGGTGTACTGACCAAGCATGCCTGATAATGATAAACATTGACAGGTTTTTGATGATGATAAACAGATCATGTCTTTTTTGGAGAAGGCTGGTACTTTTGTCAATTTGTTATTTGAAGGAAGTGAGACTTCTGCGGAAGATGAAGTGTTGCAATTAAAGGGGAATACTATCCCAAGGGGGTTGATTACTCTAGAGAGCCTATTTGATAAACATGATCATTATTTGAAGAATAAGGTGCAAGAGAACAATCCCAATCTTTCTCAATATGATAAGGTGAATATAGGCGCTGAAGATGATCCTAAAATTATTTGCATCTGTAAAGCATGTTTGTCAGATGAAAGAAAGAATCTCATCGCCCTATTGGTCAAATACAAGGACATGTTCACATGGTGCTATGATGATTTGAAAAATTGCATGAGTGGGAAATTTCACCATTATATCACTCTTAAACCTAGGACCACTCATTTCATGAAAAAGAAGAGCCAATTCAATCCTAAAGTTGTTGGTGCTATCTTTGCAGAGATTGATAAGATGTTATAGGCAAGAATTATATATCCTATTCATCATTCAACTTGGGTAGCAAATATAGTGCCTGTGAGGAAAAAGAATGGCGAGATAAGGATTTACGTCAATTTTCACAATCTTAACCAAGCATCTTTGAAAGACAACTACCCTCTACCCATGGTGGGCCATATTTTGCAAACCATTGCTAGATCTAAAATGATGTCATTACTTGATGGCTTTTCTGGGTATAATCAAATACAAGTTGCCCCAAAAGATCAACATAAAACTACTTTTACAACACCCTGGGGAACTCTGGCTTACAATCGAATGTCATTCGGATTGATCAATGCCAACGCAACGTTCCAACGTGCAATGGACCTCTCCTTTAGAGACATGAAAAATAAGATTATTGTAGTGTACTTGGACGATCTCACTATCTTTTCAAGAAAAAGAGAAGACCATATTCAACATCTGGAGATAGTATTACAGTGTTGCCACGAGCAAGGAATCTCTTTAAACCCCAAGAAGTTCATTTTCAGGGTTACTGAAGGAAAACTGCTAGGGCACTTTGTATCTAAAGATGGGATTCAAATTGATCCTGAATGAGTTGAAGCTATCCAGAAGTTGCCATTACCATCAAGTAAACCTGGAGTGAGATCCTTCTTTGGCCAGATCAATTTCTTGAGGAGATTCATACCAGATTTCTCTGAATTAACTCACCATATTATAGACATGATGAGAGATAAAGTGGTCTTCAAATGGACTGAACAAGGCAAAAGGGCATTCCAAGATATTAAAACTATCATTGCAAATGCTCCAGTTTTAGTTCATCCTAATTTTTCCAAATATTTCATTATATATTGTTATGCTTTGGAACATACTTTATATGCTATCTTAACACAAGAAAATGATGATCATATAGAAGCACCTATTGCATTTATGAGTGTTCCTCTAAAAAAGCACAAACTAAATTATTCTCTAGTAGAGAAGCATGCTTATGCAGTGGTCAAGGTAGTAAAACATTTTAGGTTTTATATCCTCAATTCACTTTCTAAGCTTTTTGTATCAGACACCTCAATCAAAACCATTCTTACCCAACAAGAAATAGGTGTCAATAAAATGGCTTCTTGGATTGCCAAAGTTCAAGAATACGATATTGATATTAAGCCAACCAAATTGGTATGAGGGAGAGGCTTATGTAAGCTCATAGCTGAAAATGGCACAGTTGGAGAATCTCCAGAAAAGAATGCCGAGCTGCCTCAAGTGTTGTTTGTAGGATTGACAGATGAATGGTTCTCGAATATAGCATATTTTCTTACATATGGAGAATGCCCGACTCATCTAACTCCAAAAGAGAAAAGAACTATCAAATTAAAGGTAGCCAAATATATTATTTGGGGTAATATTCTCTATAAGAAAGGGATCGATGGTACGTTCTTGAGATGCGTAGATAAAGAGCAGCAAAAGAAGTTACTCCAAAGTTTCCACAATGAAGCATGTGGGGGACACTTGTCCTCTTCAGTCACCACATTTAAAACTTTGAGGAATTGCTATTACTGGCCTAGCATGTTCCATGACGTAGATGAATGGGTCAAGAAATGTGAATTATGTCAACAATTTAAAGGAAGAGTACAACTTACATCTATGCCACTCAAACCAATGGTCATTGAAGAACCATTCCAATAATGGGGTCTTGATTTTATGGGTCCTATCAATCCGAACTCCAGCGCAGGCCACACTCATATTCTTGTGGAAATAGATTATTTTACTAAATAGATTGAGGCCATCCCAGTAAAGCAAACAACCTCTAAAGTAGTCCACGATTATATCAAATAGAACATTCTGGTGAGATTTGGGGTATCCAATAAGATTGTCACCAACAATGCCACTAACTTCTCTTCTCATGAGATATCCTCTTTTTGTAATAAATATGGGATCATCCTTTCTCACGTGTCAAATTACTATCCTTAGGGGAACGGTCAAGCTAAGGTTAGTAATAAAAATATTGTCACCATTCTCTAAAAATTAGTTGATGAAAATCAAAGGACTTGGCATAAACATTTGTATGAAGCATTGTGGGCTGATCACACGACCAAGAAGAGAGCCACCGGGTTATCTCCATTTGAGCTACTTTTTGCTATAGAAGCCAAGTTGTTGGTACCCCTAGAACTATCCACACTAAAACTCCAAGATATAGTAGAGAATCAAGAATTTAGAGACAAACTAGAGAAGAGAATTGCTTATCTCACTAAGTTAGAAGAGCAAAGAGACGAAGTTGTTGATAGGATCAAGGAACATCAAACTTGGGTGAAAGAACTATTTGACAGGAAGGCCAGAGTAAGATCATTCAAGATTGGTGATCTTGTGTTGATGTGGGACAAGAAAAAGGAGCTGAAAGGTCTTCATGGTAAATTTGACTCTCTCTAGAGAGGACCATTCTAGATCAGAGAAGCATGTGGAGAGAATTCTTTCTATCTTGCATATGTGGATGGAACACCATTGCCCCTTCCCTATAATGGGCAACATCTAAAGCATTTTAATCAGTGAGACAGATTGTTTTCTGTCTTTGTATATAGGTTAATTAGGAATTTTTGGGTGTGTTTCATTTCTTGCTATTTTCTTCCTCTCCTGGTTTCATTTTTGACTTGTCCGTGCACTTTTGAGTTGTTCCAATATTCTCCCCCTTTTATTGACTCTATTGCCCAATAGATCATGCACTGATCTTTGTCGGTTAAGATTCTAGGTTCATCCTATGTCCTTTACAATCCTTGTCCCCAGTTAGAGCCAGCTATTAGCCTCGTGATCAAAACACCGACAAAGGAAGGTCATGTTTTTGTTATTGGGCAATTCAAGATTGTTTTAAAAAACATCTTACAACACCAATGGTAAAGAAAATTTGTTTTCAAAGGTTTCTGTTGGTCCTCAGCAAAGCTTTTGAAAATTGTCTACATCACCGATAAAAGAATGCCTCTAATTAATTCTCACATCCCATAAAAGTGGTGTTTGCAACTAATTTTGGGAGATGACAATGTTTTGATAAACTTTCTAAACGCTGATGAAAGAACGGATCCACATGAAACAGTTATGACCTCCAACCATCATCATATTCCATGCAATCCGCTGATATCTACGAGAGATAGGCTTCATTGGTAACTGAAATATGAAAGTATCTTGGTGAAAACTAATACTAGAAATTTAGATCGTGGCATGCGAGCCTGCATGTGGTAGTTACAACAACCAAAGTAAAATATATTTGCATAGTGCTCAGATTAAACAAAGAATGAAATCTATTGTTCTTCATAGCTGTAATCTTCATCTTTGGTCACCATTCCTCGCCATCTCATAGCATGACATGTAGAATCCGTCGACGAAGAAAATTAACCTTTTCTTTCACAGAAATGTAGCAGTTATAGATATGTTTCAGATGTTTGGCAGCAAGTTCAAATGGTTGTAGGATATGCATGGAATGGGCATGTTGAAAAGGCTACAGAAACTTCCAAGGAAATGCAGATGGCAGATGTAAAATCAAACTCCACGACTTCTGCTAGCATATTCCCCTGACTGCATTGTAGAAACACATGAATGTGAAGGGTTTTTGTCTAAAGTTATAGCTACAAATCTCTGGTTGTCATGCATGCAAAACTTGGAAGCATAGACGACACACTAGAACTATTTGACAGTGTGCTTTAAAGAAATGCGGCCTCATAAACTGCATTGAGTGTAATATACACAAAATGGGTGCATTGAAAAGGCTTTAGAAACCTTCTAGCAAATGTGATTGTAGTTGCAGCTACCATGGCAATAATGTTGGATTTACGATAGACAACTGAGAGGGGAAGTGAATCAGTTGTCACAAAAAATTCTTTTCTTTTAATACTTAAATCCTTGTGTTTCAACAGCATAAAATAATTTAATAATGGAAGCACAATACAATAATTCAAGAGTAGAAACACATTAACACATATGACATGAAGATTTTAACATGGAAAACCTGGTTAAGGGAAAAACCATGGGGTGACTAACCCAAGATTGTATTCTCTATTAAAAGAATAAGAAGAACAAAATGGCACTTGCCAAATAGGGCTCACTGCCTGAGCACACTGCTCACAAGAGGCCCACTACCTACAAGAGACACACTATCTACAGAATGATAATATAAATATTACATACTTGAACTGGTAATTAGCATCTTCACCATGCTTGAGATAGTTCCATTTAAGCTCAACACTTCTACTTTCTTTTTGTTCTTCTCCCTTCTACCACACTCTCATCTTCACCTCAGATGCTTTGAAATGACTTCACAAATCTTATTTATACAAGACATCGACTTTGGGATAATCATCCAAGTCAGCATAATACATACTTTATTTTATTACAGAGAAATTACACAAATACAACTTGACTTATTACAAAACTTCATGCATATCACCACACTGTTGGCCACACATATCTGGGACTTCAATCTTCTTTGAGGAACATGCCATCTTCACAGAATATCTTCAAGATCATCCGTAAGATGTGTAAAACATTTGGTCGGCCAAGATTAGGAAGAATATCATCATCCAGAAGTAAATCTTCAATTATGTGCTCAATCTTCAATGCGAATTGCCAACACGAACTAGGCACAATCTAGAGACCCCCACTAGCTTTCCTGAATCGCCAAGAACATCCACACCACTTCTGCTCACTAAAATCATTCGCATCTTTATCTAGAACCTCAAGAACATAGTCTGTCATCACTGTCACATTAGAATAAAAGCTTGCGGACCTGCAGACCACAAACCAATTGAGTTGTCAATTCACATTGGCTTCCTAAACACTCTACCAAATCCACAAGGCAAGATATTACATTTATGGATCTCACCGGACCTATTTGTGTCACTCTGTCACCTCTGAACAGCTGTCAGAGCTAGTTTTACTCATATGGCTATAACTTCTTCAAATATTTATGTGGACCTCTCAAATATTGATTGGATCATCTTTAGACACATATCTACAAACCCTTTGATACACATTCTTTGATCTTCATCTATGTGGGATCTTCACTTCATAGAGCTTCACTGTCTTCACTATTCTTCTCTATTTCTGATAGGACTAATTTTCTCAATATCCTCAGCACACAGCTCATCCAATCCTTGACATCAATGCAACAAGAGTATGTTGACATCAATGACAACACTGGTTAGGCCCATACTTGCAACAATCTCCCCCTTTGTAATTGATGGCAACATATGATGTGAGAAATTATTTTAACCATCAAGACAAGAACTTCTCCTCATTGACTAACATAGCTCCCCCTATCAAAAACAACCATTCACATGTCTTCTTTTCCTTTACTACTCGCCCTTTGATCAACAACCACTTTTTGTTTTTCACATGTCTTCTCTCCCCCTTTGACATCAATGGAAAAGGGCACATACTTGCATCAATCTTCTGAATCATATAGGCTTCTCCCCTTGAGTAGCAGCTTCCTATCATCAATCCAGACCACAAGATATGATTGTGAGATCCACTATATTAATGCACATCAGTGCACCTTAATTCAAAACTGAAACGGTAATAACCCCTAACTTTTCCTTGAGATACTCAAAAGAGTCCTTAGGTAGAGGTTTAGTAAAAATGTCTGCAATCTAATTCTTAGAGGGCACAAACACCAATCTAAGTTCACTCTTGTTCACCTGCTCTCTCAAAAAGTGAAATTTGATGGATATATGTTTTATCTTTGAATGTAATACTATATTTTTTGATATATTTATTGCACTTGAGTTATCACAGAAGATTGTGATAGGTTCCTCATACTCCACTCTGATGTCTCTTAGCATTTGCTTCATCCACAATACTTGAGTGCAACTACCTACTGCTGCAATATACTCTACTTCTGTAGTGGACAGAGATATTGCCTCTTATTTCTTGCTTAGCCAAGAAACCAATCTTTTCCCCAAAAAGAATGCACCACCATTGGTACTCTTCCAGTCATCCACATCTCCTACCCAATCCGCATTTGTATATGCATGAAGAGAGAAATCATGATCCCTAGGATGCCATATACAATACTCAATTGTTCCCTTTAGATATTTGAAAATTCTCTTGATTGCCATGACATGAGATTCTCTAGGATCAGCTTGGAATTTGGCAACTTGACCAACAACATTCATAATGTTAGGCCTAGTTTGAGTAAGATACAGTAGTCCTTCAATTATTGACCTGTAATTTTTTTGATCAGCCTTAGGAGATTCATCATCATTCCTTAGTTTACATCTAATTGCCATGGGAGTATTCATTGGATTTGAATCTTCCATCCCAAATTTCTTCAACAATTCTTTCACATATTTGGTCTGAGAAATGAAGATTCATTTCTTTGTTTGAGAGATTTGTAGACCCAAGAAGAAATTCATTTCCCCAAACATAGACATCTCAAATTCACTTTTCATTTGATTTGCAAAAGTCTTGCACATACTATCTCTTCCTCCAAAAATAATATCATCAACAAATACTTCAACAATCAAGATATTTTCATGTTCAATTTTGAAGTATAAGTTATTGTTAGCAGTACCTTTGTTGAAACCAATCTTCAAAAGATGTTTATCTAGTCTTTCATACTAGGCCCTTGGGGCTTGTTTGAGTCCATATAGTGCTTTCTTGAATTTACAGACCATATCATTATGATTAGACAATTGAAATCCATCTGGTTGCTCAATGTATACTTCTTCTTCCAAGTCACCATTCAGGAAGGCAGACTTGACATCCATCTGATATACTTTGAAATCCTTGAAGGCAGCAAAAGAAAGAAATAATCTAACTACTTCAATTCTTGCCACTGGAGCAAAAGTTTCTTCAAAATCAACTCCTTCTACTTGAGAATAACCCTTGTAGGCCAATCTGGCTTTGTTTCTGACTACTTCACCATCTTCATTCAGTTTGTTCTGGAAGACCCATTTGGTTCCAATCACATTTTTATTTCTAGGTCTGAGAACAAGATCCCAAGTGTGAATTTTCTCAATCTGCATCAATTCTTCCTCCATTGCTTTGGCCCAACTTTCATCATTGCATGCTTCATTTACTGTTTTTGGTTCAATCGTTGAGATTAGACAATATTTTTCTAAATCTTGAAAAATCTTTCTTCTTGTTTGAACACCTTTGCTTCTATCACCTATGATCTGGTCTTCAGAATGATTCAGTCTTACATACCTGGGAGTTTTGGGAATTTCTTGCACTTCTATTTCTTGGATAGTTCATTCAAGCTTATCTCTTCTTCTTGTATTTCAGGATTCTCCAGATCAGTTTGGATCTAAATTTTAGAAGGGGCTTGAACTTCTTGAATCAAAACATCATTTTGATCATCTTCTTCATTTTCATAAAACATTGAGGGGTTTTCAATGCTTTCATCAACTTTCACATTTGGACTTTCTATAATCTTTCTCAATCTCTTGTTATAACACTGATATGCTTTGCTTTGAGTAGAATAATCCAAGAATATTCCTTCATCACTTCTAGCATCAAATTTTCCAAGGTCTTCATCTCTTTTAATGTAACATTTGCTACCAAAGACTCTAAAATACTTCACAGTAGGAGTGATGCCAAACCAAAGTTCATAAGGGGTCTTACCAGTATTGCTTCTAATTTGTACTCGATTAAGAGTATAGACAATAGTGCTTACAACTTCTCTCCAGTAGATCTGAGGAACATTTGTCTCCATCATCATGGTTCTAGATGCTTCCTAGATGTTCCAGTTCTTCCTTTCCACTACTCCATTCTGTTGTGGAGTCCTTGGAGCAGATAACTGTCTTTTTATCCCATGTTTCTCACAGAATTCTATGAACTCTCCAGATGTGAATTCTCCACCTCTATCAGACCTAAGACATTTTATGTCTAACCCGGTTTCATTCTCTACCATAGCCTTGGATATTTTGAATTTCTCAAGAGCCTCAGATTTTTCTTTCAGGAAAGTCACCCACATCATCCAGGAATAATCATCAATTAGTAACATGAAATATCTATCACCTTGCAAACCCTTGATTCTTGTTGGTCCACATAGATCAGTATGTACTAAGTTCAACAATCCAGTAGAAGATTGTTCCTTACTTTTGAATGTGACTCTTCTCTGTTTACCCAATTGACATTCTTTGCACAAACTATTAGTAGGTTTTACCAATCTTAGAAGATCTCTTACAGCCTGAGTATTGCTTATCTTGATGATGTTATCAAAATTTACAAGACACATTCTCCTATGCCACAGCCAACTCTGATCAATTTGAACAAATAAACAACTTTTGCTAGTACCAACCAAGTGGTAGATGTTACCTTTTATTTGAGTACCGGATGCAATCTCTATTCTAGAACTTTCAAAGATTTTACATTTTCTATTTTTGAATCAGAGATCATAGCCTTTGTCCACCAATTGCCCAACACTGAGAAGATTATGCTTGAAGCCTTCAACATATAGTACATCACTGGTTTTATTCTTTCCATCAAAAGAAATAGTTCCTCTACCTTTGATTCTGCCAGCAGAATTATCACCAAATTTTACAACTCCTCCTTCATATCTTTCCAAATCTATGAACTTATTTTTGTCACCAGTCATATGGTGGGAGCATCCACTATCAATGACCCATTCATCCTTCTCTTCAATTTGAACAGCCAGAGCTCTTTCTATTTGTTTATGATTGATAGATTTAGTGGGTAGTGGATCTTCTTCCTTGATGGCAATAAACACCCAATCACTTCCGGATTTATTTCCTATCTCTGATTCATCATCTGTTACGCCTTCATCATCATTGTCTTCATAAACATAGTAACATTTCTTTTGGAATCTTGATTTATTTGGATTTATCCTTGAAAATCTTTCCGGACACCTTGAAGCAAAATCACCAATCTTGTTGTAGTTGAAACATTTGAAAGGCAATTTTCCTTCATACTTACCGGATCCTCTTGGTAGTCTTTCTGCAATAAGGACTTCAAGTTGAGAAGCTTCTGGCTCATCTTCTTCCAGACCTTTTCTTGCTTTTTCATACCATGATAGTTTCTTTGAGGAGTTCTCTCCTAGATCATACCTTTGTTTACTTTTTACAGAGGCACTAGCTTTGAATGTAGATTCAGTCTTGGGGGGTGGATCTCCAAACTTAGCTAATTCAAATGCAACCAATTTTCCAACCAATTGATCTCTTGTGATATTTGATAAAGATCTGAATTTTTCAATAGTAGCAACCTTGTGTTTGTAAGCAGGAGGTAGGGATCTGAGAACTTTAGGAACAATCTCATCTTCATCCAAGGTTCCACTGGCACACCTAATGCCACAAACAAGCTCATTTACTTTTGGCATAAATGTAGTGATATTCTCATCTTCATGCATCTTTAGGTTTTCAAATTTTCCTTTCAAACTCTGTATCTTGGCACATTTAACGTATTTGTCTCCTTCATGCAGAAGTTCCAGCTTTGTCCAAATCTCATATGCGATTTTTAAATCCATAACATTTGTCAGTTCTGAATCAGATAAGGCACTTAGTAAGGCTTCTTTAGCTTGAAGATTATCTTCAGCATCTCTGATTTCATCTACATTTGTCAAACCATTCTTTGGAGGAACATACTTCTTTGAAGTTATGATCTAATATTGCATTCCCATACATTGTAAGTGACATTCCATGCGGCTTTTCCAAAGAGTGTAATTAGTTCCATCAAGCCTCAGACTATCCTTCTTGTAGGAAGACATCCTGGATCTCCTTAATTGATTAAGCTCCTTTTAGAGGAACTTGGCTCTGATACCAATTGTTGGACTTATGACAGACAACTGAGAGGGGGGGGGTGAATCAGCTGTCACAAAACTTTCTTTGCTTTTAATACTTAAATCCTTCTTGTGTTTCAACAACATAAAATAATTTAATCATGGAAGCACAATACAATAATTCAGGAGCAGAAACACATTAACACATATGACACCAAGATTTTAACGTGGACACACCGGTTAAGGGAAAAACCATGGGGTGACTAACCCAAGATTGTATTCTCTGTTAAAAGAATAAGAAGAATAAAATGACACTTGCCAATTAGGGCTCACTGCCCAAGCACACTGCTCACAAGAGGCCCACTGCCTACAAGAGACACACTGTCTATAGAATGATAATATAAATATTACATACTTGAACTAGTAATTAGCATCTTCACCATGCTTGAGACAATTCCATTTAAGCTCAACACTTCTGCTCTGCTTTTCATTCTTCTCCTTTCTACCACACTCTCATCTTCACCTTAGATGCTTTGAAATGACTTCACAAATCTTATTTATACAAGACATCGACTTTGGGATAATCATCCAAGTCAGCATAATACATACTTTATTTTATTACAGAGCAATTACACAAATACAGCTTGACTTATTACAAAACTTCATGCGTATCACCACACTGTCGGCCACACATATCTGGGACTTCAATCTTCTTTGAGGAACACACCATGCTTCACAAAATATTTTCAAGATCATCTGCAAGATGTGTAAAACATCCGGTCGGCCAAGATTAGGAAGAACATCATCATCCAGAAGTAAATCTTCAATTATGAGCTCAATCTTCAATGTGGACTGCCAACATGAACTGGACACAATCTAGGGACCCCCACTAGCTTTCCTAAATCACCAAGAACATCCACACCATTTCTTCTCACTGAAATCATTTGCATCTTCATCTGAAACCTCAAGAACACAGTCTATCATCAGTGTCACAATAGAATAAAAGCTTGCAGACCTCCAGACCATGAACCAATTGAGTTGTCAATTCACATTGGCTTCCTAAACACTCTACCAAATCCACAAGGCAAGATATTGCATTTCCGGATCTCACCAGACCTATTTTTGTCACTCTGTCACCTCTGAATAGTTGTCAAAGCTAGTTTTACTCATATGGCTATAACTTCTTCAAATCTTCATGTGGACCTCTCAAATCTTGACTGGATCATCTTTAGACAGCTATCTACAAACCCTTTGATACACATTCTCTGATCTTCATCTATCTAGGATCTTCACTTCATAGAGCTTCACTATCTTCACTGTTCTTCTCTATTTCTGATAGGACTAATTTTCTCAATGCTCATCCAATCCTTGACATCAATGCAACAGGAGTATGTTGACATCAATGACAACACCGGTTAGGCCCATACTTGCAATAGATAATATATGGAAAATGTGGAAGCACAGATAATGCATGCAAGTCGTTTGACAAAGAACTTCAAAGAAATGTCATCTCATGGCATGCAATGATTGCAGAGATGCTCAAGACGAAGGTGCTTGAATAATAGGCACATAAATTGTTAGACAATATCCCAGGATATACACGTTTAGAATACACATTTGTTATGTGTTGTAGCTTGAAGTGCCCTAACAAACATGTATATCAGTTATTGTCACCATGTAGAGGGTGAGCTCAAAGAGAAAGCTTGACTAGAGGTGGTCAACACATTGTTGGACAAGATGCTTCAAAGAATTGTCATCTCTCAACACAGTTATTTAGAAGCTTTCAAATGCAAATGCTGTTGGCAAATATGAAACCAAACTCCTCTATCTTTGATAGCATACTTACAGTCCATGCATTCAATGGGATCTTGCAAAAGGTGTGAACATCCATCAGAGTATAATTGAATGTGGATTTGCAAATGCCTTAATAGACATACACACAAAAATGGGTGCATAGATAAAACATATGAAAACTATCTGGCAAAATACCTCATTAAAAAGTCATTTCATAGAATGGAAGTATCACAGGCCTATAGTCCATGATCTTCATTGACATCTCTAAGGTGTCCCACATTCCATGACATGCCCTATATAGCATGAAAAATGGTGGCAGTTGGTCCATTTTTACTTGGGAGGCAGAAAAGATAGTGTCATGCTGAGTGGCTAGTATTGCCAATCCTAGTCAGTGTCTTAAAGGTTGACAGATCTTGAAAAGACCTAGAAGCAATCTATTCAAACAAGACAAAAAGATTTATGCAAACAAAAGTTGTAGTTATAAAGTTGGTTAAGAAGATAACAGTGTAGAACTTGTAAAAGTACCATAATGAAATACAAACCTCAAGACTTTGAATACGCTCCAATGATTGACACAATGCTTCTAGAGGTATTCGACACAAAAATGGGGCATATAAACCTGCAAGACATCTGAAAATCATTAACAGAAGGAGATTGGTCAAAGTTGTCCTGAAGAATAGTAGAAAGTGGCCTAGTGAATGCAGCATGCTTTCCTATAGTAGTCTAGTGCCCGGAGTTGGTGATAGAATGTGCGAAGAGATATTGGTGCATGTGCACCTAACCCACAGTGGCCTCCATGAGGCATTTACTTGTTTTATGTCTATTTTTATGTTTTCAATAATGTCGTAAATGACCCTTCAATGTAGTAAGATCAGTTTGACCAATGCTTACTATTTTTAGGTTGTTAGTTAAGAGTTTGTTAGTCAGTTAGATCTCCCAGCCGCTTGGAGATAATTCTGTACTACTGAGGGTAAGTAGATAAATATCCCCTAGATGATTGAATGAACACAATAGAGTACAGTGTGGTGGTCAGTTGTAGTTCAATTCAGTGGTGAAGTTGTAGATAAAGCATCTGTAAACATTTCTGAAAACATCAATACAAGATCCTATTGTGTTCTAGTTATTGAATTTATTGAATAGATCACTTTGCTGAGGTCGGATGGATTCATTTATCCATTCCACCAGTTGATTCTCTGAATCGGTGGAATGGTTGTGTACATATTAGTTAGGGTTTATGTTTGTTTTCTATTTTTCATGTTAATGCTTGCAGGATTGGGCAAGGAAATGCATTAACGGGTTCTAGCATGGTTGTGTGCTAGATTGTTGAAGTGCAGAGAGCTACATGTTTGAAGGTGGAACAACTCGAAGTAATCGCTATGCAAAAAGCATATCAAAATAGTGAAAACCCGCGTGGTTTGGAGAGACATACAAATTGTGTGTATATTGCTTTTGCATGAAGGATATATAATCTGTGAATATATCACTTTCACATGTTTTGTGTATCTTGCATTTGTCTATCGCAGATACAAAGGAGAGAGAAAGTCCAAGATTCTAGTCGGCATACAAAGAAGTCAAGGTTCAGTCAAATGCATATTTGAAAATGCATGTTATGAATATACAAGGTTAAGTATATCGAATATACAATTCCTGTATATACTGCAAATGTATGTCAGATATAGTTTATGTGTATCCCGCAGTTGTAAGTCTATGAGTATCTATCAATTACATCTGGCGGATTGTATGTGATGAGTGTACATCGCAAATGTACATCATGTTATATAGTTTATAAGTATATGTCTTTTGTATGTCGAAGACAGTTTGTGACAGTTTATGTGTATACTACAGTTGCATGAGTGAGATAGTCTCTGTGTATCTGTCAGTTGTATTTCATGGTTGTATGTTATGAAGATACAATAAAAACATACATTGCCAAATAATCCAAAGGGTGATTGGCTGAGGTGGTAGCCAGAATGTATGTTGAAAGGGTTTTTGTCTACGGATATAAGAGTTGACCGGCAGTTGTAGGTAAGGGCACCAGAAGAATAGGTTAAGATTTGTATGTATGTCGTGAATGTGCAACGTGCACATACATTGGTTTGGATGCATGTGTTGGTCATCAGAGTATAGCTGAAGGTTGTATATCACTGTTGCATGTATGTTAAAGACATACATTGGACTGATGCATCGGTGAGAGAGTGGGGATCGGCAGAGGGAATGAATACTTCACCGATGGGAGGAGTCTCAGCGATAAGGAGTTTGGAGTCGGCATGAGGTGAAGCATCGGGGAGATACCAAGCATAGCGGATGATAGTATTAGATGTTGCTGATAGGTAAAGAGAAGGGTTTATAAAATGAAGTTTGTATGCATATTCAATAATGCATAGACATACATTGGTGAGTGTATGTTAGGGTTTGAGTGGTGGATGCTATGCATCAGATATAATCCTAAAGCTAGAGAGATCAGAACTATTGATGGGCACCTGATGGCCAAGATTGATGGGATTTCTATCGTCATCATCCTCTGGCTGCCATACGAAGAGAAATTTATTCGTGTTGATAAAAAAAAGCCTACAAATATTTCAATGCCAACAAAAGGAAATGTTTAAACAACTTGGCTAAAGAATGGATGGTGAAACCAAGAGGTGGGCAATCTTAGCTTCCCAAGACACTTCATCGCTCTCTTTTCATCAAAGAGATCTTCTATTTGATTTCCCTACTCCACAGATTGACAAGTAGCCCATACTCAACTGAGTTTGAGATGTGCATGTATCTTTTCATCATGATCATATCAGTTGGGAAATAGTTCATGATTCAAGACAAGCCAACGCTTCCACACGTCATCCTACTTGGTATATGCAATTGCTAATTTGAGATCATGGCTAGGTTTAAGTACCACTGGTGCTCTAAATCAGGGGACATAGGTTTATGACTTCTACAAGAAGCTGTAGTTAGAAGAAAGTTTTGTGTATTTCAGACGAGTGAATGATGCCTTTACAATGCTAGCAGTGAGGCTACTTCAAAGAAATATAGCTATCAGGATATCAAAAGAGGCCACACTATTGATAAAGAAATATGGTAGCTACTTCATTCAGTTTCCAAGATTCACCTACTTTCGAGTAGGAGGATTCGATGGCTATTCTTCTAAGTTGCCAAGATATGTGGATGATAAGCTTGTCCTGATCTAACTTTGTAGATAGTTGGTGTCAGTTCAAAAGAAATGCAGAGATAGGAAGAACAAAGGAGTTGCCTTCTCTATTTTCCTCAGTCATTACAGATGTGAGTCTAGCTCAAGAGTAGAAAATCATGAGAAGGCTCAAGCTAAGATCAATTTGTACATGTACCAGATGAGGTTCCCCTTTGATAGCAAAGACTATGTCAAGAATAATCTGAAGCTTGGTCCTTGGTATCTTCATTTCCCTAATATTGAAGACTTTTGGGAAGATTGTGAAGATGAATTTGAAGTCAGAAAAAGAGATTGGATGAGATTCACCCTGAAACAAATTTGTGATTTCAAGTTGGAATGGGTCATTGAAGGTATTCAAGATCATGAATCGAATCTGATTGATCCCTTCTATTTTAAAGAATTCCAGGCTCAACCTCTTCCTACTATCATTTGGGCAGATTTAGAGGTTAGAGATGTCAAAGAAAGAACCAGTTTTGTGATCAAGAAGTCAGAAGCTTAGATCAGGAAGAAGATAGCTCAGATGACTGCTACAAGACTGATAAGTAGGAAAGAGACACCAAGAGGAAGAAGTGATCACCAAGACAATTCCACCTCATTAGTTCCTTATTATACACCAGTTATGGATGTTCTTTCTCATCATAAAACTCAAGGAAGTGATGAAGAGGAAGATCCTCTGAGAGGAAGTAATCTCCAAAACACATGCAAAGATGAACCTAGAAAAAAGAAGAAGAAATCAAGATCAAGGGATAAAGAAGTAGGCTCTACTTCAAGAGAAGAGAAAGAACAAGAATCAATAGAAGTCCTGGATGATTCAAGGTTTGATGAAGGAATACCAACTATGTCACCTTTAATTCTCATTGAATCCCCTCATCATGAAGTACAATATCCTACTTCAATTATGGAACCTTCTTCCTCAAAAGATCCAGTATGTCAAACAGAACAAGTTGAAGATCGGACAACCTCACCAATACCTGAACAACAAAGTCTTCAACAAAGTAATGTACAGGAGCTCTTAGAAAATCTTTCCCTCCTATGGTTGGAAAAAAGTTTGTTGAAGAAATGAAAGGTAGAAGAGTTAGTGGTTCCTGAATTCAATACAGTATCCGATCTTTTCAGTAGATCTAAGAAGCCAAAAAAGATCAAGGTGGCTTCAAGAATAAAGACCAATTCAAACTCAGGAAATATGTGTCTAGAGATAGCTCGGCCCATCTTCGAGAAAAATGTAAATGAAGTTACTCCTGCAGATTTTGTTATGACAAAAATTGATATGGGTCCATCTACTCATGAAATTAACATACAGAAGTTTAATGTAGTAGGCACAAAGTTAGTAGAAAGGACTGAGAAAGAGAAGCAGTCTAAGGATCAGCTGAAACAACAAGTGTAGAATTTGTCTTGCTACTTGATGTCCATAGTTGACACTTCTACCATAACACTCAATATTGGTCACCAGTCAATCATTTTAGGTCTAGAAGGAGAAGTTGAAAGAGGTGTTATTGATAATCTTCAAAAATACCAAGTTTATGGGAAAGTGACCGAAAGTTGGGTGGAGAAGGTTAAGTCCATTGCATCCGATTTCTTTGTTAAAGCAAAGGTTGTTCATGATGAAGCCTTAGTTAAGAAGCAGACCATTGAAAAGGATCTGAAAAGTGTTAGAAAAGAAGAAGCAGCTTGGAAGGATATAATGAATGATTTCAAGAAGATGATGGAGATTGGTGTCAACATCCTTGTAGCAGAAAAGATCCTACCTGGTACAAAGGAAAACTAATTAGAAATTTGGGTGGAAAGCATAAGTTGGAAATTGGTAATCATTGACCAAGTTTCAACAGAGTAGGAAAGGCTTATACTTGCTTGTGAGTAAGTGTCTATAAAACTCCAGAATCAGCTGACCACCATCCTCCCAAGTACATCATTGATGGAAGATTCACAAGTGATTCAAAATAATTTTTAGAATATGGTTGATCAACAACTCTTCAACAGAGAAGTCTTCAATGAAAATGCAATGGACAAATTAATTGATACCTATACTTCCTTGAAGATTTATGTTTCCCAAATACCGAGTATGGTGTCAGAGTTGAGCAACATCTATAGGAACCTGAAGACTTGTAAGATGAGGATAGCTAACATCCTAATTCCAAAGGGGAAATATGTTACTCCATCTATCAAACTTTTTAGAATGTTCAAAGAAAAAGAATTCGGTCAACAGAATCAGTCTCCAGAATCAGTAGCTCCATCAATGGCACCTTCGACAAGCATGTAATGAATGCATTATTACATATTGTATAGTTCTCATTTTTTATGTGTTTGGGTGTAGGTCAATTCATGATTTTGGCTTGTTTTGTAAATAATTTTCATGATTGAGTTTCTCCTATTCAAGTCTAGTTTTCTATCTTTAATTCTAAAGTTAGGTTCATCCTAACTCTTTCTTACAAAGTAGTTATTTTAAGTGCCTAAGTTAGGTAGTTACTCTAAGTGACTATCTTGTCAAAAGAAAGTTAGTTATTCAAAGTTAGTGCACTTATGAAGGTAGTTACCTTAAGTGGTTACTAACCTCACCTATAAATACAACATTGTAATTCTATCAAAGGGCTCCACTTTTTCACAAGGCATTGTGTAAAGGACTCAAATAGTATTGTTCAAGCAAGAAAGCAATAAAGAAACATTTTTGATGTGTGTTCAATTTGATTTCACATGTTGTTGATATTCGTATGTTTAATCAATGATAACCATTTGCTTTCCTTTAAATGTTGCATGTGGCAAAGATTATCACATCAATTTTTAGTATCTTTACTTGAATGTGTGGAATTTGAGTTAATAAGATTACTTCTCATTTCTTTATTAGTTTTCGTTATTCAATTTGTTCTTATCAACTCCAGAAAATCCATATACCCCTATCATACTAGGGAGTTGCCCCTCTCAAACGTAGAGAGGAATCAACACAGTCCTACAATTCTTCAACTATTGTAAAGCAGGTTGTTGCTGATCCAAGTGTAAAATAGAGTTATTAACGAAGGTTATTTGAAAGCAACAAATCTATTTACCAACAAGATGTTAACTCAAATGGTGGACAACAATGACTACATAACTTCATCACTTCTGATAACCTAGTTTGGAACCAAGATACTATGATTCAACCAAACCTAGATCAAATTGGAGCACTCAAGTGCTATTCTAATAAAAAATCCATCATTAGGGTCATCCCATCACAAACTACAAAGACACTACTACTTGAATCTACAATGAGGTGAGACTCCTAGAGAAAGACCTAGAAGAATCTTGTATAGCATGAGATGCTCCCCATATAGCTTATCAACATGAATGAGACGAATCATGTAGAGGGGTACTATAAAAATTCCTTGTGGAAAGAACCAACCTAACTACTCAACCCTCACTTACTAAACAAAACCCACCTCATGATGAAGAAATACAAAACATAAGAGATTCTATCTCAGGAGCTCTCATAGCCACCATGATCTAGTAAATCAAGATCATTAAAGTTAGGATCCTTGAAGAGAGAGGTGGGGAGATATTTAAGGAAACATAGATAGAGATAGAGAGCAGTAGGGAAGGGGAGAGAGGGGGGAGATTAGGAGATATAGAGAATGAGAGGGAGAGATGGAGGGAGGGAGGGAGAGATAGAGAGAGGGATGGAGGGAGAGGGACTAATATAGAGAAATGGAAGATAGATAGATTGAGAGAGACAGATGGGGGAGATAGAGATAAATAGATAGAGAGAGGGAATATAGAGGGGGAGATTGAGAGATATAGATAGAGAGTGGGAGAGATGAGGGAGATTGAGGGATATGGATAGAGAGGGGAGAGAGAGGCAAAACAGATGGAGGATAGAGGCAAAGGAGATGGAGAATAGAGATATTGAGAGAGAGGGGGGAGATAGAGGAAGATTGAGGGATATAGATAGAGAGTGGGAGAGAGGGGATTTAGGGATATGGATAGAGAGGGAGAGAGAGAGGGGAGGGACAGAGGGTGAGATAGAGAGTGGAAGAGTGACAATGAGAGATAGATATAGTGAGAGGGAGAGAGATATACAGAGATGCAAAATGTGGAAACATAGACAAAGCATGTGAACTATTTGACAGAATGCCTCAAAGAAATGTGTTCTCATGGAATGCTCTAATTTCAAGATACTAACAAAATGGATTTCTTGAAAATTCTTTAGAAACTCTCAACCAAATGTAATGGGCAGGAGTATGCTCACATTTTGAGTTCAACAAAATGTGTAAAGTCTTAGAAACTTTCAACCAAATGCAATGGGCAGGTGTGCTCATGTTTTGTGGACCACAAAACATGCTCGTGTTTTATGGTCCACAAAATGCACTCATGTTTTTTGGACCACAAAACACAATCACATACATGAGCATGTTATGGCCATTTAAACATAACATGAGCACATTATTGTGAAAATTACTCATTTGGTGCACTTGCCTAATTTGTAAACATTCCATTCAATTTATCCCAACTTCAAAGTTTACAATTATTGGCAGCATTCAAATGTTCAATTTCAAGTATTTAGGAAAACAAATACATTAAATTGTTATCAAATCTATCCATGTCTATTCAAATCATTCTCTATCATGTAAAAAATCTATTCACCCTTCATCATGGCGTCTGTTTCTCCATGCAATACATACAATTTTGTATCTCTTCAAACTTATTTTTGTTGTCGTTCAATCAACTTTCCTTTGGATTCTCCTCAACAAACCCTCCTCAACATTATTCTATGTTATGTCTCTACAATTCAATTTGCATTGTTTTGCAATCAGCTCCTCCTCTTCTTCTTGGTCATGTTAGATTTTGTTATGAAATCACAACCCAAAATCTAGAAAGCTAAAGGAAAGCACAAAGAGAAAATTACAAAAGAGATCATATCAGAATATTATGAATAGATTGCTCACAAAATAGAAAATAACAGCATGGAAATTACAAAATATAAGCTAGGTAGTGAGTTTAAATAGACTAGAGAGAGGGGTGGAGGTGGCAACACCAACCAATAAGAAGCAACCATCTATCAGACTAAAGATAGCAAAAACATCTTCCCTAGATAGCTAATGGATGCTCACTTGTAGGAAGGTGACACCTCATAACCTACTCACCTAATTAGACTCACTTTATCAACCTAAGAAAGCTTAATAATATTTGTAGGAAAAACCTAATGAAAAGGAATAAAAAACCTACACTAACACCCCCCTAAGTGTAGCTTAGGTGGGTGAGAAGATGGGTCCCAACAAATGAAGCCTGATGAGGTACCCATGTACAATGATATCCCCCCAAAACAATGGAATAGAAGCCCCCTCCCAAAAATAGAGAGAGAACACACCCTAGAATAGAGAGATAATAGAAGGACTAAGAAGCCTCCTGAAGTGAAGAAAATGTGCCAATGGTGGATGCTCAGAAATGGATGGAGAAGATGATCCACACTCGTCGAACAACATTTTTCCCCTTGGGAAGAAACAAAACCAAAGGTGTATGAAGAATGTCTTCCCATTCCTGAAAGGAATATGAAGTAAGAAAGCTCAAGATGTATGAAATCTCTGAAAACTACTCATGTGTCTCCATGTCGATGCTGACGGATGCCATGACCAAATCAGGAGAAAGTGACAAACCATAACCAAGTGGAAGTTGAAATATAACAAAATCTAAAGATGAAGATATCTCCTCTAAAGACAAGGATGCTTCCTCCAAATACTTCTCAATGATCTCTAAGCCAATGCCAAACTGTGACAAATACTGATATGGATCAGGTACCATAGAAGATGCTAGTACTTCTACAAAGGATGTCAGCATGAATGATGACTGAGTTAGATGTGTGGACTCATGAGTATCTACAGAAACTATCACTGTAGAAGCAAATATAGGCAAAGAAGGAATATGAGGGTTTGAATGTGCCCCCGAAACATATGAAGAAGAATCAACTCCATCAAAGAGAAGATGAATGCAATCAATAGTGTCTCCCAAATATGCAATGTAGGAATCTACAAACAAGGATGAGATGTCTAGTACAAATGCATCCCAAGCAACTATCTTTGGAAGACTGATATGAGTCTACTGCACAGAATTACTAGAAGTCATGAAAGGAGCTACATTGGATTCAGATAGAGAAACAGGTAATGAAGGAGGAGATGAGATCTTAATGCATGTCATCAGACTACATTGTTCATCCCCAAATGATATATCTACACATGATGGCTTATAATGAACATGTGAAATATCTGCTAATATTGGATTGCATGAAGTCTTTGAAGGAGTATCAAGAGAAGTATCTATGCCATCTAGACATTCAAGTGCTTTCCATTAACCAAGATTCATATTTGTCTTAAAATCATATGGTATAAAAACATCAAGTGGTTTTAAACAGTTTGCAATAGGATCCTCTAGACATGGAGACTCATCCAAGTCACCATACATCTCCCAAAGTTTGGTCCAATGAGTACGAGGGGTAGAAACCCATGTCAATATACTCATTGTGTCAAAGTCAACATTTCAACCAAGAAATGTTGCTACATAACCATTCTTTTGATGCCATACCATGCTTTCTTGAAATGATATAGGTGGAGGGACAAGTTCATAGAGATAGGGTAGAAGATTAAGCCATCTGAAATGTTTCTACATACCATCTCGCTAAGACTTATAGTTACCTCTTTTAGTTCAATTACAGTCGGATGCTTTGTGATACCCATGATTACTCCTTAAATTTAGTCACACATAAGACCAATTAAGAGACTAAATCCAACAAAAGCAAGAACACTAAGGCCCCCCCTAAATAACTCAATTAAGAAGCCCCCCCCCCAAAAAAAAGTGATTTGGTACATTATAGATCAGTGTGTTTTCAATGTTGGAGTTGTGTTTTCCAGAGTTTTACAATGCCTAAAATGGACCCAAATACTGAAAGTATAGAAATATCTTAGAATCAGAACCTCAAAATAGCACCAATGTGTAGTGCTCAGAAAAATATCAACTTTAAAAAAACTATGACCTCGATCCGAGATCCTATGTGAAATTTATATCCGTTTGAAGTTCTAAAAACTGAAATTGCTTATCAAATCTTATGAGAAAACATAATTTTTTGAAAAATGGGATCACCCGAGCAAAAAATGGTCACATCACTGTGAAGAGCATGAAATTCTAACCTTTTTCAAAAAACAATTGCACTACAAAATTTTGCAAGTATGAGTAGTAAGTGTTGTCATTGATGTCAACACCCAAGGAAGTTATTTGAATAAGTCTAAACAAGTATCTGAGGAATTAGTACAAGTGCATAATTGCTTTATCTCTCAAGAACAGTGCAATGTTTTGCTCTGTATACCCTGTAGATTAAATATCTTTGCCTATGGATTGGAAGTAATGTTAAGGGGTGTATGTAGATGCTATGTTTTAAGTTTGAGCCTCCGGTGTGAAGATTTGAGCGAGCTGTGTCCACCAGAGTAAAAATTGTTTTTCTATGTATTTAATGGTGACATGGAGAATGTATTCTGCTATGCATTTCTCCACATTTAAGTTTCACAGTCTGCAGTTCTGGAATTAATTTTGTGATAATGTTATGTGCCTTCAGCTCAAATGGTTCATGATTTGGTTCTCCACAAGCGATCTTTCCTTTATGACAGTGGTTGATAGTAATGTTCAGGTACTTCGATTTGAAGAATCTTATGGATAAAGTGTTTAGAGGTTATGTGGATGTTCTTGGTGATTATAACGTGCTTGTTGGAGTCTCTAGATCATCTTCCTACCTTTTGATTGATCCACAAAGTATAATTCAGATCTTGCATGAAGCGTGTTCTTGAAAGTTTTAGTCTAAACTCCAGTCTTGGCCGACTTGGTTGTTCTCACTACTTGTGGTTATGATTTGAATATTGTGGAAGCGTGTGGCTGCATGGAAGATTGCAATTGAGTCCCAACTAAGGATTGGAGTGATTCGCATTCATTCTTTTCTCTCCTAAATTTATTTAAGTCCAGACCTATCTTAATGTATGTATGTTTTCCGACCTTGGAGATTGTTCCAAAGGTTGATGATTGTAATGCTGACCATGATGTAAATTCCAAGGTTGATGAATTGTATAAAAATATGAAATGAAGTCGTGAATTTGTATGAGGTTGCAAAAATGAAAAGATAATTGTGAAGTGTAAAAGTAGAGCAGAGGAGATGATATTTATTGTGCTTCAATGGAACTAAATCCTGGCATGGAGTAGATGCTAATAACTTAGTTCTCCAATCCAGGTAGTGAGCCAGCCACCAACAGTGAGCCACCCCATTGGCAGTGAACCTCTTCTTGTAGTGAGCATTTTTGGCAGCGAGCCTCTGAGTTTTGGTATTTTTATAACATATTATATTGTGAGCTAACACTCACCGTGGTTTTTCCCCTATGGGGTTTTCCACGTAAAAATTTGGTGTCTCATGTGTTGAATGTGTAATTGTGTTCAAGTTTCTGTTTCATGTTTTTATGATTAAAATACAAACACAATGTTGATTGTTTAATGTGTTAATGGTTTTGAAATATTGGTTACAACTGATTCACCCCTACTCTTAGTTGTATTACGCTTTTCAACAATTGGTATAGTGGTGAAGTAGTAAGAAACAAAGCAAGACTGGTTGCAAGTTGAGCAAGAATGATGAATCACCTAAGACTGAACAAAAAAATATAGGTCTATAATTGGAGGACTGCTCTGCCTAACCCATACTAGACCAGATATAATGCAAGCAGTCTATCTTGTGGAAAGATTTCAAGAAGATCCCAAAGAGTCACATGTAATGGCAGTCAAAAGGATCATGAGATATTTAAAAGGCACTTTAAATTATGCATTGTGGTACCCCAAAGATACTAATTTCACTCTCTATACTTATACAGATGCAGATTGGGTTGGAGATGCTAATGACAAAAAAATTACAAGTGGAGGTGCTTTCCTTTTGGGTAACAGATTGGTTTCATGGATGAGCAAGAAGCAAGAATCAGTTTCTTTGTCTACTACAGAAGCAAAATATATTGTTGTGGCATGCTATTGTATTGAAGTGCTTTTGATGAAGCAAACATTTAAGGACATAATAGTTGTGTATGAAGAACCAATTTCAATTTTTTGTGACAACAAAATTACTATAAATATTTCAAAGAATCTAGTGATGGACTCAAGGACAAAGCATCTATCAATAAGGTATCACTTTCTGAGAGAAAAGGTAATAGGGAATGAAGTAAAGCTGGAGTATGTGTCTACAAAGGATCATATTGCATATATTTTCACTAAGCCTCTGCCTAAGGATACTTTTGAGTATCTTAGGGAGAAGTTAGGGGTTATTATCCCTCCTACTCTAAACTAAGATGCATAAGAAATGCACTAGTCTAGTGGTGTCTAAAGTTTCATCTTTTGAACTAGATTAATGTTTTGAAGGCTACTCTTCAGGGGGAGTAGGTAGAAGCTTCTAATCAAGAGCAGTAAGTGTTGCAATGTTGTTGACAGGGGGAGTTGTGCATTAGAAAGAAAGAAAAGGTCTGGAACCCTTTGCCATTGATGTCAAAGGGAGAGTGAAGTTCATGAGAAAAACCTAAGAAGAAGATTGTAGACAGAGAAAGCATCAAGTGGGGGAGAAAAGAATCAAAGAAAGATTATATGTCTTGATAGTTTTTCACATCATGTGTTGCCATCAATGATAAAGGGGGAGATTGTTGCAATTATGATCAGTAAGTATGGTTATTGATGTCAACACAAGGAAGTTATTTGAATAAGTATAAACAAGTATCTGAGGAATTAGTACAAGTGCAGAATTGCTTTATCTCTCAAGAACAGTGTAGTGTTTTTCTCTGCATATCCTGTAGATTGAATATCTTTGCCTGCAAATTGGAAGTAATGTTAAGGGATGTCTGTAGATGCTATGTTTCAAGTTTGAGCCTCCGGTGTGAATATTTCAGTGAGTTGTGTTCACTAGAGTAAAAACTATTTTTTCTGTGTATTTAATGGTGACAGGGAGAATGTATTCTGCTCCACATTTAAGTTTTATAGTCTACGGTTCTGGAATCAAGTTTGCAATGATGTTATGTGCCTTCAGCTCAAATGGTTTGTGATTTGGTGCTCTGCAAGTGATCTTTCCTTTATGACAGTGGCCGACAGTAATGTTCAAGTGCTCTGGTTTGAAGAATCTTATGGATAAAGTGTTGAGAGGTTGTGCGGATGTTCTTGGTGATTGTAATGTGCTTGTGGGAGTCTCTAGATCATGTTCCTACCTTTTGATTGATCCACAAAGTATAATCTGGATCATGCATGAAGTGTGTTCTTGAAATTTAGTGTAACTTGAGTTTTGGTCGACTTGGTTGTTCTCACTACTTGTGGTTATGATTTGAAGATTGTGGAAGCGTGTGGCTGCATGGAAAATTGCAATTGAGTCCCAGCTAAGGATTGGCGTGATTCACATTCATTATTTTCTCTCCTAAATTTGTTTAGGTCCAGACCTATCTTAATGTATGTATGAACATTACCAACCTTGGAGATTATTCCAGTGGTTGATGATTGTAATGCCGACCTTGATGTAAATTCCAAGGTTGATGAATTGTATAAAAACATGAAATGAAGTTGTGAAAATGAAAAGATAATTGTGAAGTGTAAAAGCAAAGAAAAGTAGAGGATACTTATTGTACTTCAATGGAACTGAATCCTAGCATGGAGTAGATGCTAATAACTCAGTTCACCACTCCATGCAGTGAGCCACCCACCGGTAGTGAGCCACCCCATTGGCAGTGAGCCTCTTCTTGTAGTGAGCATTTTTGGCAGTGAGCCTTAAGGCAACAAGCCTCTGATTTTTGGTATTGTTATAACCATTTATATTGTGAGCTCACAATCATCGTGGTTTTTCCCCTATGGGGTTTTCCACATAAAAATTTGGTGTCTACTGTGTTGAATGTGAAAATGTGTTCAAGTTTTTATTTCATGCTTTTATGATTAAAATACAAACACAGTGTTGATTGGTTAATGTGTTAATGGTTTTGAAATATTGGTTACAATTGATTCAGCCCCCCTCTTAGTTGTATTGTACTTTTCAACAAAAAATACCTCCGTATGATCGAGAATGGGCCTCTCAAAGTTTAGATACAAAACTAAAAATTGCAATGGTGAGGGGGTCTATTGTAGCATTCTGATTTTGTTTTTGTACAATATATAAGCTGCATACAAAAAGTAATAGATACCCAGATTGTTTTTTGATGTTGCGAATAAAACGTAGAAGGTGTTTTTCTTTCTGATGTACAAAAAATGTGGATTTAATGTAAAAAAATGCTTTTAGCAATAAAAAATGACCCCAACAACCAAAAAATGGCATGCAAAGTGTTGGAACTGAAAAATTCACATTTTTTCATATGCTAAAATTCACTAATGTCCCTCATTTCCAAGACCAACCACTAAAACTTGTGTGACAAGATCCATATCAGAGTCCATACATAAAAGATCCCATGAACATACCTAGCTCTGTGACCATAGCTCAATTATGATACTAGTTCATCCATATCGGCAAGACCTTAAGTAACTCACCCCGAATGGTAAAATAAATTTTGGAAGTATAATATGATAATAGGTGAGAGATGATCGATGTCTGAATGATCAAAATTGCATATGTTCAAAAATTTGGTGAGACATTTTGTATGTATCACCGATGCATACTCATCGACATGAGTTGAACAATCAGAGTGAAATCCTAAGGTCACACCAAGCCTTTAAGTCACACCGATCAATGACTTATCGGTAGGAAGACAAGTAATCTCTCCCCGATGCATAATGTTAAGACAATCGGTGTGACATACATAGTCAGAATGAAATCTCTAAGCTTTTTCGATCATAAAAGTCACCCCGACATAAGGAATAGAAGGCTTTTTCGACAGGACTCTCACTAATATGTTCTAGTAGAATTGAGCGATGGAAATAAGACTATTGGCAAGACCTGACCCATCAGAAGACCATCATATTTTCTTAGCATTAAAGATTGTCATGCTGATAAAGGCAAAGTAATCTTTGTCTGTCAGAGAAACACTCACCGATGCCAAGATGAACATTAGCCCAACCTAATCAAATATCATCGAGATGAAAATTATAATATCTTCCCGAAATAATGATGAAAAGTTCATAACTCTATGAAAGTTTAAAAGACTATTTTGGGGAGACACCAATGTACCCTTGGTGACCAATTAGAAACATATGAAAGAAAATGGCACCAAGACAATATGAAGATCGGCAAGAGAATGGAATGGTCTCATTGATATGATAAAAAGAGCATTGTCCTGACATTTTGAAATTCATGAACTCCCAGCATTCAATTCAGGTGGCAGCCATGAATCGCTGATTGAACATAAGATGTATAAACCAAACTAAACCGAATTAAAATCAATACAAGGGTTGCAAATGGACAAGGAGTTCATCGGCAGCCAGAAAAAATTGTGCAGAGCGTGTACAAGTAAGTCCTTGAACTCTCTCTGGTATAGTCAAGTTTTGATAGTCACAAAAAATGGAAGGCTCCTCTGAAACTAAGAAAAGGCAACACATTGAGAAGAGCCAAACCAAGGGCAAGAAATAGAAAATTGACACTAAGAAGGGAGAGAGAACACCAGAAAGGAAACAAAACCAAGACCTTGTGGACCAATTGCCCGGTTCCAAGCCGAAGGCCAGAAGAACTGTACAATTAAGGGCGAATGTAGAAAAACTTGAAGACAAATACAAATACGTAGGAAATATATGGACTCCTATCCGAGGCTATGAATTGTTCATGTTCCACTATCACAAGAGACATATGATGGAACCCATCTACAACCCTTGGCAACTCAATTTGGGGAAGTTGATAGTCACAGATGTTTTTGTCAATATTGACCTTTTGAAATTGCTAGCATACCACTATGACCCCAATCAAAAGGCCATATGCAATCTACAAGGAAAGCTCTTGTTTCATGTATCTAAAAATGCAATCTGTGAAGTGTTTGACTTGAATAATACATACAACACCCAAATTGTGCATGAAGCCCTAGAAAAGGAATATTTCAAATTGGATGCTACATATAAGGGCTGGAGACTGCCATTATATAGGCCATAGAATGAGGGAAGTTTGGTGCCATTTGAAGGGGATGAACCACCGTTTCATGTAGAATTATTCAAACCTTACCCGAGATACACATATTACTCGGTGGGACAAGTATTAGGGACTAAAGTTCCAGAGTTTATGTCTATAGTACCTATAGTTATCTCTGCAGATATCCAGTCCCATCAAGCCAGGACATTTGATTATGCTGCTTTTATTTTTAAAGAAATAGACTCAGGTATGAAGGCCTTAAAGAATGATTCCCCTACTGTAGGCTTTTTACACTATTCTATTCTCATGCATATGGTTTTGTATTTTGGACAAGAATTAAATCTGTGGCTAGAGCAGCTAAAAATCTCAAAAATTGATAAAAATGGTCAACCTCTGCCGCCACAATTGTGGACCTCTATTTGGGAAAATAGGTTTAGAAATTCCAGTTATCTTTATTTTGAAGAATTATTTATGAAAACCGTGTATATATGTTACGGCTACACATGCAGTTATACTTTGTTAGAAGAAATTAAAAGATTTCTGAGACCCAAGGATTTTTGTCAGCCACCTACTGTGAACCACAATTGGGGGGATTGGTATATTTTCTATGATTTCATAATGATCAGAGTATATGGTTTTGAGGATACCCCTTTTCTATTGCCAAAAACTGTACCAGACAGGGTGGCGTACTTGGAAATAGTCAGACAACTTGACTATTCAAATGTGATGAATCTTAGTGCATATGATAAACAATCCTATATGTCGAGCACCTTATGTTTTGGTGACTTCACTGTGTTGGCTAGAGAAGGTTATGATCTCATTCTTGATAAATTGTCTCATTTTAATCTTGGGGAAGGGATACAGAGAATTTTTTTTGACCCGGAAGGCTTTATTGATTATGCTAGAAAAAAGCAAAGACTGGGAGGATATACTCATGTACCATTCCCTCATGATGATGTAATCATAAATTTGGAAGAAGCAGATGTTGAAGTAGCCATTGATGAGTATAACCAGAAAGTGAGAAGGGAGGCACAAGAAATTGAAGTTCTTTCCTCTGATAGTGAAGGATCTGTGGCATCTAAACCCCATAACTTTTCTAATACAATTTCAAAATGTAGAATTGAACCATATCATCCCTAGGAAAGAGAATTGGAGATTGAAGAAACAAGTGATAATGATGCTAGATAGGTTGCATGTAAATCCTTTATTTCATATGATCAGTTTGTTCATACCCCTGAATTCAGAACTTTTATGTACAAACACAAGGGGAAGGCTATCGGAGAATTAGTCCCAGACATTACACAGATAACCAGACATAGATGATGAGTGATTTAAAAGCAGAAGTTGAAAAGGAGATGGAAGATATGACTCCTGAGAAAGGAAGAGAGTTGGTCAGAGAATCCAGTATAATGATCTTCCCAGGACTTGATTTGAATTTAGCACTTGTTTTTGACAATTTTTTACATAGTGATGATACAAAAGACAAGCTTAGTTCTGAAGGGGTTTCTGAAGTATATACTGGAACAAAATACAATCCAGATGATAAATCTCTCATGATATGGGCTCTATACCAACCAAATAAAAATCTTGCAATCATTGACTTTGAAAAAGCTTTCGGCCATGTTATGACATTGAGAGCTAGAGAAACTGATCCAATTGTCATAGCAGAACTTGGAGTAAATGTAGCAAAGCTAAATAAAGCTTAGATTCAACTATTAATAAAGGAGAGGGATACCTACAAAATGAGTTGGGAAAGGTTGAAAAAATAAAATGACTTTTTGAAGGATCCAGTCCCTCTTAAAATGATTACACAGAAAGAAAGCTCACAACAAGTTCAATCACCTTCAAGAGATCAGCTAGCATAGGTTAGAATAGATACACTTACTATAGTCTTGAAGAATAGGCATGCTCATTTAATGAAATGGATGTGTAAATTATGAGATATTTTCTTTGAGAATGAAAAGGTCATTCAAGAACATGAGAGACTAGATATTGGATTAAGAAATAAGTTACAAGAGAGACATGGAAAATAGGCATCTGACAGTGCAAGCATATCTAATGCTGATAGTCTTGTTAAGTAGCACAAGAATTATCATGACAGGCTCTAGGATGAAGTAAAAGAATGCATGGAGACTTCACAAACAGGTGTACTTGTGTTACTCAATAATGACAAAGATTTCAAGAGCAAGGATGAATGGGTCAAGGAGTGTCAGGGAATATTGGATGAAGCCCTAGAAATTGTAAAGCATGAGGATTCAGCATCCAAGGGAGCTTGCTCACATCTGGAGAAAATGGTTTCGATGGAGGTGGATATTAGGGATGCCATTGAATATACTAAGACACATCTGAGCCAGAAATACTTGGATCATCTTGCTCAAATCTACTTGTGGCTTAGCAGGGCTTAGTAGTAATTGTATTTGTTTACTCTCATAATATTGTTAATTCTCAAAAGACACTATGAAGAGGCATGATCTCTTCATTGATATTGATATAAAGGTCAAAACTTATGATGATCATAAGATCATCAATTAATAGGATATTGCTCTGATTAGAAGAAGACTACATATATTATATAAGAAGAAGATATATATCATTAGTTCTGTTTTAATTGAAGAAACCTCTCTTACATGTTTATTTATTGAAGATATAATGGAGCAGAATATTTGTATATGGTGATTTATTTCTAGTGTTTAACAATTGTGCTGGATTTCATGATTATATGTTATTGTGCTGTCTCTAGAGTGGTTTTGTTGAATTATTTAGATTTACATTTGTTAGGGCACATTTGTTGTCACTGTGTGAAGTTCCTTGATTGGTTTCTATTTGATGTGAATTTAAAATCCTTTCTGATAATTGACTTTAATTGGTTCATATTAAAGATTAAGTCCTTTTAAAGAAGTTATTGTGATTGGTTTCCATCAACTCAAGAATTAAATTCCTTCATAATTTCACAGTAATTTAAGGGAATATCATTGGGATTATATAAGAAGAGCACTGTCACATACAAACCTACACATTTACACTAGCTATAAATATTCAAAGTGCCCAACTATTAGAGTTAAGCTAGGAGGTAATCTCATCAATTAGATACATTTGTTTCCATTCATTGACTCCATTAGCCCAATAGATTTAGGCATTGGTCTTATTCATTTCACTAAGTTGAATATATTAATTCAATTTACATTGATATTGCTTATACAATTTATACCAAATTAGAACTATACCAATTCCTTTTTAGAATTCCATAAGATCCTATTCAAATAGAAGTGATTAGCAAGCTCTCATCTATTCCACACCCTTTGCCACTGTGGATAGATCCATCAACTCAAACATATTCATTTAATTTGTTGTAGCTCTCAAGGTACACTCGCCTAGGTTTAGCAGAACCTAAAGTGCAGGGAGTCATCAACCCTATAGGTTAACTCTGTTTAGTTAGTTAAAAAATGTTGCAAATCTAAGCATAGAGCTTGGCATCCTCTTAGGATTTGTAACCTGCATTTTTTAGACCTAATAGAATTGGTGACTCTACTGGGGACCACACAACAGAATCTAGTAGGAAGCCTAGTTTATAGAGTCAAAAGGGTTGAAACTTTGCTGGTTAGGGACAACCCAAACACTAATCAATCCTCTTGAGTGAGGTGGCAACTCTATTTGAAAATATAATCATTTTATGTCTTGATCTTTTAACATGGATGGTAGGAGATCTAAAACTAATAGGAGGAAACTACAATCATCTGTTGGATCTAGGGCATACAACTGAGAGGGGGGGGGTGAATCAGTTGTATAAAACTTCTTCTCATTCAAACACTTAACTCACTGTTGTTAGTTAGCAGCATATCAAATAATCATCCATGGAAGCATAATACATAAACACAAGAGCAGATAAGCATCAACACATTGAACACCAAGATTTTGACGTGGAAAACCCGGTTAAGGGAAAAACCACGGGGTGATTAACCCAAGAATTATTCTCTGTTAGAAGAATAAAGGAAAGATGAATGGCACATGCCAATAAGGGCTCACTGCCCGAGCACACTGCTCACAAAGAGGCCCACTGCCTACAAGGAGACACACTATCTACAAAGTGATGAAAATCACAGTCTTGAACTGGAGAATGACATCTCTACCATGTCCGGATCAGTTCCAATTAAGCCCAACAATCTCTGCTCTGCCTTTTGCACGTTTCTTCGCTATACCATGCTCATCCTTACACCACACTCTGAAATGGACTCACAAACCGTTATTTATACAAGACATCGACTTAGGAACAAACATCTAAGTCGGCAAACAACCATAGGAGTATCCGCAAGATGAATAACACATCCGGTCGGCCATCACAAGAACATTCGCAGGATGAACAACTCATCCGGTCGGCTACACAGAGCAAGAACTTCATCCGGAAGAATAACTTCAATTCCGGGCTCTACTATCAATGCGGACCAACAACAAAACCTAAACATGATCCAAGAACCTTCACAAGCCTGTCTGAATGTCCGGATACATCCACACTTCCTCTGCTTACTGGGATCTCTCGTCTTCCTCATCCGGAACTTCAAGAACACAGTCTGTCGCCACTGTCACAATGCAAGAGGTACTTCCGGACCTCCAAATCATACACAAATCAGGATGATACATCATAAGGACATCCCAAACACTCCTTCCAATCCGCAGATTAGGATAATACAATTCCGGACCTCACCGGACCTTTTTGTGATCCTCTGTCACCTCCGGATACTTGCCGGACCCGGTTCTATACCGGCAGCCACGACTCCTTCAGATCTTCATGCGGACCTCAGAAATCTTAACTGTAGCATCTCAAGACTCATATCTACTAACCCTTTAATCCGCATCCTCCGGTTCTCATCCTATATAGTACATTTACCTTCTTCTCATCACTGTTCTTCACTGTTCCTGACTGAGACTAATTTTCTCAATATCCTCAGCACACAGCTCATCAAATCCTTCTTGTTAATGCAATATGAGTATGTTGACATCAATGACAATACTGGATAACCTCATACTTGCAACAATCTCCCCCTTTGTCATTGATGGCAACATATGATGTGAAAAACTATTAAGACAAGAACTTCGACTTTTCATATGTCTTCTCTTCCTTTACTGCTCCCCCTTTGATCATCAACCACTTGTTTTTCACATGTCTTCTCTCCCCCTTTGACATCAATGGCAAAGGGCTCATACTTGCAATTCTCATGCATCAGAATCATACTAGCTGCTCCCCCTTAGTTGCAGCTCCCCATTAGTCCGGATCACAAGATATGGCTGTGATAGCCACCGGACTGATGCACATCAGTGCATCTTAGTTCATCACCGGAGGGGCCATGACCCCTAACTTCTCCCGGAGATATTCAAAAGAGTCCTTGGGAAGAGGTTTTGTAAAGATATCTGCAATCTGATCCTTGGAGGGAACATACTCCAATCTGACTTCTTCCTTATTTACTTGTTCTCTCAAGAAGTGAAATTTGATAGATATGTGCTTAGTCTTAGAATGCAATACCGGATTCTTGGAAATATTAATTGCACTTGAATTATCACAGAAAATTGTGATAGGCTCCTCATATTCAACTTTGATGTCTCTTAGCATCTGCTTCATCCATAGGATTTGAGTGCAACTACCTGCTGCTGCAATGTATTCTGCTTCAGTTGTAGACAGAGATATTGCATCTTGTTTCTTGCTTAGCCAAGAAACCAATCTCTTTCCCAAAAAGAATGCTCCACCACTAGTGCTCTTCCGATCATCCACATCTCCTGCCCAATCTGCATCTGTGTAAGCATGAAGAGAGAAATCCGGATCTCTAGGATACCATAGACCATACTCAACTGTTCCTTTCAAGTATCTAAAAATTCTTTTGATTGCCATAACATGAGATTCTCTAGGATCAGCCTGGAATCTTGCCACAAGACCAACAGCCTGCATTATATCTGGTCTAGTTTGAGTGAGATACAACAATCCACCAATCATTGATCTATACTTTGTCTGATCTGCCTTTGGAGAATCATCATTTTTTGCTTAACTTACATCCGGTTGCCATAGGAGTGTTCATAGGCTTTGAGTCTTCCATACCAAATTTCTTTAACAATTCTTTCACATATTTGGTCTGAGAGATGAAGATCCCTTCTTTTGTTTGAGTAATTTGCAGACCCAAGAAGAAATTCATTTCACCAAGCATAGACATTTCAAACTCACTTTTCATCTGATTTGCAAAAGTTTTGCACATACTATCTCTTCCTCCAAAAATGATATCATCCACAAACACTTCAACAATTAGAATGTTTTCATGATCAATTTTGAAATATAAATTACTGTCAGCAGTACCTTTGTTGAATCCAATCTGCACAAGATGCTTATCCAACCTTTCATACCATGCTCTTGGGGCTTGCTTCAATCCATACAAAGCTTTCTTCAACTTGCAGACCATATCATTATTATCAGACAATTGAAATCCATCCGGTTGTTCAATGTAGACTTCTTCTTCCAGATCACCATTTAGGAAGGTAGACTTGACATCCATCTGATATACCTTGAAGTCTTTGAAGGCAGCAAATGCAAGAAGTAATCTGACTGCTTCAATTCTTGCTACCGGAGCAAAAGTCTCTTCAAAGTCAATTCCTTCTATTTGTGAGTAGCCCTTGCAGACCAATCTAGCTTTGTTTCTGATTACTTCACCAGCTTCATTTAGTTTGTTTCGGAAGACCCACTTGGTTCCAATTACATTCCTGTCTCTAGGTCTGGGAACAAGATCCCAAGTATGATTTTTCTCAATTTGCATCAGTTCATCTTCCATTGCTTTGGTCCAGTTTTCATCATTGCAGGCTTCATTTATTGTTTTAGGTTCAATCTTTGAAATCAGACAACATTCATTCTGATCTTGAGCAATATTCCTTCTAGTTTGTACACCTTTGCTTCTGTCACCTATGATCTGATCTTCAGAGTGATTCAGTCTTATATACCTTGGAATTTTGGGAGTATCCAGCACTGCTGTTTCTTGATCAGCCTCATTCAAATCTAACTCTTCTTCCTGATTTACCGGATCAGGCTGACTCTATCTCACCAGAGAGGATTGAGGTCCTTGAGCACTGTCTTGGTCATCTTCATCAAACTCATAAAATCTTGAAGGCTTCTCAATTCCTTCATCAACCTTCACATTGGTGCTTTCTATCATCTTCCTCAATCTCTTATTGTAACACCGGTATGCCTTGCTTTGAGTGGAGTAGCCCAAGAAAATTCCTTCATCACTTCTAGCATCAAACTTTCCTAGATCTTCATCTCTTTTAATATAACACTTGCTACCAAATACTCTGAAATATTTCACAGTAGGAGTGATGCCAAACCAGAGTTCATAGGGGGTCTTACCGGTGTTGTTTCTGATTTGAACTCGATTGAGAGTGTAGACTGCAGTGCTGATAGCTTCTTTCCAAAACATTTGAGGAACATTTGCTTCCAACATCATTATCCTAGCAGCTTCCTGGATGGTCCGGTTCTTTCTCTCAACTACTCCATTCTGCTGTGGAGTCTTAGGAGCAGACAACTGTCTCCTTATACCCTGTTTCTCACAAAAGTCAATGAATTCACCAGATGTAAATTCACCACCTCTATCAGACCTTAGACACTTTAGTTTCAATCCGGTTTGATTCTCCACCATAGCTTTGAAGATTTTGAACTTCTCAAAAGCTTCTGATTTTTCTTTTAGAAAGGTAACCCACATCATCCGGGAATGATCATCAATTAACAACATGAAATATCTATCACCTTGCAGACTCTTGATTCTTGTTGGACCACATAGATCAGTATGTACTAATTCCAATAATCCGGTAGAAGACTGATCTTTGCTTTTAAAAGAGACTCTGCTTTGTTTGCCTAACTGACATTCTTTACACACACTATTTGTAGGTTTTATCAACTTTGGAAGATCTCTCACAGCCTGAGTATTGCTTATTTTGATGATGTTATCAAAATTTACATGACACATTCTTCTATGCCATAACCAACTCTGATCAATTTGAACAAACAAACAACTTTTATTTGAACCAACCAGATGAAAGATGTTACCTCTTGTCTGAGTACCGGATGCAATTTCAGTTCCGGAGCTTGTAAAGATTCTGCATTTTCCATTCTTGAACCGGAGATCATAGCCTTTGTCCACTAACTGACCAACACTGAGAAGATTGTGCTTCAATCCTTCAACATACAGTACATTTCCTGTTTTGCTCTTACCATCAAAGGAAATAGTTCCCCTACCTCTGATTCTGCCAGCAGAATTGTCACCAAACTTTACCATTCCTCCTTCATATCTTTCCAAGTCTAAGAACTTATTCTTGTCACCAGTCATATGGTGAGAACATCCACTGTCAATAACCCAGTCATCCTTTTCTTCTACTTGAGCAGCCAAGGCTTTTTCAACAACTTTGTGATTGACAGATTCAGAGAGCAAGGGATCTTCTTCCTTGATGGCTATAAACACCCACTCATTTCTGGATTTGCTTCCTGGTTCTGATTCATCATCTGTTACTCCTTCATTGTCATCTTCTTCATGAACATAATAGCAATTCTTTTGAAACCTTTGTCTGTGAGTATTAGATCTTGCAGATCTCTCCGGACATCTTGAGGCAAAATGACCAATCTTATTGCAGTTGAAACACTTAAAGGGTAGTTTTCCTTCATACTTACCGGATCCTCTTGGCAGTCTCTTTGCAATGAGGGCTTCAAGTTGAGCTGTTTCTGCTTCTTCTTCTTCCATGTCTCTTCTTGCTTGATCATACCATGACATTTTCTTTGATGAGTTTTCACCCGGATCAAATCTCTGTTTGCCTTTTACATAGGCACTGGCTTTGAAAGCAGATTCAGTCTTGGGAGGATCATCTCCAAACTCGGTCATTTCAAATGCAGCTAGTTTGCCAGCCAGTTGTTCTCTTGTGACAGTTGTGTGGGCTCTGAATTCATCAATGGCAGCAACTTTGATTTTGTAGGCAGCAGGAAGGGATCTTAGGATTTTGCAGACAATCTCATTTTCATCTAAAGTTCCACCAGCATTTCTGATTCCACATACCAGCTCATTTACTCTTGGCATAAAGGTAGTGATGTTTTCATCATCTCTCATTTTCAATCTTTCAAATTTCCCTTTCAGACTTTGCAACCTTGCACTTTTGACAAACTCATCTCCTTCATACAAAAGTTCCAGTTTAGTTAGGATCTCATATGCAGTGGGTAGGTCAATGACATTCGAGAGATCTGAGTCATTCAATGCGCTTAGAAGAGCTTCCTTGGTCCGTAGATTGTTTTCAGCTTCTGTGATTTCATTCAGAGTTGTCGGACCACCTTGTGGAGGTACATATGGTTTTGAAATCATACCCAGGTATGCTTTTCCCATGCATTCCAAGTGACACTTCATGCGACCTTTCCAGAGAGTGAAGTTGGTTCCATCGAACTTCGGACTATCCTTCTTGTATGACGACATCCTGGATCTCCTCAAGCGGTTAAGCTCTTGTCAGAGGAACTTGGCTCTGATACCAATTGTTGGATCTAGGGCATACAACTGAGAGGGGGGGGGTGAATCAGTTGTATAAAACTTCTTCTCATTCAAACACTTAACTCACTGTTGTTAGTTAGCAGCATATCAAATAATCATCCATGGAAGCATAATACATAAACACAAGAGCAGATAAGCATCAACACATTGAACACCAAGATTTTGACGTGGAAAACCCGGTTAAGGGAAAAACCACGGGGTGATTAACCCAAGAATTATTCTCTGTTAGAAGAATAAAGGAAAGATGAATGGCACATGCCAATAAGGGCTCACTGCCCGAGCACACTGCTCACAAAGAGGCCCACTGCCTACAAGGAGACACACTGTCTACAAAGTGATGAAAATCACAGTCTTGAACTGGAGAATGACATCTCTACCATGTCCGGATCAGTTCCAATTAAGCCCAACAATCTCTGCTCTGCCTTTTGCACGTTTCTTCGCTATACCATGCTCATCCTTACACCACACTCTGAAATGGACTCACAAACCGTTATTTATACAAGACATCGACTTAGGAACAAACATCTAAGTCGGCAAACAACCATAGGAGTATCCGCAAGATGAATAACACATCCGGTCGGCCATCACAAGAACATTCGCAGGATGAACAACTCATCCGGTCGGCTACACAGAGCAAGAACTTCATCCGGAAGAATAACTTCAATTCCGGGCTCTACTATCAATGCGGACCAACAACAAAACCTAAACATGATCCAAGAACCTTCACAAGCCTGTTTGAATGTCCGGATACATCCGCACTTCCTCTGCTTACTGGGATCTCTCGTCTTCCTCATCTGGAACTTCAAGAACACAGTCTGTCGCCACTGTCACAATGCAAGAGGTACTTCCGGACCTCCAAATCATACACAAATCAGGATGATACATCATAAGGACATCCCAAACACTCCTTCCAATCCGCAGATTAGGATAATACAATTCCGGACCTCACCGGACCTTTTTGTGATCCTCTGTCACCTCCGGATACTTGCCGGACCCGGTTCTATACCGGCAGCCACGACTCCTTCAGATCTTCATGCGGACCTCAGAAATCTTAACTGTAGCATCTCAAGACTCATATCTACTAACCCTTTAATCCGCATCCTCCGGTTCTCATCCTATATAGTACATTTACCTTCTTCTCATCACTGTTCTTCACTGTTCCTGACTGAGACTAATTTTCTCAATATCCTCAGCACACAGCTCATCAAATCCTTCTTGTTAATGCAATATGAGTATGTTGACATCAATGACAATACTGGATAACCTCATACTTGCAACATCATCCCCACCCCTAAGAGATCCTTTAAAGAAGAATGGATTATCGAACCAATCTCAACATGATCATAATCAAAATGCCCATGAGATTTCTTCCGAACAACCTATCATAACTAATAATAGTTTCACTCCTTTGCATGAATCAAATGAGACCCTATCCCTGAATCGTAGATTGTCTGATGATGTTTTAGCCTGATACAGGCCTGACCCCCAAAAGCATCTTGAGTATGAACACAAATCATGAGGGACATAGACCAAAGACAAGCAGAATATGACTATTAGATGTCATTACAACAAGGAGAAGGAACTCAACAAGGATTGATAAATTAGGAAATGAATGACAGCCCAAAGGATATAAGGAACAAAGATGAACTGCAATAGAATCTACTCAGACTACAAGAGGAAATCAAATTAGTTAAACTAAGAGAAGATGAGACTTTGTTAAAGCAAGAAATTCAATAGAGAAAATGTAGAACAAGATTAGCTTCTCTAAAATATGTACCTCCACATCGACAAGGAGGGCATGTTCCAAGAAATATATAGTAAAATATGTACCAAAATGCAGGTGGGTCTTCCAATCAACAACCATCATCTGCTAGTCATGTTCATCAGAATGTTCCCCCAAGAAACCCCGGACCACCCTTCACACATAATATTTCTCAACATATAATCCATCCATACCCACCTCCTGGCCAACAATACCCTAGGCCTTATAATCACCATGTCAATGCCCATATAAACCCACAATAGCCACATACTTACCACCAGCCTCCATATGGGTATCATTATTATCCCAACCCACCACTCATGAACATGCCTCCACAAAACCTCACGAACATATGCAGGTAGTTTGATTTAACAGGATATCAATTATATCCATACCCCCTTGACAGTAGCTGGAGAAATATGGTCAAGTTTACTGGGAATAATGCAATATCAGCTAAGGCCATATCAGGAATTTTAACACCTTTGTACAAGATATCATTGTGGAACATGAAGATGTTAGCATGAGGTTATTTATGATGTCTTCAACTGAGGATGCATGAGACTGGTTCAATAGCTTAGCAGATGCCTCAGTAAATTCCCTAATAGACATCCATGATCAATTTAAGGAGCAATATGGTAATCAACATGCCCCTGAGTTTGCCTTACATGAGCTAGTAAGTCTCTAGAAGTATCAAAATGAATCAGTGTATGACTTCAATTTAAGATTCTCCAAACTATATAACAAAGTACCATATGGATCTAAGTTGACTGACCCAGCTACTTTGAGTATTTACCTAAAAGCGTTTGATCCTAAAATAGGATATGAGCTCAGAAATTGTTACCCCAGGAGCTTAGCTGAAGCACAAAAAATAGCATTGACTATTGAAAATAATAGAAAAGATGCAGGGATGATTGGAAAAAGAGATATTCTTAGAGTTCCTCAAAACCCTAACAATCACCAGAATAAATAGGAGAATCAATACAAAAATGAAAGACCTAGGTTACATGACATGCCATATAATACCAATTGGAAAGATGGAAGACCTGTAGAACAAGGCAGAAGGCAAAATTATGGCAAAGATACTCCTGACCCTCTGAGAAGAAATAGGACACATGTGGTGGAAGATAACCCATGGTACTTGGTATGTAATTTACCCCATTCACCTGAACATTGCATAGTGGCCAAATCAGTATAGTAAGAAGAAATGTCCTATGAATATGAGAGAGATAGTCACACCATAAATATGCTGGAAGCTACACCCTACTAGATAGATGGAGAATATTCTTCTGCAGAAGAAGATGGGTACAAGTATGATGTAGGAATCCAAAATAACAATGTCAATATGGGAAGACAAGAAGTATTTTTAGATCAAGAGGATAGCTACAGGAGAAATAATCCTAACAAGCCACCATACGGACAATGGAGAAAGCCTAATGAAAAAGAAAAGAAAACTCTTAGAATGGCTGCGGTGGCACAAGCTAAGAATACTTATAATTTAAGAAATAAGACAGTCAATGTAGATCAAGGTACACCTGGAAATGTCTTTATAAAAGATCAAAATTATAAAGATAACATGAAACCCACACAAAAAGAATCAGGGAAGACTAAGCAAAATAAAACAAAGGACAAAATACTAGCTGAAGAAAAGAGGCATATGAAAATAGAAAAGAATGATCAAATAGTAAGTCCCTCATTTGATATTACTCAAGGAATATCTCAGGTAAAAGTATCAGTACCACTCCTTGAAATGATGAAGGTAGACAAATACAAAAATACAGTGGTCAAAATCATTTCAGATGTACCAAATCAAGAACAACAGAGATCTAAAAGTAAAATAAACAATGTCCAACAAGAGACAATCAAAATTCTTGAGGTATACCTAGGTGATACTATGACAAAAAATCCTTCACAAGTAGATCCTTTCTACACTACCTTGTTAATAAAAAATAGATTGGTAAGAAATTGCATGATTGACTTAGGTGCAACAATGAATATTATGCCAATAGAAGTAATGAAGGAACTGGGAATGTGGGTTGACACTACATTTGGAAAGTGTTATGCAATGGACAATAGGTCCATTCTAGTTGTAGGTATCATGAAGGATGTGGAAATAAAACTGGTTGCTTACCCTGAAGCAACATACAATGTTGATATTACTGTGGTTGATATCCAACCATATTACGGGATGTTACTATCAAGACAATGGGCTGTGATGGCAGGAGGGAATGTTCAGTTAGATTTATCATATGCCACAATACTAGTGGGAGGCAAAGAATTTAATCTTTGCAGGGGACCAAGATATGAGAATATCATAGAACACATAGATCAAAATCAAATAAATTTATTCTGTGACACAAACTTGGGTACCTTCAAGATTGGAAAGGGTCAGCCAGAATTACAAAACACTGATCCAATGCATATAGAAACTAAAAAAAATGAGTGTGAAGTATGGAAAATGTATTTCATGGTACATGCAGTAAAATGGGAAATGGGGCAGGAGTGCTATTTATCTCACCAACAGGTAAAACATTCAAATACTCATTTTTGTTGATGTTTGAATGCACCAACAATGTGGTAGAATATGAGGCCCTACTCATCGGTTTGAACATTGCAACAAAGCATAAAATAAGAAACCTGGCTATATATGGGGACTCTGAGTTAGTTACCTCTCAAGTTAGAGGGAAGTACTCATCTAAAAATAAAAGGTTGAAACAATACAGAAATGTTGTTTAGGATGACATTGAGTTATTTGATGCTTTCTCAATTAACTAGATAGATAGGTCAAAAAACATAATGATAGATTTCTTGGCAAACATTGCATTGAAAAGGGATGATATCACATTAGCAGGTATCACTAAAGTAGAATTCGAAGCCAGACCTACTATCCCAGATAACATCTATAGTTGGTAAGTCTTTAACATTGACACAGATCTAATCAAATTCTTACATTGTGTTGATCATTATGAAAGTCAAGAAATTGATTTCAATGTGTTTATAGAGGAACATGATGGAAAAGAAACCCTTTTTGGTTAGGAGATAGTTCATCTAAAAATAAATAAAATGCCTAAGGGACTCATAGCATTGGAGAAAGTATTTGATGGACATGACTGGTTTAAAACAAAAAATATACCCATAATACAAAATAATCTTGAAGAAATAAATCTGGGAACACAAATGGCCCCAAGGAACGTATACATTGGGGGAAAACTGAATCCCAAAATCAGGAGCATGCTTATCAACTTGCTCAAAAGATATAGACATGTATTTGGCATGGTCCTATGATGATTTGAAAGCATATCGGGAAGATCTTTTTCAACATGAAATACCATTGAAGCCAGATGCCAAACCATTCAGGCAAAAGCAGAGGCCTATCAATCCCACACTGGCCCCTAAAATGCTTGAGGAACTAACAAAACTAAGGGATGGGGCTATTATTAAACCCATTAGGCACTCTTCTTGGGTCTCTAACTTGGTGCCTGTTAGAAAGAAGAATGGTGATATTAGACTATGTGTGGATTTCAAAAATTTAAATAAATCCTCACTTACATATAATTACCCCCTTCCTAACATGGAAGCAGTACTGTAAAAGGTCACAGGCTGTGAACTATTGTCCATGATGGACAGTTTCTCAGGATATAATCAGGTGAAGGTCAGGGAATTAGAACAATATAAGACTGCCTTCACCACACAATGGGGAACATATGTTTATGTGAGAATGCCATTTGGGCTTACAAATACTGGAGCAATATTCCAAAGAGCTATGGATGTAGCTTTTACAGGACTAATTAATGAAATCATGGTGGTCTATTAGGATGATTTGACCGCATATTCTAAGAAGGTTTAGGATCATTGTACACACTTGGAAAGAATTTTTATTAGAGCCTTGGAGTATGGGATCTCGTTGAATCCTAAGAAGTGCTAGTTCACAGTTGCAGAGGGCAAGTTGCTTGGCCACATAGTTTCAAAAGATGGAGTGAGAATAGATCATGAAAGAGTAAAAGCCATTGACCAAATCCCAATCCCTAAAAATGTGAAGGCTACACAATCTTTCTTTGGCCAGATCAACTTTGTTAGGAGATTCATACCAAATTTTGTAGAGATAGTTAATCCTATATCAAAAATGTTAAAAAAGAATGCAGAAATAAATTGGACAACTGAAGCCTTAGAAACATTTACCACTATCAAGAAAGCAATCAAAGAGGCTCTGGTTTTGAAGTCTCCTGATTTTGGTAAACCAGTCTAGATCTTCTCATTTGCATCCTTTCACACAGTTGTAGCAGTCATGTTACAGAAAAATGATGAGGGGTATGAACAGCCCATTTCCTTTTTCAGCAAATCTCTCCAATGTGCAGAACTAAATTATGAAATCATAGAGAAACAAGCCTATGCATTGGTGAAAGTTGTTAAAGCATTCAGACCATACTTGGTTGGGGCAAAAATAATAGCCTATGTACCAAATGCCGCAGTCAAGGATGTATTTGTGCAAAATGAGATGACAGGAAAAAGATGTAAATGGATTAACCGGATCCAGGAATTAAAGAACTTGTGAGAGGAAAAGGGCTAGCAAAGTTAATGACTGAGACAAATTTGGAAGCTGCTCAAGTATGCAGTATCAATGATGAAAAGAATATGGTCACAAGTATTGAAAAAACTTCGTGGTATACTGATATTGTATACTATCTTAAACATTTAAAATGCCCCGAGGGATTTGATGACAATAGAAAAAGAACACTTAAACTCCATGCCTTAAAATATGTGCTCATAGAGGGTGACCTTTATTGGAAGAATAAGGATGGCATTCTACTATTATGCCTAGATGAAGATCAAGCAAGACATGCTTTGATAGAGATGCATGAAGGAGTGTGTGGGGGGCATTTCTCAGCAAAAACCACTGCACATAAAATATTGAGGGCAAGCTATTATTGGCCTAAAGTGTTCAATGATGCTTATTACTATACTAGGAAATGTGAGGCATGTCAAAGGTTCTCTAGAAAATTGAAATATCAAGGAGCACTACCCTTAAGACCTATGCAGGTTGATGCCCCGTTCTACCAGTGGGGAATTGATTTTATAGGAGAAATTGTAGAAAAATCTAGTGGAGGGCATAAATGGATATTGGTGGCCACAGACTACTTTACAAACTGGGTGGAGGCTGTACCTACAAAACAAGCAACTAGTAAAGTTGTGACAAACTTTCTGATTGAAAATGTCATCGTTAGATTTGGGGTACCAGTAAGAATCATAACTGATAATGGAATGTGCTTTAGATCAGATGAATTTAAGACATTTTGTGAATCTTATGGTATAACAATTTCATATTACTCACCATATCATCCACAGGCTAATGGGCAGGCTGAATCCAACAATAAAAGTATTTTGAAAATCATAAAAAGGATGTTAGACAACAATAAAAGGGCTTGGGATTCCAATATGAAACTAGCATTGTGGGCAGATTGAATCACAATGAAAAAGGCTACTGGAAAATCACCCTTTGAACTTGTGTATGGGACTCAAGTTAGGCTCCCTATGGACAATCTGTTGCCAGTGTATAAATTCATCATGCAAGAAAATGGGGAAGTCCTTGAGCTAATAAAAGAAAGAATGGAACAATTGATTGAGTTAGATGATATTGGAGATCAAGCACAATAGCAAAATAAAAAGCTGCAGTTACAGGAAAAACACCTTTTTGACAAGAAAACCAAACAAAGAAAATTTAAGGAAAATGACTTGGTCCTCATGTGGAATGCTAGAGCACAAGAAAAGGGTAAACATGGCAAGTTTGAAGCATTATGGGTAAGACCATTTGTTATCATTAGCAAGGGAGGAGAAGATTCATATTATCTACAAAATATGTTGAGAGAAAATCAGGAATTGCTAGTGCATGGACAATTCCTGAAACATTTATTTTCTTGAATTTTTCCTGCACAATAGTTTAGGAAAAGGTAAAAGAATTGCTAGTGCATGGACAATTCTCAAAAATACCTATTGCAAACATATTTTCCATGCACAATAGTATAGGGTTTCAATCCATTTCCATCCATTCACATCCACTTCCAAAATACCATCAAATTATCTCTTCAAATAAATAAAATACTTGGTCCGCTCTCCCAGAGATTTGAATTCTTGTCATACTCTCCAGAGAGTATGCATCCCTAGAAAGAGCTGCTATTGGAACTGAAAAATTCACATTTTTTTCATCTCCTAAAATTCACTAATGTCCCTCATTTCCAAGACCAACCACTAAAATTTGTGTGACAAGATCCATATCAGAGTATATACATAAAAGATCCCATGAATATACCTAGCTCTGTGACCATAGCTCAATTATGATACTAGTTCATCCATATCAGCAAGACCTTAAGTAACTCACCTCGAATGGCAAAATACATTTTGGCAGTATAATATGATAATCGATGAGAGATGATCAATGTCTGAACGATCAAAATTGCATATGTTAAAAAAGTTGGTGAGACATTTTGTATGTATCATCAATGCATACTCATCAGCATGAGTTGAACAATCAGAGTGAAATCCTAAGGTCACACTGAGCCTTTAAGTCACACCGATCAATGACTTATCAGTAGGAAGACAAGCAATCTCTCCCAGATGCATAATGTTAAGACTATCAGCATCACATACACATTTGGAAAGAAATCTGTAACCTTCGCTGATCATAAAAGTCACCCTGACATAAGGATCAGAAGGCTTTTTCGGCAGGACACACTGACATGTTCTAGTAGAATTGAGCGATGGAAATAAGACCATTGACTAGACATGATCCATCGGAAGACCATCATATTTTCTTAGCATTAAAGATTGTCATGCCGATAAACCCAAAGTAATCTCTGTCTGTCAAAGAAACACTCACCAATGCCAAGATAAATGTTCACCCAACCTGATCAAATATCATCGGGATGAAAATTATAATATCTTCCTGAAATAATGATGAAAAGTTCATAACTCTATGAAAGTTTAAAAGACTATTTCAGGGAGACACCAATGTACCCTTAGTGACCAATTAGAAATATATGAAAGAAAATGGTGCCAAGACAATATGAAGATCGACAAGAGAATGGAATGGTCTCACCAATATGATAAAAAGAGAATCACCCTGACATTTTGAAATTCGTGAACTCCCAACATTCAATTCAGGTGGCAACCATTAATGGTTGATTGAACATAAGATGTATAAACCAGACTAAACCTAATTAAAATCAATACAAGGGTTGCAGAAAAACAAGAAGGATTCATCAGGAGCCAGAAAAAATTGTGCAGAGCATGTACAAGTAAGTCCTTGAACTCTCTCTGGTATAGTCAAGTTCTAATAGTCACCAAAAATGGAAGGCTCCTCTGAAACTAAGAAAAGGAAACACATTGAGAAGAGCCAAACCAAGGGCAAGGAACAAAAAATTGACACTGAGAAGGGAGAGAGAACACCAGAAAGGAAACTAAACCAAGACCTTGTGGACCAATTGCCCAATTCCGGGCCCAAGGCCAGAAGAACTGCATAATTAAGGGCGAATGTAGAAAAACTTGAAGACAAATACAAATACGTAGGAAATGTATGGACTCCTATCTGAGGCTATGAATTCTTCATGTTCCACTATCACAGAAGACATAGGATGGAACTCGTCTGCAACCCCTGGCAACTCAATTTGGGGAATTTGATAGTCATAGATGTTTTTGTCAATATTGACCTTCTAAAATTGCTAGCATACCACTATGACCCTGATCAAAAGGCCATATGCGATCTACAAGGAAAGCCCTTGTTTCACGTGTCTAAAAATGCAATCTGTGAAGTGTTTGACTTGAATGATACATACAACACCCCAATTGTGCATGAAGCCCTAGAAAAGGAATATTTCAAATTGGATACTATGTATAAGGGCTGGAGACATCCATTACATAGGCCACGGAATGAGGGAAGTTTGGTGCCATTTGAAGAAGGGGATGAACCACTGTTTCATGTAGAATTATTTGAACCTTACCTGAGATACACATATTACTTGGTGGGACAAGTATTAGGGACTGAAGTTCTGGAGTTTATGTCTATAGTACCTATGGTTATCTCTGTAGATATCCAGTGCCATCAATCTAGGACATTTGATTATATTGCTTTTATTTTTAAAGAAATAGACTCTGGTCTGAAGGCCTTAAAGAATAATTCCCCTACTGTAGGCTTTAGACACTATTCTATTCTCATGCATATGGTTTTGTATTTTGGACAAGAATTAAATCTGTGGCTAGAGTAGCTAAAAATCTCACAAATTGATAAAAATGGTCAACCTCTGCCCCCACAATTGTGGACCTCTATTTGGGATAGTAGGTTTAGAAATTCTAGTTATGTTTATTTTGAAGAATTCTTTGTGAAAACTCTATACAGATGTTACGGCTACCCATGCAGTTATACTTTGTTAGAAGAAATTAAAAGGTTTCTAAGACCCAGGGATTTTGGTGGGCCACCTACTGTGAACCACAATTGGGGGGATTGGTCTAGTTTCTGTGATTCCACAATGATCAGAGTATATGGGTTTCAAGATACCCCTTTTCTATTGCCAAAAACTATACTAGACAGGGTGGCGTACTTGGAAATAGTCAGACAACTTGACTACTCAAATGTGATGAATCTTAGTGCATATGATAAATAATCCTTTATGCCAAGCACATTAAGATTTTGGTGACTTCACTATGTTGTCTAGAGAAGGTTATGATCTCATTCTTGATAAATTGTCTCATTTTCATCTTGGGAAAGGGATACAGAGAAATTTTTTTGACCCGGAAGGCTTTATTGATTATGCTAGAAAAAAGCAAAGACTGGGAGGGGTAAGTGCAAGAAGATGGGGGGCCAAAAAGTGGCCAAATTAATTTTAAAAAAAAAGGTCAAAACGCGAGCGTGTTATAACGCACTCATGTTATAACGCGCTCGCATTATAACGCGAGCGCGTTATAACGTGAGCGCGTTATAACGCGCTCGCGTTATTCTTTTCTTTGCATTTTTCCTTCTCCACAAAAGTTTGTGCTATTTTTCATGTTTTAAATAACGCGAGCGCGTTATGTTAAACTTAAATTTTTTTATGTTTAAGGCTATTAATCATGTATGTATGTATGCCTATATGTATGTATGTATGTATGTATGTATGCCTATATGTATGTATGTATCTATGTATGCCTATATGTATGTATGTATAGTGTCAAGGGTAGAGGAGGGTAGAGATGGGAGTGAGCCAGATAGGGGAGGAGAGAGGTGGATAAGGATTGAGTGATTAAGGTTTAAGGTTAAGGGTTGAGCATTTAAGGATATTATTTAGAGTTTAGGGATAAGGGATTAGAGTTTAGGACCTTGAGGGATTAGGGTTTAGGGTTAAGGCTTTAGGGATAGCGTTTAGGGTTAAGGGTCGAGGGATTAGGGTTAAGGTAGAGTGTTGAGGGTAGAGGGATTAGGGATAGGGTTTAGGGTTGAAAGTTTAGGGTTGAGGGATTAGGGTTTAAGGTATAGTTTAGTAGTTCTTGTGGATAGAGCCAGTAAACAATGGGAGATTATTTGCCTATTTCATAACAATATACCTCCCCCTTAAACCCCGAACCCTAATCCCTCAACCCTCAACCCTAATCCATCATCCCTCAACTCTAATCCCTCATCCCTAAACCCTAAATGTTATCCCTATTCCTAAACCCTCAACAGACTCGATACTATACCTTAAACCCTTATCCCTTATCCCTAAACCCTCCAACCATATCCCTAATCCTTACACCCTCCACACTCTACTTTAACCCTAATCCCTTGAACCTCAACCCTATCCCTAAACCCTTGACCCTCAAACCTCAACCCTCAACCCTCGACATCAAACCCTAATCCCTCAACCCTTAACTCTGATCCCTCAACTCTCAACCCTAACCCTAAACCCTAAACACTAAACCCTCAACCCTCAACGTCAAATCCTAATCCCTCAACCCTTCACTCTAATCCCTCAACCCTAAACCCTATCCCTAAACCCTAAACACTAAACCCTCAACCCTCAACGTCAAATCCTAATCCCTCAACCCTTCACTCTAATCCCTCAACCCTAAACCCTATCCCTAAACCCTCAACACTATACCTTAAACCCTAATCCCTCAACCCTAACCCTAAACCTTGTCCCTAAACCCTAATCTGTCAACCCTCAACCCTAATCCATCATCCGTCATCCATTAACTCTAATCCCTCATCCCTAAACCCTAAACGCTATCCCTATTCCTAGACCCTCAACAGGCTCGATGCTATACCTTAAACCCTAATCCCTCTACCCTTGACACTCTTATTTAACCCTAATCCATTGACCATTAACCCTATCCCTCAACCCTCAACCCTCAACTCTCAACATTAAACCCTAATTCATCAACCCTAAACCCTAATCCCTCAAACCTAAACCCTATCCCTAAACCATCAACCCTCAACACTATAACTTAAACCCTAATCCCTATCCCTCAACCCTTAACCCTTAAAACTTAAACCCTATCCCTACAACCTCAACATTTGACACTATATCTTAAGCCTTAAATCCTCATCCTTAAAGCCTCAACCCTTAATCCTTAAACCTTCAACCCTAAACCCTATCCCTAATCCCTCTACCCTTGACACTCTAACCCTAACCTTGACATTAAATGCTAATCTGTCAACCCTAAACTCTAATCCTAAACCCTCAACCCTCAAAACTATACCTTAAACCCTAATCCCTCAACCCTCAACCCTAAACCTTATCCCTAAACCCTAATCCCTCAACCCTCAACCCTAATCCATCATCCCTCAACTCTAATCCCTCATCCTTAAACCCTAAATGCTATCCCTATTCCTAAACCCTCAACAGACTCGATACTATACCTTAAACCCTAATCCCTTATCCCTAAACCCTCCAACCCTATTCGTAATCCTTACACCCTCCACACTCTACTTTAACCCTAATCCCTTGAACCTCAACCCTACCCCTAAACCCTTGACCCTCAAACCTCAACCCTCAACCCTCGACGTCAAACCCTAATCCCTTAACCCTTAACTCTGATCCCTCAACTCTCAACCCTAACCCTAAACCCTCAACCCTCAACATCAAATCCTAATCCCTCAACCCTTCACTCTAATCCCTCAACCCTAAACCCTATCCCTAAACCCTCAACACTATACTTTAAACCCTAATCCCTCAACCTGAACCCTAAACCTTGTCCCTAAACCCTAATCCCTCAACCCTCAACCCTAATCTGTCATCCATCATCCCTCAACTCTAATCCCTCATCCCTAAACCCTAAATGCTATCCCTATTCCTAGACCTCAATAGGCTCAATACTATACCTTAAACCCTAATCCCTCTACCCTCGACACTCTTATTTAACCCTAATCCCTTGACCATTAACCCTATCCCTCAACCTCAACCCTCAACCGTCAACCCTTAACCCTCAACACTCAACTCTAAACATTAAACCCTAATTCATCAACCGTAAACCCTAATCCCTCAAACCTAAACCCTATCCCTAAATCATCAACCCTCAACACTATACCTTAAACCCTAATCCCTATCCATTAACCCTTAAAACTTAAACCCTATCCCTATACCCTCAACACTTGACACTATATCTTAAGCCTTAAACCCTCATCCCTAAAGCCTCAACCCTCAATTCTTAAACCTTCAACCCTAAACCCTATCCCTAATCCCTCTACCCTCGACACTCTAACCCTAACCTTGACATTAAACACTAATCTGTCAACCCTAAACCCTAATCTGTCAACCCTAAACCCTCAACACTCAAAACTATACCTTAAACCCTAATCCATCAACCCTCAACCCTAAACACTATTAATAAACCCTCAACCCTTGACACTATACCTTAAACCCTAATCCCTCAACCCTCAACCCTAATACCTCAACCCTCAACCCTAATCCCTCATCCCCAAACTCTAAACTCTATCCCTATTCCTAAACCCTCAACCCTCGATACTATACCTTAATCCCTAATCCCTTATCCCTAAACCCTAAACACTATCCCTCAACCCTTAACCCTTAAAAATTAAACCCTAAAACCTATCCATTAACCCTCAATGCTCAACACTATATTTTAAAACACAATCCCTTAACCCTCAACCATAAAGCCTCAACCCTCAATCGTTAAACCTTCAACCCTAAACCCTATCCCTAATCCCTCTACCCTCAACATTCTACTTTACCCTAATTCCTTGACCATCAAACTTATCCCTAAACCCTAAACCCTCAACCCTCAACTCTCAACATTAAACCCTAATCTGTCAACCCTAAACCCTAATCCGTCAACCCTAAACCCTAATCCCTCAACCCTAAATCCTATCCCTAAACCCTAAACCCTCAACACTATACCTTAAACCATAATCCCTCAACCCTAAACCCTAACCCTTATCTCTAAACCCTCAACCCTAAACATCAAATCCTAATCCCTTAACCCTTCACTCTAATCCCTCAACCCTAAACCCTATCCCTAAACCCTCAACACTATACCTTAAACCCTAATCCCTCAACCCAAACCCTAAACCTTGTCCCTAAACCCTAATCCCTCAACCCTCAACCCTAATCTGTCATCCGTCATCCCTCAACTCTAATCCCTCATCCCTAAACCCTAAATGCTATCCCTATTCCTAGACCCTCAACAGGCTCGATACTATACGTTAAACCCTAACCCCTCTACCCTCGACACTCTTATTTAACCCTAATCCCTTGACCATTAACCCTATCCCTCAACCTCAACCCTCAACTGTCAACCCTCAACCCTCAACACTCAACTCTAAACATTAAACCCTAATTCATCAACCGTAAACCCTAATCCCTCAAACCTAAACCCTATCCCTAAATCATCAACCCTCAACACTATACCTTAAACCCTAATCCCTATCCCTTAACCCTTAAAACTTAAACCCTATCCCTATACCCTCAACACTTGACACTATATCTTAAGCCTTAAACCCTCATCCCTAAAGCCTCAACCCTCAATTCTTAAACCTCCAACCCTAAACCCTATCCCTAATCCCTCTACCCTCGACACTCTAACCCTAACCTTGACATTAAACACTAATCTGTCAACCCTAAACCCTAATCTGTCAACTCTAAACACTCAACCCTCAACACTATACCTTAAACCCTAATCCATCAACCCTAAACACTATTAATAAACCCTCAACCCTTGACACTATACTTAAACCCTAATCCCTCAACCTTCAACCCTAATACCTCAACCCTCAACCCTAATCCCTCATCCCCAAACCCTAAACTCTATCCCTATTCCTAAACCCTCAACCCTCGATACTATACCTTAAACCCTAATCCCTTATCCCTAAACCCTAAACACTATCCCTCAACCCTTAACCCTTAATAATTAAACCCTAAAACCTATCCATAATCCCTTGATGCTCAACCCTATATTTTAAACCCAAATCCCTTAACCCTCAGCCATAAAGCCTCAACCCTCAATCGTTAAACCTTCAACCCTAAACCCTATCCCTAATCCCTCTACCCTCAACACTCTACTTTAACCCTAATCCCTTGACCATCAACCCTATCCCTAAACCCTCAATCAACCCTCAACTCTCAACATTAAACCCTAATCTGTCAACCCTAAACCCTAATCCGTCAACCCTAAACCCTAATCCCTCAACCCTAAATCCTATCCCTAAACCCTAAACCCTCAACACTATACCTTAAACCATAATCCCTCAACCCTAAACCCTAAACCCTCAACACTATACCTTAAACCCTAATCCCTCAACCCTAACCCTAAACCTTGTCCCTAAACCCTAATCCCTCAACCCTCAACCCTAATCTGTCATCCGTCATCCCTCAACTCTAATCCCTCATCCCTAAACCCTAAATGCTATCCCTATTCCTAGACCCTCAACAGGCTTGATACTATACCTTAAACCCTAATCCCTCTACCCTTGACACTCTTATTTAACCCTAATCCCTTGACCATTAACCCTATCCCTCAACCTCAACCCTCAACCGTCAACTGTCAACCCTCAACACTCAACTCTAAACATTAAACCCTAATTCATCAACCGTAAACCCTAATCCCTCAAACCTAAACCGTATCCCTAAATCATCAACCCTCAACACTATACCTTAAACCCTAATCCCTGTCCCTTAACCCTTAAAACTTAAACCCTATCCCTATACCCTCAACACTTGACACTATATCTTAAGCCTTAAACCCTCATCCCCAAAGCCTCAACCCTCAATTCTTAAACCTTCAACCCTAAACCCTATCCCTAATCCCTCTACCCTCGACACTCTAACCCTAACCTTGACATTAAACACTAATCTGTCAACCCTAAACCCTAATCTGTCAACCCCAAACCCTCAACCCTCAACACTATACCTTAAACCCTAATCCATCAGCCCTCAACCCTAAACACTATTAATAAACCCTCAACCCTTGACACTATACTTTAAACCCTAATCCCTCAACCCTCAACCCTAATACCTCAACCCTCAACCCTAATCCCTCATCCCTAAACCCTAAACTCTATCCCTATTCCTAAACCCTCAACCCTCGACACTATACCTTAAACCCTAATCCCTTATCCCTAAACCCTAAACACTATCCCTCAACCCTTAACCCTTAAAAATTAAACCCTAAAACCTATCCATAAACCCTTGACGCTCAACACTATATTTTAAACCCCAATCCCTTAACCCTCAGCCCTAAAGCCTCAACCCTCAATCATTAAACCTTCAACCCTAAACCCTATCCCTAATCCCTCTACCCTCAACACTCTACTTCAACCCTAATCCCTTGACCATCAACCCTATCCCTAAACCCTCAACTCTCAACCCTCAACTCTCAACATTAAACCATAATCTGTCAACCCTAAACCCTAATCCGTCAACCCTAAACCCTAATCCCTCAACCCTAAATCCTATCCCTAAACCCTCAACCCTCAACACTATACCTTAAACCATAATCCCTCAACCCTCAACCCTAAACCCTCAACCCTAAACCCTCAACACTATACCTTAAACCCTAATCCCTCAACCCTAACCCTAAACCTTGTCCCTAAACCCTAATCCCTCAACCCTCTACCCTAATCTATCATCTGTCATCCCTCAACTTGAATCCCTCATCCCTAAACCCTAAACGCTATCCCTATTCCTAGACCCTCAACAGGCTCAATACTATACCTTAAACCCTAATCCCTCTACCCTCGACACTCTTATTTAACCCTAATCCCTTGACCATTAACCCTATCCCTCAACCTCAACCTCAACCCTCAACCCTCAACACTCAACTCTAAACATTAAACCCTAATTCATCAACCGTAAACCCTAATCCCTCAAACCTAAACCCTATCCCTAAATCATCAACCCTCAACACTATACCTTAAACCCTAATCCCTATCCCTTAACCCTTAAAACTTAAACCCTTTCCCTATACCCTCAACACTTGACACTATATCTTAAGCCTTAAACCCTCATCCCTAAAGCCTCAACCCTCAATTCTTAAACCTTCAACCCTAAACCCTATCCCTAATCCCTTTACCCTCGACACTCTAACCCTAACCTTGACATCAAACACTAATCCGCCAACCCTAAACCCTAATCTGTCAACCCTAAACCCTCAACACTCAACACTATACCTTAAACCCTAATCCATCAACCCTAAAACCTAATCCATCAACCCTCAACCCTAAACACTATTAATAAACCCTCAACCCTTGAAACTATACCTTAAACCCTAATCCCTCAACCCTCAACCCTAATACCTCAACCCTAATCCCTCATCCCTAAACCCTAAACTCTATCCCTATTCCTAAACCCTCAACCCTCGACACTATACCTTAAACCCTAATCCCTTATCCCTAAACCCTAAACACTATCCCTCAACCCTTAACCCTTAAAAATTAAACCCTAAAACCTATCCATAAACCCTCGACGCTCAACGCTATATTTTAAACCCCAATCCCTTAACCCTCAGCCCTAAAGCCTCAACCCTCAATCGTTAAACCTTCAACCCTAAACTCTATCCCTAATCCCTCTACCCTCAACACTCTACTTTAACCCTAATCCCTTGACCATCAACCCTATCCCTAAACCCTCAACCCTCAACCCTCAACTCTCAACATTAAACCCTAATCCGTCAACCCTAAACCCTAATCCGTCAACCCTAAACCCTAATCCCTCAACCCTAAATCATATCCCTAAACCCTCAACCCTCAACACTATACCTTAAACCATAATCCCTAAACCCTAATCCCTCAACCCTAAACCCTAAACCCTATCCCTAAACCCAACAAAACTACTTTGCCTTATGTTAGGTTGTTAAACCCATCATTTTTGACACTCTTCTCTTAAAGATATTTGAGTTGCAAGAATATGTCAGAAAAATGGCTATGAACTTTTTTAATGTTAGTAATGTTATATGGCATGTTTTTCTGGCCCATTTGGGGTTCATTATGCCAATAGGTGTACACACTATGAGAAAAGCTTTGCATATGGTACATCCACAGTGAGTAATTAATAGTTGAAATCAGAAGGATGATCATTATGAGAAAAGCTTTGCATTGGGGTACATATATGTTTCTTGCTGTGCACCCCACACTTAGGGGAGGTATATTGTTATGAAACAAGCAAATAATCTCCCATTGTTTATTGGCTCTATCCACAAGAACTACTAAACTATACCTTAAACCCTAATCCCTCAACCCTAAACTTTCAACCCTAAACCCTATCCCTAATCCCTCTACCCTCAACAGTCTACCTTAACTCTAATCCCTCGGCCCTTAACCCTAAATGCTATCCCTAAAGCCTCAACCCTAAACCCTAATTCCTCAAGGTCCTAAACTCTAATCCCTTATCCCTAAGCTCCAAATCCTATCCCTAAATGCTCAACCCTTAACCTTAAACCTTAATCACTCAATCCTTATCCACCCCTCTCCTCCCCTATCTGGCTCACTCCCATCTCTACCCTCCTCTACCGTCAACACTATACATACATACATATAGGCATACATAGATACATACTTACATATAGGCATACATACATACATACATACATACATATAGGCATACCTACATACATGATTAATAGCCTTAAACATAAAAAAATTTAAGTTTAACATAACGCGCTCGCGTTATTTAAAACATGAAAAATAGCACAAACTTTTGTTGTAAAGGAAAAATGCAAAGAAAATAATAACGCGAGCGCGTTATAACGAGAGCACGTTATAACGCGCTCGCATTATAACTCAAGCGCGTTATGTCTTGCTTTGGGAATCCCAAGCCTTGGGCTTGGGATTTGCTTTGGATTTCCAACCCAAAGGCTTGGAGTGCCTTATGAACAGTAACAGACGTGTTTTTCCATATTCTTCAAGATTTTAGATAATTTTGTTCGTGCTAACCCTCAGATTTGCACGTGTTTCAAGGTCAAACAAATCAAACACCTGGGTAATGTTAGGCTTTCTCTTAGCTATCTGACGATGTAATTTTTTTCACATTTTAACAATGTTAAGCCTTTCATCTTTAATTTTTTTTGTTTGTGTGTTCGTTTTTGGGCAAAAACCACTGTTTGGTCTTTTTTTCATTGTAAATTAACTATTCATTGAAATTTCAAAAAAATTACATATTTAGAAACTAGACTCCATTCTACAAATATTAAAAAAAGAAAAAAATGATTTTTGATTAGTTTTCAAAATTTATAGGGGTAGCACGGCCAAAATTCTATTTTTTAGGATGTGTCCACTTTGAAAATTAGTAAAAAATCAAATATTCATCAAATAATTATCAGAAAAATCGGGCATAAACTACATGCTATTAGCTAATTTCTCACCGAAGCGATTTTAAAAATACCAAAAAAAAGTTGACCTTTTGAGGGAGCCACAAAACATGCTATGTTATGTTTTTTTGACAGAAACAACACCAATTTCTGTGGCTCCCTCTTTTGAACCCCTTAATCTATGCCATTTTCAAAAAATAATAGTAGTTTAGAAAGTAGACTCAGAGCACTACGAACATTGTTTTGGTTGCATCTCCAAATTTTGAGTGTAACTATGCTCAATTTCTCATCCAAGGCCAGTATTTCCTGATTTCAGAAAAAAAGTGGCCACTTAAGACCCCTTTTTGGCCCCCCATCTTCCTGCACTTACCCGGAGGATATGCTCATGTACCATTCCCTCATGATGATGCAATCATAAATTTGGAAGAAGCAGATGCTAAAGGAGCCATTGATGAGTATAACCAAAAAGTGAGAAGGGAAGCACAAGAAATTGAAGTTCTTTCCTCTGACAGTGAAGGATCTGTGGCATCTAAACCCCATAACTTTTCTAATACAATTTGAAAATGTAGAAGTGAACCATATCAGCCCTAGGAAAGAGAATTGGAGATTGAAGAAACAAGTGATAATGATGCTAGACATGTTGCATACAAATACTTTATTTTAGATGATCAGTTTGTTCATACCCCTGAGTTTAGATCTTTTCTGTACAAACACAAGGGGAAGGCTATCAGAGAATTAGTCCCAGACGTTACACCAGATAACCAGACATGGTTGATGAGTGCTTTAAAAGAAGAAGTTGAAAAGGAGATGGAAGATATTACTCCTGAGAAATTAGAGAATCTGGTGTAATGATCTTCCCTGGACTTCATTTGAATTCAGCACTTGTTTTTGACAATTTTTTACATAGTGATGATACAAAACACAAGCTTAGTTTTGAAGGGGTTACTGAAGTATATACTAGAACAAAATACAATCCAGATGATAATTCTCTCATGATATGGGCTCTGTACCCACCAAACAAAAAGCTTGCAATCATTCACACTGAAAGTTTTTTTGACCATGTTATGACATTGAGAGTTGGAGAAACTGATCCAGTTGTCACAACAGAATTTGGAGTAAATGTAGCAAAGCTAAATAAAGCTCAGATTCAACTGTTAATAAAGGAGAGGGATACCTACAAAATGAGTTGGGAAAGGTTGATAAAAGAAAATAACTTTTTGAAGGATTCAATCCCTCTTAAAATGATTACACATGCAGAAAGCTCACAACAAGTTCAATCACCTTCAAAAGATCAGATAGCACAGGTTAGAATAGATACACTTACTATAGTCCTGCAGAACATGCATGCTCATTTAATGAAATGGATGTGTAAATTAAGGGATATTTTCTCTGAGAATCAAAAGGTCATTCAAGAACACGAGAGACTAGATATTAGATTAAGAAATAAGTTACAAGAGAGACAGGGAAAATAGGACTTTGACAATGCAAGCATATCTGATGCTGAAAGTCTTGTTAAGTAGCACAAGAAGTATCATGACAGGTTCCAAGATGAAGTAAAAGAATGCATGGAGACTTTGCGAATAGGTGTACCTATGTTACTCAAGAATGACAAAGATTTCAAGAGCAAGGATGAATGGGTCAAGGAGTGTCAGGGAATATTGGATGAAGCCCTAGAAATTGTAAAGCATGAGGATTCAACATCCAAGGGAGCTTGCTCACATCTGGAGAAAGTGGTTTCGATGGAGGTGGATGTTAGGGATGCCATTGAATATAATGAGACATATATGAGCCAGAAATACTTGGACCATCTTGCTTAAATCTACTTGTGGCTTAGCAGGGCTTAGTAGTAATTGTATTTGTTTAGTCTCATAGTGTTGTTAATTCTCAAAAGACACTATGAAGAGGCATGATCTCTTCATTGATATTGATATAAAGGTCAAAACTTATGATGGTCATAAGATCATCGGTTAATAGGATATTACTTTGATTAGAAGAAGACTACATATATTATATAAGAAGATATATATCATCAGTTCTATTTTAATTGAAGAAACCTCTGTTACACATGTTTATTTATTAAAGATATAATGGAGCAGAATATTTATATATGGTGATTTATTTCTAGTGTTCAATACTTGTGTTGGCTTTCATGATTATATGTTACTGTGCCATCTCCAGAGTGGTTCTGTTGAATTATTTAGATTTACTTTTGTTAGGGCATGATTGCTGTCACTGTGTGAAGTTCTTTGATTGGTTTCTGGTTGATGTGAATTTGAAATCCTTTTTGATAATTGACTTTGATTGGTTTTGATTAAAGATTAAATCCTTTTAAACAAGTTATTGTGATTGGTTTCCATCAACTCAAGAATTAAATTCCTTCATAATTTCAAAGTAATTTAAGGGAATATCATTGGGATTATATAAGAAGAACACTGTCACATACAAACTTGCACATTTACACTAACTGTAAATATTCAAAGTGCCCAACTGTTAGAGTTAAGCTAGGAGGTAAGCTCATCAATCAGATACATCTATTTCCATTCACTGACTCCATTAGCCCAATAGATTTAGGCATTGGTCTTATTCATTACACTAAGTTGAATATATTCATTCAATTTGCCTTGATTTTGTTTATACAATTTATACCAAATTAGAACTATACCAATTCCTTTTTAGAATTCCATAAGATCCCATTCAAATAGAAGTAATTAGCAAGCTCTCATCTATTCCATACCCTTTTCCACTGTGGATAGATCCATCAACTCAAACATATTCATTCAATCTGCTTTAGCTCTCAAGGTACACCCACTTAGGTTTAGCAGAACCTAAAGTGTAGGTAATCATCAACCCTATAGGTTAACTCCATTTCGTTAATTCAAAATTGTTGCAAATCTAAACATAGAGCTTGGCATCCTCTTAGGATTTGAAGCCAGCATTTTTGAGACCTAACACAAAGACTGAATCAACTACCTAAGACAAGAAAAGGCATGCTACAACTTGCAATATTGATGAAAACATATAATATGTAAGCATATTGTCAGATTTGATCTCAGAAAGTCTCCAAGAAGCTCTGAAAGAACCCGCAACACAAAGTCACATACAAAACCCTCCCTAGAAACTGGTATTTCTATCAAGTTTTTTTGATTCTCCAGGTCATTATTTGATGCAAGAGAAGAACATACCCAATTTTCAATAGCAACCAAGATCTCAAATCCTAGATCTTCTAAATGACTAACTAAAGGCATTCACCCGCTCTAATCCCATGTTAGATTTTGTTATGAAATCACAACCCAAAATCTAGAAAGCTAAAGGCAAGCACAAAGAGAAGATTGCAAAAGAGATCATATCATAATAGTCTAAATAGATTGCTCATAAAATAGAAAATAATAGCATGGAAATTACAAAATACAAGCTAGGTAGTGAGTTTAAATAGACTAGAGAGAGGGGTGGATGTGGCAACACCAACCAATAAGAAGCAACCATCTATCAGACTAAAGATAGAAAAATAATCTTCCCAAGATAGCTAATGGATGCTCACTTGTAGGAAGGTGACACCTCATAACCTACTCACCTAATTAAACTCACTTTATTAACCTAAGCAAGCTTAATAATATGCGTAGGAAAAAACTTATGAAAAGGAATAAAAAACTTACACTAATAGGTTGATCCCCCTCTGTCACACACTAAGATGTTCTTTCTTAGTTTCTTATTGTAATTGCCCCTCTGTACAAACATTTTTGTATTTTTCAAATTCTATTTGCAGCGAACCGTTCCCAAAGGCTATCGATTAGGTTTTATCTTGCAAAGACATCAAAAAATGAAAAGTCACATAGTAGAAGTGGGTTCAGGTGAGTGGAGTGAGACCTCTCCAAAGAATTTAATCTTTTGATATGTATTTCACTTGGCCAAGGCACTCCAAGCCATGGTTTCCCCAGTTAAAACCTCATGAAATACTTTTCATTAAACTTGATTGCTTAGTAACTTCAACACCTTGAAAAAAATTGGCCTCCCACAAAGTTTGACACCCCTATCATGGACTGAAATGAACACTTTAACATTGTCTCTTTCTGCACCACTAAATTTGCCCATGCAAGGTAATTTATTCCATGAACTCAACTCCTCTGTGGTGGCTTGCAACATAATACTTGGATGCCATATTTGTGGACTCAAGTGAATTAACATCACAACTCTTGGCAGATGAAAAGAAGTGCTTAAGCATACACCATTAGTGAGAAATAGACCACAAAATGCATAACTCTGTACATACACCTCTTTTGCAGCATTTTGTCAAACAAATAACAACAAAGTGCTTTGCCTCCATTAGAATGACTATGACTCACCATCATGCTCTAGACTGAACCATTAAAACAGAGGAACATTTGATCAATTGCAACAATTGACCAATGATGCTAACAAATGATTGTGACAAACCAAAAATGAATTGAAAACAACCAAACAACCAAGAATTACAACATGGTAGTGAGACAAATGATTTCCATTAACCATGACAAATTGCCAACACCTCAAAATCACAAATTGAGACAACAACCAAGTGAAAATCAAATAAAGCTGGAATATCATTTTTTGTTGACACGGGATTGTGTGTACGTCCAGGTGCTCCTGCATCATTTAGGGTCATTATCCAAGCCTATTCCAAGGCTAAAAAGGTTAGAGAATATTTCAAAAGAATAACATGCTCCCATTTTGGATAACCTTAAAAGGTTGTAAAAACAAGTATAAAAAAGCATGAAACTAATGATTGGGTCCAACTACAACTCTCTACACATGTTTTTTGCATGCTTTTTATGATATTCTATGAGATATTTTTGATTTATATGACTAGAAATGATTGAATTGCATTGAAAATCAATAATTCTTTGAGTATTGCATAATTTTTATTTTCTTAGGAGTTTTAGTTATCAATTTTGTTTATTATTAACATAAATTTGACAATTTGTTAGTCCTTGTGACTAATAATCATTTACTTGTATTTTAAAAGTCTATTTGTGATCACTATGTTCCTTTTATGTGTTCATTCTATTATTTTTTTGTAATTGACAAGTTCAATTAAGATACATTGATAATTTTGTGTATTTAGAAGGAATTGACAATTACCGTGGGAAGGAATAAGTTGGGAACTCTTGAGAAAATTGAAGTAGAGAAAGAAAGCAAAGGGACCATATGGAAAGGCTTCATCAAATGAGAAAAGTTAGAGAAGAAGGCATATCATTAATACCAATTGATATGAATATAGAAACACATCTCAAATTGCCTATTTAAATAAGATATAATGAAGAAAGTTTGCCTAATGCAAACCAAGAACACATGCCAATAAAAATATCACCTAAAATAATTTGCAGAAAAAAAACTAAAGTATCTAATTGAAATTGATGAAAATGTCTTAAAATCAATACTTAATAAAATTCCTAAATGCACTTGTAGGAGAATTGCTAATAAAATATGGAAAATAGTTTTTGAAAGCTTAAATGAAATGGGAAGGTGCTAATTATTTATTGAAATGATAAAAAATATCTCAATTTTAGAGACACTATGAAGATCCTTAGTTTAAGATCAACCAATACCAATGGTGAAAAAACTATTGTAAGAAATATACTTAATGCATACTAATCAATAGGTTCAATCTCATGCACTAAATATAGTAATGTTACTTGATATGTTCTTGTATAAACTATAGTAATCAATTAAACAAAAAAATCTTGTTTAATCAGCAAAAAAAGTAGATCACTAAAGATAAAAAGAAAAACATGATTGAAAGTCATTAGGAGATTTGAAATAATTGAGGATCCCAATGGAAATAAACTATGGGCATTCTCAAGTAGACTCCCATGCAAAGATAAGGTTGTTGTTGATGTCTTAAAAGATGTAATTGAACAATTTTAGAAAAATAACACAAGAGTTTCACATAATCAAAGAGATGCTGTAAGAAGGAGAATTGGATCTCAAAATTGTAAACCACATCCTAAACATTTCTTAGCTATGACTCAAACACAATTTTAGAACAAGTGTATTGAGATTTATCCTTAAATAAAAATTAGTCAAAAGTATTTTGAGATGGCCAAACATTTTATGTTAAAATAAATCATGCATGCACTACTTGTTGTTGTAGGGTGCATATTGAATTTTTCATGCATGGGTGAGTGCAAGATCATGATGGGCCAAACAATACCCCTAAGTGCTAATGTAAATGTTTAAAATAGACTTAAGTAAGTTCACATAAAAAAATGAATAAGTTATTTATACAATTTTAAAATAAGTTAGTAATAAAAGTTATAGGAAATTGAATGTAGTTTATGGGATACTACTTTAAAAAAAAAAAAAAAAAATCCCCCCCTAAGAAATGCCTTAGGATTGAATTGGAATTAGGTTTGGGAGTCTCAAACCTTCCTTTTCTATGAAAACCATGGGTTGGGAGGTCTTCATAGGTTTTCCTCTACTTCACTCTTGCTACTAATAGACTCTTTTAATCTAAACTTGATAAAATGGAAAGGGTAGCTTTGGTGAACTCTTATGGTTCTAAAAATATAGTGCATGCCTCATTATAGTTTTAATATGTAATTATTACTAATATTCTATATATTCTATCTAAATTCTTTGTAGATATACATATTAAAAAACATCCATAACTTTCAAATGATTTATTTTTTAAAAATACGAAAGATGCATCAATTTCTAGATTTCATTGGCTACAATTTTTTTCAATTTCATATTTTTGACCAAGTTAGGCTGGCTTAATTTTATTTTTAATATTTTAAAAAGTTGAAATAAAAAATCCTAAATAATTTTTTATTTAGAAAAATATCACAAAATATGTGTCACATCTACTCATTTATCTTTTATTTATATCCAAAGTTTGAAGATTTTTTTTTGTCATACTTAGATTGCTTGGAGTAGCACCCACTTTTATGTTTTTGAAAAGTTTAGTAGTGCCTCATTAGAATATCCAATTTTCACCAATTTGTTTCTTAATTTTCAAAACAAAATAATAGTTGATAAACTACATTCAATTTCCTACAACTTTTTTCTCCTGATAATGGGATGGATCATTAAGCATACATGATTATTATTCAATCCCAAGGAATGATATGTGTGAAGTGTTTGTGGCCAGGATGACCATTCATTATCTTTGGTGGCATGTGGTACTGGTGAAATTATTTCGTAACTCGATGAAGATTTCTCCTTGTTTTTTGGATTTGCTTTCATTGAGTGATATTGCAATGGCAGAGGCTACCTGGGTTTTGTAAGCATGGATGGGATGGAAGGTGGAGTTGGTGGCCATGGTGATGGCAAAAGCAAAAGCATGGTGGTGGATTCCTCTCTTTTGCTGTGGTAAATTAAGTGGAAGGTAGGGAGCAACATAGTGGGTGTAAGAATGAAGAGGACATACACACCTCAGAAGTGGTTAAATAAGTTGTTCAAGGAGGAAGCCATAGAAAACTTTGTGAAACTTGTCGAAGTACAAGTAAAAAATTCTATGTTGTGGGAGTGGCTCTATAGGATTCTTTCCTTAGCTAAAGAAGTGGATAGTCAGGATGGTGGGAAGATTCGAGAGGTGGTGATTACTCTCCTTCTTGATCCTAGAACTTCGTGTGGGCGCTAGAACATTTTTGGGGCGGCTCAATCTTTGACTATGGTGACATAGACGTCCATTGCTACTCCCTCTATTTTATCTCATGAAGATATGGTGGAGTCTTCCAAGGTGGTCGAGGAGAATCATGAGGTGATCCTTGGCCATGTTCATGTTGTTATATGGAGCCTAATCAGACTCAGAGGTTAAATTTACCCCACTTTTATTGGTGCAGTTTGCCCCCAAATTATCTAAGGGGGTCAAGGGGTAGCACCCCTTGTGGGGGTTTAGGGGCAGCGCCCCTTGCAGGGTCCAGGGGCAGCGCCCCTCGCGCGCCCCCTGTCGCGATATAGGGCGGGGTCAATAGGTAGTGCCCCCGAAACCTCAAACGGTTTTTATTATTTTATAAAGGTGCTGGGAGTTATTTTTCTATTGGACAACATAAAAAAACCCTTTTTTGTAAAGTTGACATAAGTCTTGATAAAAACAACTAAGGGTTAGGGGTTTCGTTGACATTGTATTGTAGCATTTTGCAGTGGTATTGAGTTGCAAGGATTGCTAGTTGTAATTGGTTGGATTTACTGGATAATAATATTGGACTCTCTATTGGTGGATGTAGCCCGAGATTAGGTGAACCATGTTAAAACTTGTCTTTTGCTGTTATTATTTCTGTGTAGTTTCATTCCTCTGTTTAATCTTTATTTGCATTTAATTGATATCTTTTGCATGGAATCCCTAACAATTCATGACATATTGCTAGGAGCTGTTGAGACTCAGAGGATAGTGGAACACATTGCTGTCAAGATGGGGATGCCTATGGAGTTACATGATCAACCAGAATTCACTTGTGCCTATGAGAGGGAGGGTGATTTGGTAGATTTGATTGGGTTGGTAGATAAGTGATTTGTTTCTGTTTATCTGTAGATAGGTGTTGGGGAGAGGGCTGTGTAATTTGCCCTCTCCCTATCAATATGTATATGTATATATGTTGTTAAGACTTGGCTAGGACGGTTTCTTTATGTTTAGGCTTAAGGGCTTGCCATGTTTTTGATGGGTCCCTAGTCCCTAACCAGGGTTCCTACAACTTTTATTATTACTTTTTTTTCAAACAATGCAGATAACTCATTCAATTTTTTGCATGAAGTTACTTAAAGTCTAGTTTTTGACATTTTCATCTTTTCCACTTAATGATATTTTTTGGACCATAATTAAACCTTGCACCACCTATATCTTCCATCTTGAGCTTCCTTAGCTTTAAGTTTTATCCACTAAACTCTTTAATTTCCATCCTTGAAGTGCTCACCATTTATTGTGTACAAAAACTATATTCACATATGTAGAGATCCTACTCAAATAAAATACTATCACATGAGTAGCATGGCATCCCTCTCACAAATCCTAGCAACATAAAAGCTATATAATTTAAATAAAAGGAAATACAGAAACCTTGATAAAACTTAAGAGAGGAATTATGATAATAAAGTTTGAAGAAAACAAAATTAAATAATGACATGCTCAAAGAACACAAGATTACCGTAGGAAACCCTTTTGGTAAGAAACTACAACAAAAACAAAATAGATCATGCTCACTATATTAACAAAATTACATGTTTACAATGTATATGAGACTCTCTTGTGTTTTTCTTGTTTCCAACCTATGCTTCAACTAGCTAACCTATTTCATTACGCTCTTCTACAATGTCTAAGTGCTTGTATAGAAAAGAAGAAACTAAAAAATTAGTTTTTACAAACCATGAACATAAAACCATGGGTGAAAACCACCCATGCAAATGTCCTAACATCCCATTCAAAGAGGACACCATGTGCTAGTAATTCACCCCATTTTCATTCATACAAATACACCTTGTAACAAACAATCATTACACAAGCTAAAAAATAGGAGTTAAAGATGCCTTTGTAACTCCCTTGCCATAGATCTCTTACAATGCAACTCATGCATCATCTAGATATTCTTGCAATGTAACTCCTACATCATACATGCTTTTACAAAGGGGATCTAAGTGATGAGATTGATTTCAAGAGGAGAATTTAAAATTCTCTCTCCATGTGTGGTGCCTAAATTTACATGAATGACAATTTTTAATTACTAGATATCCAAGTTGTACAACATCTTCATAACAATTAAATGATGACATATTATATGACATCCTATATATTTCTCTCCCATGATGAAACCTTATGTCATTCTTACATGAGGATATCTTATACAACATTCATTATGTTGTTCTTGCATGATAAAATATTGCATGACATTCCTTGTATTGTTATTACATGATCATATCTTACATGATACCCCTTACATTGTTATCAAACGATGACATATAGCATATGTCCATACACAACTACATAATTGGGGTGCATCAATGGGGGAAACCATTACCCTCCATTACATGATCTATAACAACAAAATTATACACATCACATTTGGGTCCATTACACTATATTGTTGTATTGAACCATTATATTACTGCATTACATCTCTCCTCTCCCCCCAAATTGACAACATGATTCCATCCTACATAATTTCAAGTGGCATATACAAGTGAGTGCAAGGTCATCATGTTCCAAACAACACCCTTTAGCAATAAAAATTCTTAGAAGTGGACCCAAGTAACTTCAGATAACAAAGTTCTAGGAAATTGAATGTAGTTTGTGGAATACTATTTTTTTGAAAAAAATAAGAAGTACGTGTCATTTTGGCCAACATAATTTTAAGCAAAATATAATATTTTTCAACATCCCTTGTACATAAGTAAGAACACATGGGTGGATGTGAGAAGTTATTATTATTATTTTTGTATATAAATAATTATTTATTAAATTTTACTATGACTTTTCAAAAAAATTAAATTTTTTTGACAATTCTAACTTAGTGAAAAGATATAAAATCAAAATTTAAAAAAGAACCATAGTTTAAAATACCTAGAGAGTGTGGAGCATCTTTTAGATTTAAAAAATGATACATGGTTTGAAAGTTTTGTGTTTTTCAATAAATATATCAATTAGGAATTTATACATAGTGTGTACAAAATAAATAATAATTAAGTATTAAATTTGTAATAAGGAATAAATCATATTTTGAAAATCTTGATTATTTTCTTTACAAACCCTTTTTATTTTATTATATTTTAATTAGAAAAATTCAACATTGTTGAAGGTGAAGTCATAGAAAATTTTAGGATAACACTAAGTGCATGTTTTTGCAAGTTTTACTAGTTACACAAGTTACACTGGTTTTATTACATAGTGGTCACACACACATAATGTGTGAGCCACATTGCTTCCATCTCCACAATCACTTTAGGTGTCATTATAACTTTTACACCACTCATCATATGTATGGGCACCACATTAATTCTGACCCCACAGATCCTTATACACAATGGCATAGACTACATCAACTTTGCACATTTTACCATGTGTTTTATTGGTACATGTTGCATGTAATAATTGATGGTTATGGATTTTCATGTACATATCTTTTTAAAAATACAACTAATAATATGTGTGTAGATGTGAAGGATGGTATATTTTGTAGGCACATGATGATATGACTTTGAAATCATATAAAGATACAACCTCATATCATTTTTATGTTCATCTATTTCATTATTGCATAATTCATTTTTACATGCATGGTCCATCTAGATTCCCACACACACCGAAGTGAGTAAAATTCAAGGGATAAAATGATCTACCCTAAAATTTTACAATTTCAACTTAATCTACTTTACATGCATATCATTAAATACACAATCATACTGTTACATCCCCTTTTTGGATTCAATATTACTATTTACTTTTTCTTAAATAGTATAGTTATGTGGATATGTTTTAACATCATAGAAAATGGTGATATGAACAGAAAAGGTTAATTTTATGAAATTATGGATTTTTACTTGATTATGATCAATTTGATGTTATGAATTAAAATGTCTTTCGATATGAAAATGAAATGATTTGATATAAATGTGTTTTGATTAGAACATTAGTACTCTGACCACAAATTGTATGTGAGATTGTCAATGATAGGAATAGATGGAACATGTTTGCCAGGAAGAAAGAAGAAGAGAAAGAATCTTTGAGAAAGAGAGAATAGATTCTAGAATAACCCATGGGTGCTTGCCACTGAAAATGAATATCAGGTAGATAAACCTAGTAGCCTTGAGTTAAGCTTTGATTATGGGCTAAGTCAATTTTAGACGAGTTGTCAAGGCTTACAAGAATAGGTTTTTCTTCTTTCCGTAGTTGTCGTAATGAGTATGGGAAATTGACATCGGTGTCGTAATACTCTAAATCATGTCATCAAATACGGACGACCGATATATTGTTTATATGTATATATATGTATATACTTGAGATCAAGTTGTAAGTCATGTCAGTGGTTCGGTGCAAAAGTTGAAAGTTGTGCATAAGTCGACCCCAAAACCTTGTTTTACGTTTACGATCAATTTGTCATTATCGTCATTATTGGTTTTCAAATTGGCAGAGGGTTTACGAGCTGCAATGCATAGGCAGATTCAGCCAACAGATACAGGAGGTTGCGTGAGCTGCCTCCCCTTCACTTCTGGTTCTACCGTACCAAGGGGGGTATCCCTATAGCTAAAGATTTGACATTTACTCACCCAATGATAGAAAGATTTCCCTTTACAACAATAGGTAGAATAGTCTCATGTGTGGACCATGATTTGAATGGTAGATCACAAGTTTGGCAACTTTCTTAGACATATCTGGCTAGTTATGGATGATAGTATGCAGAGGTCCTAATCCTACTCCTACAACTAACAGATTGGAAATATGAAAGGATTGGTTTGATGGTTTGGATGCAAGACAGGGGGTTTTGGATCATAACTACTGCACAAGGGCAGACCAGTGCCTATCTCAGGGCAAGGAGTCAACTAGACATATACACAAGAACGGATTGCACTTTGGATTCAAGTTTCAAGGGGTTAGATTGATGTTTGCCTTACACACATCACCCAAGAATGGGTATTTAACTATCTCTACTTATAGATATCCCAGTTGACATACAATCTCCTCCATACTCAACCTAAAACAATTTAATCCACTCCTTGAATGGAAGTTACAGATCAAGCATGCAATATAGAAAACTGTATCCTAGAATCTATGAAACCCTTAGCAACTAGATTCAGAAGAAGGATGACATGCAACAAAGGAGACAGATAGGTAAACACATGCACAATGCATTTTTCATATGAAACAACAATGAAACTGAGAATATGTCCAATGTACATTCAGGTGCAACTCATAAACTTCACAGAGATACAATAAATAGGAAATGCTCTGTTTTTCACTATTTTCACAAAAATGCCTAGGTCTTCAACAACCAACAAATGAGTAACACCATCTGCTATATATAGCAAGGAAGGTGTACTCAGCATTAACCACATGGCAACACAAAATTTGCTAGATATAGTGCATCATGAGAAAATGGTGCTCAACACATTGAATGCAGCGGGTAGAGGAGGAGACAGGGTGGTTAAACTCGAGCCTTGCACCACCGCCTAGGGATTCACATCTTCAATCAGGTGGTTGATCCATCCATGCCTTCACCCATACCTTGTAACATCTGCCATTAAAGGCATACCAACCTGTGGCCTCAGGAAAAATAGTGGACTGTGCATTTTGGAATTTTCTCGCCAAGAATCATGACCTGACTTTTTCAAATCATGTGGGAACTAATTATCCCACATTCACCCCGCAGTGACCTCCTCAATACTTTATAAACTAGGTCATGAGCACATATGATGTCGCACAATTTTACCTCGTGTGACCAATGAACCATCCGCCAAGACCCCATCATCATGACCCGTGCCACTGGTGAACCTCCCGCATGATATCTTGACATGCAATATCACCCAATATTTCATATCACCCTGATATGAAATATCACCCTCATCAGAACATCACCTGATATAAAATATCACCCTGATGACCAACCTCAACGGTGCAACCTGATGCATTAGAGAAAAGTCCTCCTCATCATATTCATACCAAATACCTCATCGATGATCCACCTGTACCTGCTCATGTCCACATAGGCGATCGGCAGGACCCCCATCATATTTGCTAATAATATGTCAGAGATCACATGATGCACCCCACCGATCCAGATGACATCACCATCATATTGACAAAATAGGGTGATATTCGTAAGATGACCTGATATTCAAAATATCACCCCCCGCAAGAAAATCAGGTCGCAAGGTAGGCAAATATCAACCCCCACTTAAAATTGACATCTGCACTATCAGGGTGATATCCCGACATCAGGGTGATCTTCATTAAGATGACGGATATTCGAAACATCACCCCTCAGGTAGAAAATCAAGTCATATATGAAATATGACCTCCCGCAAGAATATCAGGGTGACAGAAACCCTGACTTAGAACTTTTTTAGATTTTTTGGGAAGGTGCCTGCAAAATTAATTGCTTGAAACCTAAATGTTCATGCAGCACCAATAGTGGCTCTATCTGGGGATGCATGCCTCTTGCAGGCATGGCGAGAATTATAGATCTTTGGGATGCAGACCGGTCCCTTACCCACTAGGCAATAGAGTTAAACATTGCACCAACCTGCATCACCAATACATTTTTAAAGATTATTTTGGCAGCCCTGGGCAGCCAAAAGTGAAGAACCATAACTTCCTCCTGTCAAATGCCTGATTCCACTCTGAATAACCCCAACCACAACTGAAAACATTAACACAATCTGCCCACATGCTGATCTTGTCAATTACATACTCCACCATTTTTGAATGCTTGCCCCTTGCAGTATAGCCTCTATCGCTCTGCATCTTACAATCAAACATACAACCATACATAGTAGAATATGTTTCAGGATTGGGCAACATATGTATGTTATAATCTTCAAACACTATATCCTCATATTGCATTTGGCAATACTCATTACCTACCTGGTTGTTTCACACTACCAAACACTCATCAAGCTGATCCAAAAATTGAAAACACTCAGAATATATGAGACCCTCACTGTTATTCATATCACTTATTGATAGTGATAACAAATTCTGATCTACATACACATAGTTGCACTTGTCTAAACCAAATGATGATGAACATTCATTATCCACAGTTTGCAAATCAGTATCATCATTTTCAAACAAAGGGTTAGTTCTACACCAATGAAGGTCATGATTCACAACATCAAATGGATCTGCAGGCTCATCATAAAGGGGATTCATATTCATTGCAAAGGTCTCCATTTCTCTTTCATGACAATCCATTTCTTTTTCATTATCAAATCTAAAGTCATAAGAAGAACAAACTTGATCCATGAACTGATCATGGATATCATCTTTATCATCTTTAACATCTGATTGCCCCACACACAAGATTTCTGCTACTTCAATGCACTCTGAAGTTGAACTATCTACATCATTTTCCATCCCCCTAATGTTTCCTGATGAAACTAATATTGACTCTTGATCCATATGATCACAACTTTGCACAACTAGATCATTTAAACATGAATGCTCTTTGTTTAGGACTGGTATGCAAATACTACTTGAAAAATTATTATTGTCAACTTCATTTGCTAGGCAAATCAGGACATCCTCCTCTATAACATAAACATCATCAATTTGGAATGATGCAAAAACTAGGATAGCAGGGGTGTGAGTACTTTGACATTCATCTCCAACATTTAAACTATATCCCTCATCAACATTGGTGGCCTTGAAGCAGCAAAAAATTTTAGGGAAATAACATTTGTGAATCCCATACCTCCAATTGTATTCAATATCTATTGCAAACTGATGTGTTTGATGCAATGTGGTGGGCTCCTTTTCTCTCAATCTATAACTCATTTTCTTATCAAATGCTCCCAAATAGATAATTAGGCACAATGCATCATTAGGTCTCATACATTCTAGTATTCTATTCAATGCCTTCATAAATCTGAGGTTAAAGGCTGGGATCAACTCATCTTCTTCAATATGGATATACATAAAATCACTAATGACTGCATATTCAGATATTCTTTCACCATATTGTCCTAAAAATGCAGACCTGCATTCTTGCCAAGAGCTGACAGAGTAAGCTAGAAGGTAGGAGAACCAGTCCCTTGCATCTTCATCTAGAGATTGAACAAATAATCTCATAACTACATCTTCATGGTCAACCTCAAAATTATCTATCACATTTAAAAACTGCTGCAAGTGTCTCTCAGCTGATTCATCCTTTACACCATTGAATTTGGGCAAATACTTTCTAATCTTAGATGGAAAAGCATTTGGATAACCACAAATGCCATTAAAGTTTATGGGCTTATATATGTCCATGCTGAAACTCTTTTTATTACATGGTTGGGATTGACTACTATACATTTTTGCATTTGACACCTCACAAGGGTGCATGGGATGACAATACATTTTCATGTGTTTTTGCAACCCTTTTCTCAACTTAGATTTTCAATCACCAATAACCTTAGGCCTTTTAAAATAAAAATTGCTATTTCAGCCTGCCTCAAGTCCTCTAAATGAGTCTTTTCAGCAATATTGCATGCTTCACTTGAAAATATAAACTATATTCTTAGCAAATACAAAGCATGCAAGCTCATCATCAATATTTCCCTTTTAACCAGTGCTACTTCACCAAATAGGGAATCCTTTAAAACCTATAAAAATACCTGGATATGTTGCAGCTACTGATAGGTTCATTTTCTCTGACTGAGAGAAGCAAAATTTAACACATCTTGTGTCTCTTATTGGGTTCTTTTTTGTGCAGAGTCGCCACCTCCTTGACTAAGGAATGAGCTTCAAACAAGCTGAAGTTGAAAATTCATTTGGTTCTTTTTGGGTTCTCGCACAGCAGAGTCACACATACAACTTTTTCTTCTATTTGCTACAACAAAGCACTTTCCAGGTCTGATTCTTTAATCTTTTAGACTCACACCTTCATGGATATGACATTATCTCCCCAGTAGAGTCGCCAAATCTGTTGGTTTCCAAATTGGTAGAGAGTTTGCCAACTCCAATGCATAAGCAGATTCGGCCAACAGATATAGGAGGTTGTGTGAACTACCTCCCCTTCACTTCTGGTTCTTCCATACCAAGGGGGGTATCCCTATAGCTAAAGATTTGACATTTATTTGCCCAACGACAGAAAGATTTCGCTTTACAACAATAGGCAGAATACTCTCACGTGTGGACCAAGATTTGAATGGTAGATCACAAGTTTGGCAACTTTCTTGGACATATCTGACTGGTTATGGATGAGAGTATACAGGGGTCCTAATCCTACTCCTACAACTAATAGATTGGAAATATGAAAGGATTGGTTTGATGGTTTGGCTGCATGATAGGGGGTTTTGGATCATAACTACTGCTCAAGGGTAGACTGGTACCTATCTCAGGGCAAGGAGTCAACTAGACGTATACACAAGAACAGATTGCACTTTGGATTCAAGTTTCAAGGGGTTAGATTGATGTTTTCTTTACAAACATCACCCAAGAATGGGTATTTAACTGTCTCTACTTACAGATATCCTAGTTGACATATAATCTCCTCCATACTCAACCTAAAACAATTTAATCCACTCCTTGAATGGAAGTTACAGATCAAGCATGCAATACAGAAACCTGTATCCTAGAATCTATGAAACCCTTAGCAACCAGATTTTGAAGAAGGATGACATGCAACAAAAGAGACAGACAGGTAAACACATGCACAATACATTTTTCATATGAAACAACAATGAAACTGAGAATATGTCCAATGTACATTCAGGTGCAACTCATAAACTCACAGAGATACAACAGACATGAAATGCTCTGTTTTTCACTATTTTCACAAAAATGCCGAGGTCTTCAACAAACAACAAATGAGTAACACCATCTGCTATATATAGCAAGGAAGGTGTACTCAGCATTAACCACATGGCAACACAAAATTCTCTAGATACAGTGCATCATGAGAAAATGGTGCTCAACACATTGAATGCAGTAGGTAGAGGAGATAGGGTGGTTGAACTCGAGCCTTGCACCGCCACCTAGGGATTCACATCTTCAATCAGGTGGTTGATCTATCCACACCTTTGCCCATACCCTGTAACATCCGCCATTAAAGGCATACCAACCTACGGCCTTGGGAAAAATAGTGGACTGTGCATTTTAGAATTTTCCCGCTAAGAATCATGACCTGACTTTTTCAAATCATGTGGGAACTAATTATCCCACATTCACCCCGCAGCAACCTCCTCAATACTTTATAAACTAGGTCATGACCACATATGATGTCGCACAATTTTACCTTACGTGACCAACAAACCATCTGCCAAGACCCCATCATCATGACCCGTGCCATCGGCGAACCTCCCGCATGATATCCCGACATGCAATATCACCTCGATATTTCATATCACCCTCATTGGAAAAAATCCTCCTCATCATATTCATACCAAATACCTCATTGATGATCCACCTGTACCTACTCATGTCCACATAGGTGATTGGTGGGACCCCCATCATATCTGCTGATAATAACATGCCGAAGATCACATGATGTACCCCACCGATCCAAATGATGTCACCATCATATTGACAAAATAGGGTAATATTCGTAAGATGACCTGATATTCAAAATATCACGCCCTCGTAAGAAAATCAGGTCGCAAGGCAGGTAGATATCAACCCCCACTTAAAATTGACGTCTGCACTATCAGGGTGATATCACGACATCAGGGTGATCTTCATTAAGATGATGGATATTCGAAACATCACCCCCCGGGCGGAAAATCAGGTCATATATGAAATTTGACCCCCCGCAAGGATATCAGGGTGACAGAAACCGTGACTTAGAGCTTTTTTGGATTTTTTGGGAAGGTGCTTGCAAAATTAATTGCTTGAAACCTGAATGTTCATGCAGGCACCAACAGTTATAAAGCTCTATGAGCATATGATGTAGGTGTCTGCTTGCAAAATTCGATGGATGTTGAATTGTTTCTATTATGGGCTATTATCGTCTAATAAAAGGTTTAAATAATGTTTTAAATCTTGAGACCGTTGGGTGTAATACCTTTGGTCGTATTGTATTGGATTATACAATATTATATTAGTTATATTTAAAATTATCGTTTTGAGGTAATTCCTTTATTCTTTTATGATGTTGGTAATCGGGCAGTAAGTCTTTACTTATGATGTCTTTTATTTCAAAATAATCTATTTACGTTGAGCTTCAAACTTTATGATGGTTGTCGGCCTAGCCATTATTCTTAGTTTTGCATTTGATTTATACTCATAATCGGATATGAGTAGTGTGACAGTTTATTTAAACTATCAACCGCCACCTTGCAAAGTGTGGAGCTCCACTCTGTAGAGTAAATGCCAATGGAGTGGGAAATATCAAACCATTTTCTGGTGGTGGTCGCGAAAAGATGAGAAGGTTAAGCATGCAGGGTAGTCACCTAAATTGTTAGGCATGGTCTTGTGAGTGGAGAGTTAGTTTTTCCATTGTAGGGGGAACGAGATTTAGAGGTAGTAGGCAGTGAGCTAGAGAAGGAGAATGGGGAGAGGAAGCGGAGAGGAGGTCGAGCATGGAGTGAATGTGAACGGTTAAGAAAGAAACAAGCTCCTTGGACCAGTCTTCAAATAGTCACTGGAGGTTAACTTCAGGTTTCCTTTCATCTTTTCTCTGTGCAGTCATAGTTATCTGACATGTTTTTAATAAGTATTGACTCTACTTATAATGCGATGGAACTTAGTATTTGTTTGAAGATGCAATGTATGAATTGTTTACCAACTATAGCTCTGTGTGTTTTCACCACCTTCAAAATGGAAACAATGCTTTTGTCCCCTACACCGCACCGCAGTAAAAAAAGTGACAATATATTTCATTATTCTTCGAAGCATCTTCGATGGCTGAGTTTATTGTGTTGTTGTTGGTTTAACTTTAGGAGCTTTTTGGATATGTGAAGAGTCCAATATAGACTAAGTGTTTGGTCAAAAACTAGCTCACAGTTATCACAAGCCGTAGTGGCAAAATCTAGGTTGACGTTGGATGTATTCTTAGTTAGCCAGCCAACTAGAATAGGTTGGTCCTATCATACTTAAAAGATAACTAGTTTTTAAAAGATTTGAAAAATGAGCTGACCATTGGCAGAGAAGTAGCAATAGTGTGAAATGTATGCCAAAACATGCAAGACTTCACAGTTCTCCACAATTTCTAAGTTTAAAATGGTTGGTCGACCATAGAGAATTTACTTACCTTGCTGCAAATGGTAACCAATTTTAGTCCATTTGTCTTTGTAAACAACATTTTTGCTATAAAAATATTCAAACTGTTGTGTCTTCGAAAGAGGGTATAGAGTTACTATTTGGACTATACAGTCATACAAGTTAAATAATGAAGTTTTAGAACAAATATAATGAGTCTTTGGTCAAAGTGTTTAGTCTAGACTTGCATGCATTCTTCTTGCAATAGAAACAACAAGATAGGATTTCTAAATGCTTAGTTTGACAAAAGATTAATCTATGTTGAAGATTTGATAGGTCAAAGAAGATTCTTAAGAGTGTTTAAATTTTAACTCTAGGTCTTCGAATATTTGTATTCTTTAAATTGGTTTATAGTAAAACCCTTCTGAAAGAACGTAGTTAAGTTAAGTGTCCATTCTTGAATGGATAATTTAAAGTAGTGGGATAACTTAGAGATCAATTGATTAACTTATAGCATTATCTGATCAATCGGTAAGCTAGGAATTCCATTCTTTTATCATATGGATGGAAATGTATCCATGAGCTAAGAAGAGAGAGTAAACCTCATTTCCATGCGTTAATGCATGATGAGTTTCAAACACCTAGAGGTTATCGAGGTTGTTATATTGAACTTATTCATAGGTAACTGTAGGATTGCATTTAATTCGAGTCGAGTTGGGGTGGGTGAACTTATTACTTGTGTTGAAACAATGCTAGTTATATTCAAATCCTTTGGCCAAGGTAATTCATGTGCCTCAAGTGCATTGATAGTTCACTATGACTAGATGGCGTAGCTTATGGAGTGGTCATGCTTGACTAGAGGGTATCTAGGGGATTGCATGATAACAAGTTATGTAGGTCACAACACCAGTACTCAGATGGAAAACACCATTGGTTATCCTAAGTCTATCCTCTTGAGTAGGGTAGGGCCACTTCTGGATAGGAAGGAGTACGAGAGACTGACGGTCTGTGGTTGGAGGTTAAGCTCCTTGAAGATACTTTCTCTTCTATTTTCCTGAGGCTTGCCAAGACTTGAATTTGGATGGTTGACAATCGAGATGCAATGACTTTGGTAAGTCTCTATTTTGAAAATATTCTAAGTAACTTTAATCAATATATTGTTTAATGTTGTAGATGGATATATTCCTTTGTATAATTTATAATTTCATGATTATTGTTAGTTGATGGATGAACTACATGGTTTTAAAATTAGAAACAAATTACTTTTTTGTTTTAAACTTTAAAAAAACAATTATTACATTTGGTTAAACTTAGTTTATAGGGTGAAAACAAAACTAGGTGTTACATATGGTATCAGAGCTAGCCAGGTTCAGCACTAGGGCTGATGATACCACTAAGCTGATTAAGAATCAACATTATGTGGGTAGCTAATGATTTGATTTACTGTGCTAGGATGGTACGTCTCAAGAAAACCACAAGGAAGTCCTTCGTTGGTAAGGAATGTTATCTGCAAGCTAAGCTGAAATGACTTGCGATGATCAAGACTATTGCCAATGCTCTGTCATGACTCAAATGAATGAAAAAAGAACTCCTAGAGACATCTAGGATGGCAGCTCGAATCATGGTCAATTGTTGCCCTATTAGTGTACCAATGATCACTAGGGATCCCTGTATACCACCTAGAGCTGAAATCATTGTACTATCATCTGATAGTGAATTTGAGGGTAATACACCTCATGAATATGTGTCAAACAATGAATCCAAAGGTTACACCCCTCTTGTAAATACTAAGTGAAAAATGAAATATGTTTATCCTTAAAGAATGTATATATTGTTTGCAAAATATAATAAAGACAAATTTTGGTTTGAGAATAACTATGGTTATGAGCAATTGTTATGTTTTGATAATATTTAAAATGATAAATCATAGAACTGATTAGTACTTGCTAAAGCAGGTGAGAAAACAAATAAACATGGATCAATCAGAGTTTAATGAGAGAGAAGATCGGGAAGGTCACAACTCTCAGGATAACTCCACTGATAAATTGGACAAAATTCTTAATATGCTTACTAAAACTAAGGAAAGGTTGAGAAAATTGGAAAAGAAAGTGAATGAAACCAGGAATACGGAGGGTGAAAATGAGTATTCTAATAATGCAAGTAAAAGTAAGCAACAAGAACATGGTACGTCAAGTGAGAACCAAGACGATAGTGAAACTCAGAGGGAGACAAAAGACAAACTTGCACTAGAACTATCTAAGGATATGAAAAAGATTAAATCCCTCCCAAATTTGATGGAATGAAAAATGGTGATGCAGCAGAAGCATGACTAACAGAAATGGAGAAGTACTTTGAAATCAGAAATTATTTTGAGATTACGAAGGCAGTGTGGGGAGTATATCAGTTATCTGGAGAAGCATCCACTTGGTGGATGAACAAGAAGATGGAACTGGATTTAAGCCGTTTGAAGGTGACATGGAATGAATTTGTGGAATTTTTTTGAAAAAGTTAGTTACCACAACTCTATTTTGATCAAAAGTTAACAGATTTCCAAAATCTCAGGCAAGGTGATTTGTCTGTGGTTGAATATGCGGAAAAATTTACTGGATTGTTGAAGTATGTTCCTCAGTATCAAAAGGATGAAAGATTTCGGATAAGAAAATTCATTATGGGACTCAATCCTTAGATTGGCCGTGAGGTGGAGGTGCATGGTCCAAAGACAATGGACCAGGTGTATGAGAAAGCAATTAAGCAGGAACAAAAGATCAAATCCATTTCTGCTTATCGTGAAAAGAAGTGTAAGAGATTTGATAAGAACTTCAATGATCAGACATATAAAAGGAAGAATGATAAAGGATATGGGAACAGGAGGTACGATAAAGGAAATCAAAAAAACAAAGGGGGATTTGGTAATGAATGAAGAAATGAAGATTTTAAGAAAAATGACAATTTTAAGAGGAACAATGATGCTATGAGTTAGACCATCCGAGAAGAGAGGACCAATTGGAGGTTGTTTCTCATGTGGTGAAGATCATTATGCCAACCATTGTCCTAATAAAAATCTGAATGGGCAGCTTAAGAACACGATACTTCCTTCACTGCAGGAAGCATTTCAACAAAGGATTCATGCTGCCCTTGACAATCGACAAGCTGAGTATCAGAGTACTCCCATTGAGATGATAGGTACATTATTTGAAGTTCCCGTTTCTATTCTGTTTGATACTGGTGCAATAGAAAATTTTGTGTCATCTATAGTCTTAAGTAAATTTCCTAGAAGAGCTAGTTTTATGTCAAAACCGTGGATAGTTGAATATACAAATCACTCAAAGGCTCAGGTAGAGCAATGTTTGTTCGAAGCTAAGATTGATATTTCAAACTTCTCCACTGAGGTAAATTTATATGTAGCACCTTTAAGGTCCTACAATCTCATCTTAGGAATGAATTGGTTGTGGAGACATAGGGCCAAGGTGGATTGTTTTCATAAAAGAATTGAGTGTTTGGATGATAAAGGAAGCAAAGTTAATTTTCAAGGTATTCAAAGGGAAATAAGGATCAGATCTATTTCTTCAAAACAATTAAAGCAGGCTAGGCGTAAGGGATGTCAACTTTGTGCAGTCAAAATGGACCTAATAGAAGAAGCCTTAGAGAAGCAAACATTTGAGGGAAAATACCCTTATCTTTGCAATTTCAACAATGTATTTCCTGAGGAACTGCTAGGCTTGCCTCTAAAAAGAACCTTTGATTTTGCCATAGATATTAAACCAAGATTTGAGCTAGTATCTAAAGCTCCTTCCCAAATGACCACTACTAAACTTATGGAATTGAAGGCTCAATTGTAGGAGCTATTGACTAAAGGTCTAATTAGGCCAAGTGTATCACCATGGGGAGCTCTGATTATTTTTGTCAAGAAGAAGGATGAAACCCTTAGACTGTGTATAGATTATCAAATGCTAAATAAGGCAACGATAAAGAATAAGTATCCACTGCCACGTATTGATGATCTATTTGACCAAATGCGTGGTGCATTAGTATTTTCTAAGATAAATTTGAGATCTAGATACCATCAGTTGAGGTTGAAAGATGAAGATATTCACAAGACTACATTTAGAACAAGGTATGGTCACTATGAGTTTACTGTTTTACCATTTAGATTGACTAATACACCAGCCGCATTCATGAATCTCATGAATAGCATTTTCAGAGATTGCCTTGATAAATTTGTCCTAGTTTTCATAGATGATATTCTGATATATTCCAAAAATGAGGAGCATAGACAACACCTTCAAATTGTTTTGCAATGATTAAGAGAACACAAATTGTATGTGAAACTCTTGAAATGCACCTTCTTTTAGAAAGAAGTGTAGTATTTGGGACATACAATATCAGCAGAAGGGATATCAGTTGACCCAGCTAAAATTAAGGCTATTATGGAATGGCCTGTACCTTCCAATGTTTTAGAAGTATGAAGTTTTATGGGATTGGCTGGATATTACAGAAAATTTGTTTTAAATTTCTCAAGTATTGCTAGTCCAATTACTTCTTTGCAGAGAAAAGGGAAACGATTTGTTTGGACAGATGAATGTCAAAAGGCATTCGATTTATTAAAAGAAAAGTTAACAACACTAATCTTGAAAGTCCCTGATCCTGAAGGGCAATTTGAGGTTATTACTGATGCCTCAAGAGAAGGGTTAGGAGGTGTGCTTATGCAAAATGGGCATGTAATAGCCTATGAATCAAAAAAGTTGAAAAACTATGAGTAGAATTGCGCTCCGCATGATTTAGAACTAGCAGTAGTGATTCACACCCTTCAAATGTGGCGACATTATTTGTTGGGAAAGACTTTTATACTAAAAATAGATCATCAAAGTCTTCGTTACATATTTACACAACCTCATCTCAATGCAAGACAAAGGAGATGGTTAGAACTAATATCAGATTATGACTTTGAGATTGCTTACATCAAAGGTAAAGAAAATTGAGTAGCTGATTCTTTAAGCAGAAGAAGACACATAGCTTCTATAATCTCTATTCATGCTAATTTTAAAGATCTAGTATTGCAAAGTTTATCTGGAGATGAATATTATGAGCATGTGAAGCAAGCTCTACAATTAAACCCCAAGGATCAAAGATATGATGGATTCTATTTTGAGTTAGATGGATTGATGAGATTTAAGGGAAGAATCTACGTTCCTAATTCAGTTGAACTAAGAAACCTTGTTTGGAATGAAGATCATTGTGCACCTTATTCCGGACACCCAGGAGTAACAAAACTTTTAGCTAATGTTAAACTGCTATATTTCTGGAAAGGAATGAAAAGCGACACTGCAAGGTTTGTGGCAAGTTGTTTGGAGTGTCAGAGAGTGAACGTACAACATCAACATCCTGTTGGATTGTTATACCCGCATGATATTCCAGAATGGAAGTGGCAAGTTGTTAGTATGGATTTTGTTCAAGGGTTACCAATGTCTAAGAATAGACATGATGCAATTCTAGTTGTTGTAGATAAACTAACCAAGGTAGCACATTTTATTATGGGAAATTTGACAGATAGAGCTCATATTTTGGCTTGGAAGTTTGCGCAAGAAATATTTAGATTGCATGGGGTACCTAAAAAGATTATATCCGATAGAGATGCTTGAATAACCTCTCAGTTTTGGCAAACTTTATTTTCAGCACTAGGGACTAAACTCAATGTGAGCACCGCTTACCATCTGAAACCAATGGACAAATAGAAAGGGTTAATTAGGTTTTAGAGGATCTTTTAAGAATGTATTGTATGGACTAGAAATATAGATGGGAGAAATATTTACCTCTTATTAAATTTGCCTATAACAATTCCTATCATTCTGCCATTAAGATGACACTGTTTGAAGCATTATATGGAAGGAAATCCATAACTCCTATAAGCTGGGACAAGCTAGAAGATATGATAAGCATTAGACCTGAAATGCTTATAGATATGGAAAAAAAAGTGAAAATGATTAGGAAGAGATTGGCGGAAGCCAACGATAGGCAAAAAAGTTATGCAGATCGCAAACAGGTGCCTAGACATTTCTTGGTTGGTGAGAAAGTTATTTTGCGAGTGAAACCCCATAAAAGCTCAATTGAATTTGGTAAATCATCAAAATTGGCTCCTCAATATGTCAGACCTTTTGAAGTCCTTGAGATTATCAATCCAGTGGACTACAAAATTGCTCTACCTCCAGTCTTGTCCAAAATGCATAATGTTTTTCATGTTTCATACCTAAAGAAAAATTTTGTATGTAATAACCACATTCTTAAATGGAATTCTTTATAGATACAAGAGCCAGGAGTGGTTGTGATCAAGCCACTCAAGGTGCTCAAAATGCATAAACTTCGTTTGCGTAATCGAGAGGTTTTACAATGCAAATTTCAGTGGGACCAATATGGCGAGGATAGCACCACTTGGGAAGACTATAATGACATCTACCAAAGATTTCCTTATCTTTTCAAAAACATTAATGTTAAACTATAAAAGTTTGTTTTATGTTAAAATTTTTGCTTGGTAAACTCAATCATCGGGGACGATGATTCTATAGGGGAAAGATATGTTACATCCCCTTTTTGGATTCAATATTACTATTTACTTTTTCTTAAATAGTACAGTTATGTGGATATGTTTTAACATCATAGAAAATGGTGATATGAATAGAAAAGGTTAATTTTATGAAATTATGGATTTTTACTTGATTATGATCAATTTGATGTTATGAATTAAAATATCTTTCGATATGAAAATGAAATGATTTAATATAAATGTGTTTTGATCAGAACATTAGTACTCTGACCACAAATTGTATGTGAGACTGTCAATGACAGGAATAGATGGAACATGTTCACCAGGAAGAAAGAAGAAGAGAAAGTATCTTTGAGAAAGAGAGAATAGACTCTAGAATAACCCATGGGTGCTTTCCACTAAAAATGAATATCAGGTAGATAAACCTAGTAGCCTTGAGTTAAGCTTTGATTGCGGGCTAAGTCAATTTTAGACGAGTTGTCAAGGTTTGCACGAATAGGTTTTTCTTCTTTCCATAGTTGTCGTAATAAGTATGGGAAATCGACATCGGTGTCAAAATACTCTGAATCATGTCGTCAAATATGGACGACTGATATATTGTTATATGTATATATATGTATATACTTGAGATCGAGTTGTAAGTCGTGTCTTGTTAGTGGTTCGGTGCAAAAGTTGAAAGTTGTGCATAAGTCGACCCCAAAACCTTGTTTTGCGTTTATGATCAATTCATTGTTATCGTCATAAAGCTCTACAAGCGTATGATGTAAACGTCTACTTGTGAAATTCGACGGATGTTGAATTGTTTCTATTATGGGCTATTATTGTATAATAAACAGTTTAAATAATGTTTTAAATCTTGAGACCATTGGGTGTAATACCTTTGGTCATATTGTATTGGATTATACAATATTATATTAATTATATTTAAAATTGTTGTTTTGAGGTAATTCCTTTATTCTTTTGTGATGTTGGTAATCAGGCAGTAAGTCTTTACTTATGATGTCTTTTATTTCAAAATAATCTATTTACCTTGAGATTTAAACTTTATGATGGTTGTCGGCCTAGCCATTATTCTTAGTTTTGCATTTGATTTATACTCATAATTAGATATGAGTAGTGTGACAGTTTGTTTAAACTGTCAACCGCCACCTCGTGAAGTGTGGAGCTCCAATCTGTAGAGTAAACGTAGATGGATTGGGAAATATCAAACCATTTTCTGGTGGTGGTCACGAAAAGAGAAGGTTAAGCATGTAGGGTAGTTACCCAAATTGTTAGGCATGGTCTTGTGAGTGGAGAGTCAGTTTTTCCTTCATAGGGAGAACGGGATTTAGAGGTAGTAGGCAGTGAGTTAGAGAAGGAGAATGGGGAGAGGAAGCATAGAGGAGGCCAAGCATGGAGTGAATGTGAATGGCTAAGAAAGAAATAAGCTCCTTGGACCAGTCTTCAAATAGTCACTGGAGATTAACTTCAGGTTTCCTTTCATCTCTTTTCTATGCAGTCATAGTTATCTGACATGTTTTTAATAAGTATTGACTCTACTTATAATGTGATGGAACTTAGTATTTGTTTGAAGATGCAATGTGTGAATTGTTTACCACCTATAGCTCTATGTGTTTTCACCACCTTCAAAATGAAAACAATGCTTTTGTCCCCTGAACCGCACCACAGTAAAAAAACTCACAATATATTTCATTGTTCTTTGAAGCATCTTTGATGGCCAAATTTATTGTGTAGTTGTTGGTTTAACTTTAGGAGGTTTTTGGATATGTGAAGAGTGCAATATAGACTAAGTGTTTGGTTGAAAACTAGCTCATAGTTATCACAAGCCGCAGTGGCAAAATCCAGGTCAACGTTGGATGTATTCTCAGTTAGCCAGCCGACTACAATAGGTTGGTCCTGTCATACTTAAAAGACAACTAGTTTTTAAAAGATTTGAAAAATGAGCTAACCATCGGCAGAGAAGTAGCAATAGTGTGAAATGTATACCGAAACATGCAAGACTTCACAGTCCTCCATGATTTCTGAGTTTAAAATGGTTGGTCGACTATAGAGAATTTACTTACCTTGCTATGAATGGTAACCAGTTTTAGTCCATTTGTCTTTGTAAACAACTCTTTTGCTATAAAAATATTCAAACTATTGTGTCTTCGAAAGAGGGTATAGATTTACTATTTGGACTATACAGTCATACAAGTTAAATAATGAAGTTTTAGAACAAATATAATGAGTCTTTGGTCAAAGTGTTTAGTCTAGAGTTACATGCATTCTTCTTGCAATAGAAACAACAAGATAGGATTTCTAAATGCTTAGTCTGGCAAAAGATTAAGCTATGTCGAAGATTTGATACGTCGAAGAAGATTCTTAAGAGTGTTTAAATTTTAACTCTGGGTCTTCAAATATTTGTATTCTTTAAATTGGTTTATAGTAAAACCCTTCTAAAACAACGTAGTTAAGTTAAGTGTCCATTCTTGAATGGATAATTTAAAGTAGTGGGCTAACTTAGAGATCAATTGATTAACTTATAGCATTATTAAATCAATCGGTAAGTTAGGAATTCCATTCTTTTATCATATGGATGGAAATGTCTCCATGAGTTAAGAAGAGAGAGTAAACCTCATTTCCATGCATTAATGCATGATGAGTTTCGAACACCTAGACATTATTGAGGTTGTTATATTGAACTTATTCATAGGTAACTGTAGGATTACGATTAATTCGAGTCAAGTTGGGGTGGGTGAACTTATTACTTGCATTGAAACAGTGCTAAATATATTCAAATCCTTTGGCCAAGGTAATGCATGTGCCTCAAGTGCATTGATAGTTCACTGTGACTAGATGGCGTAGCTTGTGGAGTGGTCATGCTTGACTAGAGGGTATCTAGGGGATTGCATGATAACAAGTTACGTAGGTCACAACACCAGTACTTAGATGGCAAACACCATTGGTTATCCTAGGTCTATCCTCTTGAGTAGGGTAGGGCCACTTCCGGATAGGAAGGAGTGCGGGAGACCAACGTTCTGTGGTTGGAGGTTAAGCTCCTTGAAGATACTTTCTCTTCTATATTCTTTAGGCTTGCCGAGACTTGAATTTGGATGGTCGACAATCGAGATGCAGTGACTTTGGTAAGTCTCTATTTTGAAAATATTCTAAGTAACTTTAATCAATATATTGTTTAATGTTGTAGATGGATATATTCCTTTGTATAATTTATAGTTTCATGATTATTGTTAGTCGATGGATGAACTACATGGTTTTAAAATTAGAAACAAATTACTTTTCTGTTTTAAACTTTCAAAAAAAAATTATTACCTTTGGTTAAACTTAGTTTATAGGGTGAAAACAAAACTGGGTGTTACACATACTCCCTAATTTTACATATTTAGTACAAAACCAACACATACTCCAGAACATCTCAACCAACAACCACTAGAAATCCTCTTGGTTTGGACCAACCATCATTACTAACCTTATCTCACTAGGGACTATACTATGTGGCATGACCTAGTCCACTTCATATAAAATTTAAATTTCTATATCCCAATCTAACCTTTCTAAAAACTAGTCATTATTTCATTGGCCTATACACCAAAAATATTGTGTAAGTAACTAAGGATCTATGTATTTATAGCATAAATTACTAGATTATTAACAATTAGAATTTGAGAGAAATAAAAATCATGGAATAACTATAAAGACACATATGATTTCAATGTATCTAATGTTATACTTTGTATATAGAAACTACATCAATTGGTAAACCAAACACTAAGTTCATTAAGTTTTTCATCTTCATTGTTTACATGGCTTGATTGCAAATTTGTTCAATCATTTAGGGGCCTGGCTCGTTACTAAGAAAATTTTAGATCTCTCCTTTCATCTTGAAAGAAGGCCCCACCATGCCTTTCTACACAACTCCTTTTTTGAAATTTCTTAGAAGATAACAGGTGCACATATTTCTAAAGGTCATATCAACATCAAAGCAAGTCATGCCAAATTGACTAGATCACACAATGTAGACCTATCCAAGATTAGGCTACACAATGCAACCTTGTGCACATGAACAATTTCTCACACTCTCGCAACATTCTAATGTAGGTTCCATATCCAAATTCCAAATTCTTATTGCTTTTAATAGTGAATAAATCAATATTAAGTTCGTAATCACCACCTCATCAAAATAGATTTGTCTTTTAATCACTTTAGATTTCTCAATTATACCATTCTTATATCTAAATCTAATTGTTTATTCACATTATTTGATTTTGACTATATATAAATTATCACTTAAAAATAAAAATTGTGTGTGTATACACCTAGGCGATTGCATGATCTATTACTTCTAAATTTGAAAAGAATAGATATTCGTAGATAAACAAAAGCTTACCCATCCTATGCTGAACTACCATGTTTTAAAAAAATTCATAATTAAATTTATCCTTCGTATATCATCATTGCATTCTTGCTTTTATTCCTTACTCCTATAAACTCATTCTCTGGTATGAATTTATTAGTTACTGGAATACTATTGCATTCATATGATGCAATTTCTTTTGCCTATTTAGCCAATCAAAATGCAAAATTAAATTCATTTTACAAAACTGCTATAGTTGATAATTAATTTTTTTATTTAATAATTTGGTAAATGTTATTTATTTGTTTTCATATTAGCTAATCTTGTGAACATTTAGTGTGAAAAATAGAATTATTATTTAAATTTAATTGCATTTTAAACATTCAATGTTCAATGCATATATAAGTACCAAATTGCTTGCAATCCATATGATAGAATAAAATGTTGGGGTTGTGAGGCCACATTTTAAATGTTCGAGGATGATTAACGCAACATGCATACGTCTTTACAAGTGAGCACATATTTTGCTTCCATCTATATAGACATCTTAAATACATTTATCTAAAAATACCAAGATCTATGTTAGTCTTGAGTTATTGATCTGTAATGTAGGAGGGCTCAACAAACAGTAAAAATATTGGTAGAAATTTTCATATCAATTTACATATGAATCCTTGTCCAACTATCTATTTCTTCTCTTACACAAACCTAAATAGTAAAAATAAGGAGTGTAGATTATAGCAATATTAAGTTAATTTTAATATTAAATTATTTATGAGTAACTTATTAAATACTATTAAATTTATTAGTATATAAATAAATATATATACTACTATACATGGTTTATAATATAACAATATAATAATTAATTATATTACAAATAATAATATAATATTAATATAAATTATTTCTAAGATTGATTTTAATTTTTTGTTTTGTAATTAATTATAAATTAATATTATAACTATATTATTATGTTTAATCATATATTATTTTAATATTCTTTAATATTTACTTAACTATAGTATATACATATAATATTAATATGTAATATTAACCTAATATTTTTTTGAATTCTTTTCTAGTAATATACTAAAACAATCTATTGGCACCACTGTGTAAATGTCATATGGATATGCATGTTAGTGGTTTTGCAGAAGCATAATGTGGAGACATCATTTTTTGCATTGGCTTGTTCAGGTATTACAAGGATCAACAAATTAAAATCAATCTTTACATTAATCAATTACAATGTCATTCATTTTATTCAACCTTACAATCGCAGTAGCCCTCTTTGAATTCAATTTTCTAATTTGTTCACAAATTAATATTAACGCCTCTGTGTGTAAAATAAAAAGTAGAAATAAAAATTACAAATTTAAGAAACTAGACATTGCGAACTCCTTCCATTCAGGCATAACAAACATACAAGCTGTTATAGATGTATAAGGTACTTAAGCTCAACAACTTGTCACTAAACTAATACGTGAAGGTCGTAAGCAAAGATAAGTAGATGAAGTCCTGAGATCAGGGAAAACTGCCATTTCCTTTTCACCCATGTATGCTATCACTTGCTGATTATTCCAATTGGTCATATCACCAGAAATTCTACCGAGAAGACAGAGAATCTGTTGAAATAGAAAAGGGTTGCAGGGAATGAGAATGGGGCCACTGTGGTTGAATCCAAATTCCTCTTCTGCCCTGTCCAGCAATGCTCGGAACAAAATATGATTGACATATATTGCAGGGACAATAAACCGCTTGACTTCACACCCAAACCCCGCGTAGACAGCTAGGTGTCCTTCCGGCACATCTAGAGGAACACTGTATTTGGATTTAGGTATTTTGCCACTTCCTGCATTAGACAGCTTCTGCCATCGCCTGATGCTTCGAACCATTTTTGCCGCCCTGCTCAGCTCCATTCCCAGTGCTAAACTTGGCCTTTAATTTTTTTAAGAAGGCTATGGAGGACAAAAGTATTAGAAAGAGAAAAACACCAAGTGAAAGAATGAAAAACAGCGGTATAGTGAGTGTTCCTTTTATACTAAGTTTCAATATATTCATCTGCCGTGGATTGTAAAAAGCCGCCTGACGTTTTCACACTAGTGGATACATGTCTAGATAGGCCAATAAATTTGATAGACAGTGCCATGTGATGATCACCTGCAACAACCCAGCCAAGCATCAGCATGTAGCATTAATAATGCAGGGTTGTTAACTTGGTAGGTTCTTCCTGTCTGCAGCTATTAGGTATTGCAGGCTATACGCCATTCATAAACTTCTTTTTAATAACATTTAGATGCAAATATCGTGAGCAATGTCGTCAACCAATTTGCCTATTTGGGCTTATAATTCAATTCAACTGCTTTGTCTCCATAAATGTTATGAGCCAATGTCATGCGTCTATCGTCAGCCGTCAGCCGGGAGCCTGACCTGTAGCATGCTCTTTATTGCTGCTCCCAAAACTAAACGACAGGCCATGGCAAGTTGTAATGTTATATGTGAGATTAAAAAAGTCATAACTACATGCAATGTGTAATTGGGCATGCCAAAGGTATTTGTAATTAGTGTGATTCTTAATTAATTTGAAAATGACAAAGAAATGTAAATATTTTTTTGGTAATGGAAGTTATTTTTAGACAATGTTTAGTGTTGGAGGGTGGAGTATATTGTTAATTGAATTGTTTCGTAATTCTAGGTTAAAGATACACATAGACATTCTTCCATGAGACATATGCACTATCTTGTATATGGGCATATTGTTGAAGCTCAGGAAGACACATAGATTTGCTATATGCAGCACTCACGAGATCACATTAGATGTGAGAACATGACGATTAATGTCTCTAATGTCAATCGATGCTCTTTCAAGTGTTAGGTCTTAAGATTTATGGAGTGTCAGAGCCCATGCTATTTTAAGCGAGAGTTGGCAGCGACTACCATGACTAATCAAAATGATGGGCATAAGGTTATAATATTACCATCATGGGTCTAATACAATCATGTGCATCCAAAAGGGGATATGGTTATGGGAGCTCTTGATAGTCAACAACTTCTTGTCCAATTTGCAATTTAAAGTCTATCAGAACATGTGCCAAGTTTTACATGTCTACACATGCTATCTTCAAATATTCACTCAAATTGATTAAGTTAGTCCATCTAAGAGTTTGACCTAGGAGAACTTGACCCTAGTGACCAAGGCACATTGTGGCTTGAAGTCTTCTTTTCAACATACTGTATTTTCACATGATAGGATAGATCCTTGATAGTCCAATTCAAACCTACACCAGTTGACATTGAAGCACAATTTTTTCTAGGTCAGCAAAGATTTGAGGACCAATTGTAGGGAAGACTTGTAGCCTTCACACAAATGTTAGAGATTACATACACCTTGCCTTTCTAAATAACATCATAAAACTAACCAGATGCATCATTAAAACATGTAATATGTATTTCACTTCGAGCAGAGTCAAGAAAGTCAAACCCAAAACCCTTCCCTTGCCTCTATTATTTTTGAAGCTACAAAATAGACCCTAGACAACACTTTGCCTTGAATTGATCAATATTTTTTATAAGGACTTAGTGCACCAATCAAGATTATTACATTAGGTGAATTTATTTTACTAGAAGTAGAATGTAAGGCTAAATTGTGTAACATTATCACTACATCGGAACAACTACCACTCACATAGGTATTTTTAGCTAGAATTAAAGGGATGTAGACAAGGGGAACAAACACACCAACAATATGAGCCTTAATATATATCACTTTCAAATAACTAATAATAATTGACCTACAAAACAAGAAGAAAAGAACAAAAAACATTTAGAATCAATTATGCAATAGGAGAAAAGAGGAGAGGAGCATTTAAGAGGCACAACACAATTATTTCCTTACATCATTTTACTGAAAACTTGATTGGGACATGATTGGGACAACACTATTGAAAGCTCATATAGGTGTGTGATTGTAGGTGCATTGGGGAGAATATTTTCCATACACCTAACAAAGAGTGAGCTTGTCACACTCCCATTTGACCCATTGCTCAAGATTGAACAATTACCTCTAAAGAATGTAGAGGTACAACCATTGTAGCCTTAATGCGATGGAATAAATAATTAACTTAACTATTATCCAGGTTTAAATAGATCCAAGTGTAGAAATTTGAAATACACAAACATGGTTAATTATAGATTAACATTGATCTCAAAATGCCACTTCACTTTAACTATCAACACAAGGAAAATCATCTAGTTACATTTTAAAACAATGACAAATATTAATAACCACCTCATTTGTGCTCATCTTTCCACAATTCACCTACTAAAATGAATGTATGTGTATGAGAGAGAGGGATAAACAGATATAGATATAGAGGGAGAGAAGGGGTGATATATATATATATATATATATATATATATATATATATATATATATATATCACCCCTTCTCTCCCTCTCTATATCTATATCTGTTTATCCCTCTCTCTCTATCCCTCCCTCCCCCTCTCTCTCTCTCACTCACACACACATTCATTTTAGTATATATATATATATATGAGAGAGAGAGAGAGAGAGAGAGATGAATAAGCCTTTATATTAAGTGCTTGAAACTTTAAAAATCTATAGGTCAATCCTTTTCGAGCATGTCAATGTAATGTTTGCAGGAAGGAATTCTTGTTTAATCATCATATATTCAACAATAATCTTATGAACATTCTAAAGTCTCATAAAAATAACAAATGACATATTAAATGAATCTATGGGATGTGTCATCTTGTCTTTAGATGTTGGTTCAAGGGTATGTGCATCAAAATGGGGGACCAAAAGGGGGTCAAAAGTGGCCACTTTTTTTCTAAAATTAGTAAAAACTGATCTTGGATCAGAAATTGAAGATGGCCATGCTCAAAATTAGAAGATGTGATAAGAACTATAGTGCTCAGAATCTAGTTTCTAAACTACTATTTTTTTTCTAAAAATGGTGGTGATTAAGAGGTTCAAATAGGGGAAGCACACAAAGTTCTCCTATTTTTGTCAGAAAAATATAACATAGCTAGCGTCTGGTGTGCCCCCCCTAAAATGTTGACTTTTTTTAAGTATTTCACAAATCACTTTGGTGGAAAATTAGCTAACATCATGTAGTTTATGCTTAATTTTTATGCTAATATATGATTTTTTTATGAATTTTCAAAGTGAACGCATCCTAAAAAATAAAAATTTGAGCATCTCCTCCCTAATTTTTTAAAAACTAATAAAAAATTAAATTTTTTCAATATGTATAGAATTGAGTCTAGAATCTAAAAATGTAATTTGTTTCAAATTTTGACGAACACATAGAAATGACACCAAAAATACTAGAGATAGGTTTTCTGCAAAAAAAGAACACATTAGCAAAAGAAATTGAAGACGGAAACCTTAATGTTATTGGATTTTAGATAAAATTACATGGTTAGAAATCTAATAAACAACTTGAAGTCATCTTGGTATTTTTTGTATTAACATTGAAAAAACTGTAATTCTGATGCAGAGCATGCTTGGGATTTAGTTGATTTTATAAGTTTTATTGAGAACATATCTTTGGTGTCCAAATGGTAGGTCCAACCCTTTGGGTTGGATGCCTAAGGAAAATCCAACCATTAGGGTTGGAGTTTCCCAAAGCTCTAAAAAAATACGCTCACATTTTAGATTGGTTAAAATGTTGACAAATAACTTGCAAAAAGGCATATCACGTGATTTTGGCCCACATGCTCTATTTATTCCCCTATTCTATGCTTTTTATAACATACAAAGACACTTTTCATGCTTTTGAAGATCTACAATGATTGGTTGACAAAATTAGCTCAGATGGGATGGCACATAGATAGTTTCAGGGAAGATGGTATCGCTCAAAAGGGTTCTGAGCAAAAATTTCTCTATCAACTAAAAATTTCTATTTAAATATGTAAATAAATACCATTTTCAAAGTTGAAATCATATTGCATAGATTTAAAAATTTTGAGCAAAAAGGTTCCGGGCAAAACTCTTTATGACATGCAATGCCATGTATAAGTGCTACGTGGTTTTAGGTAGAACCTTTTCTCTTTAAATGGTTTAGGGAAAAACTATTTCTAGAGGGACTATTTAGTTGGCCAAAAGTATGACACAAGTTTGAATTTTTACCCTGTCTCCTAATCAAAGAGATGTTGTAAAAAAAAGAATTGGTTGTCAAAACTATGAGCCACATCCAAAACATTTTTTAGATATGACTCAAACACAACTTTTCTCTAATTGAATGTAGAGATTTATCCTCAAATTAAAATTAGTCAAAGATATTTTGAAATGGAAAAACCTTTTTATGTGAAAATAAATCACACATGTATAACTTGTTATTGTAGAGTTCACATGGAATTTTCTATGCATTATGATGTTTTTGACAAATATGTGTATCTTTGCATACTAATGATATTTTGCAGGAATGGATGATAGAAGCTCCACCTAAATCAACAAGAGATTTCATTTCAAGCATTTTTGTGAAAGAGTAGATAGACAATTGTTTTATAAGAAATAATTTTTGGATGCAACATGTGATAGTTGCGGTGGTTTACAATGTTTGAGAACTTGTGTACACATGAAGAGTACACATGTAATTGAAAATGAACTATTACCTTTTGGAAAATATAAGTTAGTATCATACACTTTAAAATATGGTAAAGAGGCAAAAAGGTGTGAATTGGTGAGTGAAGAAATTTATGTATCTGCATTTATGCCTATTTTTTGAGAAAAGATAATGTATGAGTATGCAAGGCATACACATAGAGCTCAATGGTTGGACTTGCAATTCAAGCTATATAAGAACACATTTTCTCTTCGTACAATCATGTCAATTGTAGCTTTATAGAGAATTATACACTACAACCACAAAATGAGTTTTAATTATAGTCCTACAGCTCTACCCAGATTGTTATATTTGTGCATATAACATTCATTCATGGACCCGACAGTACAGAGGAAGATAGAAAGATCTTGAGGGAGTATCATTTTTATATTAGTGATAATCACACACATTCTACAGAGTTTGTGCAAGGTTACTTTCAGATGTTGTATGGTAATTTGGTCAGCATATCATATGGTCAGATAATTATGCATCACAATTTAAGAATTCACTGATGTTCTATTGGTTGAGTAGGATGCTTCTAATATATGGAATTTCTTTGAGGTTGGGCATGGAAAAGGGGAGTATGATGGTGTTGGAGTATGTATTAAAAGAGCCTTAGCACAAGAAGAGTTGAAGTACAAAGATAGTGAAAGTTGACCGATGCAACATCCATCATAGAATGGTGTAACTCTACAATGGGTTCAAGTAATGAAGGTAAGTCTACAGTTCATAGATTTTTTTGGTTGATAGAAGAAACTAACATTGTAAAATATAAACATTATTGTATAATGATAGGATTGAGTGATTTCCACTCTTTTAGAAGCTCAAATGTAGCTTCATGGATTATTCATTCAAGGTAGATGGTCTGCTTTTGTTCATCATGTATATATTTTTCTTGGAATGATTTTGGCTCAAAAGAATAGGTTGATGAATGGTGTACTAGAACTTTAAGCCAATTTGAGATGTATCAACTTCTGGGAGCACTACAACTCATGTAGATAAAATCATCAATTGACTTTGACAATATTTCAAATCTAGTTGAACCAAATATTATAGATGCATTACTTAATGAAAATCAATATATTTTAGACTATGATGTATTTTTGTATTATTTTTTGAATTAATATTTTTTGTGTAATTTAATGTAGGGCATGTTTATGCAGTTATTGAGGATGAAGATAATGATGAAGGAATAGATTATTATTTATGCCATTGTGTTGAGGCAAAAAAAAAATTGACAACCCCTATCATAGATGGAGAAAACATTGAGTATTCTACAAGATCGGTGGTTGTTACTAGAACATGGCTTAGAAGGTATCCAATGAAGAAGTCGAATGTGTGGTTGTTCAAGGACTTTGACACACATAGGAAAATTCTTCATTATTCTAACCTTGTTGTGGCATCAAATGTTCAATTGATATAATATGGGGGTAGATCGTTGAATAAAAACATATGGAAAGGTCACGAGTCTGACCATGAAGCAATACTTGACACCATAAAGACTAGAGTGGATCCAAATGGTTCATTAGATTGAATTAGTGGAATGACACACATGTATGTTATATGTACAATTCTTAAGTTTTATGATTTGATTTGATTAATCATTTCTTTTATTTATTTATTTCTAGTAGTGTTATTAATATAGATTAGTAGTGCCAAACAAGCTTCCACTTTCTTGTGGTTGGTACTGTTTATAGAGAATTTTATATTCTTGAATCAAAGAGAAGATTTAAAATTAACAATAAACTAGTATATCCTCATTTCACCTTCTATATCTTTGACATATTTTCTTACCTTATTTTCACCTTCTATATGTTTGACATTATATGTTTAGCTAGGAGAGAGAGAGAGAGAGAGAGAGAGAGAGAGAGAGAGAGAGAGAGAGAGAGAGTGGGGATTATAGAGACTTAGGGAGAGATAGACCCAAGGAGAGAGGAAGAGAGACTTGAGTGAGAGACATGTTTGGCATGATTTGGTTATCCTCATTTCAACTTCTACATGTTCAACATGATTTTCTTATCCTTATTTTATTTTATATGGGTCTAGCCTATCCTTAGGGGAGAGAGAGACTTAGGGAGAGAGGAAGAGAGACATAGGGAGAGTGAGAGGGGAGATAGAGAGAGGGAGATATAGAGAGAGGTAGAGGGGGAGAGAGAGAATAGATAGAGATATAGAGAGGGGGATATATATATATATAGAGAGAGAGAGAGGGGTGTGTGCAAGAAGTTGTGTCCACTTTTTGGCCAAAAAGTGGAAGTGTTTTCCCTGATTTTCAGAATTTGTCACATTTGACCTAAAAATTTGAAGCACTTAACGGTGGAATCTTAGAAAAAGTCACTAAATATGAAATGTAGTACTCGGAGTCTAGTTTCCAAATATGTAATTTTTTTCAATACCCAGATGATAAAAATTGATTTTGAATAGGCGTTTCTAAAAACCACTGTTTAAAAGTCACTTTTTTTTTACTATACCATGTACGTGTACGTCATCCATATTTTGACCTAAATAATCATATTTTTCAAAATCCTTTTGGGAAAAGCTTTGCAACTCACTGAAGCACGTTTTCCATATTTATTTGTAATTTTTTATTGAATAATTTTTTTGTTATTAATTTCTTATTGGTCATTTTTTGTCTTTTAAAAAATCATCATGTACGTCACGCATAAGATGACCTAAACTTAACATTTTTTGAAATCTTTTTTTTTAAAATTGAAAAGAATTGTCTAAAGTACGTTTTCATACAATTTTTTTTACAAAAAAATATTTCAATAAAAAGTTATTAAAATATTAAAAAACCCTGATAATTCAAGGTTATGAACATATTTCATCAGAAATTGATTAAAAAATAGAAAAATTAATTTAATTGTAAAAAAAATTACATATTTAGAATCTACATTGTCTCCTCTATAATGGGTTTTAATTTCGTCAAAATATTCTGTAAAATAGACCTTTAAATATATGCCCAAAGTCACTATTTTGTTGTGACATTGACAGGTCCTTCAAGTTGTAGGTCAAACTAGGTCCAGAGGTCAGGGTCGGGTCCCCAAAGCATTTTCCGAAGCAGGTTACAAAGAAAAACCCGACCCTGAAATTCAAATTTTGAATAACGGGATCCCATTTATAAAACGCGATCCCGTTTATAAAACGGGATCCCGTTTCTTTATCCATCGGCGCTAAATAAAATGGGATCCCGTAGTAAACGGGATCCCGTTTTATATAACGGGATCCCGTTTTATATAACGGGATCCCGTTTTATATAACTATGATGAAGTAAATCTTAATGAAGTAAATCTATGATGAAATGAAGTAAATAGTTTAAATGAAGTAAATCTTAATGAAGGTAATTGATGAAATGAAGTAAATCTATGATGAATTGGGATCCCATCAATTTTCTTTGCATTAATGAAGTAAATCTATGATGAAATCTTTTGTCTTGTAAATTAAGTTGTTTATTAATCAACTTATCAAATCAAGTGATTTCTCATGATTATTTCTCAAATACATGTATATGAATCTTATTGTGGAGAAGACTGTGAAACAAAATAAGAAGTCAACTAGAACCAAAGTGATGAGAGTTTATTCAACTATAAATAGTTTACATGTAGAAGCATAAATGGAATCTAAGTTACTAGATTGCAAGGACACTCTATAATACCCACATAATGGTCTCAAGAGTATAATGTAATTGAAGTGTTAAAAGATTGGGCTAGTCCTAATGTGGATTTAAAAAGTTAAGGAATGTGGAGGATTACACAATTGTAAGTTTTCCTAGTGAAATGAAAGAGGCCATGATTATGATGTGCAAACTATTTTGGAACAAAGACTCAATACATTTAAATGCTAGATGGGTGTCATTATTACACATGTGATTTACCAAAGGGGAAGATTTCTACTAACTTCATTCCTAATTTGTGTCATTTCCAAAGTTATAGTTCACGTGTTTTTTTTTATCAACAATTTGGTGAAGAAGTTGTGTCCACTTAAGACATCGTAAATTAGGACCCCTTAAGACATCTTAAATTACATGCTCAACACAAGATGTTCAAGCACCAAGGCACTTGGATAAATATAACTATAACCATGCTAGAATCATTTAATATAACTTAGTTGATCTCTAGATGAGAAGATGTGAGAGATTGATCCCTCCTAGTAGGCGAGAGATCCTCATGAACTTATCTCATTTTTTAATGCTTTGTTTTGATTTGCTTACCATTTTATTGCTTAAAATTTGACCAGGACCTAAATATGCATACCGTGAATGAATGGAGGAACTTTATTAGGACCTCATCACTACATAAATTCTTTCAATGCAATTTCTTCATTAAGCGCAAATCTAGATCAACACTCTGACACTTGTAGATTTATATATGACAATTGATTATTTCTATTGATGTCAATCTATATATCTTATTATGGTTGATCTCAAATGTTTACATTTCTTTTCCTTCATGCACATGGTTAGATTAGTGTTTGATTTATGATTAAATTTAGGGATGCTTGTATATACATATGTATGTGATGTTATGCTTTTATAGTTTATGATGTATATGCAATGTATGTATGCATGGATAACATGTATATATAAATATGAATGCACCTAAACCAACATGATGGTTTTACATGACTATTACTTTGACAGGTATATGATTTTGAACTACAACAAGATTGCATTTATTGTGTGACATGTAAAAATATATAGTCCCTGGGAGGTTCAACAGTATATATATAAAGTCCAGGTCCATGTTCAAAAAATATATAAAGTCCACATGTTCAACAATATATATATAAAGTCCATGACAAACAGTATATAACAAATAGTCCATGAAATAGTCAAATATATAAAGTCCAGGTCCATGTTCAAAAAAAATATAAAGTCCATGACACAGTATATAACAAATAGTCCATGAAATAGTCAAATATATAAAGTCCAGGTGAACAACAATATATATATAAAGTCCATGACAAACAGTATATTACAAATAGTCCATGAAATAGTCAAATTATACATAGCCCATGTTTGAAATAACCTATCACATACTTGTTGATAACTGAGAGGGGGGGGTGAATCAGTTATCCTAATTATTTCCCTTATTGAGCTTTCCTTTTAATTGATGCAGCATAAAATCAAACACAAAAATATTAACCATGAAATAAGAAACACATGACACAGTATTTTTGACGTGGAAACCCTGTTAAGGGAGAAAACCACGGGGTGATTAACCCAAGAATTATTCTCTGTTAGAAGAATAGGAAATTACAAAAATGGCACTTGCCAATTAGGGCTCACTGCCCGAGCACACTGCTCACAAGAGGCCCACTGCCTACAAGAAGACACACTGTCTACAAAGTGATGAGAATCACAGTCTTGAACTGATTGGAAGCATCTGCATATGCTGGAGTTCAGTTCCGGTTAGGCTCAGTACACTGATCTGCTGCACTTCATCTTTCCTCTGTTCTTTATTCTGCTATCTTTCACATACCGGATCCTTTTTGCTATCTCTGCTCTTTCTCTGGACTTATTCGCATTTTTCTCCACACTAACACACATTTCACAACTAAATCCATCCTCTATATATATCCGCACAAGTAATTTCATCACCTTTCTAGTCGGCATCCGGAACAGTCTAGTTTCTTACAAACTCTCATTATGTCGGCTGAATCCTTCCTCACCAAGCAATGCGGATCAAGCATATACTTGTAGATATCATTAATCATGTCGGCCAAACATGATTCATGCCTTCACAACCTCTGTCATCAACAGTAACACATTCGGAAAGCAGTCTGATACTCTGCCAGTCAGTTCTTCCTCTGTTTTCACTGTCTCTCAGGAATCCGGTACTCAACCATTCATATCTTTTTCCTTGTCCATCACCGGAGGCTAAATCCTTGGAATATACTACTCAAGGTAGTCCTCTTGACTTCCCCAAATCCGCACTGCACCAAGACACTTCCTCTGAGAGGTCCGGACCAATCTGTCGGACCTTGCCACATGCTCTGTTCTTCTTCACCGGACCACAACATTCTTTATTCTGACTTCCGGTAGAGACACATCATGACTTGCGGATATGTGGGATGACCTTTGTTGCCATCAATGACAACAACCATGAATCCATATAGTGTCTCTTGCCAACAATCTCCCCCTTTGGCATTGATGGCAACACTTAGTGAAAAATGACTAAGTGTTTTCACTATGCTCCCCCTTTGCTGATGCTCTGTCTTTATATACAATTTCCGGAACTCCCCCTTAGTTGGATTCCTCATTTTTCACTGCTCCTCACTCCCCCTTTGACATCAATGGCAAAGGGTAGGGTCCGCATATCAAAATTTTCAAAAATTTCTTATACTTAGCCGCATATTTACATACTCATATATATTGAAGAATGTCTGCAAAAGATGTCTGTAATTGAATCATTTCGGTAGCCCAACTTTGCTTCATTCTGTCCAAAATTGAAATGTGACCACTTAACAAAAATGCAAACGCTTCTGCCCGCTTGAGATCTGTCGGATCTTTTGTTTGGGCGGTGGTCTGAGCATCACTGATGGCCTCATGCATGGTTTCCAACTTAGGGATTATAATCCTTCTAAGTTCTCCCATCCGGTTGGTGATGTTCTTCCTTTCCTTCTCAAGATTCTTTATTTCGTTCAAGACTGCAATAGTCTGACATTCTTGATTTATTATAGAGGAAGAGAGAGGATCAAAACTTTGAGATAAGCTTTGTAGCTTATCCTGTTCCTCTTTTATTTTCTTGTCAAATGCTGCTGTTGCCTTTGACCAGGATATACAAAATTTATAGATATCACCGCCATCCTTAAGAGCATTCTCTAAGCTCTTTATTCCAATGCTTACAATCTTCCTATCTTTAGAAATTAATTCTAATATCTCTGAAAATCTCTTATCCAGAAATTCCTTCCGGACCTTTTCTTCAGCTGATTTTTCTAGAGAGTCAAAATGTGTATCAACACTGCTGACTAAGGTTTTTAGATTACCGGAAGTGGAGGCTGTCGGATCTATTTGGATTGATGGCATGATCTTCACAAGTACTCCGGAAGCAGCCTCTATCAACTCACAGTCTTCCATATGAGACTTCAGGAGCTTTTCATTTGCCTTGGCATTTGCAAATGAAGCTATCTTCATTGTTTGTACTGGAGAGAGAGAGTCAAAATCAAATGGGCCTTTTAGAAGCTCCGGTTCATCAATCTCTAGAGTTTCTTTGCTCAAAAATTGTTGAACAGTTTGTGCAGTGTCTCTTGCCGGAGACAGATGTTTCTTCTCTTCTGCAGTCTTAGAACTGTCAACCTCTTTGTCTTTCACCACTGCTTCCTTCTCCTGTAATTGCTCTTCTTCTTTGGATCCGGAGACTGTAGGGGAAACCAGAGGAGAGATGCTAACTTGTTCATGGGCCACTTCTTCTTGAGCAGAGGGTCCCAAGTCCTCACTTGTCTGTTCAGGGCTCACTTCTTCCGGAACAGAAGATTCCAAATCAGCAGCTGTTTCTGCACCTAAGTCCTCTACAACAGGAAGATTGAACCTTTTGAAGGCCTTCCGGAGGATCTCTTCTGTTTCTTGGGCCACTTTGTCAGTCTCACCAAGCATGAGTTGATTCATCCTGGCTTTGCTTCTGAACTCATCTTTACAGTCCTTGAAGATAATGTTCATTGTCTTGGGATCAATTTGAGGATATAGCTGAATAGCTATCTGCTCCCGGATCTCAAGATCTTTAGCATGAGCATTATTCTTTCTTACTTCCATTTCCTTCTCTAGGCTTTTAGGAATGAGAGATATGATCTCAATGAAAGCCTTATTGTATATGTTCAGATATTTAACTGTGGCTTCCTGCAGAGTCTTTTGGTCTGCCTCACTGAAGTCATCATAGGATTCAGTCATTGGTTGAAGGTTTCCATCCACCGTGACCGACTTGATTATGCTCTCTAGAGACAGAGTGGGCTTCTCAACAGATACCTCTGCCATTTCATCCTTGTCTTGGCCTGTGGAGGGCTTACCGGATCCTTTCTTCTTCTGTTTCTTTACTTCTCTTACTCCCTCATCTGATTCTGTTTCCTCTTCATCCTTTTGGCTTCCATAAGCCCTTGTGGCTTTTGTCTTGGATCTCTTTCCGGATGCCTGAACTTCCGGTTTTGAACTTTTGGTTGAGGGAGGTGCAGATCTCTTTGTTGATCTGGTCCGGGTGGGAGCTCCAACCGGAGCACTTTCTTTGCTTTTCTCTTCTTCCTCGGCCTTCCTCCTCTTTTCCCGGCTGGCATCAAGTGCCTCCTTTGAGATACCTAGGCCTTGAGCAATGTGCTCTACTTCTTTTCTTACCTTTCTTTTAATCTCAGGTTCCCTGAGTTCTACATGTATTTTTACACTCAGCTCCTCAAAGGTTCCAAACCTTTCTGCCTTAGGATCTTTGGGCTGACTTAGCATGTGTTGAACATGCAGCTCCACTATCTGTTCATCAACTTCATACCCCATGGGCATGATCCAGACAGTCCTTGGCTCTACTGCCTCCATTAGGCACTGATCAGTGTCAACCATAAAGCACACTGAGTCCTTGTATTTCTCAATGAGAGACTGGGGAATTCTCTCTCTTGCTTGCATCATGCTCTGAAAGTTTTTGAAGTATCCCCATAGAGCTGAATTTCTCGCTTTTGCATCCCCAAGTCCATGCAAGTAGTCTCTTATCTGGACTGCAACAGGTTTGTCATTCTGCCATACCCATCCACTTGTTCCGGGTAGCTCATTCATGAAGTAGAAGAATAGACATACAATCAGAGTACCATACTTAAAGGAATTCTTCTTATCCTTCTTGATTTTCTGTATATTTTCCATTAATTGGCTTAGCAGTAGTTCGCAGAGATCATACTCTGCATTCTTTCTTAGCATCTCATAGGCAGTGTATACTGCAGTTCCGGATACAGAATTCTCCCTGCTGGAGTGGTAGATCTTGTATCCTATTATCATTGATGCATATTTGATATCCGGATCGGAGATGTCTTCAATGGTCATTGCCCTTTTGTCAAATTTTGATCCGGTGGCCTCAGTTACAATGTTGTTCTTGACAGATTTGAGGATAGGTACTCCTCCGGAAGAGTATAGGCCAGTTACTGCTCTAATTGCCTCTTTTGTGATCTTGCAGGGTCTATCTAGCCATAGAAAGTTGTCATGCATCCTGCTCAGCACATACCGGACCCATTCATCCTCTTCAAAACAGGGGAAATGAATAAATTGCTCAAATTGTTTCTTCTGAATATCCTTATACTCTGGTTTAAGCTCAAAAGCATTGTCAATCAGCTGCTTGTGATAGAGGTCTCTTAATTTGAATTCCCCAAATTCCTCAATGTTTGCATGTATGTAAACCCTAATGTCTTCGGTGTGTAAAACTCCGTGAGGAACACTAGAGAAGGCTCCTAGTGGGTCTACCTCCAATGATTTGTAGGGATGTTTCTTGAATGAGGGGCGAGGTCTATCAGAGATCTTAACTATGTTTGGAGTAGCCATTCTTCAAGGATTTGCAGTGAGGTAATGAAAAACGGAGAATACCTTATGCGCCTTCGGTTTGCACGGAGTGGTTGGATTGATTTCTTTATCCAATAGCTTTGGCAGGAGATCCTTGGTGTGCTTGAAGAACCTTGTTGCAGAGCTCCACTTTTCGCTTCTTCTCGAGTGCAGAATGAGCAAATGACCTTTGAGAAATCCCTTAAATTGCTCCGCGAACCCTAATACCTGTCTGCAATAAATGCTTCACCTACATCATTCCGGTTTGCCTTGTCTGAATAGCTTGGAGTATCCCGGATTAGTCCTGATCTGTGGATATCATCCGGAGGTAGCATATTACAAGATCATCTCAAACACTCTGTCCAATCCGCAGAACAAGATAGTGCATTTCCAGATCTTTCCGGACCTTTTTGTAATCCTTTATCATACCGGAGCATCTCCCTGAACAGGTCTTATTTGATCGATCACAGCTTCTTCATAACTTCATGCGGACCTCTGAAAACTTGACTGAAGTATCTCAAGACTCATATCTACAAACCCTTTGATCCGCATCTTGTGCCATATCCGGCACCACTTGTTTGGCTGGGGGAACAAGATTTTCTTTGAGTCTCCCCCTGAGCCTGAGCTCACTTTTAATTTCCGGAAGAAATATCAGCACCAGAGTCTGGTGCGGATCCAACCTCTACATTCTCTGAACTTTTCTTCACCCAAATCTTGCTCATCTGATTCCTAACCTCATCCGTATTCATCTTTTGTTTACCCTTGTCTTGATTCTGATTATACACCGGACCTCTTTTGTCCTGATTCTTGTTTCTGCAGACTTTAGCATTATGACCGGACCTATTGCAGATTTGGCAAATAACATTTCTTTGCATATTTGACTGATATCCTCTTGATCTGCATTGATTAGCCATATGACCTATTCTATTGCATGTGAAGCATCTACCTTTGAATGATTTGTTTACTTGCATAATTCTGCATTCATGGGATTTGTGTCCATACCTTTTGCAGTTGAAGCACTGTCCGGAGAAGGATGAATTATTCTGATTCATTCTCATTCTGCACTGATTAGCTTTGTGACCAAAGTGGTTGCAGTTGTGGCAGTATCCATTGAAGGATGGATATCTTTGAGCATTTGGCTGTCTTACCGGAGGTCTTCTAGGCCTGCTCCTTGGATTTTCTGATCCAAGATTCTTCTGACCGGATCCGGAGCTTTCTCCTTTCTCATATCCCAAGCCATACTTGTCATCTGTCCTCTTTTGACTTCCAAGAAGAACTTCAAGTTGAGCAGAACTTATCTTGAATTTTTCTTTATATTCGTTTGCTGTTTGAAGGTCTCTTTTGATAGAGGTAATTTGATCCTCAAGTTTTCCTTCATTATCTTTGGCATCTTCAAGATCAGATTCAAGATGTCTGATAATCCTGTCCATCTGGTGGCATTCTTCTGATTTTTCTTTAAGAGATTGTCTTAGATTGTCTTCAGCCTTTCTTTTTTCTTCAATCTCTTGAGTAAACTTTATAGTTCCTGATTCCATTTCATGTCTTAACATAATGACTTCTTTTGATAGCTTTTCACTTAACTTGGTTTGCTCAGTCAATTCTTCATTTGTATTGCTTTCTTCACTTTGTCTTGCCAACTGTTGAAGCAGCTCCTTTCTCTTTTTCATAGAGAGACTTAATTTGTCTTTTAATTCTCTCATGAATTCATCAGCCTGTTTGAGTCTTTCCTTTAATTCACTGACTTCAGAATTTGATTGTTCAAGATCCTCAAGGGCAGTCTTGAGTTGCTCCCTTAAACCATATGCATCCATTTGAAATCCCAGATCTTCCTCAAGCTGTTAGGCTCTATTAGGAGGAACTTGGCTCTGATACCAATTGTTGATAACTGAGAGGGGGGGGTGAATCAGTTATCCTAATTATTTCCCTTATTGAGCTTTCCTTTTAATTGATGCAGTATAAAATCAAACACAAAAATATTAACCATGAAATAAGAAACACATGACACAGTATTTTTGACGTGGAAACCCTGTTAAGGGAGAAAACCACGGGGTGATTAACCCAAGAATTATTCTCTGTTAGAAGAATAGGAAATTACAAAAATGGCACTTGCCAATTAGGGCTCACTGCCCGAGCACACTGCTCACAAGAGGCCCACTGCCTACAAGAAGACACACTGTCTACAAAGTGATGAGAATCACAGTCTTGAACTGATTGGAAGCATCTGCATATGCTGGAGTTCAGTTCCGGTTAGGCTCAGTACACTGATCTGCTGCACTTCATCTTTCCTCTGTTCTTTATTCTGCTATCTTTCACATACCGGATCCTTTTTGCTATCTCTGCTCTTTCTCTGGACTTATTCACATTTTTCTCCACACTAACACACATTTCACAACTAAATCCATCCTCTATATATATCCGCACAAGTAATTTCATCACCTTTCTAGTCGGCATCCGGAACAGTCTAGTTTCTTACAAACTCTCATTCTGTCGGCTGAATCCTTCCTCACCAAGCAATGCGGATCAAGCATATACTTGTAGATATCATTAATCATGTCGGCCAAACATGATTCATGCCTTCACAACCTCTGTCATCAACAGTAACACATCCGGAAAGCAGTCTGATACTCTGCCAGTCAGTTCTTCCTCTATTTTCACTGTCTCTCAGGAATCCGGTACTCAACCATTCATATCTTTTTCCTTGTCCATCACCAGAGGCTAAATCCTTGAAATATACTACTCAAGGTAGTCCTCTTGACTTCCCCAAATCCGCACTGCACCAAGACACTTCCTCTGAGAGGTCCGGACCAATCTGTCGGACCTTGCCACATGCTCTGTTCTTCTTCACCGGACCACAACATTCTTTATTCTGACTTCCGGTAGAGACACATCATGACTTGCGGATATGTGGGATGACCTTTGTTGCCATCAATGACAACAACCATGAATCCATATAGTGTCTCTTGCCAACAATACTATCTCTATCATCAAGAGTCATCTTCACACCATGAGAACTACTCAGATGACCTGAATCACTCTACAAAAGAGAAAAATTTATATGAAATTAGATGTAAGATGCTTAGTCCAAATCTAATTTAATGACAATTTTTAAATTTATAATTTAAATATCATAAAATTAAATTACCGTGTGAGGCTGAGAGGCATGCTCTGGTGCACCTGGACCTGTGTCTCCATGCTCTGAATCAATCTATTTAATACAAGAGAAAGTTCAAGTTGAAATTAGATATACTTGACGATTTTAAAAATGATTTAATTCAATTTAATTTATAAGAACTATCATATTTAAAAATTATTATACCATAAGAGGAACTTGTTGTGAATCCTCTATTCCAGGACCTGTCTCTACAGGCTTAGCTCCATGACATGTATCGAGCTATATTTTAAGAAAAAAGAATTTTGAATGTAGATGTCAACATATATATATATATCAAGAAATTTACTTTAAGTTCACAACATTTATTTTAATTGTTCAATTTAAATATAATCTAAATTTTAAATTATACCATATCAGGTTGCCCATCTCCTCTGTCCTCCTGCTCTGCATGTGCTGTGTGTTGATCATGAAACGTATCACTAACAAGCTCCTACAATGTCATTTATATTTAAGTTAGCACATGTGTGTACAAATTAGGTTTTAAAACATATATATAATTGACTTACAGTGTGCATGTTATTAAATACGTTTTTCAACAACCTGAAATGCAGTCGACTCCTGATATAAACTTGGATTATCCAAGTGTGGTACAATGCCCATCCTCATAGTTGTGTCAACCTGCATAGACATATTTATAAAATATTAAATATGTATGTGCACGTTTTTAGATACACTGATATCAAAATAGAATTTAAATTTAAGTATATATACAGTTTTTTGAAACAATATACATACTGTAAGAGTGTCATGTGAGATGCCCAATGATGGAGGAGTGCTCGAGACACCCTGAGATGGAGGATTCAATGTGGAAGAACCCTAAACTAGTTCATAAATATTTAATTGTACACACAATCAAGACTGAATTTTACAAATTTACAAATCATTGATTTAATGTACCCCAAATGGGTGCCCGAGATGAACAGGTGTCGATGAAAAATTAATTCGATCAATTGTGACCCCTGTTGCCATCATCTACACCAAACAAACCAAACAATTCGATTGTTAAAATATTACAATTTAATTGATCATCTATATGTTGATTAAGAACGTGTGGTTAAAAAATTGTTTTAAATTCAACATGTGTACATAACCTATATATACCTATGTCGAATGATCAGTGGGATGATCCTCAGCAAATAGATAATCAACAAATGATTCAGTGGCCACATTATCAGATGATGCATGTGTAGCTGAAGTGGGTGCAACTGCCTGATCAGGTCCATAACACAACTGATTGCAACTCGTACATGTATGAGGCATCGACGCATGTGGAGTGCCACTAGGACCACTTCCATCATCAACTCCTCCATGCTCTCTAACTCGAGCTACCATCATAGAAGTTTGCTCATGTAGGCTACCTGAGAGTGAACTCAATGTGCCTAATGTGGATACCACTGCATGATGCTCAAAGGGCGAAGGAATGGCAGCAATAGGAGGGTCAATAAGAGGTTGAACAGGCACCGGTCGTTGGGGATCAACCCGTGCCCCTAACCTCTGTTGTGGCATGCCACCACCAACACCCTGGAATGATCTAAAATCAAAGTAGTTGGGTTTTTTATTCATAACAAACTCTACGTATAATTTTCTCAAAAAATATAAAGGAACCTCACAATTAGCATGAGGTGGATAATCAAACACCATCCACCATCTATCCAAAAAATTGGCAGACATTCCTTCATGCCTACACCACCTGATTGATATTCTTTTCTTATTTGCAGGAATAGGTTCATTTGTAATGGGATGTCTAAAATATTGTGCTAAATGAGCTTTTGTGATTTTAAGATCCAAAATAGTCTTATAGGAGAGGCCATCAGCATAAAATTGGCGCCTCTCCTCTCTCCATTTCCGGAATCCATCAAAATCTGAGTCAATAGACCTCACAGAATCTACAATGTTTTGCATCAAAGATGCAAAACGTACTACGTGAGGTGGCATGAATTATTCACTGCGAATGGAATTCAGTTTTTCTTGTATCGAATCCACATTTTCATTTATTATGGCTCGCAAGCGAGCCTAGTCAGTTCCAGGTGGGGGTGGAGGTGGGTCATCTGCAGGTGGGGCATCTAGAGGTGGGGCATTTGGCACTGGGGGTGGGGGTGGGGGTGGGGGTGCGGCTAGATCATCTTGTGCATTAAGGAAGTCCTCAACATCAAAGTGAATATAATCTAGATTCATGATGTATATATAAAAATCTAGATATGAACCTGCATATATATACATATAAACATACAAACTTCAGTACAAATTTAAAATTAAATCAAGAATATATATATATATATGTTTCAAGAAATTACACTTGAAATAAATTTAAATTAAAAACATACAAATAATGTATACATGCATGTACAAATTTCAAAATGTAAGAGAGCTATTAAGACTACCATTCAATAATGATTGATACAATGGGCAATATATATTTCAAAATTTCAATGTGCATTTAAGTAAGGAAACTTCTCTAGACAATCATCATGTATTTCTTAAATGTGAATATGCATCCCAAATTTTGGAAGTTATTTTAAAGAAATATGGTGCATTTAGGAACTTGGTGATTGTTGGGGTAAAGAGGAATATATGATCATGCTAGAAGAGGCACTGATTAGGCTCATAATTGGCCAAGGTTGCTTTGAATAAGGTTAAAACAAGGAGATACCCATGTTGATATTCACACCCTTTGGTCCACACCTACATTGGGATGGATTAAGCTTGAAATTTTGATGGGTAGCCAAGGGTAATCCTAGTAGGAGGAGTATGTTTATTAAGAGATGATAAGGGAAAACCTCTACCTATCTTAAAGCTTATGATTTTGGTGTCAAGAACAATAATATGGTAGATTCTAGGACCATGATATCCAGGGCCTCAAGATGACTTGGAAACTAAACAAGATATCCCTTAGTGTGGAAGGAGATTCCAAGATCAACATTGATCATATGAAAAAGCATAGATGAAGCTTGTGGTTATTGGAAACTATTATATATTGGAAGCTAGAAACTTGGTGAGTACTTGTTTAAATCTATCTCCTTCAAACATATCAATGGGGCCACCCTAGGATAAGGCTTGTGTAATTTGTCCCACCACCCTAGGATAAAGTTTTTTAGTTTATTAGTAATTCTAACACTACTTTGAAACTTATTACTCTAGGGTTAGGGCCACTATAATTTTCCCTACCACTAATATATCTTAAGACACCTATTGGTTTATATGTTTGATGTCATTGTAGTATATTAATTTCCCCTACCACTATTGATTGAACAAAACTATACCATATATATTAAGTACTCTAGCTCAATGATCTTAAGATTAATGAAATCAGGACTAACTATATCATCATTATGCTTAGATACACCCAACATGCTAATCAAGAACTTAATTACGTTCACAACCCTATTAGCATTGTATCACTCCTATTAGGGAGTGGACTTGAATGGGGCCAAAAGATTCTTTACCCCTTACGATTGTGACTTTGGGTTTGGCATGGTCAACTTGGAGAGGTTGTGTCACGGCATATCCCTATAAGAGGATGAAGGGTGATAGGAGGTTGTAGGATGGCTAAAAGCATTCACATGACGATAATGTTCAAGTTTAAATTTCAACATATGCATCATGGAGACCTACAAGGTTCTCTTGTTCAAAAGGTTCATCATATTCTAGACAAGGAACTCACAATCATTGGCACCAAATTCAAGACCTCCTATTACAAGTCTCCATATATAGCTTTAAACATAACACCTATAAACACAAAATTTATAGGGCTTGAATACAAGCTCGCCTCCCAGTTAGGAGACTTCCAAATAATTGGTGAACTCACATGCAATAAGGGAATAACACATGCATACAAAATATGTAGAAGAAATCCCTGTAGCATGACTCGTGATTAATTAAAGTTACGGTTAGGGTTTCAATTAGGACCAGGCTTAGGGTTAGAATTAGAATTCAAGGGTTGCTAAATTAGGGTAAGTATTAGAGGATATTTCTAAGATTTAATGAAGATAAACCTTCATGTCTTGATGCTAAATTGGCTGATTCTATCCACTATGAGAATTAAGATGAGGAGGAGGTGACATAAATCCCTCCTATCAAATTCAAACAATGTTAAAAATGTCAAGGAAGTGGTAGAGGCTTTGTAAGGCTTGTGTAATTTGTCCCACCAACCTAGGATAAAGTTTTTTAGTTTATTAGTAATTCTAACACTACTTCAACTTATTACTCTAGGGTTAGGGCCACTATAATTTTCCCTACCACTAATATATCTTAAGACACCTATTGGTTTATGTTTGATGTCATTGTAGTATATTAATTTTCCCTACCACTATTGATTGAACAAAACTATACCATATATATTAAGTACTCTAGCTCAATGATCTTAAGATTAAAGAAATCAGGACTAACTATATCATCATTATGCTTAGATACACCCAACATGCTAATCAAGAACTTAATTACGTTCACAACCCTATTAGCATTGTATCACTTCTATTAGGGAGTGGACTTGAATGGGGCCAAAAGATTCTTTACCTCTTACGATTGTGACTTTGGGTTTGGCATGGTCAACTTGGAGAGGTTGTGTGGCATATCCCTATAAGAGGATGAAGGGTGATAGGAGGTTGTAGGATGGCTAAAAGCATTCACATGACGATAATGTTCAAGTTTAAATTTCAACATATGCATCATGGAGACCTATAAGGTTCTCTTGTTCAAAAGGTTCATCATATTCTAGACAAGGAACTCACAATCATTGGTACCAAATTCAAGACCTCCTATTACAAGTCTTCATATATAGCTTTAAACATAACACCTATAAACACAAAATTTATAGGGCTTGAATACAAGCCCGCCTCCTAGTTAGGAGACTTCCAAATAATTGGTGAACTCACATGCAATAAGGGAATAACACATGCATACAAAATATGTAGAAGAAATCCCTGTAGCATGACTCGTGATTAATTAAAGTTAGGGTTAGGGTTTCAATTAGGATTAGGCTTAGGGTTAGAATTGAGGTTAGAGTTAGAATTAGAATTCAAGGGTTGCTAAATTAGGGTAAGTATTAGAGCTACAATTATGGTTTGGGTTACGGCTAGAGTTAGGGTTACAATTACAATTACAAGTAGCTTGTTAGGGTTGGGGTTAGGGCTAGAGTTAGAGTTACAATTACAATTACAATTACAAGTAGAGTTAGGGTTAGGGTTATGATTAGGGTTATAATAAGGGTTAGGGTTTGAATTGCATATAGAATTAGGGTTAGGATTAGGGTTAGAATTAGTGTTAGGGTTAGAGTTGGAATTGCATATAGAATTAGGGTTCAATCTAGCTAGAAATAGATAAATTAGTCAAGATGGTTCTAGCTCAATTTTGTTTCCTATTTCCTAGAAAATGCAAAACTAGTTATTGTTTTCTATTTAGTTGTTCTAAGTCCCAACTCTTTCCTTTTAAGAAGTATATCAAATCTAATGTAGTAGTACATACTTCTACATATACAAGTTTCTGTTAGGAGAAAATATATTTTGCCAAATATATTTAGAGTTGTCTATAGTGTGTTCCAGGGTAATCAAATGATGTAAGTCACAATTTAGAGGGTTGAGGGATAAGTTTGTGTTGAGTCTATAGGACGTGTTTTCTTACATAGACCGAGCTCCATAATCTAGGTGTCTCCATGTCTAACTCAAATGTTTCAACTTGGTCCATATTATATCCAGATTAATGATAAAATTATATATATATGGCTATGCACAAGATCCATGACCATATCAATGTTTGGTAGAGAAAAGTTATCTAAGTTGGGGTAGATCCTTTTTTGATGTCTCAAAAGTTAGTGCAAACATGAATTCCCTTAGTTTTCTTGTTAACTAAGACCACATTAGATCTACCCATTTAGGATAAGTAATAGTCTGAATGAACCCTGGACATCCAAGAGTTTATACAATTCTTCTATGACCACGAGGGCTACTTGGGGGTGCATTTTGTGTAGCTTTTATTGAATAGGTTTGGCATTGAGGTGAACCACAAGATGATGCATGACTTTAAAGATGGAGTCTCAAGGCATAGATCACCATAAGACCACATGAAGAAATCAATGTAATATTTAACATGGTGACATGGTTATATATGCCTTCTTTGATGTCAAGCTCCAGTGGAGCTACTATCTTAGAGAGTTTAGGGTCCAAGCTTCTATTCACAGGTTGATGTTTATAGCATGTCCTCAACAAGGAGAGGGGAGACATGTCTTGTATCTAAGTGGTATATAATGAAAGGTGAAGTTTGTCAAATTGAGGAGCTCTTGGGAAGTGTCCATTTTTATTGTATCATTTTAATCGATCACAAGTTTCTTCTTATATAGATTGTTGCTATTCTGCCTAGACTAGGGTGCCTCAGGACTAAAGGGTTCTTTCTTTCTCTCCAAAATAAGTATATATGTAGGTGTTAAGTATGGTGGAAAAGTCTTTCTTATGATTACAATGGGGATGTGGTCTTGACACTTCATAAGTTTCATGATGGCTTCATCATTTTGGATGTGATAAATTGGTTTTATTATGGTTTGTTGTAATTTTTTTACATGATAGTTAGCTATTCAATAATGCCTTTAAAATACAATGACATACATTGTTATAAGTAAATTTTATAAAAACCAAATATATATATCATCCCAATGCTATATAATTTTTGACAGTTTGTTCAAAATCTCTCCTTTCATATGATACAATCGTTTCAAAAGTTCAATTGCATTTTCCAGCTAAAATGTTTAAATATAGCTATTCAACACTTAAATTGAACTCAAATTTTGACAGTTTGTTCAAAATCTCTCCTTTCATATGATACAGTATTTTCAAATTTTCAATTGTATTTTACAGCTAAAATGTTTAAATACAGCTATTCAACACTCAAAATGAACTCAAATTTTGACAGTTTGTTCAAAATCTCTCATTTCATATGATACAGTATTTTCAAAATTTCAATTGTATTTTACAGCTAAAATGTCTAAATATATCTATTCAATTCTCAATTTTAAACATAATTTTGACAGTTTGTTCAAATTCTAACCTTTTATTTGATACAGTGTTTCAAAATTTCAATTGTATTTTACATCTAAACTATCAAAAATTGACTACTGATTTCATAAACCCTAAACCCTAAATAACAATTCAAAATTTAAATTTTGATTGTATTTTACATCAAAACAAACAAAGGAAACTTAAAACAATTCATGGGTAATTTGTAGAAGTGGAAAAATCCACTTACTTGGTGGCTGGATGGTCTCTGAACTTGGGATCCCGTTTTCGCCTGTCACCTGTCGCTGTTGAAAATGGGGTCTCTGCCGTTTTTTAAAAAATTTAATACTTTTTAAAAACGGGATCCCGTTATATATAACGTGATCCCGTTATATAAAACGGGATCCCGTTTATAACGGGATCCTGTGTTTTGAAACGGGATCCCATTTCTGGCTTCTAGGTTCGGGATCCCGGGAAAAAACGGGATCGCGTTTTTGGTTCTAGGCTCGGGATCCCGAGGCAAAATGGGATCGCGTTTTCTATAAACGGGATCCCGTTTTATATAAACAGGATCCCGTTTTTGGTTCCCCGATTTCGGATTTTTTTCTAACTCTAAAACTTCCACCTTAAGTGGACACAACTTCTTGCATTTACCTAGAGGTGGGGATATAGAGAGGGATGTATAGAGATAAAGAGGGCAAGATAGAGAGATAGATAGGGAGGATAGAGAAATAGAGAGATAGATGAAGAGTAAATAGAGATATCTAGAGAGGAGGAGAGAGGGAAGATACAGAGAGGGAGAGGTAAAGAGAGGAATAGAAACATGGAGGGAGAGATAGAGAGAGGGATAGAGAGATGGAGGGAGAGATAGAGAGACAAAGATAGAGATAGAGAGGGAGAGATAGAGAAAGGGAGGATAGAGAGATAGATGGAGAGTCTATTTCTACCTATTTGTTGGGAAAGGTTGCCATTAACTTTGTAATCCTAACCAATTCATGTGTCTCCAAAGTTCTTGGAATGTGTTCCCCAACACATAAAGACTTTGAGAGATAAATTAATATTTAATTATAAATTACTTGGCTTATTGTAATTAACTCCTAAATGGTAAGGTCAAACTTGGGTGTCCACTTTTGGAGTGGGGTCCATGAAGACTTTTTAACAACTCCTTGAGGTCTATTTTGGGTGTTTGACAACTCTTAGTGAGTGGGAGTTAACTTAGACACCCACTTTGGAGGTGTCTTATATTTAGACTAGGAGTTTGCTTTTCTTTGTACATGAGTGCATATTGTTGATATACTTTGCATGTATATGATGTGGGAGTTATCAGAAGTGTTAGAGATGCATGATATTGGAATATTGTTGTATGAGTTCATAAAAGCTTGTGTGTACTTGCATGCTTTTACATGTGGTAACATGAGTTCATAAAAGCTTGCATGGACTTGCATGTTTTTGCATGAGCTCATAAAAGATTGCATGTGCTTGCATATTGTTGCATGTCACTTGCATGTGCTTGCATGTTGTTGCATGTTGCTTCTATGAACTTGCATGTGCTTGCATGTCAGTTATATGGACTTGCATTTTGTTGCATGTCAGTTATATGGAGTTGCATGTTGTTGCATGTCATTTTTATGAGGTTTCTTGCAGAACACTCCAACTCAGAAAACTTACAAAACACTCCATCTACTAGATTCAGTTAATGGGTATATCTTGCATTGTGCTACAGGTGTTTGCATGTCACTTGCATGTACATAATAGGTTAATTCAGGATAATATTGGGGACATCAATCATGTAGGTTGTTGCATGAGGATTGATGTGTGGTGGTGCACTTCAGTTGACTGAAATAGATTGGGCCAACTTGGGCGCCCAATCTTGAGACTTTCAGTTGTGCTTTTATTTGTGAAATGTTATTTTTGTTGACTAACTTTCAAAGGGACAACTTGGGCACCCATAATGAAGACTGGCAGTTAATAGGGTGCTTGGTACAGTTTGAGTTTAGTCTTCTCTATTTGGAGTGCTTGGGTTTTGCATGAGGACTTGTCTTATGTTATAAAAATTACAATTTACTATAATTTGAGTTTCAAGCTTTTGAATTAAGAAGCTTTGAAGTTGTAATTAAAAAAAAGAGTGCAATGTATTTTCCAGAGAGCAATTTTTTAAGCTTTCTATATAGAAGCTTTGAAGTTATAGGAAAAAGAATTACAACATAACATGTTTTAGAAGATTGAAGAAGCTTGAGGTGTGCATCAGGATTTAGAGAAGTTTTAGTACTGAATGTAATCTTTCTTGAAGATATAATTTAATACAAGAATAAACATCTTTTGGGTGTGGAGTTTTTTCCTGCAAGGGTTTCTCCACATAAATATTGTGTCTTCTTCTATCATTCTTTCTTCTTCTATTACACTGATTAAGTTGGAGAAATACTATAAACATCTAAATTGAAAGTAATTTTCAGATTTACACATGCTATTAATTTTAGATTTGAAAACATTTTAAAGCTTCATAGCTATAACATTACCTTGTTCTCTCTCCCTTCTTCTAACACTATCCTCTATCTCTCTATCTGTATCATCCATCTCTCTATCTCTATCCTCCATCTTTATCTCTCTCCATCTTTCTCTATATTTCTATCTCTCTTTCACTCCCTCTCTCTATCTCCCCTTTCTCTCTATCTCTATCTCTCCCCTCTCTCTCTCCCTCTCTCTACATTATGTATAATGAAGTTCTCATTGCTATGTATGTTACAGAACCTTTACGAAATATGTTAAAAAGTGGTGAAAGTATTGATTTGTCTTTATTTACCCATTATTTCTACTTCTTTGGCGGTGGTTCCATATGCATAATTTTTCATTGCAAATATATATTTGGGACCCAAGTAGAATAATTCTATAGAAGTTTAAATATGTTTAAATTCATTGTCATTTGTAATACCTTTATTATTTTTGTTTTCCTTTCAACACATGAGTAATTTTTTCATAAGGATCTCATAAAGGCATCAAAATATCAAACCATTTATGCACATTAATCATGGGTTTTACAATTTGAGGTAATTTAGGATTTTCTTTGTATAAGAGTTTTTTAAAACAGGAATGTGCATAAGTCACTTTAGACTTTATCATTATAGGCTTACTTGGTCTATAAATTACCAATTCTTCTCTTAGTTGTTCTTCCTTATACCACTTGATACATTGATCTAACATAGAAGGCATTTACTTACATTGTTGTATCCAAGGTCCACCAAGTAAAATATCAAATCTCTCCAAAGAAGGATTAATGTGACATTAAATTTGCACCATTTTTTAGGGTGTGTGCAAAAAGATGGGGGACCAAAAAGTGGCCAAAGCCACTTTTTGGTCCAAACAGGACATAACGCCAGCGCTCTATAACATGGTCATGTTATGGGTCGATAATTACTAATCCTAAAATTTAAGTGTGTTATAACATACTCACATTATTGCCTACTAAACATAAAAATAAAACTCAAACCTATGACCCCTCATTTGACACCAACATTCCTTGAAGAGAAGAAAACATGAGTAGGGTTATTATGTGATTGCGTTATGGGGAAATTAAAGGAGAATCCACTCAAAAATGATTCTTCCATGACATTCCCATACTCTAGGATGTCATGCACGAGCTCCATAGGGTCAACAAATTGAACAAGGTAGGGTTTTCATGTTTTTTCTAATTTTGAAAATGTTTTCATTCAATTTTTGTTTTCAATTTTTAGCCAATTATCCCCATGAAACACCCCAAACCCTAAGCCACCAAATAGAGGGGATGATGAGATTCAAATTGAAGAGGGGACATAAAATAACCCTCCTGAAACTCCTTTAATTCTCGGACATCCTCGTGAGACACAAGAATTTTTTTTTGGGCAAACTGAGGAGAAAAATGATAACTCAAAAACTTAATTGAAGCATTGAAAAATACAAATGCAACCAATCCTCACTAGAAATCATTGCTACATCCCTAGAGTCAATTGTTTCTTACATTGATTTTGTGCAAGCCAAATCAACAAATGGGTAGATTAAATGGAGAGTTGCTAGTAATATTATGCAACCAAATTATCATATAAACAGGTGAAAGACAAATAAAATAAAATCTAATCTTTGTGCCCTATTTGTTGATCCTAGAAGTAATGAGTCATTGCATGGGAGTTGCAAAATATTTCCCATTCACTGGTGTGTACACAAAGGAATGTCTCAAAACTTTTGGGATAGGTGGTGGATGGTGTTTGACAATCCACCATGCAACAAAAATGAGGTCCCATAGTATTTTTTGAGGAGAATCTATTGCGATTTTATCCTCAATGTAATTCCAAACTATTTTTACATGCGAGATTTCTAGGGTAGAGGTGGTGGCTCTACACAGGATAGGGAGGGGACACATCATGCCCAGGACTATCCAGTGAGACTAGGTTAGCAAGACCATACTTTCAACATGTTGTGAACTCCTTTCTAATTTGAATGAGGGTGTTGAGGTGGAGATGCTACATTTTGTTAGTTCCCTCACTTAGTCTTTACTATAGCATTGTAGCCATCTTTCATAGGATGGTGAGGGTGAGAGTAGTAGACATTATCGATCCTGACATATTTATCATTCTTGTGGAGATTTATGTGATTATGGGTTTGACACCCCTGATACAGACATTGGAGTGGTTGCTCCACACTTTCAAGAATATGCCACATAGGGGCAAGAGTAGGAGCAGGACATGCCCATATTGGATAATATGGTAATTGTAGACACTTAAAAATGTCCTGGGCCTGCGAGCGATATTTACACACATAATCCATATCAATTTCATAATTCCACTATTAATTAAATAATTTTAATTATTTAATTAATTCTTCCCCCTTTACACTTGTAATTAAATAAATTTTATTTATTTAATTACCTAAGTGAATTTCTTTTAGATTCTTCTATAATTAAATAATTTAATTATTCATTATCTCTATGCTCACATTCTCCCATTAATTTAAATAAATACTCATTTATTTAAATTATGAGCCTTACCTTGACTAAATAAGTCAACACTTGTTTAATTAAAATTGCAACATATTCCTCCTTCCTCACAAAAAAATTAAATAAATCCCAACAATTTATTTAATTTTGAATATTGACCTCCTCACCCATTTCCTCCAATTTAAAAATTAAATTTGTTTTATATGGGAGGAAACCCTAAATCATTGTGAGCCATTGATCTTTGCCCTAAGTCAACTATCAATCTCAACCCTCCATTCACCTCTCACTTTCTATAAAAATCCTTTTACCTCCCCATTTTTAACCACCACTTGAGCATTTGGCTTGTGCCACTGTGAATAGCTGAGCTTCCATTCTCATTAGCAGCCCTGCAAGTCTGAGTACAACACCATACCTAGGTTAGAATTTAGCAATGGAGGAAATGCATTAGATATCCTAGGGTTTTCTATGCTTTATGCTTGCATTTTAGGGTGTCTAAGGGCTCTATTGCTTAGATAGGGTTTTAATCTGCATGTTTGAGGATTGTAATAGAGTTTTTACCCCCCCACATTGGTGAACCTAACGTGAAACATCTGTACTTTCCATGAATTTAGGGTTTTGTAATTTGTAGGTTTTGTGTGACACATCCGTTGATCAGTAAAATGCATGCACTCCTCCGTGTGATGCTTTGGTCGTACGATGTGACGCCTATGAAGATTTTGCAATGCTTAAGAAGGATACTGTACCGCATGTGCTTATGTTTAGGGCAAAAATCTTTTTAGATAATCTTAACCCAGTTTGTTTTGTAGGGTTTTAGTGGTTTTGTAGGGATTATAACTTGCTTTATAGGTCCTATTTATTGGAATTATTCTCTGGTTTTATCAGTCACTAGGGTTTTTTGAATATCACAAGGTTTCTTGACTAGGGTTTATACTTAGTGGTTTTTCTTTTTGCAATTTGGGTATGTCCTACTAATGCTTGAGAGTTTTCCATCTCTCTGGCATTCAGGAATTCACCTTAGAACCCTATTGTTTAATATCAGTTGGCATAAAAACATTTTTTTGGTTTGCTAGTTAGGGTTTCTTGATAAAAATTTAGATGCAGAATTTGTGTGACGCTTGTGCAGATTTTTGCAATGCATAAGTTGCTTAGTGCACCGCATGCACTTGAGTGACCCACATACACATAGCAGTGCACTACACATGAAGGTTTTTGAAATGCATTCAATTGACAGTGCACTGCCTCCACTTTGTCTGCAAAGCATATGACTGGTATAAAACAGAAAATTTAAAATTTTTCTACATTCAGGTTTTTTTTTCTGTTTTCAATAGTAGAATTAGGGTTTTTCGTTATTGATTTTGAGTTTACAAATTGTGGTTCGGAGAAACATTTTCATTTGCAAACCACATTTTGTTAAGTCAGGGTTTATTTTTCCATGAATGTGTGTGTGATTTAGCTTAATAAACATATCTTGCAATTTGGGTTAAAAAGAATACAATCTTGTTTGCAACCATACACTCATTTTGGGATTAAAATGAACCTCACTCATATTGGTTAAAAAGAACCACAACCCTTGCATTATTCACATGCATGAGGTAAAAAGAACACAACTTTGCATTATAACACATTGGACTTAAAACAAACCACAAATATTGCATCTTTTCACTCATTTGGGTTAATAAATTGACTTGCATCTTCACTCATTTAAAAAAGATAAAAAAACAAATTGCATCTTGTTTGCCATGTCTTGTGATTTTTGTTAGTAAAGTGGAAGAGAATTCATTATCTCTACACTCACATTCTCCCTTTAATTTAAATAAATACTCATTTATTTAAATTATGAGCCTTACCTTGATTAAATAAGTCCACACTTGTTTAATTAAAATCCCAACATATTCCTCCTTCCTCACAAAAAAATAAAATAAATCCCCACAATTTATTTAATTTTAAATATTGACCTCCTCACCCATGTCCTCCAATTTAAAAATCAAATTTGTCTTATATGGGAGGAAACCCTAAATCATTGTGAGCCATTGATCTTTGCCCTAAGTCAACTATCAATCTCATCCCTCCATTCACGTCTCACTTTCTATAAAAATCCTTTTACCTCCCAATTTTCAACCACCACTTGAGCATTTGACTTGTGCCATTGTCAATAGTTGAGCTTCCATTCTCATTAGCAGCCCTATAAGTCTGAGTACAGCACCATCTAGCTAGGTTAGAATTTAGCAATGGAGGAAATACATTGGATATCCTAGGATTTTCTATGCTTTATGCTTGCATTTTAAGGTGTCTAAGGGCTCTATTGCTTGGGTAGGGTTTTAATCTGCATGTTTGAGGACTGTAATAGAGTTTTTACCCGCCCATAGTAATAATAAATGAGTTGCTAGATAGAACCTTTGGTATTGGTACAAGTAATTTTTCATAAGGTTCTACAATTTATTATATTTGTATTTGAAATCTCTAATTAATTAAATTAATCTATTATAAATCAAAATTAATGTAGGTAATTGTATGCATTATGAAATTCTAGGGTCAAAGTATTCATCCTACGTCTGTTAGTCATCCAATGCAAGCTTATCAGGTGTTGTCGAGTCGACATGTATGTAATTTGTAACAAGACAGTGAATACAGTACATGTAAAAATTTTGTCATATATCAATGGTAATCTTATTTAGTGACAATTTGATGATGAATAGGTGGATGTTGGATCTCCAATATCAGGAGGAGTTGGTGGGGCCAGTCATAGATCCAATTTCACTAAGGTAAATTTTACTATTTTTAGTCATTATGCATTTAAATAATGTTATGTAGATTTTGGTCAAATAATATTTGTTCTATTATCATTTAATGATAATAGAACAATGTTTTGGTCAAATAATGTTGTTCTATTATCAGTTGATTATTTTGGTACAAGATATGGACATCCATAAAAAATCTACCTTCCTTTATGTTTTCATGGATGTCCATACCTTGTACCAAAGGTTCAATTTTGGTACATGTAGGAAGGATGCTAGAAAAGGTTGTGGAATTTGGCTTTACACATGCCAATTGCATTTTCTTGAAAGTTTCTAAAGCCTTTTCAAAAATAAGAGTTATACATGTGATTGAAGTATGTACAATCCTCATCCACCAAACCTGAATGACTATACACCCACCAATTGCATTTTATTGAAAGTTTCTAAATCCTTATCAATAAATCCATTTTGTGTATATCTTGAAATCATTGCATTCCATGAGATGGCATCTCTTTGAGGTGTTCTATCAAATAGTCCATGTGCCTTGTCTATGATTCCATATTTTACATACATGTCTACCAGGGCAGTTGCAACTATAATATTTGACAAAAATCCCCCTTTATGTTTTGATGGATGCCCATACCCTATTTCAAATATCTAATATTGGCACTTTAAGTATTAAAAATGTGCATGAGCTTCCATGAGGACCCTATGATGATGTATAATCCTAATCATGTACACAAAAGCATGAATATAATGCCCTCTCAGTAGTGCTTCTCTTGGTGACACGTCGGCATCAATTTCTCCTTCTATTGGATCTTCTCATTCCTAACTTTTTTTATTTTCACCCTTGACAACCATCCTTCTTGTGCATTTTTGAACTTGCCTACATGCTCATTTTTTGTCTTAGTGAGCTAATTTCATCCCTCCCATGTTCATTTCATCTCACTCCACCCCCAAGAGGCCTTAAAATGACCTCTCAGACCAAACCATCTTTCACAATTGACTTAACTTTTGTCGATTTTGGGTCTCCATCGGTAACCCTACTTGTGCAAGTGGAGATCCTATTTAACTCACCTATTTGGCTTAGCTCTAGTGATAGGTGGCCTTCTTTTCAGTCCAACACCCCTCTATAATTTTTAGTTTCCACCCAGACCCCTTCCTCTGTGGGTCGCTACTGGGTCGCCACTCGAGACCCTGGGTCACGAATGGTAACCTCCTAGGTCACCCCTGATGACTTGGTTTAGTGAAAATGAAAACCCTTCCATGTTTTCATCCATGAATTCTCTTCCATTTTGATTCCAAAAAAGCTCTATTGTTGCTCCAATTTGCAAGAGATTTTAACTGAAACATAGAGTGAACTATTCTTAGCTCATCTACCACCTCTAATCATGCATAATTAGCTCATATGATCTATACTCAAGTCACCCCTCCAACTCATGCTAACTCCATTTATGTAGCCTGTAATATGCTATCATAAGCCTATCACTGCTCTTTCAACCTAGTCTTCTCTTCAATCTATTTGGTTAACTCTCCAATCAAGGGAGTTAACTCCTCAATCATCCCCACTCCTCATGTGATCTTCCTAACTATAAATACCCCCTCCCTCAAGAAATAAGGGAGGCAAATCCATTGTTGTAGCCAATTCTCAAGCATTTCTTTGCTCTCCAATTAGCATTCTTATGCTCGTGCAGGACATAATTGCCTTTTATTTTATTGTTTTGTTTCCCAAGCCTTCAAAGGCTTTATACAACATTGTTACACTAGAAAAATTCCCAAGCCAAGTGCTTCAAAGCTTTCAAAAGCTCTCCCCACTTCATACCTTGCTCAATCTCATTTTCTCTCTTCCCAATTACCACCAAGAGGAGGACCCCACCATTGTAAAAGGATGAAGAGGTTTCTAAATCAAGGATTATTGAGGGTAGTGTAGAGACTCATGTGTCTATATCACAATCCAGGTTCTTTTTATACTTTTTAGATAATTAGTTCACAATTTGCTCTTGGGAATAGTAATTTTATGTTGCAATTTCCTTGATAGATTCATTTAAAAGTTGATTAGATTAGTTTTCTTGAATAGTTTAAATTGCAATATTAGATTACATTTATTGTTTCACACTTTCAATTCTAGATTAGTCCAAAAATTTCTTTAAATATACCAAAAACATAGTATAATTGCATTAGGTAAATTTCATACTAGTTTGCATTCATGTTTTTATTTCCTAGTTAATTAGTTTATTATAAATTTCAATTCTACAAAAAGAACCAAAAAATTATTTGCATCCATACTAGTTGCATACATACATAAAACACAAAATACAAAAACATTAGAGACTTAGAAAAGGCAAACCCTTAAGTCGATCATGAGGTAGGATTCAACAAAACAAGCATTCACAAACTCCTTGATTTCATCACAAGGTCAACAAAAGTCAAGAGAACTCACACAAAACCTTAGGTAACATCACTAAGTCAAAAGTCAACTCTTGGTCAACTCAAGTCTATTCTCTCTATCCAAGTATTCAAATGTTCCCTAGAATTAGATGTGAGTGGGTGAGGGCAATCCTTGAGGAGATTGAGGAGTTACATACTAGGCCACAAATAGCACAACAAACACAAGAAGAACAAGATCACGTGCTTAGGCTAATCCAATATAGGGAACAAATACAACAATGTGTTCAAGCCATAGAAGAAAGGTTTCAACAAAATAGGTTTATCAACGATTACAACAGACATCCAGCTAGATGTTGGAACACTAGAAACCCAAACAAGAGATCAATAACTAGTGACCCTTTGGGTCATAGTATTATCTCCACCACAATGGTCATTGAACAAGACACAACAAACCACGACAAGCCCTAGGACCGACTGACCGCTCTTCACGATGTTCTTCTCTTGACAAAATAAAACCGCCCTCAGGTCTTGCTTCCACTCGATTGGCTTTTGCCAAGAGAGTGAGAGTGACTTGGAGGTCACCCAAGGCAAGGAGAGGGTCCATGTGTTTGTGTCGAGGCTGACTCATCTCTGACCATGCACTGAGTCACATTTTGAAGAGAACATATTTTGGTGAACCGGATGTGAAGAGTAAAACCTTTTGGTTAAGATTTTTGCATTTCCATTATATGATCCAAATTCATGCACCATTTTCACAATCACAATCACACTCACATTCATTTTGATTTTGGTTCTCGCTACACTCATCTTCTTAGCTATCTTTTGCATAGTTCGTTCCACTTATTCTGAGGTGTCCACAGCACCCTTGAACATGACAGAACTTGAACTCAACCTATGGAGCCTTCCCTTTAGAGAACTTGAAACACCATCCTTTGATAGGTTCATGCCTCTTGGCCCAATGGCACCCATCTCATTTTTTATGACTTTGAGGATTCTGACTATGAAAATGATAGAAGAGAACCTAGGCGTTCTTTAGCATTTAACAACCATACATGGGAACAAAACTCAACAATTCAACCTAGGGCATAAAGAGTGTAAGTGAGATCGTAGATCCATCAAATAGATCAACCCTCAACAAGAAACCAAAACACCCATCTAGATGGTGAGGTAAGACTCTTAGAGAGACATCTGGCCAAAGATACTCAAGAGGCCTTGTGTGTTGCTCCTCGAGAAGAACAATGAGAGAAAATGGAAAACATGCAAAGTGAATTTATGAGAAATGATGAAACACAAAGAGTGGCTATGCTCGCTGGCCTCATTGCAATGCTAGTCCAAAGGATTAGGATGTTTGAGGTGGAGCAATCCATTCAAGACAAAAGAGTGAAGTCTCATGACAACAATAGGGTAGAACAAGACCACGAGGCATATTAAAAACACCTTACCACAACTTGTATTCTTGGAATGGAAGCAATGTGTTGGATTTAAGGCATACAACTGAGAGGGGGGGGTGAATCAGTTGTATAAAACTTCTTGTTCTTTCAAACACTTGATTCTTCGTTGTTAGTTAACAGCATATCAATTAATCATCCATGAAAGCATGATACATAAACACAAGAGCAGATAAACATCAACACATTAAACACCAAGATTTTGACGTGGAAAACCCGGTTAAGGGAAAAACCACAGGGTGATTAACCCAAGGATTATTCTCTGTTAGAAGAATAAGAAAAAGAATGGCACTTGCCAATTAGGGCTCACTGCCCGAGCACACTGCTCACAAAGAGGCCCACTGCCTACAAGGAGACACACTGTCTACAAAGTGATAAGAATCACAATCTTGAACTGGAGAATGACATCTCTACCATGTCCGGATCAGTTCCAGTTAAGCCCAAAAACCTCTGCTCTGCCTTTCGCACTTCTCTTCGCTATGCCACACTCATCCACACAATCCACGCTTCGAAATGAACTCACAAACCGTTATTTATACAAGACATCGACTTAGGAACAAACATCTAAGTCGGCAAACAACCATAAGAGTATCCGCAAGATGAATAACACATCCGGTCGGCCACCATAAGAACATTCGCAGGATGAACAACTCATCCGGTCGGCTAGTCGGAACAAGAACTTCATCCGGAAGAATATCTTCAATTCTGGGCTCTACCATCAATGCGGACCAACAACACAACCTCAACATGATCCAAGAACCTTCACAAGCCTGCCTGAATGACCAGGTACATCCGCACTTTCTTTACTTACTGGAATCTCTTCTCTTCCTCATTCGGAACTTCAAGAACACAGTCTGTCGCCACTGTCACAACGCAAAAGGTACTTCCGGACCTCAAAATCATACACAACTTGAGATGACACATCACAAGGACATCCCAAACACTCTTGCCAATCCATAGATTAGGATTATACAATTCCAGACCTCACCGGACCTTTCTGTGATCCTCTGTCACCTCTGAGCACTTGCCAGAACCGGTTCTACACCGACAGCCACAACTCCTTCAGATCTTCATGCGGACCTCTTAAATCTTAACTGAAGCATCTCAAGACTCATATCTACAAACCCTTTAATCTGCATCCTCCGGTTCTCAACCTATACAATACATTTGCCTTCTTCTCATCACTGTTCTTCACTATTCCTGACTGAGGCTAATTTTCTCAATATCCTCAGCACACAGCTCATCCAATCCTTCTTGTCAATGCAATATGAGTATGTTGACATCAATGACAACACTGGTTCACCTCATACTTGCAACAATCTCCCCCTTTGTCATTGATGGCAATATATGATGTGAAAAACCATCAAGACAAGAAACTTCTCCTTTCTGTCACTTCTCCCCCTATCAGCAACATGTCTTCTCCTCATTTACTGCTCCCCTTTTGATCATCAGCTACTTGTTTTTCACATGTCTTCTCTCCCCCTTTGACATCAATGGCAAAGGGCTCATACTTGCAAATTTAACACATCAGAATCATACCAGCTGCTCCCCCTTAGTAGCAGCTCCCCATCATCAATCCGGATCACAAGATATGACTGTGATATCCACCGGACTGATGCACATTAGTGCATCCTAGTTCATCACCGGAGGGGCCATGACCCCTAACTTCTCCCGGAGATATTCAAAAGAGTCCTTGGGAAGAGGTTTAGTAAAGATATCTGCAATCTGATCCTTGGAGGGAACATACTCCAACCTGACTTCTTCCTTGTTCACTTGTTCTCTCAAGAAGTGAAACTTGATAGATGTGTTCTTAGTCTTAGAGTGTAATATCGGATTCTTGGAAATATTAATTGCACTAGAATTATCACAGAAAATTGTGATAGGCTCCTTCAATTTTAATATCTCTTAGCATCTGCTTCATCCATAGGATTTGAGTGCAACTACTTGCTGCTGCACTGTATTCTGCTTCAGTTGTAGACAGAGATATTGCATCTTGTTTCTTGCTTAGCCAAGAAACCAATCTCTTCCCCAAAAAGAATGCTCCACCACTGGTGCTCTTTCGATCATCTACATCTCCTGCCCAATCTGCATCTGTGTAAGCATGAAGAGAGAAGTCTGGATCTCTAGGGTACCATAGACCATACTCAACTGTTCCTTTCAAGTACCTAAAAATTCTTTTGATTGCCATAACATGAGATTCTCTAGGATCAGCCTGGAATCTTGCCACAAGACCAACAGCCTGCATTATATCTGGTCTGGTCTGAGTGAGATACAACAGTCCACCAATCATTGATCTATACATTGTCTGATCTGCCTTTGGGGAGTCATCATTTTTGCTCAACTTACATCCGGTTGCCATGGGAGTGTTCATTGGTTTTGAATCTTCCATACCAAATTTCCTTAACAATTCTTTCACATATTTGGTTTGAGAAATGAAGATCCCTTTCTTTGTTTGAGTAATTTGCAGACCCAAGAAGAAATTCATTTCACCAAGCATAGACATTTCAAACTCACATTTCATCTGATTTGCAAAAGTTTTGCACATACTATCTCTTCCTCCAAAAATGATATCATCCACAAATACTTCAACAATCAAAATGTTTTCATGATCAATTTTGAAATATAAGTTACTGTCAGCAGTACCTTTGCTGAATCCAATCTGCACAAGATGCTTATCCAACCTTTCATACCATGCTCTTGGAGCTTGTTTTAATCCATACAATGCTTTCTTCAACTTACAGACCATATCATCATTGTCAGATAATTGAAATCCATCCGGTTGTTTAATGTAAACTTTTTCTTCCAGATCACCATTTAGGAAGGCAGACTTGACATCCATCTGATATACCTTGAAGTCTTTGAAGGCAGCAAATGCAAGAAATAATCTGACTGCTTCAATTCTTGCCATGGGAGCAAAGGTCTCTTCATAATCAATTCCTTCTATTTGGGAGTAGCCTTTGCAGACCAATCTAGCTTTGTTTCTGATTACTTTACCAGCTTCATTTAATTTGTTCCGGAAGACCCATTTGGTTCCAATCACATTCCTGTCTCTAGGTCTGGGAACAAGATCCCAAGTATGATTTTTCTCAATTTGCATTAATTCATCTTTCATTGCTTTAGTCCAGTTTTCATCATTGCAGGCTTCATTTACTGTTTTAGGTTCAATCTTTGAGATCAGACAACATTCATCCTGATTTTGAGCAACATTCCTTCTAGTTTGCACACCTTTGCTTCTGTCACCTATGATCTGATCTTCAGAGTGGTTTAGTGTTACATACCTTGGAATTTTGGGAGTATCCTGCACTGCTACTTCTTGATCAGGCTCATTCAAACCTATCTCTTCTTCCTGATTTACCGGATTAGGCTGACTCTGTCTTACCGGAGAGGATTGAGTTCCTTGAATCTGAACACCGTCTTGGTCATCTTCATCAAATTCATAAAATCTTGAGGGCTTCTCAATTCCTTCATCAACTTTCACATTAGTGCTTTCTATCATCTTCCTCAGTCTCTTATTGTAACACCGGTATGCTTTGCTTTGAGTGGAGTAACCCAAGAAAATTCCTTCATCACTTCTAGCATCAAACTTTCCTAGATCTTCATCTCTTTTGATATAACACTTGCTACCAAATACTCTAAAATATTTCACAGTAGGAGTGATGCCAAACCAGAGTTCGTAGGGGGTCTTACCGGTATTGTTTCTGATTTGAACTCGATTTAGAGTGTAGACTGCAGTGCTGATAGCTTCTTTCCAGAACATCTGAGGAACATTTGCTTCCAACATCATTGTCTTGGCAGCTTCCTGGATGGTCCGGTTCTTTCTTTCAACTACTCCATTCTGCCATGGAGTCCTAGGAGCAGACAATTGTCTCCTTATACCCTGCTTCTCACAAAAGTCAATGAACTCACCAGATGTAAATTCACCACCTCTATCAGACCTTAGACACTTTAGTTTCAATCCGGTTTGATTCTCTACCATAGCTTTGAAGATTTTGAACTTCTCAAATGCTTCTGATTTTTCTTTTAGAAAGGTAACCCACATCATCCGGGAATGGTCATCAATTAACAACATGAAATATCTATCACCTAGCAAACTCTTGATTCTTGTCGGACCACAGAGATCAGTATGTACTAATTCCAGTAATCTGGTAGAAGACTGATCTTTGCTTTTGAAAAAGACTCTACTTTGTTTACCTAACTGACATTCTTTGCACACACTATTTGTAGGTTTCATCAATTTTGGAAGATCTCTTATAGCCTGAGTATTGCTTATCTTGATGATGTTATCAAAATTTACATGACACATTCTTCTATGCCATAACCAACTCTGATCAATTTGAACAAACAAACAACTTTTATTTGAACCAACCAGATGAAAGATATTACCTTTTGTCTAAGTACCGGATGCAATTTCAGTTCCGAAGCTTGTAAAGATTCTGCATTTTCCATTCTTAAACTGGAGATCATAGCCGTTGTCTACTAACTGACCAACACTGAGAAGATTGTGCTTCAATCCTTCAACATATAGTACATTACCTATTTTGCTCTTTCCATCAAAGGAAATAGTTCCCCTACCTCTGATTTTGCCAGCAGAATTGTCTCCAAACTTTACCATTCCTCCTTCATACCTTTCCAAATTCAAGAACTTATTCTTGTCACCAGTCATATGGTGAGAACATCCACTGTCAATAACCCAATCATCCTTTTCTTCCACTTGAGCAGCCAAAGCTTTTTCCACAACTTTGTGATTGACAGATTCAGAGAGTATTGAATCTTCTTCCTTGATGGCAATAAACACCCACTCATTTCCAGATTTGCTTCCTAGTTCTGATTCATCATCTGTTACTCCTTCATTGTCATCTTCTTCATGAACATAATAGCAGTTCTTTTGAAACCTTTGTCTGTTGGTATTAGATCTTGCAGATCTTTCTGGACATCTTGAAGCAAAATGACCAATCTTATTACAGTTGAAGCACTTAAAGGGTAGTTTTCCTTCATACTTACCGGATCCTCTTGGTAGTCTTCTTGCAATGAGGGCTTCAAGTTGAGCTGTTTCTGCTTCTTCTTCTTCCATGTCTCTTCTTGCTTGATCATACCATGTCATCTTCGTTGAAGAGTTTTCTCCCGGATCAATTCTCTGTTTGCCTTTCACATAGGTACTGGCTTTGAAGGCAGATTCAGTCTTAGGAAGATCATCTCCAAACTTGGTCATTTCAAATGCAGCTAGCTTGCCAGCCAATTGTTCTCTTGTGACGGTTGTGTGGGCTCTGAATTCATCAATTGCAGCAACCTTGATTTTGTAGGCAGATTCAGTCTTAGGAAGATCATCTCCAAACTCAGTCATTTCAAATGCAGCTAGCTTGCCAGCCAATTGTTCTCTTGTGACGGTTGTGTGGGCTCTGAATTCATCAATTGCAGCAACCTTGATTTTGTAGGCAGCAGGAAGGGATCTAAGGATTTTGCAAACGATCTCATTTTCATCCAGAGTTCCACCAGCATTTCTAATTCCACACACTAGTTCATTCACTCTTGGCATAAAAGTAGTGATGTTTTCATCATCCCTCATCTTCAATCTTTCGAATTTCCCTTTCAGACTTTGCAACCTTGCACTTTTGACAAACTCATCTCCTTCATACAGAAGTTCCAGTTTAGTCAGGATCTCATATGCAGTTGGTAGGTCAATAACATTTGAGAGATCTGAGTCATTTAATGCGCTTAGAAGAGCTTCCTTGGTCCGCAGATTGTTTTCAGCTTCTGTGATTTCATTTAGAGTTGTCGGACCACCTTGTGGAGGTACATATGGTTTTGAAACCATGGCCAAGTATGCTTTTCCCATGCATTCCAAGTGACATTTCATTCGACCTTTCCAGAGAGTGAAGTTGGTTCCATCGAACTTCAGACTATCCTTCTTGTATGATGACATCCTGGATCTCCTCAAGCGGTTAAGCTCCTTTCAGAGGAACTTGGCTCTGATACCAATTGTTGGATTTAAGGCATACAACTGAGAGGGGGGGGTGAATCAGTTGTATAAAACTTCTTGTTCTTTCAAACACTTGATTCTTCGTTGTTAGTTAACAGCATATCAATTAATCATCCATGAAAGCATAATACAAAAACACAGGAGCAGATAAACATCAACACATTGAACACCAAGATTTTGACGTGGAAAACCCGGTTAAGGGAAAAACCACAGGGTGATTAACCCAAGGATTATTCTCTGTTAGAAGAATAAGAAAAAGAATGGCACTTGCCAATTAGGGCTCACTGCCCGAGCACACTGCTCACAAAGAGGCCCACTGCCTACAAGGAGACACACTGTCTACAAAGTGATAAGAATCACAATCTTGAACTGGAGAATGACATCTCTACCATGTCCAGATCAGTTCCATTTAAGCCCAAAAACCTCTGCTCTGCCTTTCGCACTTCTCTTCGCTATGCCACACTCATCCACACAATCCACGCTTCGAAATGAACTCACAAATCGTTATTTATACAAGACATCGACTTAGGAACAAACATCTAAGTCGGCAAACAACCATAAGAGTATCCACAAGATGAATAACACATCTGGTCGGCCACCATAAGAACATTCGCAGGATGAACAACTCATCTGGTCGGCTAGTCGGAACAAGAACTTCATCCGGAAGAATATCTTCAATTCCAGGCTCTACCATCAATGCGGACCAACAACACAACCTCAACATGATCCAAGAACCTTCACAAGCCTACCTGAATGACCAGGTACATCCGCACTTTCTTTACTTACTGGAATCTCTTCTCTTCCTCATTCGAAACTTCAAGAACACAGTCTGTCGCCACTGTCACAACGCAAAAGGTACTTCCGGACCTCAAAATCATACACAACTCGAGATGACACATCACAAGGACATCCCAAACACTCTTTCCAATCCGCAGATTAGGATTATAAAATTCTGAACCTCACCGGACCTTTCTGTGATCCTCTGTCACCTCTGAGCACTTGCCGGAACCGGTTCTACACCGACAGCCACAACTCCTTCAGATCTTCATGCGGACCTCTTAAATCTTAACTGAAGCATCTCAAGACTCATATCTACAAACCCTTTAATCCACATTCTCTGGTTCTCAACCTATACAATACATTTGCCTTCTTCTCATCACTGTTCTTCACTGTTCCTGACTGAGGCTAATTTTCTCAATATCCTCAGCACACAGCTCATCCAATCCTTCTTGTCAATGCAATATGAGTATGTTGACATCAATGACAACACTGGTTCACCTCATACTTGCAACACAATGAAGTCTTTCCAAATGAGAATCAAATAACACAAAATCTTTAAACAGTGTAGAATAGTTAGCCAAACCTAATCGTTGCACTAGGATATCTAAATATTCCTATGGGGTTAATGCTTTTGACCCCACAATCTCAGAGCACATTCCTAGGAATATATCTTAAGTACTTGAAAGAACCTTGGTGGAACCCCCATGCAATTTTCTTGTCCTATGACTCTGAAAAGCCTAAAAGTTGGCCTAGTATGTGTCTGAGAAGCTTAAACCCTAAGCCTTTGAGCCTTTTTCCATAGCGTATGTCATAATTCTATGTTGACTTCTGATAGGTGGTCACCTAAGGTTTACGTTGCAGTTTAATGTTCTTAGCTTCATTCATAACCAACCCTATGAGCTTATTCATCGATTCCCCCTTTGTTTATTAATAATGATTCCTAAGTTTGAGCACATACTCTTTATAGGCAGATGGATGGCTATCGCGGTATTGCTAGATTTAGATTTGTAAGATTCGATAGGATTGCACTGATGCGATGACTATTGATTTTGAGTTGGTGGGCCCAAGGTTTTACCTACTGATTCAACTGTTATATGCTTGTCCCTATTGGATTACGATAGCGCACTATGAAGAGATGTTGTGGAATATTCCTTGTGTTGTTATGATAATGTGCCAACTGGAGGGTGGGACCAAGTTTTATCCTGAACGAGGTAAAGTAAGTGGCTAATGCATGAGTGTAGAGGTAGTAGTGTGGGTCCCCACTGGGCTTGCGCTTCTACGATAAGGTCACATGTGGTATGATTATGACTTTTTAACTAAGAAGGTGCTCTTGTTGGTATTTCTTGATTGGCTATTGACTCTTCAATGATCCCATTAGACTCTTTTGCATTCTTAGCCACTCATCTTGTTTTGATGTGACTTGAATCTATGATCCAAATTCAAATTTTGGATTTCATTCGAGTGTGCTAGCTTGAACATCAAAAGAACTATGGCATGGAAGGTTTCAACTTAGATTTTTGAAATTATTTGTTGCTGCTCGAGTATGCAAGAAGGTGATTTGACAATTGACACATTTCTCTAGTAATTCATGATACTCAATTGGATCTTGGTACATGAACCGAACCTTTGTTGTCCATGTGAGAGGCATCTGTAGTTAGGTGACATTAATGTACACCTCTATTTCATGCTTTGAAGATTGTGATTTGATTATTGAAGATTTCCAAGTATCAATTCAAGTGTGTTGAATGTGTGAACACTTGGAATGGAATTAAGAATGGTGTCAAAAAGTGGAAATTGCTTAGGTAAAAGTGTCTCTATTCAGTTTTCTATTAATAGAAGTGTTCCCATGAATTGTTTACATCAATTGCTATCATGAGTAATATGCAGAATACTTCCTTGCAGTTTCTATCTTTTGTTTCTCAAAGGAGTATGTCCTTGTTCTCTTGGTTGCAACTCTGCTCATTCCGAATTAAGGAAGGAGTGAGTGTTGGCCATTAGAATGGGAGGTATTGAAAAAATAGGAGAATTTGGCTCTAGTTGTCTTGCCAGTTTCCTAGAACCATAGCTGAATAGTGTCATTCTAGTGGGAGATTGGTCAGATCATCCAAATACTCCAACTGCATGAAGTTGTTCCTTAAGGGTGGACCAACTAGGTAGGATTGCATCAACCTTGACAAGGACTAGGATTCAAGAGTGCGATAGGAGAGATACCAGTTTTCTCTCGCATCATCCCTCTTTTTGATGACTTTCATCAAGAACAATAGCATAGGGAGGGCATTATGTTTTGATGCTAGGGACTATAGTGCAGAAGTGGGACTCTATTGATAGAGTCAAAGAAGTCCTTTCCCCAGCAAGGATAACATTTTCCAGTTCGACTGTTGAGAGTCACCTCAATGATTCCAGAGCTCAGACATCCAATGAATGAAGATTGAGATATGAGGAGTTGTGTTGCTTTCCTAACAGCCTATGATCTAAGCTTGAATATGAAACAAAGAGGGGACATTTGGTTATAACCGCCTTGAGGACTTTCAGCGAATTGGAACATTTTGGAACATTGTTGTAAATCTTTGCAAAGGAATTGGCTAAAGAAAGTGTTCTCCAATCAAAGCATGGATGTAGTTTTCAAAGTCACAAGAACTAAATGCAATGTAACTAAAAAAGGTGTACTAAGGAAATTTTAGCTGACATAGTTTTCTTATATATAGGGTTCCAAAAGTCGTAGTACAAAAAAAAGAAAGGAGGGGGATTTACTTTTGAGTCATTTTCTGGGCTTTGGATACACGATATCCACATTCTTGGGGAGTATTTTTTGTAGCAGAGTAGGTGCATTATCAAAGTTGTAGGGAAAAATTTTACTTGCAAATGAATAAACTCTTGTATGGCAATCTTTTCAATTCAGATTGAGTAATATGAATAACACTACATGTGTGTGTTTCCTACAATTGTTTCCTTGAACGTATTCATCTCTTTTGTGAATGAAGGAATCAAGGGTTTTAGATTTCACTTAAGCACATTTGTTGTATGGAATGTCTTATTTTACTACTTCTGTACAAGGAATGGATTAAATATGCTTTAAGTAAGACATAGGAAGTTGTGTATTGCAATAGGGATTATTGAAGTAGAGTTGTAGGAAATACATCATCCTTGGGTATATCTTTGCAAGGCAATGATACATGCTAACCCTTTGAATTTGAAGTTCTAATGTTAGAAAGGAAACATTTGCATCATGATATTTTGACTCTATTACCCTTGATAAAGCACTGATCTAAGAATCTAATCGCCCAAAGGTCCAGAAAAGAATACTAAATTAAAAGATACATCATTTGAATTGTTTTTTTTTTCAGTTTTTGTATTAATTTAGGTGGTTCTCTATGTTCTCAAGGCTAGCAGTGTGAAAATATTTAATAACCTTTCCAGTCAGGATAATTTTACAAGTCTTGGTACAAATATATGAGAACATATCTTCCTAGTTGTAAATGAAAGATACATTTGATGCTATTGTAAGGGATACCCCCTAGGTTTTGTAAAGCCTGAAGTGCAAGGGAGATAGGTGCAAATAATCTCCCACTCTATTGGCCAAATCTCTCATTGAATTTGATCATAAGATATGGTAAACTTATAGAATTTGGTGTGTGTAGATTTGGGGAACCAACAGAATTGGTGACTCTATTGGAGAGAAATCTTAGTTATCTAGTTAAAGAGAGTCAAAAGATAGTCTGATCTAATCATTGGGGTTAGATGTTAAAGGTTTTAATGTGGAATATGTTGTAGTATTTGAAAGTAATTTTGAAAGAAGGGGCTTTGCTGAAAGGATTAACCCAGAAGGCTTGACATTAATTTTGTCCTCTTTTGAGGTGGCGACTCTAAATTTGTTTGAGGCTGCAATACACTCTTAGGTACTATATCTTCTTAAAATTTTCAAATCAAATGTCAAAAATGAATTGGTTAATTGTTGAAAGGTATAAAGCTTTGAATTTTAGCAGCATTCATTGATATCCAAATGTTGTCCCTAGTAAAATAAAAAAATGTTTTCCAAAGTATAATGGAAAAGATTTTGAATCAGAAGAGAGACATTTACAAAAAATTTGTGACTTAATGCTTGATTATGACATTGAGAATGAAGATGTTGTTATGAAGCTGTTTGTTCAGACTTTGCAAAATGATGCTAGGGACTAGTTTTCTTTCTTACCTGAATGTTCTATTTCTTCATGGTATGAGTTCAAAGTTGCATTTGTAGAACAATTTGGTGAAAGATTTTATATGGTTTCAGTGGTGACTAATTTTATGACAATTCAAAAGGAGCATGAATCACTACCTAGTTTCAATTTAAGGTTTTCAAAAGCAATTAGAAATATCCCGGAATAAATAAGGCCCAATGATGCATTTTGTTTAATCATATATTTGGGTGCATTAGAAGTGTTGAACACACCAAGATACTGAGAGTAGGATGTGAATCAATATCTAAACAATTTTTAGTTTTAGCAACTTCAACTTATTCAGAGCAGATTTAAAACTTAAGCATCACAACATTAACATGAACTTGAAAGATTAACACAATGCACATCAACACATAATACTAGATATATGTGGAAAACCCTAGAAGGGAAAAATCACAGTGAGGATTAACTCACAATATATGAAGCTCAAATAAGAACTTTGTTTTAGGGCTACAACCCAAGGAAGCTTCTACTCCCTGAAAAACTTTGATTTAGGATCACTCCAAAGGAAGCTTCTACTCCTTGAAGACTTTGTTCTAGGGTCACTCCCAAGGAAGCTACTACTCCCTAAATTGAGAACACAATTAGAAAAGATTATATTATGATAGTCTTTCTACTGTCTGAAAATTGACATTGAAACTCACACTTTTGATGTGTTGATGTTAAAATTTGTCAATTAAATCACCAACAATGGGAAATTCTGAGAATGTGGGATTGACTCTCAAAATAACCTCTAGATTTTAAAGAAGCTGGTTCTTCTCTAGGGTTTTTGGGAAAAGGGAAGAAAAAACAAGATTAAAGAAATACCCTAAACTACTGCTATGGCAATGCGCCAGAATCATTACCTACCCAATAGTACAATGATCAAACCCTAAAAGATTTACTGGAAAACTAAAGAGCATCAACATGATTAATAACCTAACATAATAAATCAGATTTAACAAAGGCTAAGAACAAAGATTAGAAGCAAGAATCAAAGACAAATTCAGATCTACACAAAAACACCACCACTCTTCATTGCTTGATAGGAGAACAAAATTACAGAGGGAAAATTGCTTGCACAAAATAAAATGTTACATCCCTCATTGAGACACAACTGTTGAGGCAAAAAGAAAATGTATCTACTACTACTAAAAATCTCTATGGTCTCCATGTGGTTTTTTATCTCTGTCCCAGATCCATGTATTTATAACCTAGAACCTTTGTGAAAATCCTTTGCAACTGCCCCCAAAATATTTGTAACTAAAAACCCTACAAAATTTGGATCTAATAATTGATTCTGCTGTTAACTCCATGAGAACTACAGCTTCCATTTCTTTGGCCTGTGGCGTAAAAAACTCTAACTCTTCTCTTCCATGGTTGTAGCTTCCTGTGAAAAATGAAAGCATGGCTTATTGATTTATGGCTGCATAAACTTTATATCCTATGAGTAAAGTCAAAATGAGAGTCTTATTTAATAAAGTATGAGCTATCTTTACAAATCTTAGCTTTATGTGACTTGAGGGACCTACCACTTTTCATATTTAGAAGACTCTTTATCTATCTTTTTTCAAACCTCGTAGCTTAAATGGGATTCATTACTATTTAAAGCTCTTGGCTTATTTGGAAGGGGCCCACCACTTGAAATTCAATATTATAATAAAAAGACTCAGCTCCATTGAAGACTCATGTGACTCATTTTCTTTTCCCTAAGTTTATGAAAATAAAACAAAGGATTTATCTCATTCTCACTGCCTCTATGCGCTGCACAGGTGCTCATTTGAGAGAAAAATTTCCTTGGAGATCCTCAAACTCCCACCGATGTGCCAATTGGCACCCTCCGGTGCTCCCTTTCTGTACTTCTTGGAACCGTTGATTTTCTTCTACATCAAATGGTTGCTATGTTTTTACTTTGAAACCCTATTTCACATCTCATTGCATTGCTGGTGCCTTCTTTGCCTGTGTAATTCTTCTAGGCCAAGCTCTCTCTCTGGCCTCACTATTGTTTCAATGGTGCGCTTTCATAAGAAATGGCAACGTTTCCAATTAGAGACTCAAATTTCATATTCTTGGTGGTATTTTGATTTATAGATGATGTCATGCTTGAATATGCTTGTGCATTCATTCTTTGTGAGCTTGTTCACCATTATCTCTCTTAGTAGCAGCTACTTAATAGTGGCTGCTCCATTTGATTTGAATGATGTTTGAGCTTTATGCTGGCACCATGATATTGGCTATACTAGATTTTACAAGTAGCGACATGTATATATATATTGCCTGTGCCTACATTTTATGATATCACCTTTACAAGAAGATGCCCGACTCTTTGTAGGTGCATAGCACCATACTTGGAGTGATCATGCTATATTTATCATGGTGTCGTAGAGGTGGTGGCCTCATTTCATTTGCTTTGCTTCATCTCTCTGAAACCTGCATCATACCTTTTGATATTACCACATTCATTGGAGTAGCCTCAAATGCCCCTTAATTGTTTGGTTGTGCCTTGATCTTGAATGGTTGCCTTCATTGTTTTCTATAGCCTCTCCTATGTCTAATGGGCTGTGCCACTCTTTATCATATAGTACCATCTATATCATTGGTTTGTTCATTGCTTAAATAGGTAATGTGTTGAGTTTGAGAGGCTATGCCTTCACATTTTAGCTTGCACCTCATTCATATGAATGTTGGTTGTGCTTTGCTTTGATAGTGGCTTCACTTATGAATGAAGGATTTACCTTATTAAATCCACACTATGATAATGGTTGCCATGATATAGAGATTTTGCACCTTTAGTTTAAAGTGCCTTATATTCAAAGACTGCACCATATTTGCTGAGGGCATGATTCTGTGTCTTTGGATACCGATGCAACTTCACATTTGATGCTGCGTTAAAACTTTGGGTGTGATCACCTTTCCTCTATGGCTCTTTTACTGGTTGCGTGCTAACTTTCACATAGTTGTGCTTTTAAATTGATGAATGGGTTGTGTCTCATGAGTGAGAGGCTCTGATGGCTCTGGAAATGGGTACCGCCACTTTGAAGTGGCTTCCTTCTTTTTATAAGCTGCCCCTTGACTGTATGGCTAATGCTTTACAATACTATGGGCTGAGAGCCTGCGTTATGAATGTTGATCTATGCCAACTTTCACATGACTTGTGCCTTGTCTTATGATATGTTGATGCACCACTGTTTGGTAAGACAACGTGATATATTTGAAAGGATACATTGCATTTGAAGATGACGGCTTGGTTTTGATAGGTCGTTGGTGCCATATATAAAGGCTAGCCATTATAGCCGGGTTCTTTTTTTATAAAGGTTTGTGCCTCATTTGAAACCTCCACTTTTCTCTTTAAACCAATGCCATCCTTGATTAGCTGAGAACAATTTGAGTTGCACCTTGATTAGTTTCTATGTGCCTTGATACATATGGTTGCACTAATTCCAAATTGGTAGTGCTATATTAAATGGTTTGAGACTATGTTTTCATGAAGGTGCATCTTTAGATATGTTGTGTCTTGATTCTAAGTCTCTATTTTAAATCTATTGCTTGTGTATCATCCTTCTAGGGTAGCATCATTCTTCACTTTAGAAACTTTGATTCTCATGGTGCACACCATCTTTTCTCATACAATTTATTTTCATATATAGAGCTATATACTAAGAATTGTTCCTCTGTGAATAATGGCTTGCATCTGCTTCATATACGCTATGTCTTTTGTCATGCCCACATTTCCCATGTGGTCACAACACACAACACATGTGTCATGTCCACATTTGTCATGTGGTCATGACACGAAACATCAAAAAAATTTCCTACCCAACTCCAAAATAAAATAAGTGAAAAAAAAGAACCCTCTCCCTCTCTCAAAGAGGGAGTATTATAGGCTCCTCTCAAGAGCATTGAGGAACGAGAAGGTGACACACGTCACCTTCTCCTTCCTCCTCATAACCCATTTGTAAGCTCCATGGGATGTGGAGGTGACACTTGTCACTCTCCCATCCCAACAAGCCTCACCTTCTCCACATGTGCTCTCACACATGTCTGAGAGAAAAGGTGGAGAGAAGGAATCTCACTAGGTGGACTCCAAGAGGATAAGATATGACACTTGTCAAAGACTTCCTATTCTCCAAAGAAATCCCATTCACTCCAAGATGCTCTCACACATGTGTGAGAGCATTGGAGATGGGTTTCACACACTTGGGAGTCTTGAAGACTCCCCAAGTCTTCAAGGCAAGGCAACTAAAGCCTTGGAAGGAGGAGTGAGTCATGGTTGAATGCTTGATCCATCTCTCCACTCCTTCCAAATTCAAATTTTCGCCACTTTACTTCAAGGTTAAGTTTAAGTGACCATATGGAGGTTACCCTAGGGTTAGGCATGATCAAATGGTCCCTAGACCCTAGGGGTACAACCTAGGATCAAAATTAGCCCAAAATAAACACCTTAGGTAGCATAAAATCACATAAAAAGGCCAACAAAATAAAAAACACTAAAATGTGCCAAATCAAACATTCCATTTCACAACACCATAATTAAATCAAATAGAAAGAGGTAGACCTAATCGAAAGGACTTCAAAAGAAGATATCACAAGAAATCATCATGCAATACATATAAGACCTTGGTCCCTCCTAGGACTAGATTGGTTTACACAGAATTCACATAAGGTGTGGGATGATCTTTGATTTTCCATGGGCATGGAAAATCATCTGCACACTTACGAAAACATATTAGTAACACATGTATATAATAACCGAAGCAAAAGAAGGCATACACACACAATGTCGCCTAATCATCAAATCCTCAATAATCAGTTCTTAACATCATTAATAAGATTCACTATCTACTACATTTCTAATCATCAACTCAATATCATGATTGCATAATAATTCATTCATTGCTTATCCACTAACATTTAAATTTCATCAAAATCTAATAACGCATAATATTATAAATATAAATGAAATCTAACATGTAAACCATAATCAACATCATAGCATAGTCTACCTAATCTAATAATAGCATAAGAAATAAATCCTGAAGGTCTGCAAAAAAGGATCAACGTCCCAATGTCCATATGTCATAAAAAAGTAAATACGATCTAAGCAAAAATATAGGAGTGAGATAAGTAGGCCTCACATCCTCCCTCCTAAGACTAAACGTCCTCCTGGAAGTTGTCAAAGAGGTGAGGATAAAGTTTCCTCAATGTCGCTACGTCCTCCCATCTAGCTATGACCTTGTCATAGTGGTCCCACTAAACTCTGACCTACTCCAACTCTAATCCTCGAAGGCCTAGTGTCTGACAAGCCAATATGTGAATTGGCTCCAAAGCCAACTGTCTGTCCGCCTCTACTTGTAGTCTCGATAATGGAGGCCTGAAAGTCAACCTGACAGTTATCAACCATTGCAAACATGCAGTGGGAGCTACCCACATCTCCAACTGTCTACTCAGATCCTCCAGCACGAGGCTGTCCCCCTACTGTATATCCTTGAGGGAATTCTCTGGCTAAGTGCCCCACACCCCCACACACATAGCAAGGTCCTTTGGTCTGAACTTGTCCTATCTGTGTCTTGCTAGACTACTATTATCCAGGTTGACCTGTGGATCCCTGTGATCCTCTGAAGGACTGTTGTGAACTAGTTGGTCCTGCAGTTGGTGCCTGCTACCGCTGATCACTGTGTGGATCTTGTTGATGTTGCTGCTATTGTGGAGGCCTAGGAGGTAGCGTTATAGAACTAAAACCGCCCCTATGAGGTGGTTGGGGCTTATGGAACCCCTGGCCTTGATGATGGTTGCGATTCTGGAAATACGGTCATGTCCTGTGACTCTGTCCATAAACCTCCTCTGTGATGAGCACCTTTTTGGTGGCCTCACTCATAGTCTGTGGGTTTGACATGTGAACAGGTCCTGTGATACTATGATTAAGCCCTCTGATGAAATGACTAACTAGGAGCTTCTCATCCTGTAAGTACTCTACATAACGTGATAGCTCTATGAACTTGCACTCATATTGTGCAACTGTAGAACCCCTCTGTTGCAGATCGTGAAACTCATCAATCTTGCATTATCTGAAATACTCTGAGAGGTATCAAGTCCTGTAGCGCTCTAGGAATGTGTCCTAAGAGAGCGTGTCTAAGGATAGGTAGTGCTTGCACTCCTTAGTGTGCCACCATGTCACTACTGCATCACACATTAAGTAAACTGTAACTTGTGCCTTCGTGTTACTGCCATAGGGACACAACGCGAAGCACCTATCAAGACTAATAAGCCAGGCCTCAGCCTCAGCTCCCTTTGTAATCCTAGAAAAGTGGGTGGATTCAGTCTAAGTAAATCCCTGATAGAGTCCCCATGGTCTCTGTGTCCTCTAAATGGTGCATCCACCTCATCTCACCATCCATAATCAAATGGACCATGGTAGATCTGCTCTATCCTCACTCCCTCCTTGTGCATCACATGATGTGCAGGACTCCTACTGCGAGCTTTGTACATTGATGTAACATCCTCTATTGTAGTGGCTAGTATCTCTACATGCGGCTCGACATGTGGCTCAACACGCAGCTCAACACGTGGCTCAACATGTATCTCAACACGTGGCTCAACTACAGTCGGTGGTAATCTCTCTAGAACTTCCTATAGCGCCTGAAGAATCTGTGGTCCTAAGTTAGGTGCATGCGGTGCCTGCGATGCCTGTAGAGCCTGCCCCTCAGCTAATGAATCACTACATATCTCAATGGACTCACTGGCGCATGAGCATGCTCATCTTGATCTAGGAGGCATCCTACATGAACAAGGTATTTACAAATTATTTGAAATTGCAAAATAATAATGTGCCCAAACAAGTCTAGTGTTTAAACTTGGGCTCTGATACCAAATGTCATGCCCACATTTCCCATGTGGTCACAATACACAACACACATGTCATGTCCACATTTGTCATGTGGTCATGACACAAAACATCAAAAACTTTTCCTAACAGACTCCAAAATAAAATAAGTGAAAAATAAAGAACCCTCTCCCTCTCTCAGAGGGAGTATTATAGGCTCCTCTCAAGAGCCTTGAGAAATGAGAAGGTGACACACGTCACCTTCTCCTTCCTCCTCACAACCCACTTGTCACTCTCCCATCCCACCAAGCCTCACCCTCTCCACATGTGCTCTCACACATGTGTGAGAGAAAAGGTGGAGAGAAGGAATCTCACTAGGTGGACTCCAAGAGGATAAGATATGACACTTGTCATAGTCCTATACTCCAAACAAATCCCATTCACTCCAAGATGCTCTCACACATGTGTGAGAGCATTGGAGATGGGTTTCACACACTTGGGAGTCTTGAAGACTCCCCAGTCTTCAAGGCAAGGGAACCAAAGCCCTGGAAGGAGGAGTGAGTCATGGTTGAATGCTTGATCCATCTCTCCACTCCTTCCAAACTCAAATTTTCGCCACTTTACTTCAAGGTGAAGTTTAAGTAACCATATAAAGGTTACCCTAGGGTTAGGCATGCTCAAATGGACCCTAGACCCTAGGGGTACAACCTAGGATCAAAATTAGCCCAAAATAAACACCTTAGGTAGCATAAAATCACATAAAAAGGCCAACAAAATAAAAAACACTAAAATGTGCCAAATCAAACATTACATTTCACAACACCATAATTAAATCAAATAGAAAGGGGTAGACCTAATAGAAAGGACTTCAAAAGCAGATATCATGAGAAAACATCATGCAATACATATAAGACCTTGGTCCCTCCTAGGACTAGATCAGTTTACACAAAATTTTCATAAGGTGTGGGATGATCTCTGATTTTCCATGGGCATGGAAAATCATCTGCACACTTACGAAAACAGATTAGTAACACATGTATATCATAGATGAAGTGAAAGAAGGCATACACACACAATGTCGCATAATCATCAAATCCTCAATAATCAATTCATAACATCATTAATAAGATTCACTATCTATTGTATTTCTAATCATCAACTCAATACCATGATTGCATAATAATTCATTCATTGCTTATCCACTAACATTTAAATTTCATCAAAATCCAATAACGCATAATATTATAAATACAAATGAAATCTAACATGTAAACCATAATCAACATCATACCATAGTCTATCTAATCCAATCATAGCATAAGAAATAAATCCTGAAGGTCTGCAAAATAGGATCAACCATCCCAATGTCCATATGTCATCAAAATGTAAATGTGATGTAAGAAAAAATATAGGAGTGAGATAAGTAGGCCTCACATCTTTATTATTTAGACCACATCAGTTATATTTTGGAATGGTTGTGCTTTAAAGAAAAAGGTTGAGCCTTCAGTGGCTCTTTTGCCTTTTAATCTTAATGAGCCTGAGAATCATTGGAGGTGATACCACTGATAACTAAGCCTCATAATAATGTTAGTTGAGTTATACTTTATGAAATCATGCCTTCACATTTCAGCTGGCTGTGACATGAGATTAACCTACTAGTACTGAGTTTGAAGTGGTTGAATCTTTATTATAATTGATGTATCGAGATTAAAGTGTCTCAATGTTCTGGGTTTGCAGTATGCCCCAAATTAGAAAAATACCTATCTCAAATGATCAGTGACTCAATAGGTTGAATCTTATTTGAATCTTCATCTGAATCAACCTTGAATCTTGATCGAAACTCTATTTTTCCTCTATGAACCCTAATTAGAATGATATTGAAATTTTTTGAAATGGTGGGCAAATTTTACGCATGGGCAAAACTCATGGGCAAAATTTTTGCAATAGTTCTTGATGACTAGCTTGGAGAATGAGCCTGCCCATTCTAAATCCTAGAATCTCTGGTTTTACAGACTAGAGCCTTATCCATTGGGCATAGAGTCAAATATCTAACACATAAATCACCAGCTCATTGAAAACACATCCTTAGCCAACACTTATACAAGTAAAACTAATGCAACTTGCCTTGAAGATGCATGAATCTGTAACTAAAACACTACTGAACCAAAAAGATATAGTAACCCACAACTGATGTGAACACTAAAATTGACCATAGATGGACCACAGAACTTGACCTTTTATTTTCTATTGCAGCAATTGAGACTTATTAAAAATAAACAAACTGAAACTGAAATCTAGTGTTGCTACTGCACTTATTACTGAGCTTTTGAGACTAAATTACTGACATATGAAATACACATGAATATGTCCATTAATCAAGACATCAAAGTAACTGATATGTCTAATGATTCTTCTCCAATTGATCCATATTGAACTGAGAATTGACCAAACGAAATACATGAAGAAGTATAATAGATGTACCTTTTCGACTTCCTTTTTTCCAAAGAGTCCTCTTTGGCATCCAAACACAAATTAGGCTGATATGTATACTATTCTTGCTTCAGTGGAGGGTGGGAAGGGAAAATCAAGCATTGAAACTCATTTCTCTGCTTGCATTTGAAGGCTTCTATGAACAAAACTTCATTAGTGATCTCTTTTTCAGACTCTTCTATAGCTTCATGACTCAAGATAGCATCAAGGTTAGGCTTGCAAGTGACGAAACTACCCATCACAACCTTGAATCTAATTGGGATGTCTTCTTGCAAAATGAACATAGTATGATCCAACTCTTTAAGCAACTCTTTATCATTACGAATGTTTCTTGAGACCTTATTGTCATGAATCTTTTCTTGCATCTGTGGGACTTCATCAAGAAGAAGAGAATATCCATTGCAAAAATAGAAAACAGATCAACTCTTGCACATACCTCTTCTTCAAATTTTTCCTCATGATCTGCTATAAGAGGATTTGCAAAACAACCATTCACTTGCTCAATAGTAGGATCTTCTGCATCCAGAATGTGATACCCTTGTCGGATTACTAAGAATAAATCTTCATCTTGATCTTCATCATGTTGCTCATGCATCTATGGACTATCTTCCTCAAGATGTGAAACCTCGTGATAGAAATATAGGCAATCATTCTTTGTAGTCTCTGCAAAAATGTCTTTTACAATTCCTTCCTCAAGGTGAGATTCAGGTATTGCATCATACGTCACCTAGTACTTTTCATCTTCAAAGCCCCTTTCCATGTACTTTTCAGCTTCTAGAAGAGTCAACTCTTAGGTAGCTTCTGAGTCCTTCTTCATTACTTGACTGAAATTTTGAGTTACACCTATGCACATGTACAAGATGCCCAGGATTGAATAGGAACACTGGATAGATAGGAGTTACCTCCTTTATATTTCAATTTTTGAGACTCAATTTTTCTTTGACATCAAAATGACAAAGAACTTGATCTGTGACTTCTATGGGCTGATTTGTAGCCATAGAGGTTTGCAAAGTACAATTCTCAAAATAATTAGGTATGTTCTGTGCCTGTGGGAGGATTTCCTCTACAAATTGACTACATTGGTATTGTTGTTCATAAGGATTTTAAGGCATGAAGTATGGATCAACATTATACATGGCTTGATCTTTTATCTCATTGATCTCATAGGTGAGGGTTTTTATATTTTCTTTTATTGCACTCATCTCCTTATGATTTGACAAATCAACAGGGAGGGTGGGTGGACTAGAACTTATATGCATTTGGCTACAAGAGAGAGTTTGAGATAGGTTATTTGCATGAGGAATCAATGGTTTTAAGGGCAGAGGAGACAATTTACCAGCCTCTATGAGGTTATTTTCATCTCTAACAGCCAGATTATATGATGGGGACGGAGCCTCAGCTCCTAGGGCTTGTATCATGATAGATATTTTAGGGTCTAAATCTTTCAAACAATTAAAAAATGCAAAGACTGGAGGAGGCCTCATATCAACTAAGAATTTTTTCCATACCTTGTCAAATCTTGCATTGAAATCACACATGGAATCCATAGGATGCCTCTTGATTGTGATGGGGTTCTAGGTGAGAGTGCTGACATCTATCCTTTCTTGGAAATGCTTGTAGATGAGCCATCCTAGTTGATCCCATCCTGTGATTGAACTGGGCTGCAAACTAAACTATACAATTCTCTTGCTTTACCTTTGAGGGAAGATGCCATCAACAAGAGGGCTTCATTCTCATCTATGACATTGTGAATGATGCATAAATTTGCCACATCTTGAATATGGTCTACTGGAGAAACTAATCCATCCCCAAGAAAATAAGGTAATACTTTCCATGCTACATTAGGAACCTGACCCTATTGCTGTATAAGAAGAGGACTTGAATCCCATGTCACAAAAGGAAGATTTCTTGCAGGAATATTGAGTTGCACAAATATATTTGATGCTGCCATGATCTGTAGAAGAAAATATCTAAGAAAGAGTCACTAGGTGGAAGATTCATGCTCCCATGAGTAGATATTTTTGTTATTTTCCACCAAAACCACAAAATATAAGGCACAGATTCAAGAAAACAAAGACCCAAGTCTTTGATTCCACTCCCACCAGGCGTGCCAGAAACTGTTGATGTTGAAATTTGTCAATTAAATCACCAACAATGGGAAATTCTAAGAATGTGGGATTGACTCTCAGAATAACCTCTAGATTTTAAAAAAGTTGGTTCTTCTCTAGGGTTTGTGGGAAAAGGGAAGAAAAAACAAGATTAAAGAAATACACTAAACTGTTGCTATTGTGATGCGCTAGAATCATTACCTACCCAATAGCACAATGATCAAACCCTTAAATATTTACTGGAAAACTAAAGAGCATCAGCATGATTAATAACCCAACATAATAAATTAGATTTAACAAAGGATAAGAATAGAGATTAGAAGAAAGAATCAAAGACAAATTTAGATCTACACAAAAACACCACCACTCATCATTGCTTGATAGGAGAACCAAATTACAAAGGCAAAATTGCTTGCACAAAATAAAATGTTACATCCCTCATTGAGAGGCAACTACTGAGACAAAAAGAAAATGTATCTACTGCTACTAAAAATCTCTGTGGTCTCCATGTGGTTTTTTATCTTTATCCCGAATCCATGTATTTATAACCCAGAACCTTTGTTAAAATCCTTTGCAACTGCCCCCAAAATATCTGTAACTAAAAACCCCACAAAATCTGGATCTGGTAACTAATTCTATAGTTAACTACATGAGAACTGCAGTTTCCATTGCTTTGGCCCGTGATTGGAAAAACTCCCACTCTTCTCTTACGTGGTTGTAGCTTCCCATGAAAAATAAAAGCATGGCTTATTGATTTAGGGCTGCATAAACTTTATATCCTGTGAGTAAAGTCAAAATGAGAGTCTTATTTAATAAAGTATGAGCCTTCTTTACAAAGCTTAGCTTTATGTGGCTTGAGGGACCCACCACTTTTCATATTTAGAAGACTATTTATCTTTTTTCAAACCCCGTAGCTTAAATGGGATTCATTAATATTTAAAGGTCTTCGCTTATTTGGAAGGGGGCCACCACTTGAAACTCAATATTATAATAAAAAGACTCAGCACCACTAGAGACTCACGTGACTCATTTTCTTTTCCCTAAGTCTATGAAAATAAAACAAAGGATTTATCTCATTCCCATTGCCTCCATGTGGTGCACAGGTGCTCATTTAAGAGCTAAATTTCCTCGGAGCTCCTCAAACTCCTACCGTTGTGCTAGGTGGCACCCTCCAGTGCTCCCTTACTCTACTTCTTGGAACTGTTGATTTTCTTTTGCATCGGATGGTTGCTATGTGTTTACTTTGAAACCCTATTTCACATCTCATTGTATTGCTGGTACCTTCTTTGCCTGCGTAATTCTTCTAGGCCAAGCTCTCTCTCTGGCCTAAACTATTGTTTCAATGGTGAGCTTTCATAAGAAATGGCAATGTTTCCAATTGGAAACTCAAGCTTCATATTCTTGGCGGTATTTTGATTTATAGATGATTCCATCCTTGAATCTACTTGTGCATTCATTCTTTGTGAGCCTGTTCACCATTATCTCTCTTAGTAGCACCTACTTAATAGTGGCCACTCTATTTGATTCTAATGATGTTTGAGCTTTATGTTGGCGCCATGATATCAGTTGTACTAGATTTTACGAGTAGCAACATATGTGTATATATATATATATTGGCTTGTGCCTACATTCTATGATATCACCTTTACAGGAAGATGCCTAACTCTTTGTAGGTGCACAACACCATACTTGGAGTGATCATGCTATATTTTATCATGGTGGCTTAGAGGTGGCGGCCTCATTTCATTTGCTTTGCTTCATTTCTCCAAAACCTACATAATGCCTTTTGATAGCACCATGTTCATTGGAGTAGCCTCAGATGTGCCTTATTTATTTGGTTGTGCCTTGATCTTGAATGGCTAGCTTCATTGTTTTCTATAGCCACTCTTATCTTTAATGAGTTGTGCCACTCTTTATCATACAGTACCATCTATATCACTAGTTTGTGCATTGCTTAAATAGGCAACACATTGAGTTTGAGAGGCTATGCCTTCACATTTCATCTTGTACCTTGTTCATATGAATGTTGGCTATGCTTTTCTTTGATAGTGACTTCACTAATGAATGGAGGATTTACCTTATTCAATCCGCATAATGATAATGGTTGCCATGATATAGTGAGTTCGCACCTTTAGTTTAAAGTGCCTTATATTCAAATACCATACCATATTTGTTGAGGGTGTGATGCTATGTCTTTGGATGCCGATGCAACTTCACATTTAATCCTACGTTAAAACTTTGGACATGATCACCTTTCCTCTATGGCTCTTTTACTGACTACATACTAACTTTCACATAGTTGTACTTTTAAATTGATGAATGGGTTGTGTCTCATGAGCGAGAGGCTTTGGTGGCTCTGGAAATGGGCAACGCCACTTTGAAGTGACTTCCTTCTTTGTATAAGCTGCCCCTTGACTGTACGACCGATACTTTACAATACTATGGGCTAAGAGCCTGTGTTATGAATGTTGATCTGCGCCAACTTTCATGTGACTTGTGCCTTGTCTTATGATATGATAATGCACCAATGTTTGGTAAGACAGCATGATATATTTGAAAGGATGCATTGAATTTGAATATGACAGCTTGCTTTTGATAGGCCATTTGTGCCATATATAATGGCTAGCCATTATAGCTTGGTTCTTCTTTATAAAGGTTTGTGCCTCATTTCAAACCTGTACTTTTCTCTTTAAACCAAGTCCATCCTTCATTAGCTGAGAATAATTTGAGCTACACCTTGATTAGTTGCTACATGTTTTGATACATATGGCTGCACTAATTCCAAATTGGTGGCGCCATATTAAATGGTTTGATACTATGTTTTGATGAAGGTGAGTGTTTAGATATGTTTTGTCTTGATTCTGAGTCTCTGTTTTAAATCTATTGGTTGTGTATCATCCTTCTAGGGTAGTATCATTCTTCACTTTAGAAACTTTGATTCTGATGGTGCACACAATATTTTCTCATACAATTTCTCTTCATATATAGAGCTATATACTAAGAATTGTTCCTCTATGAATAATGGCTCACATTTGCTTCATATAAGATGTCTTTATTATTAAGACCACATCACTTATATTTTGGAATGGATGTGCTTTAAAGAAAAAGGTCAAGCCTTCAATGGCTCCCTTACCTTTTAATATTAATGAGCCTGAGAATCATTGGAGGTGGTACCATTGATAACTAAGCCTCATAATAATGCTAGTTGAGTTATACTTTATCAAACCATGCCTTCACATTTCAGCTGGCTGTGACTTGAGATTAACCTGCTAGGACTGAGTTTGAAGTGGTTGAATCTTTATTATACTTGTTGTATTGAGATTAAAGTGTCTCTGTGCTCTGTGTTTGCAGTATGCCCCAAATTGGCAAAATACCTATCTCAAATGATCAATAACTCAACAGGTTGAATCTTATTTGAATCTTCATCTGAATCAATCTTGAATCTTCTTTAAAACTCTATTTTCCCTCTGTGAACCCTAATTAGAATGATATTGAAAAAATTTGAAATGGTGGGCAAAATTTATGCATGGGCAAAATTCATGGGCAAAATTGTGCAATAGTTCTTGGCGTCTGGCTGGGAGAATGAAATTGCCCATTCTAAATCCTAGAATCTCTAGTTTTACAGACCATAGCCTTATCTATTGAGCATAGACTAAAATATCTAATTCAGAAACCACTAGCTCCTTGAAAACACATCTGTAGCCAACACTTATACAAGCAAAATTGATGCAACTTGCCTTGAAGATGCATGAATCTGAACTAAAACATTGCTAAATCAAAAAGATATAGTAACCCACAACTGATGTGAACAATGAAATTGACCACAGTTAAACCATGGAACTTTACCTTTCATTTGCTATTGTAGCAATTGAGACTTATTAAAAACAAACAAACTCGAAACTGAAATCTAGTGTTTCTACTGCACTTATTACTAAACTTTTAAAATTAAATTATTGACATATGAAATACACAAGAATATGTCGATTAATCAGGACAACAAAGTAACTTTTATGTTTGATGATTCTTCTCCAATTGATCCACATTGAACTAAGAATCGACTAAACGAAATACATGAAGAAGTATAATAGAAATTTGTACATTTTCACCTTCCTTCTTTCAGAGAGTCCTCTTTGGCATCAAAACACCAATCAGGCTGATCTGTATACTATTCTTGCTTTAGCGGAGGGTGGGAAGGGAAAATCAAGCATTGAAGTTCATTTCTCTACTTGCATTTGAAGCCTTCTACCAACAAAACTTCATCAGTGATCTCTTTTTTAGACTCTTCTACAAGTTCATGACTCAAGATAACATCAAGGTTAGGCTTGCAAGTGACGGAACTACCCATCACAACCTTGAATCTGATTGGGATGTCTTCTTGCAAAATGAACATAGTATGATCCAACTCTTTATGCAACTCTTTATCATTACAAATGTTTCTTAAGACCTCATTGTCATGAATCTTTTCTTACATTTATGGGTCTTCCTCAAGAAGAAGAGAATATCCATTTTCAAAAATAGAAAACAAATCAACTCTTGCACATACCTCTTCTTCAAAATTTTCCTTGTGAGCTACTACAAGAGGCTTTGCAAAACAACCATTCACTTGCTCAATAGTAGGATCTTCTGCATCCAGAATTTGATACCCTTGTCAGATTACTAAGAATAGATCCTCATCTTACTCTTCATCATGCTGCTCATGCATCTATGGACTGTCTTCCTCAAGATGTGAAACCTCGTGATAGAAATAAAGGCAATCATTATTTGTAGTCTCTGCAGAAATATCTTTTAAAATTCCTTCCTCAAGGTGAGTTTTAGATATTGCATCATACATCACCTAGTACTTTTCAGCTTCAAAGCCCCTTTCCAAGTACTTTTCAGCTTCTAGAAGAGTCAAGTCATAGGCAGCTTCTGAGTCTTCATTACTTGACTAAAATTCTGAGTTACACCTATGTACATGTGCAAGATGCTCATGATTGGCTAGGAACACTAGATAGATAGGAGTTACCTCCTTCTTTGTATTTTGATTTTTGAGAATCAAATTTTCTTTAACATCAAAATGACAAAGAACCTGATCTGTGACTTCTATGGGGTTATTTGTAGCCACAGAGGTTTGCAAAGTACAATTCTTAAAATAATTTGGTATGTTCTATGCCTGTGGGAGGATTTCTTCTACAAATTGACTACAGTGGTATTTTTGTTCATAAGGATTTTGAGGCATGAAGTATGGATCAACATTATACATGGCTTGATCTTTTAGCTCATTGATCTCATGGGTGAGGGTTTTTATAAGTTCTTTTATTGCACTCATCTCCTTATGATTTGACAAATCAGTAGGGAGGGTAGGTGGACTAGAACATATATCCATTTAACTACAAGAAAGAGCTTCAGACAAGTTATTTGCATGAGGAATCAATGGTTTTAAGGGAAGAGGAGACAATTTGCCAGCCTCTATGAGGTTATTTTCAGCTCTAACGACTAGATTATATGATTGGGGTAGAGTCTCACCTCCTAGGGCTTGTATCATGATAGATATTTCAGGGTCTAAAGCTTTCAAATAATACAAAAATGCAAGGACTGGAGGAGGCCTCATATCACCTGAGAATGTTTTCCATACCTTGTCAAATCTTGCATTGAAATTACACATGGACTCTATAGTATGCCTCTTAATTTTGATAAGGCTGTGGGTGAGAGTGTTGACATCTATCCTTTCTTGGAAATGCTTGTAGATGAGAACTCCTAGTTGATCCCATCCTGTGATTGAATTGGGCTGCAAACTTCTATACCATTCTGTTACTTTACCTTTGAGGGAAGATGCCAGCAACAAGAGGGCTTCACTCTTAGCTATGACATTGTGAATCATGCATAAATTTGCCACATCTGAATATGGTCTGCTGGAGAAATTGATCCATCCCCAAGAAAATGAGGTAATGCTTTCCATGCTGCATTAGGAACCTAACCCTGTTGCTGTATAAGAAGAGGACTCGAATCCCAAGTCACAATAGGAAGATTTCTTGTAGGAATATTGAGTTGTACAAATATATTATATGTTTCCATGATCTGCAGAAGAAAAGATCTGAGAAATAGTCACCAGTAGAGTCACTAGGAGGAAGATTCATGCTCCCATGAGTATATATTTTTGTGATTGTCATATGATCTTCTATCTCTTTACACTTTCTTTGATGATCTGATCAGATAGGCAACCTCTACACTTGATCACTATCACACATAAGTCTTCAAGATAAATCAGGATAGCATCAACAACTTCTTCTCTTTCTCCTTTAGTCGCACATCAATAATGCATTAATTGTTCTTTTTATCTGCTTGCAATATTTTTAATCAACTTGTAGTCACACGTTGCCTCACTCAATTTGGTTCACTCTTTATACATGATATTAAATTGATTACATTGCTTGTCAGCCATATGCAACATGAAAAATACATTTACAAGTCGGCTAGACAACACACAATCTGAAACGTGTAGAAGATAGGTCCTAAGTGAAACCACATGTTACACCAGCAAAAGATCCATGCCTTACGGACACTAACACTTTCTTAGCTAGGTCCAAAAACATCCTTCATAGCTTCAAATGCCAAGGAATTACATTTCGACACTCCTCTCATTTGGAAATAGGATAGCTTTAAGCAAAACACATGAAGACTTGAAGTATAAAGCCACATTAACTTGAAAACCTTGTGCGGTACTGGAAACAAGAGAGATCTTCATGAAACTTTTCTAGATGAGTCCACATGACTCATGCAACATCTCCAAACACTACTTTGTGACCGTACATCAAAAGAGTTGTGCTACATAACTTTAATCATTAACTCTGAGAACAATCTGCCATCCGGAACACACTGCAACATGTTGTCATTTGAAAAACTAAGTTGCAGACCACCAAGAACCTTGAAACTGCAAGGAATCATGTAATACACATCCATAAACATGTCCTCAAAATCGTAAGGGAAATCAATCATTTGTAGAGGAATGCGGAGCATTCCAACATGCCTTCAACACAAGCTTACTCTACCAGAACACATGCCGATACTCTATCATGTATAACTTTCACAGTGGAGTGAGAAATGATCTAAAAAATTAGAATTATCACCTTCACAACATCCTAAACACAATTCCATAATTGCATGGACATATCTACAAATGTGAAGGAATGTGGAGCATTCCACTGTCCTACACAAAACATCTTCACAGAGACAACACTATCTTTAATCAGTCGACAACAAAAAACTCTTCCGATAATGCAATCATCATGGAACTTAGAATATACATACTTCAGGCCATCAGTAGCATCAACAATACATCTAATTATCTTTGTGCTTCTAATTCCCATATTAATATGAAATATATCTTCTCCCTTCTCTTGATGGATTGGATATGACATCCAACCATGAATTGTATCTTCCTCTCTTATTGGATGGAACATGAGATCCAACCATGAACTATTTCTTCTTGTCTTGTTGGATGGGACATGACATCCAACCATGAATTGTCTCTTCTTTTCTTGTTGGATGGCATCCAACCAAGAACATCATCACACCACCATGATAGTGTTGACATCAATGACAACCCTAGGAACCATATGTGTAATAATCTCCCCCTTTGGTATTGATGGCAACATGTCTCTACATCTCTCCCCCTTTGACATCAAGGATAAAGGGCAACAACAGTCTCAATTCTAGACCACATACCTGCACATTCTTTCTTAGGGCATGACTTCATCTTGTAGAAAACAAACTCCCCCTAACATTAGCAACCACTACCTGCTCCCCCTGAGAGGTAGCCACCATCAGTCCAAGAATAAGATATAGCATGAACTCCCCCTAGACAGATGTACCACTATGCATCTAGCAAGAAGAAGGAGGGGCAATTACCCCTAACCTCTGGTGGAGATCCTCAAAAGTATCCTTTACAAGTGCCTTTATGAAAATATCTGCTATTTGATCCTTTATTGGAACATATTCCAACTTCACTTCCTTATCTGCAACCTTCTCTCTCAAAAGGTGATACCTGATTGCTATATGCTTGGTTCTAGAATGCATCACTATATTCTTGGAAATATTGATAGCACTTGAATTGTCACACAAGATAGGAATAGGCTCATCATACAATACCTTGATATCCTTTAGGATTTGCTTCATCCACAACACATGTACAAAAGGATGCTTTTGCAATGTACTCTACCTCTATAGTAGATAGGGACACTAAATCTTGCTTCTTGCTCTGCCATGAAACCAATTTGCTTCCTAAAAAGAAAGCACCACCACTTGTACTTCTTTTGTCATCAACACAACCAACCCAATCAGCATTAGTGTAAGCACTTAAATCAAAGTTATTACCTCTTGGATACCATAGGCCATAGTCCAGAGTTCCTTTCAAGTATCTAAATATCCTTTTCACTACCTTCTCATGTGTTTGCTTTAGATTGGCTTGATATCTGGAAACCACACATATTGCATGCATAATATCAGGTCTAGAAGTAGTCAAGTACAACAATGTTCCAATCATGGACCTATAGACAATCTGATCCACCTTCGGAGACTCATCATCTTTTCTCAAGTGACATCTAGTGACCATGGAAGTACTCACTAGTTTTGAATCCTCCATACCAAACTTCTTCAATAGCTCTTTGCCATACTTACCTTGAGAAATAAAGATACCACCATCTAGCTAAGTAATTTGAAGTCCAAGGAAGAAAGACATCTCACCAATCATAGACATCTCAAATTCTTTTTGCATCTCCTCTACAAACCTCTTACACATATCATCATCTCCACCAAATATGATGTCATCAATATATACTGCAACTATCAATATCATGTCTCCTTCTTCCTTGATGTAAAGATTGCTATTTGTAGTACCTTTCTTGAAGCCCTGCTGAAGTAAGTACTTGTCCAACCTAGTATACCAAGCTCTAGGTGCTTACTTAAGACCATACAGAGCATTCTTGAGTCTACACACCATGTTTAGATCTTCTAATATCTGGAGTCCATCTGGTTGTTCAATATAAACCTCTTCCTCTAGGTCGTCATTCAAAAATGTTGACTTAACATCCATCTGATATACCTTGAAGTTCTTATGAGAAGTAAGAGCAAGGAACACTCTAATTGCCTCCATCCTTGCTACTGGAGCAAAAGTCTCCTCAAAATCAATACCTTCAACTTGTGTGTATTCTTTGCATACCAATCTTGCCTTGTTCCTTACCACTTCACCTTCTTCATTCAGCTTGTTCTAGAACACCCATTTTGTTCCTATAACATTCTTATTTACTGGTTTGGGAACTAATTCCCATGTTTGATTCTTCTCCATCTGATCTGATTCTTCTTCCATGGCTTTTATCCATCCATCATCTTTGCTAGCATCAGCAAAGTTTTTTGGGTTCCACTTGCTCATGTGTCTCATAAAGTTTTCTCCTTGTCTGCACACCTTCATCTTTGTCTCTAATGATCTGATCTATTGAGTGGTTCTTCTGAACATACTTTTCTGGAGTCTTAGGCATCTACTCTGGTTCTTCTTCCTTTTCTTCTTTCACTTCTTCTTTTTCATCTACAATGCATGGAAAGATATCAAATTCAAAGTCCTCTTAGTCATGTGAGATCTGATATAGTTCTTCATCTACCTTGACATTTGTGCTTTCAATCATCTTTCCCAATCTTTTCTTATAGCATCTATAAGCCTTGCTTTTGGTTGAGTAGCCAAGAAATATTCCTTCATCACTTCTTGAATCAAACTCCTAGGTCTTCTTAATCTCTTCTGATATTGCATTTGCTGCCAAAGATCCTAAAGTATCTAACTATGGGAGGTATTCCATACCATAGCTCATAACGGGTCTTAGTGTTGTTGACCCTCAGTTGCGCTCTATTAATTAGATAGATAGCAACATGAACTGTATTCTTCTAGTACATGTCAGGCAAATCTGCATCTTTCAACATTGCCCTAGACATCTCTTGCACAGTCCTATTCTTTCTTTCCACCAACCCATTTTGTTGAGGGGTCCTAGGAGCTGACAGATGTCTCCTAATACCATTATTTTCACAAAACTTTCCAAATTCATTTAAAGTAAACTCACCTCCTCTATCAGACTTCAAACATTTAATCTTGGTATCAACTTCATTCTCAACCATAGATTTGAACACATTAAATTTATCAAGGGCATCTGATTTTTCTCTTAAGAAAGTAGCCCAAGTCATTCTAGAAAATTGTCAATAAGAAACATGAAATACCTCTCACCTTGTTGACTCTTTACTCTTGTAGGGCTGCATAGATCAGTGTGAATCACCTCCAATGGCTTTTAATAAGAAGACTCCTTGCTTTTGAAGTTTGTCTTTGTTTGCTTTCACATTTGACATTCCCTACATAATGTATTTGTACACTTGATTATCTTAGGCATATCTCTCATTGCATGAGTGGAACTAATCTTTACTAGGCTGAACCAACAAACATGTTCTTCCATTTACCTGCTTCAGATGATAGATGTCACCATATGTCTTGATACCTTCTACAACTAGTTTTTCAGATCCTGCCTTCCTAATTTCATAGCCATTGGCATGAAAGTTGAGATTATACCCCTTGCTAAACATTTGACTAACACTGAAAAGATTTTGTTTTAGCCCTTTGACATAGAGGACATCCTTAGTCCTATTCTTCCCATCAATATTTATAGCACCTTTTCCACAAATTTGTGTTGACTCATCACCACCAAATTGGACAGCACCACCATCCCACTTCTCAAGGTTGATAAACTTCTCCTTGTCACTAGTCATATGATTTGAGCATCCACTATCAATTACCCAAGACTTGGATTCTTCTCTTGCATGAAAGGGAGTACATACAACCATTGATTTTTTGTTGTTTTGATTTGTTTGCAAGGTATCAGTCTTCTCACATGTTCTAGCATCATCCTTTTTGTTACCAACACTCAGGGCCATGAAAAGTGTTTCATCATTTGAATCATCATGATCCTCATCTTCTGAAGAATAATTGCTTTCTATGGAATATAGACTTCTCTTGAACTTGTCTCTTCTGGTACTACTCCTTGATTCTTTGAAAGGACATTTCGAAGCAAAATGACCAACCTTTCCATAATTAAAACATTTGAAGGGTAACTTACCTTTGTATTTGCCAATGTCTTTCTTCAGTCTTCTCACAAAATTTGCTTCAACTTCATTGGAGCTCTCATCTTCATCAACAACTTCTTCTTTTGTCTTCATACTAGTTTTGAAAGAAACTTCTTTCTTTGGAGCATCACTACCAAACTCTCTCATTTCAAATGCAGTAAGGGAACCAAATAATTTGTCTACAATGTATGTATCCAAGTCTGCATTCTCCTCAATAGAAGATACCTTATGACTATAAGATTTGGTAAGAGATCTCAAGACCTTTTTCACAACCTCATCTTCTTTCACTTCTGCACCAAGACCTTTAATACCATTGACTACTTCATTCACCTGGAGCATATATCTAGTAATGTCTTCATCCTCTCACATTTTTAAGTTCTCAAATTTCAAAGGCAGTAAGGGAACCAAATGATTTTTCTACAGTGTATGTATCCAAGTTTGCATTCTCCTCAATAGTAGATACCTTAAGACTGTAAGATTTGGTAAGAGATCTCATGACCTTTTTCACAACCTCATCTTCTTTCACTTCTCCACCAAGACCTTTAATGCCATTGACCACTTCATTCACTCAGAGCATATATCCAACAATTCTTCATCCTCTAACATTTTTTAGGTTCTCAAATTTTCTCTTGAATATCTACATCTTAGCTTTCTTTACTTTCTTATATCCTTCATAGATGGTTTTAAGTTTATCCCAAACTTCTTGAGCATAACTGCAACTCATTACCTTTGAAATCTCTAAATCAGCTAACCCACTCATGATAAAAAACTTTTCCTTGGCATTCTTATCATACTTCTTAACTTCATCTGCATCTATAGGAATAGTAGTAGGAATTATGTAACTAGTCTTGATAGAGTCCCAAACATCGCACCCTAGAAAATTATTGTAAGCTTCCATCCTTAGCTTCCAAAAAGCATAATTTGTCCCATCAAACCTAGGTATCTTTCTAGATCCAATTTGTGCCATCCTAGACCTTCCTCAAGCAGTTAAGCTTCCCTCAGAGGAACTTGGCTCTAATACCAATTATTGAACACACCAAGATACTGAGAGGGGGTGTTGAATCAGTACCTAAACAATTTTTAATTTTAACAACTTTAACTTATCTGCAGAAGATTTAAAACTTAAGCATCACATCATTAACATGAACATGAAAGATTAACACAATGCACATCAACACATAACACCAGATATACATCGAAAACCCTAGAAGGGAAAAACCACGGTGAGGATTAACTCACAATATATGAAGCTCAAATAACAACTTTGTCTTAGGGCTACAACCTAAGGAATTTTCTACTCCCTAAAAAACTTTGATTTAGGGTCACTCCCAAATAAGCTTCTACTCCTTGAAGACTTTGTTTTAGGGTCACTCCCAAGGAAGCTACTACTCCATGAATTGAGAAAACACTTACAAAAGATTACAGTATGAAGTCTTTCTACTATCTGAAAACTGACATTGAAACTCACACTTTTGATGATTGCACTTCTGTCTCTTCACACTTTCTTCTGATGATTTGATTAGTTATAAACCCTCTACACTTGATCACTATCACATATAAGTCTTCAAGATGAATCAGGACAGCATCAACAACTTCTGCTATTTCTCCTTGTAACATCAGAAATTGTCCTCCTATATGGAATGGTACAATTTCCCTTGGTTTAGCTCCTCACTCTTGGTGACCTCTCAACCTTTTCTTTTTTGGCCCTCCTGAAACCTTGATTGACTTAGTCTAGGAGCAATCTATTCACTTTTTGAGGTAACTGATTGATAAAACTCAGAGAGAAGTTTGAGATTAGGGTCCCTAGGACCCCCAAAAATGCAGATCTGAGTTGAAATTGGGGGCTTGGACTTGGATGCCCGCACCCTAGTCCTCCCCGGTTTCATAGGATTTTGAATTTTGGTGGGGTATCGGTTCCTACCAAGTGCCTCGGGATTCCGTTTTCAAATTCTTAGTTTTCACACGATATCGAGACGTTACTTCAAAATTTGAATTCCCTAAAGCTTGATATAAAAAGACATTTGCAAATCATTTTAACACACACAATTCTTATGCAAGCTTGATCCCAAAACTCTGCTACAATTGCCATTGAAGATTAGTGACTTGTTCAAGCAATTCAAAGTATTATTTATTTGCTATCTTGGAGACAATGGATGAAGGTTAGGAATCAAGATCTTGAGTCTATCTTGCTCTTCCTAGGGTTTGTACACCCTTTGCATGATCAGGAGAAGGGTTGAAGCCTCCACTAACAAGCTTGGAGATCCTCCACAGATATTGTTGATTCGCCTTTTTGTTCATGCAAGTCTTCATTTGTTTCATCTCCTTGAGGTGAAGTTGTATGTATTTATTGATGCAAAGCAAGTTGTTGATCTTCCCTTGATTGAGACATCTAGGGTTTGATTTTATGCATACACACATTGTTAGGTTTGTACACACTCTTGCAAATCTTTATCTCTGGCTATTGTTTAGGTAGAAATACCAAAGACGGGGCTTGACTGAGGCAAGCTCCTATATAGCCACAACAATTTCCTTCTTTTGTATATGCAGATTGTATTTCGTAGGTTCCAATGAAAAGAAGCTATAGAAAGAAGGATATCGTGGATAAAGTCATGACAAACTTTTGGATTTTCAGATTCTGAGACTTGCGGGACATTGGTACGGGTGCCCTAGTCCAACCAGGTGTTTTATCCAGGATTCGGGAGCCTTTTGGTAGTCTCAGACACCCTGTACAAAAGGTTTTCCTTTTCAAGAATTTGCAGGACATTAGGGTGGGTGCCCTAGTCCAGGTGGCCCTCAAATTTTGGGTACACTATCTCTGAAACCCCTCCTTTACATTTTTGTGATCAGTTTTACCAGATACTTCATCAGTTTCTATATATTGTTAAATTGAGGCATAATTAGGGTTTAACTTGGTTGAGAGTACAACACTTGGCAAAATCTTGATTAGGGCCTTAGGTTTCATAACCATGCGAGCATAAAAAGGGAGGCAAAGTGATTAGAAGCTTGTCTACAAGCTCAATCCTTATCTCCCCAATGTTTAAAGGTGAAATTTGGGGTATTTGACCTAGAGTAAACAAACCTTCAAAATTTCCACCCAGATATTTTGGTGAACCTGAGCTTTAAAGAATTTGCATCCTTTTAAACTTCAGATCTGAAATAATTTGCTATTCTAAAGCATAATTAGATTGGAAAACCTCTTTAGTGAAATTTGCATATGTTAATTGTGATTACATTCTTTATCTTTTCACTAAAAGAGTTGGAAATTAGCATTTTATTGTTGAAGGTTGTATTTCATTTGCAAAGGCCATTATTGTGTATTTAAATCTTAGTTTAAATAGAGCATGTTAGAATATCAGATTATTTTTTGCAAGATTTTCATGCTTATGATGAGCCGTTTAGACATGATGACTTCGATATGTTAGATGAAGCCCTTGGGGACTTTATCTCGATTGAACATTCTACTATGGCCTCAATGTCATCACTATTTCAAAGGTTTGTAAATATGATTTATGTTCCTAAATCTAAAGAAGAGATTGAAAAACCAAAAATTGTGGCTACTCTATGTGCAAATGTGGTTCAACCATCCTCTAAACCTATGCTTCTTGTTAAAGGTCTTTCATCTTCTTCTCAATCTCCTGATCACATTTATGATTGTGCAAAACAAATTGTGAAGAAAAACTTACAACAAACCAATCATACTGTGGTTGCTCATGCATATAATACTCAGAATAACAAACAATGTACACAACAAGAAAATGTTCTGATATCTTTACCAGCTTCTCAACCTATGCTTCCTCAAGCACCTCATTTAACATATAAAGGTGGTAAAGACTATGATCTTGTAGAGCAGCTTCACGCTACTCCTGCAGTGATATCTCTTTGGGAACTTATACAAACTTCACCTACTTACCATGGAATGCTACAAGAAGCTTTACAAAAGGTGATTGTTCCTCCTGTTGTTAAACCAAATGATGCTACCGCTTTACTAGATTGTATGCATGCAACAAAAACATATATTTTATTTCAACAACATGAGTTACCATCTCTTAAGGTTCAGAAACAGTATGATCCTTTGGTTAACAAAACATTGGTTAAGCAAGTTATGATTGATAATGGGTTAGCCCTTAATGTTTGTGGTATTGATCTATTGCATAAGATTAAAGTTGATATATCTATTGTCAAACTGGAATCATTAAGTATTCATGGATTTGATAATGTTGGATGACAATCTGTGGGCACTATAACTTTACCTATACAAGTTGGACCTGTGATGGTGCCTACCTTGATTCATGTAATGCCTTGTTCTCTATCTTACAACATGATCCTGGGTAGACCTTGGATACATACATTAGGAGTAGTTCCTTCTACTTTACACCATTCAATTAAATTTATCTTTAAAGGAAAATTGCATACTATCCATTCAAATCCTGAACCTGACAATTGTTTGCAAATGGAAGTGCATAGGCATGTTGTTGGTCCTAAGATTTTAAACAATCTGAAAGATGAATTGTGAACTCCTCTTGCCTCTAAAAGCATTATGCAAGAACCCAAGCAATCAAATGCAGGTGTTGGTGATGACTGGGGTTCACTAGACTTTGCATTTTCCTCCACAGGAGAGTATAAACTTAAAAACCCTATCCTCGAAACATCAAATATTGCATCGATCACATCACATGCTTCGAATGATAAACACAAGATCTCTTTGTTGACAAATAAGAATAATACTATTAGTTATCCTACTGATTATGAGACTTATGAAGCTCTGCCTTCATCTAAAGAAATGGTCTCTCTCTATGGCAAAGGATTTCGAATCCTTTACAAAAATTGTGACTATGTAGGTAATGGTTGTGGCATAAATCAACAAGGAATCAAAGTCCCTATAGAATCTGATAGGGAGGACTCTAGGCTGCCTGCTTCTGCATCCTATAGGTGTACAAGACCATTTGACAACTCTAGCCTCCCTACCAATTCAAAGTGCTAACAGACATCTTTCTACACAAAAATGTCAGCTAAATTCCTCAACTCTTTGCAGAGATGGAAAACTCTATTTCACTGCTTGGTGTGGGACACATATCTTGTCCTCACTGCTTCCAAGATACTGCCTCAATGGCACATAGCTTTCTAAGCCCGTTGCCCACCCTTCTCACTCTGTTCAAGGGTCTGGACTGCTTGGTGCTCACTTTCCTTCTCTCTATTTTCCACCCCTGCAAATCTATTTTCCTACTTGTTTATCTAGCCGGACTCCTCACTGAGCTCGCCTAGAACAAGCATGCATTTCCTCTAGCCGGCAATCCGACCACCCCACAAAAGAAAAACAAACAAAAATCATGGCTCTGTTTGATGATCTCCATACTGTACATTGGGATTTGAAGAATCATCAAAACAGAGTCATGGTTTGCAAAAGAGAACAAAATTGCAGAAACAGAAATGACTAATCTATTTCAGAATGATAAGTGAAAACAGAACAGAATATACAAATGATCGAACTGCTGTATTTTATTTCTATTCAAAAATTCTGATTACATCAAAGTGCTTCACACACCAAAATTCACTTCTTCGATTCTTCTCCTCTCCCCCCTCTCTACAAGAAGAATGTTACATTTTATATGAATTCCATGTCTGTTACAGGACGGTTCAGTTACCAGACGGTTCGTATTCTAACTGCCGGTTGAATTCTGCATTTTCTTGATAGTCGGCAAGACTTACCATGATGTCTCTCCGACACATTGTATCGGCAAAACGGATGACTATCAGCCTAGCCTAATTCCCTTCCGCCGATGGACCATTTCTCTCCGACGGCTTTAAGCATTCATCGCTCAGACATTACATTGCCGGCGTAGCTTTTCCGTGGTTAGCCGATATGCATTTTTACTCCGACGGTACTAACAACCGCCTTCGGTGAGACTACATTCTATCGGCAACCTTCACATTCATCCCACCAATATCTTTGGTCATGTCGATGTGCTTCTTTCATTCCTTTCTGTCGGTGTGACAATACTTTGTCGGTGCAAGAAAAGAAGCTTGTGCCGATGCCTTTTATCACCGCGATACATACTCCTTCACTGAACCATTGAACCACAACAGCGGTTCAATCGCCAGGTTCAACCGTGAGGTTCAACCTCCAACAAAATGATCAGCATTTTCAACTCCACCATCCCCTATGCATGAACCCGTTGAACCTTTGAACCTCAACAGTGGGTTCAATCGAAAGGTTCAACGAAGAGGTTCAACAGTGCGGTTCAACCGTTGAACAAATGGACCAACACTCTAACTTCACCAAACAAAAATATAAAACTGTTGAACCGTTTAACCCTGGCGCGAGGTTCAACCGCGGGTTCATCGAAATGGTTCAACAGCAAGGTTCAACCGATCAACAAGTGCCGATCAACAAAGTGACCAGTGATTCCAATGAACCATTGAACCTTGGCGCGGGTTCAACTGTGGGGTTCAACCGGATGGTTTAGCTGTTGAACAAAATGCCGAACACCTTCAAAATGCTCGAAAAACTCCAAAAACAAAAACACAAGCTGCAAACTCAAAATTGACAAACCAAAAACTATGTACGGCTGCATTGAGCCTTGGTGCTCCTGCACCATACTCCCCTTGTGCGGGAAGAAGCTAAGTCACCTCCGGTGACAATGAGGCAAAATCAATGCCCCTCTTTTTGAATTTTGACTCTGCAACCCAGGTAGCTTCTGCTTCAGGCAACTGCTTCCACTTAACCAAATGCTCCATGTAGACACCATGTCTAGTTTGCTTCTGTACTCTTGAATCCAGTATTCGCTCTGCCTGTAGTTTGGGTTTGAGTGGCAAAGTCACATCTATTTCTATCTGTTCCTTCTCTGAAATGCATCCATCTGCTGCTGACTGAGGACCCCTGTATTGCACCAGGTCTTGGACATTAAACACTGGTGAGATTGCCAAATCTTCTGGCAATTCAATTCTGTATGCATTGTTACCATACTTGTTTAGGATTCTGCAAGGACCAATTCTCCTCATCTGCAGTTTGGTTGGCATTCCTTTCTACATTCTAGCTTTGTTCAAGTGCACCATAACCAGATCACCAACCTCAAACTGAATATCCCTTCTATGGGCATCTACTCTGTCCTTGATCTTCTGTGTGTTCTCTGTCAAGGTTTTCTTCACCTGCTCATGCACTTCTTTCATGGATTGTGCAAAATCCTCTGCATGTCCACTTCTATTCTCCATGTTTCCCATATTTCTGAGCTCACATATACCTCTGGGATGCATTCCATAGACTATTTCGAATGGACTCTTACCAGTTGTCCTATTCACACTGTCATTATAGGCAAATTCTGCCTGATGAATGACAAGATCCCAACTCTATCCATATTCTTTGGTTATACACCTTAACAGGTTGCCCAATGTCCTGTTTACCACCTCTGTCTGACCATCTATCTGTGGGTGATATGCTGAACTGAAAGACAAATTTGTTCCCAATCTCTGCCACAATGTTTTCCAGAAATGCCCCATGAATTTAGCATCTCTGTCAGACACAATACTTGCTGGAAGTCCATGAATTCTGATCACTTCTCTAAAAAACAAGTGTGCTATATGACTGGCATCATGAGTCACTTTACAGGGAATGAAATGGCTCATCTTGCTAAACCTGTCCACTACTACATATATGCTGTCATAACCAGTCTTAGTCTTAGGCAAACTAACTACAAAATCCATGCTTACACATTCCCATGGCCTGGAAGGAATGGGTAAGGGTTGGTACAGTCCTGCATTAGAAGTGGTTCCCTTGGCCTTCTGACATACGGTACACTGCTCTACATACCTTCTGATGTCTCTGTGCATCCTTGGCCAATGATAGAACCTTTGGACTAGCTCCAGTGTCTTGTTCAGACCAAAATAGCCGCTCAGACTGCTATTATGCTTCTCCTGTATGAGATTTTCTCTCATAGATCCTCTTGGCACACATAATTGTCCACCTTTGAATAGCAATCCCTGATGTAAGGTGAAATCTGCAAATTCACTATGAAAGTGATTCTCAAAATCTTGACATACCTTGTATGCCTCAGCAAAATCTTCATCATCTTGGTAAAGATTCTTGAAATCTTCAATCCCAATGCTCTTCAATTGCACTTCCTGCACTGTGAGCAATCTTCTACTCAAAGCATCTATAACTCTGTTCAGCTGCCCCTTCTTATGCTTAATTGTAAAGGTATAAGACTGCAGGTACTCCATCCATTTGATATGCCTACTGCTTAACTTATCCTGCGAGTTCAGAAAACTCAGAGCTTGGTTATCAGTGTAGACAACAAATTCTTTAGGTAGGAGATAATGTCTCCATTTCCTCAATGCTTGGACTAGAGCATGCAACTCTAAGTCATATGAAGAGTACTTACTCTTTGCTTCATTCAGCCTCTCACTGAAAAAGGCTACAGGTCTGTTTTCCTAATTTAGCACTGCTCCTACAGCTATATTACTTGCATCACATTCAATAGTAAATAGCTTATCAAAACTAGGCAACAACAAAATAGGTTGTGTTGCTACCTCTTTCTTCAACCTTTCAAAACTTCTATCTGCAGCTGGTGTCCATCTGAATTTTGCTTTCATTCCACCCTTAATTGTATCCAACATAGGTGCACATATTCCACTGAAATTTCTGATAAACTTCCTGTAAAACTGGGCTAAGCCATGAAAACTTCTCACCTCTGTGGCTGCTCTGGGAGTAGGCCAGCTCAATATGGCTTCTACTTTGGACTTGTCCATCTTCAACTCTCCCTGGGACACCACAAAACCAAGGTATACCAACTCTTGCTTCATGAATTCACACTTCTCCAGATTGATGGTTAGTTGTTCATCATGTAATTTTTGCAAAATAGTATTTACATGTTCTAGATGTTCTTCCTTGGTCTGACTAAAAATTAGAATATCATCTAGAAAAACAACAACAAATTTACCAATGTAATCCTTTAGGACTTCATTCATGAGTCTCATAAAGGTGCTAGGTGCATTTGATAGACCAAATGGCATAACAAGCCATTCATACAGTCCTTCTGTGGTCTTGAAGGCTATCTTCCACTCGTCACCTTCCTTGATTCTTATTTGGTGGTAACCACTCTTCAGGTCTATCTTGGTGAAATACTTTGCTTTTCCAATACAGTCCATGAGATCTTCAATTCTAGGAATTAGGAATCTATACCTTATAGTTATCTTGTTTATGGCTCTAGCATCTGTACACAATCTCCATGATCCTCCTTTCTTGGGTGCCAACACTGTGGGCACTGCACAAGGACTAATACTCTTCCTGATCAATCCTTGATCTAGCAATTCCTACACTTGCCTAGAAATCTCTTTGTGCTGATCTGGAGTCATCTTGTAAGGTGCCTTGTTTGGCAAAGATGCTCCTAGAATCAGGTCTATCTGATGGCTTATTGCTCTCTGTGGAGGCAATGTGGTTGGTGTACCATCACTGATTATGCCTTTATACTTCTCCAGTATAGGCTGCACTTCTTTGGGAATTTCTGTCTTCTTACCCTGCTGTCCTTCTTTTGGTTTCACTATGATGGCATAACCAATACCATCTTCCTTAAGAGTATTCAGAAACTCTTTTCCACTCACAACCAAGATATTAGGACTCTTTGTCTGAACTGCATCTTCATCCTCCAATGACTGAATCTTATAGGTGACACCATCCTTCTGAAAAGAATAGGCATTCTTCTCACCATCATGTACTGCTTTTCGGTCATACTGCCATGGTCTGCCCAATAAGAGATGGCATGCATCCATGGGTAGTATATCACATAATACCTTATCCTTGTAGCCACCTATACTAAACTCTACCCAACTTTGTTCATTTACTACCACATGTTGACCCTTATTCAACCATGTGACTCTATATGGGTTTGCATGAGTAATTCTTTTCAAATTCAGTTTCTTAACTGCCTCATCAGAAATAATATTATCAGTGGATCCTGAGTCTATGATAATTTTACATACCTTATTCAAAATCTTGCACTTGATTCTGAATAGTGCTCTCCTCTGGATTGGTTCAGATTTCACTGGTTCTTTGATCAATGTTCTCCTTATCATCAGGTTCTCTCCATCTTCTAAGTTCAGATTGACCTCAGGTGACTGGCTGCTGGATGCATTATCTTGGACATAGTGATTTCTCTTATCACCTCCTTGAGAAGAGGATGTGGCCTTTTCTGGACATCTATACGCTGGATGACCTAGATTGCCACAGTTGTAACACTTCATATTTGTGAAATAGGATCCTCTGCCTGATCCTCCTGACCTTCCTCTGTTAGACCCTCTTCCTCTGTGGTTTCCTCTACCACTCGACTCCCCACTCTGCTCTGTGAGTTTGGATTCTGCTTGGGATCTATTGTCAGTATTTCTTCCACCAAAACCTCCTCTGTGTCCTTTGTTATCTCTGCCTCTTCCTCTTCCTCTGCTATTTGAGTCTTGTTTCCTCTTATTCTTTTCCTCCACTTTCAGTGCTAGCTGATAGCATTTTTTCACTGTTGTAGGACACAATAAATTGATTTCTTCTTGTATATTCCACTTCAGACCATTAAGGTACCTTGCTACCTTTATGCTTTCATCCTCCATTACTTTGGACCTTAAGCATAGCTTTTGGAATTCTTCAGTGTATGCACTGACATCTAATTCCTTTTGTCTCAGATTCTGTCTCTTCCTGTGCAGCTGTATCTCATAATCTTCTGGCATATATGCTTCTTTAATTTTAGCTACCATTCCGTTCCAAGTAGCTATGGGCTTCTTATCTTCTTTTGCTCTTTCAGTCTACACAAATTTCCACCAGGTTAAGGCAGCTCCCCTGAGTCTGGATTTGGCCACCTTTACTTTCTGTGCCTCGCTTACACCATCACATTCAAAGTGATTTTCAAGTCCTTCTATCCACTCCATGACCAAATCTGGGTCCATTTTCCCACTGAAAAGTGGTACTCCTTCCAATGTTTTACCACTCATTGCTTTCAAAGCTTTCAAGAATGGTTCTTCTTCCAATTTAGGATCAGGTGTGGGCTCTTCATCTTCTACAGATACACCTTTTCCCTTATCCTCAAAATTTTTAACTCTCTGGCTGACTTCTTCAGTCTTTTGCAACATTAAGCCTAGCTTACTCTCCATTTCTGCTAGTCTTTCTTGTAGGAGTCTATTCTCCTCTTCTTGATCTTCAACCTTCTTTGCTAACTCTGCATTAGTCACCATTTTCTTGGATGAACTAACAGACTCACTTGAACTCAGTGATGACATACAACTCTTCTATTCCTATCTAGGAATAACCCAAATCTTACTGCTCTGATACCAATTTGATAGGGAGGACTCTAGGCTGCCTGCTTCTGCATCCTGTAGGTGTACAAGACCATTTGACAACTCTAGCCTCCCTACCAATTCAAAGTGCTAACAGACATCTTTCTACACAAAAATGTCAGCTAAATTCCTCAACTCTTTGCAGAGATGGAAAACTCTATTTCACTGCTTGGTGTGGGACACATATCTTGTCCTCACTGCTTCCAAGATACTGCCTCAATGGCACATAGCTTTCTAAGCCCGTTGCCCACCCTTCTCACTCTGTTCAAGGGTCTGGACTGCTTGGTGCTCACTTTCCTTCTCTCTATTTTCCACCCCTGCAAATCTATTTTCCTACTTGTTTATCTAGCCAGACTCGTCACTGAGCTCGCCTAGAACAAGCATGCATTTCCTCTAGCCGGCAATCCGACCACCCCACAAAAGAAAAACAAACAAAAATCATGGCTCTATTTGATGATCTCCATACTATACATTGGGATTTGAAGAATCATCAAAACAGAGTCATGGTTTGCAAAAGAGAACAAAATTGCAGAAACAGAAATGACTAATCTATTTCAGAATGATAAGTGAAAACAGAACAGAATATACAAATGATCGAACTGCTGTATTTTATTTCTATTCAAAAATTCTGATTACATCAAAGTGCTTCACACACCAAAATTCACTTCTTCGATTCTTCTCCTCTCCCCCCTCTCTACAGGAAGAATGTTACATTTTATATGAATTCCATGTCCGTTACAGGACGGTTCAGTTACCAGACGGTTCGTATTCTAACTGCCGGTTGAATTCTGCATTTTCTTGACAGTCGGCAAGACTTACCATGATGTCTCTCCGACACATTGTATCGGCAAAACGGATGACTATCGGCGTAGCCTAATTCCCTTCCGCCGATGGACCATTTCTCTCCGACGGCTTTAAGCATTCATCGCTCAGACATTACATTGCCGGCGTAGCTTTTCCGTGGTTAGCCGATATGCATTTTTACTCCGACGGTACTAACAACCGCCTTCGGTGAGACCACATTCTATCGGCAACCTTCACATTCATCCCACCGATATCTTTAGTCATGCCGATGTGCTTCCTTCATTCCTTTCTATCGGTGTGACAATACTTTATCGGTGCAGGAAAAGAAGCTTGTGCCGATGCCTTTTATCACCGCGATACATACTCCTTCGCTGAACCATTGAACCACAACAGCGGTTCAATTGCCAGGTTCAACCGTGAGGTTGAACCTCCAACAAAATGATCGGCATTTTCAACTCCACCATCCCCTATGCATGAACCCGTTGAACCTTTGAACCTCAACAGTGGGTTCAATCGAAAGGTTCAACGAAGAGGTTCAACGGTTCAACCGTTGAACAAATGGACCAACACTCTAACTTCACCAAACAGAAATATAAAACTATTGAACTATTGAACCCTGGCGTGAGGTTCAACCGCGGGTTCATCGAAATGGTTCAACAGCAAGGTTCAACCGATCAACAAGTGCCAATCAACAAAGTGACCAATGATTCCAATGAACCATTGAACCTTGGCACGGGTTCAACTGTGGGGTTCAACCGGATGGTTCAGCTGTTGAACAAAATGCCGAACACCTTCAAAATGCTCGAAAAACTCCAAAAACAAAAACACAAGCTGCAAACTCAAAATTGACAAACCAAAAACTATGTACAGATGCATTGAGCCTCGGTGCTCCTGCACCAGAATCCGCTTCGCAACATTACTCAAGTGGCATTAGATATAATCCTTTCAAGGAATCTAAATCTCGCAAACACCCTACTCTAAATGTGAATACCATATCAACACTTAGTTTGATATACCCTGAGATTATTGATGCCAATTGTCCTCTAGGATCACTTCCTTTAGATATGTTTATGGCAGATGAAACGATAATAGAATTCTTAGGTGTTTATGATGGTATTCCTCGTTATCACCATAAATGTGGCCTACCTTATTGTTTAAACAATGATGCATATTTTGGAAAGACTACTAGCACAGTAACTGCTAAAGTAGAGCATAATGAAGAAATTGAAGAACAATTACAATCCTACAATCCCCTTGACCATAGCACTCTTCTTAATGGAAATACTATTGATGTTGTTATGGATAAGGATAATCTTGAAAAAGTTATCCCTATTGGTGATTGTTTGGATGTGGAAGAAAAAGAAGAAATGACTAAATTATTGAGTGAATTCTTGGAATTGTTTGCCTAGAAATATTCAGACATGCCTAGTATAGATCCTTAGATTGTAACACATAATATTGTGCTAAAACCAGATGTTAAGCCATTCAAACAAAAGATTTGTAAGATGAATCCTAAGATTTCTTTGCTTGTTAAAACTAAAATAGAAAAACTCTTACAAGATGATTGTATTCGACCTATTGATTACTCTCTGTGGATCTCAAATATTGTTGCCATTGCTAAACCTGATGGTCATATAAGAATGTGCATAGATTTCTGAGATTTAAATTTGGCATCTTTGAAAGATGATTTCCTACTTCTTAATATTGATATGATTGTCGATTCTGTAGCCAGGCATGAGTTGCTATCTTTTATGGATGGATTTTTAGGATATAATCAAATCCTTATAAATCCTCTTGATCAATATAAAACAACCTTTATAACACCTTGGGGTACATTTTGTTGGGTAGTCATGCCGTTTGGACTTAAGAATGCAGGAGCTACTTACCAACGTGCGATGACTCTTATATTTCATGATTATATGGATAATATTTTAGAAGATTATGTTGATGACATCCTAGAGAAGTCTGTCCATCATAAGGATCATGTTACAAATCTTCAACAAATATTTGAGCACATATGAAAATATAATATGCGATTGAATCCCCATAAGTGTATTTTTGGCGTGGACAGTGGAAAATTACTTGGATTTATTGTTTCAAATTGAGGTATAGAAGTTGATACAAAAAAGACAGATGCAATTGTTAATATGCCAATACCAAAGAACATATCTCAACTTCGTAGTTTGCAGGGAAAGATACAGGCCATTTGTCAGTTTGTTTCACAACTCGCGGATAGGACTCGCCCCTTTACGCAACTACTGAAGAAAGATTCTTGTTTCCAATGGAGTTTTGAATGTCAAAAATCTTTTAATGAATTAAATAATTACTTAGCTAATCTGCTTGTTTTACAACCTGTTGTTTTCGATAAACCATTTATATTATACATCTCAGCATCTAACAATGCCCTAGCAGCTTTGTTAGCACAACATAATACTGAAGGCAAAGAATGTGCTGTCTACTACATCAGTTGTACTTTGCTTGATTATGAAGTGTGATACATAGTTATAGAGAAGCATTGCCTAGCTGTAGTGTTTGCCACTCAAAAGCTTAAACATTACCTCTTAAATACTGAAGTGCATGTAATGGTGAAATTTGACCCTTTGAAACATCTCTTCACAAGAACAGATTTATCGAGTCATCTTGCTAAATGGGTTATGTCGTTAACTGCATTTGACCTCTAATTTATTTCTCAAAAATAAATTAAAGGGCAAGTGATAGCTGACCAGTTAGCTGAAGCTCCCTCATCCTTTTTGATACAAAATATCGATGCTTTCCCTGATGAACAGATTCTAACAATCTCTATGGAAGAGAAATGGGAGTTATACTTTAATGGATCAAAATGTCAAACTAGCTCTAGAGCTAGTGTTATATTAATATCTCCCATGGGTAAGCCAATTCCCTTATCTTACCGTTTATATTTCTTATGCACAAACAATATAATTGAATATGAAGCTCTTATAGCTGGACTTCATTTAGCTTTGGCTCTTAATATCAAAAACATTACACGAAGATTCTCAATTAATTGTTAAACAGATAACATGATCATATCAAACTAAGCATGATAAGTTATCTTAGTACCGTGAGTTTGCATTATCTCTCTTAAGACAGTTCAAATCATATACGATCAACACTATTCCTAGGAAAGATAACCGACATGCGGATGCAATGGTAAGCGCAGCTTCCCTTATATCCCCTGATGGTTCTCCTAAGGAATTTACGTTTGTTGTCCATAATCTAAAGAGACTGGTAATTGAAAGTCCTATAGTTGCAAATTCAAAACTCTATGGTAATACATACATCGATGAATGGTTCTCCTATATATTCAACTATTTATGTGATGGAGCCATTCCGGACTCAACATCTAAGAATGTCTGAATCTGTTTACGTAAACTAGCAACTTGATACATTATATTTTTAAACGTCTTGTATCGACTAAGTTATAATGTTGTTTTACTCTGATGTCTAAGTAATGCAGAGATTCTGATAGATTTAGAAGAAGCTCACTCTGGTGCTTGTGCAGGGCATTTGGTGGAAAATTATTGGTGGAAAAATTGTTCTGTATGGGGTTCTATTGGCAGTATATGGAACAAGATTCCTTCGCTTACATCAAGAGATGCCCATAATGTCAACAACATAAACACCTCATCCATGCTCCTGCTCAAGAGCTTCATGCCTAGGTGTCACCATGGCCATTCTATATCTAGGGTTTAGATCTAATTGGCAAGATTTCCCTACCCTCCTCTCAAGGACATATGTTTATCATTACTACAACTCATTATTTTACAAAATGGATTGAAGCTGTTCCTTTGCGATCCACGACCGTTGATGTAATCTGTCAATTCATACAAGATAACATAATTTTTTGATTTGGAATACCTTCCTCCATAGTTTTAGACAATGGTACACCATTCAAGAACAAGGATATGAAAAAGTTCCTCAAAAAATATCATATACAACATCGCTTCTCTACACCTTATTATCCTCAATCAAATAGCCAAGCCAAAGCTTCAAACAAAGTTATTAGACAAATTCTAAAGAAAACTATTAATAAACATCAAAAAGATTGGCATATGTAATTATCTTATGCACTATGGGCTTACAAAACAAGTATTCGAATGACTATGGGTAACACACCGTATAATCTTGTCTATGGCACAGACACAATAATGCCCTTGGAGTTAGAAATTCCTTCTTTACGAATTTCCCTAAGAGACATCATGGATGATGACATAGAATGAGAGAAAAGATTACAGGAACTTGAGATGCTTGATGAATGACGTGTTAATGCTCCTGAACATCTCAAGGCTTATCAAAAAGGAATACAATGAGCCTATAATGCGCATGTCATACAACGTTCATTTAATGTTGGAGACCTGGTTCTCTATGAAAATCAACGCAATGTAAACGCACTGCCTAGTGAAAAAGGTAAGTTCAGCCCTAATTAGCTTGGACCATATATAATCACTGAAACCTTTGGATCCGGAGCATATAAATTAGCCGATGAACAAGGTACACTGCTTAAAGAACCTATTAATGTAGCGCACCTCAAAAGGTTCTATGCTTAAAAGATCTAATGCTAAATGTTCCTAAGCTAATTTAGAACATAGATTAACTTCAATTTCGACAAGCTATTAGTATTTTGTCTTAATTCATTTAGCACTATATCTTTGTTCAGTTGATCATTGTTGTATCGTGTTTAAGTAATAATTGCTTAGATCACTTTTATATTAACTGAATGTAGCATGGAAGTTAAAAGTTATGTGTAAAATAATTAATCATTGTGTTTGTTACTACATGTTCTTTTTAGAATTGTTAGTATACCACAATAGTAATTAATTATAGCATTTAGACATCATCACTAGTTGCATTTTTTCAAAAATCACATGTAATAGATCAAAAGCCACTACACAGATAAAAGAAATAAACATCATATATATATATATCAGTTTCATGTATACATCTAAGTTGACCATCCCTTAAAACAAAATGGGATGTCGTAGTGCCTTAAGTCTAGGAATCACATAGCAGAGCCTCGATCACCAGTACCCTCAGGCCCTCGTGGTGTGCGAGTGACAGAAGCCTGACCATGAGTGGCTATGGATCGCGAATGACTTCTAGAGACACTTCGTGATCGTAACCCCCTGATCTCACCTCTCATCTCTATCATCCACTCATGTGCCTCTTGGTCCATCCTCTGGTACCAGTCTCTCTTGGCCTGAACCTTGTCTCTGTTAGCTCTTGCTTGCTGGACCTCCCGTAGTAAGAACTCACTAACAACTGGCTCTCCCTCTAATGAAGGAACCACTACCATCTACTCTCGTTGTGCCCTGAGCTCAGCCTCAGCGTGCTCAGGTCTCTGTCAAAACTCCTCTCTCTCTCTCTCTCATGCAGACTTCTCTAGCATGGCCTTTGTAGTAGTCCTATATTTGATGACAGGCATAAATAACTCAGCATGTCACCTAGTGGATGATCGTGGCAAATGATCTGCCTGCACCCACTGCTCTGAGGCATCTGTCGGTAATATGTCTCATATGACGTGACTCACAAAGTCTCGCCATATGTCTGTCCCAACTGCAAAACAAAGAGTGAGATAAATGTTAGACTTCCATATAAAAAATCATAAATAATAAATTATATCAAAACATAAATAATAAATCAAACCTTACCTGGAGCTCCGTCTCACCAGGATGGGTCTCAGATCGTCGATGGTGTGATAATCTGCATTGTCCAATCTACAGCTGGGGGCATAGGCCTACCACTATTCCCTCGCTTTGTCTGACTAGGCCTCACATCATCTGCGGGAGTAGGACCACGAGCCTTGGACCACAGTCTCAACTCAGTCTCCTCATCAGTGTCTGCCTCCTGCTAGCTTTGTCGTGATCTCGCTCTCAAGACGTATTGTGATGGGACCTCCTCAGACTCATCGTCGTCCTCCTCCATACCCTCCTCGAGATCGTAGTATCCCGTGAAGTAACTAACATTGTCCTCCACCCTTGTGTCACTAGCGTGACTGGCCCAAGGTTGGGCATCTCCTGTAGGATGTCTGGGTGGAAAGATAACTGCATCCTATGCTATGTGCCACCAGGTCCGATATGCTCAAGTACACCTGACATCATCTATGCCTGATACTGGCTCTACATGCTCAGGACCCTCATCGTCGCTAAGTGGTATGTCTGCTATAGTTAGCCATTGGACAGTATTGACTCTGACTACACTCTGAGTTGCACGTGCGTAGCTCAGATGAACTATAGGAACATCCTGTACCTGTCCAAACTGTTGTGTCACCCTGTCATAGTAGAACTAAGATACAACATGATCTAGGCGACCAACCATTAGCCAATCCTTCTGCATCTGAGCTAACTGCCTCTGCTCACTAGGCCATCTGATGAAGCCATGATATGGTCTCCAGATGATGTCACCAGGTTGCAATCTATCAAATACTACTCTCCAATATAACAGATTTCCATGCCTCCAACACCTGACTAGTGGGTAAGCGTAGATGCGTAGATGGGTGAATGCTACCTCTGTAGGAAAACCCATTGGTCATGTACACTTGATGTGCTTAGAGGCCCAAACCTATAACAATGTGCAGACTAGCAGACTCCACATCTCGTAGTGGACATATCATCCTAAGTCATGATATAGGTGTGCAAGCATACTATGCCCCCATGCATAGACAGTCTGATGCGTCTCCATCATTCTAATAGTATGAACGAGACCCCCATGAAGGTGAGTGCCTTGTCCATCTGGTGCAATGGCTAGTGTGACTATGACATTCATGATCCTCCATAGTAAGGGAATGTCTCTGCATCCTTGCTCTGGCAAATGAAGCTGAATGTGTCCTCACTTTGCCTCTGACACGGTGCGACCCAAACAATATAGTTGACTCTCACGAGTATACTCCTCTGAGCAGTGTCCAATAACCCTCACTGTCTCTCCTCAGATCGGTAGTCAAAGGACCCTAAATACATCCTCTAGTGTGATGGTAATCTCTCCAGTCAGTAAATGGAATGTGGAAGTATCTACATCCCATCTCTCCATCAGTGCCATAAGCATCGCGTAGTGGAATCTGATTGTGGGTATCTCAAACACCCACCATAGGCCCATAGTTTGTAAGTGCTCTCTCTCTACGGCCATCAAAGTGCTAGCACGCTCTCACAGAAGTGCCATCAGATGACCACCAGTGTGCTCTTGCATCTCAGGGACATCCTACAGATCAAAAAGAAAGCAAGAGTATCAGAATCCCCACTAGAAACCAAAATAATCTATCAAGAACTAAATAGAGTGCCTATTTCTAGGGCCTATGTCCTCTATGGACCAGGGTGTCCCAGGAAGACTAGGGTGCCCCAGAGGGACACTGGCGCCCTTGTGGGACTAGGGCACCCCAAAGAGACTCTGGCGCCCTAGGTGGACCTAGGTGCCCCTGTTTGGGAACCCTGTCCACCTTCCCCTCTTGGCACAAACATAGATAAACCTGAAGGCAAAATAAGATGAAAGATGATAGAAGGATGGAATTAGGACCCTACCTCAGCCTCAAAGCGTCTCTCCACCACTCAGGCTCAGAGCATCTCCAGTTGTGGTGGATGGTATGGAAGTCGACTTAGCATGGTTGCTCTCCTGTTCTCCTTCTCTCTCTCTCTGCAATAACAAGAAACAAGAATGAGTTAAGTGATAAGTGACAACTCCCTTTTTACATAAAGTAAGTGAGTGAGAAATCCTATCCCTAACTAGGTGTAGAAGTGTGCTCTTTCACTCTGGAGCCCTTTTCTTGAGATGTCGAACTCTGATCTCCATGCCGTTTATTGCACTGGAATCTTGGTTCCACTCTCTTTCTTACCCAATGTGTTGTGTTGAGTGTTGTTCCTTCAAATAACCCTCACAATACATTTCCCTTGAAATCAACCTGTGGCTATCTCCTTGTTTCTACTCTTGGACTAAGCAAGCAAAAACAAGGGGGGCATATATCTCCCTCGATTTCCTCCCTCACCATGTTTCATCACTCAACCCCCCTAGCATTTTTGATACTGACTCAGTGGTGGTGGTTGTAGGTTGATTTGATTCTAATTTATCTGACTAGTGTTCCTTTGCAGGATGTCGTTCCTAACTTTGTGGTCTTGCAGGATCGCAGAACTGGGGGCTTCTTCCTGTTCATCGACAATGCTTCGACTTCCTCCATTTGGGTATCCTTTTCATGATTGATGTATTTACTTTCCTTTAGTTGCATATACACGTAGTGTCATATGGCCACTAAAGTGGGGGCAAAATGTAACATTAGAAATTGTCCTCCTGTATGGAATGGTATAATTTCCCTCGGTTTAGCTCCTCACTCTTGGTGACCTCTTAACCTTTTCTTTTTCAGCCTTCTTGAAACCCTGATTGACTTAGTCTAGGAGCAATCTATTCACTTTTTGAGGTAACTGATTGATAAAACTCAGAAAGAGGTTTGAGATTAGGGTCCCTAGGACCCCCAAAAATGCAAATCTGAGTTGAAATTGGGGGCTTGGACTTGGGCGCCCACGCCTTAGTTCTCCCCAGTTTCATGGGATTTTGAATTTTAGTGGGGTGTTGGTTCCCGCTGAGTGCCTCGGGATTCCATTTTCAAATTCTTGGTTTTCGCGTGATATCGAGATGTTACTTCAAAATTTGAATTCCCTAAAGCTTGATATAAAAAGACATTTGCAAATCATTTTAACACACACAATTCTTATGCAAGCTTGATGCCAAAACTCTGCTGTAATTGCCATTGAAGATTAGTGACTTGTTGAAGCAATTCAAAGTATTATTTATTTGCTATCTTGGAGACAATGGATGAAGGATAGGAATCAAGATATTGAGTCTATCTTGTTGTTCCTAGGGTTTGTACACCCTTTGCATGATCGAGAGAAGGGTTGAAGCCTCCAACAACAAGCTTGGAGATACTCTGCGGACATTGCTGATTCACCTTCTTGTTCATGTAAGTCTTCATTTGTTTCATCTCCTTGAGGTGAATTTGTATGTATTTATTGATGCAAAGCAAGTTGTTGATCTTCCCTTGATTGAGACATCTAGGGTTTGATTTTATGCATACACACATTGTTAGGTTTTCACACACTCCTACAAATCTTTATCTCTAGCTATTGTTGAGGTAGAAATACCAAAGAAGGGGCTTGACTGAGGCAAGCTCCTATATAGCCGCAACAATTTCCTTCTTTTGTATATGCAGATCGTGTTTCATAGGTTCCAACAAAAAGAAGCTACATAAAGAAGGATATTGCGGATATAGTCATGATAGACTTTCAAATTTTTGGATTTCAAGACTTGTGGGACATTGGTGCAGGTGCCCTAGTCTAGTTAGGTGTTTTATCTAGGATCTGGAAGCCTTTTGACAGTCTCAGACACCCTGTGCGGAAGGTTTTCTTGTTCAGGAATTTGCAAGACATTGGGACGGGTGCCCTAGTCTAGGTGGCCCTTAAATTCTAGGTACACTATCTCTGAAACCCCTCCTCTACATTTCTATGATCAGTTTTACCAGATACTTCATCAATTTCTATATATTGTTAAATTGAGGCATAATTAGGGTTTTACTTGGTTGAAAGTACAACACTTGGAAAAATCTTGATTAGGGCCTTAGGCTTCATAACCACACGAGCATAAAAAGGTAGGCAAAGTGATAAGACGCTTGTCTACAAGCTTGATCCTTGTCTCCCCAATGTTTAAAGGTGAAATTTGGGGTATTTGACCTAGAGTAAACAAACCTTCAAAATTTCCACCCAAACACTCCTTTAGTCACACATCAACAATGCATTCATTTTGATTTTTATCTGCTTGTGAGATTTTTAATCAACTTGCAATCACACCTCTCCTCACTCAATTTGATTCACCATTTATACATGATATTACATTGATTACATTACTTTTTAGCTAGATACAACATGAAAATAACATTTACAAGTTAGCCAAACAACACACAATATGAAACATGTAGAAGATAGGTCCTAAGTGAAACCATATGTTACACTAGCAGAAGATCCATGCCTTGTGGACACCAAACTAGGTCCAAAACATCGTTCACAACTTCAAACACTAAGGAATTACATCCACATACTCTTCTCATTTGGAAATAGGACAACTTTAAGCAAAACACATGAAGACTTGAAGTATAACAACCATATTAACTTGAAAACCTTGTGCAGTATTGGAAACAAGAAAGATCTTTGTGAAACTTTTCTAGATGAGTCCACATGACTCATACAACATCCCCAAACACTACTTTCCCACCACACATCAAAGAATTGTGCCGCACAGCTTTAATCATTAACTCTAAGAACAATATGCCATCTAGAACACACTGCAACATGCTGTCAATTGAAAAACTGAGTTGCGGACCACCAAGAACCTTGAGATTGTGAGGAAGCATGTAATACACATCCATAAACATGTCCTCAAGACCACAAGGGCAGCTATTCATTTGTGAAGGATTGCAAAGCATTCCAACATGCCTTCAACACAAGCTTACTCTACCATAACACATGCCAATACTCTATCATGCATAAATTTCATAGTGGAAGGACAAATAATCTAAAAACTTGGAATTATCACCTTCATAGCATCCTAAACACAATTCTAGAATTGCATGGCCATATCTACCAATACGAAGGAATGCAGATCATTCCACTATCATACACAGAACATCTTCACAGAGACAACATTGTCTTCAATCAATCAACAACAAAACACTTTTCCAGTAATGTAATCACCATGGAACTTGGAATATACATACTTCAAGCCATTAGTAGCATAAAAAATACATCTGATCATATTCATGCTTCAAATCCCCATATTAATATGAACTATATCTTCTCCCTTCTCTTGACCAACCATGAACATATCTTCTTCTCTTATTGGATGGAACAGGACATTCAACCATGAACTATCTCTTCTTCTCTTATTGGATGGGACATGACATCCAACCATGAATTGTCTCTTCTTCTCTTGTTGGATGACATCCAACCAAGAACATTATCACACCACCATGATAGTGTTGACATCAATGGCAACCCTAGGAACCATATGTGTAACAAGAAGAGGAAATGAGTTATATGCTAAGTGATAAGGAACCTGCTACACTCTTTCAAGCCTTTACAAGTGCAATAGATATAGAAAATAATCAGACATATGGGATGATAAGTGGAAAAGTAACTACCAACCAAGCGTATCACCAAATGTTTCATACAGATGAGCAAGATAAATAGTAGGTGTTCTCTCTTTTCCTCAGAATGTCAAATGTAATGTTCTATCTCATAATAATGCTAATCATAATTATCTAATTGACAAGAAAGACAAAGGATTTGGTATGGTGAGTAAAAATGAAGAACTCAAGATACAACAAAGTAACCAAGTTTGCCACAAAAATAGCAAGGTTCAGGATCATTTTGTAAGAATTGAATTTGAAAGTAAAAATTTGAAAGATATACATGAGGTCATATCTTCCAAAAAGGTTGTTACTAAGTAGCCATGTATGAATATATAGATAGCATGTCTAAAATTTTCATACATAATTCAAATGTTGATGATTGTTTTACAAATGTGGATGATAGATTGTGTGAATCATAGTTAGAAGTGTTCACTTCTATAGTTAGGTGCAACAATGAAGGTACTTACTGTATTGAGAATGGACAGTTCCTAAGTTAAGGAGAGATGATTATTAATTATGAATATGATTTTGAATATGATGATCTTCACGGTAATAGGGAAAAAACTTTTATGACATGGATGAATGTTCTTTATGATGAGCCTTTAGCCTCACCAACAATGAGAAATGATAATCGTTATTGGTGTAGGGATAATCCTATCTTTGCAAATGATGAAGAGTATGATGAGATTGATAAATATTAGCATAAGGTAGGTGGACTTACTTATGAATCAATCATGGCTGATTGGATCCCATATGCTTAGGAGTTTGATAAGCATATCCAACCTTGTGAAGATCATGACCTAAATCTAGTTAAATTATCCCCACAAGACATCAAGGTGTATGATGATGTAGATGAATTTTAGAACTTAAAAGAGTACATATTTTATGCAGATCAAGGTGGAAGAATAGTTGAACCCTTCATTTTTTCTGATGAAGAGCTAGCATGTGATAAATATGATTTACAACAGTAATTATCAGAGACATTTTGTGAAGACTTCATGTTTGACATGGAAAATAGAGACAGGGTTAGGTTTGATGGTGATAGTCATCTATAGGGATGTGAATTATTTTGTTTCTTAGATCAGGATGATAAATATCTAAGGACTCAGTAGTTTGGTTGATCAAAAACATTGCAAGCATGAGAATGATATGTTTTATTTGTGCTTATCATTTGCTAACATTATTTATTCAGTGTAGGTTGATGTGATTAATAATGTGATGATATGGTCTCTTGCTGGTGGCAGTAAGCATAATATTCCCAAATTGAATACAAGATTGTCTTCTAAAAATAAGGTATTTGACAGAGGCAAGAATTAGTTTCTTGTTTCTGGTGGCCTAGGGCCACCAGATTGGAGTTGATGTTTGAGTCACCTTTCAATCGGTCTTCAACTCCTAATAAAGGTAATTACTCTATAGCACAGTAGATTTGGCACTTGGTCTACATTCTCAAAGACCTCTAGAATCTCACCATCATTGAGCTAGCCATGCATCCCCAACTAGAGCCATTAGTGGAACCTCCATGCTAAAAAATGGCCTAGTCCGTGTCTGTGAAGCTTAAACCCTAAGCCTTTGAGCCTTTTTCCATAGCCTTTGTCATAATTCTATGTTGACTTGTGATAGGTGGTTACCCCAGGTTTAAGTTGCAGTTTAATGTACTTAGCTTCATTCATAATTGACCCCATGAGCTTAGTCATTAGTTCCCCCTTTGTTTATGAAAATGATTCCTAAGTCTGAGCACATACTCTTTAGAGGCAGATGGATGGTTATCGTGGTAACATGAGCTTTAGATTTGTCAAATTTGTTAGGATTGTACTAATATGATGACTAATGATTTTGAGTTGGTGGGCCCAAGGTTTTGCCTGCTGATTCAACTGTTATATGCTTGCTCCTTGTTGGATTGCGGTGGCACGCTATGAAGAGATGTTGTGGAATATTCCTTGCATTGTTGTGATAATGTGCCAATTGGAGGGTGGGACCTAATTTTATCTTAAAGGAGGTAGTAGTGTGGGTCCTCGTTGGGCTTGCACTACTGTGATAAGATGATATGTGGCATGATTACAACTTTCTGACTAAAAAGGTGCTCTTGTTAGGATTTCTTGATTGACTGTTGATCTTTAACGATCCCAGTGTACTCTTCGGCATTCTCAGCTGCTGATCCTATTCTAATGTGTCTTGAATCTATAAATCAAAATTCAAATTCTGGATTTCATTCAAGTGTGCTAGCTTGAACATCAAAATAGCTATGGCACGATAGGTTTCAACTTAGATTTTTGAAATTATCAGCTGCTGCTCGAGTATACAAGAAGGTGATTTGATAATCTACACATTTCTCTAGTAATTCTTGATACTCAATTAGATCTTGGTACATGAACCAAAACTTTATTGTCCATGTGAGAGGCATTTGTAGTCAGGTGACATTAATCTGTGCCTTTGTTTCATGCTTTGAAGATTATGATTGGATTATTGAATATTTCCAAGTATGAATTGAAGTGTGTTAAATCTGTGAACACCTAGAATGGAATTAAGAAGGGTGTCGAAAAGTGGAAATTGCTCGAGTGAAAGGACCTCCATTCATTTTTATAAATGGAAGTGTTCTCATGAAATATTCACATCAATTGCTATCATGAGCACTATGTAGAATACTTCCCTGTAGTTTCTATCTTTTGTTTCCTAAAGGAGTCTATCCTTGTTATCATAGTTGTAGCTCTACTCATTCTGATTTAAGGAAGGAGCAAGTGTTGGTCATTGGAATGGGAGGTATCAGAAAAAAACAGAGAATTTGCCTATAGCAGCCTTGCCAGTTTCCTAGAACCATAGTTGAATAGTGTCATTCTGGTGGGAAATTGGTCAGATCATCCAAATACTCCAACTGCATGAAGTTGTTCCTCAAGGGTGGACCAACTGGGTAGGATTACAACAACCTTGACAAGGACTGGGATTCAAGAGTACGAGAGGAGAGATACCAGTTTTCTATCGCATCATTGGTGTAGGAGCACCCTAACCATGTTATGATTCCATGGAGTAAATCTGAAGGTTGATCAATTTTTTTGATGTTTCAACATTGTTCAAGGGTCATTAAACTCATTTTCCATGTATTAGAATCAATAGGAGGTCATTATGTCATATTTCAATGTATTCAAAAGTTGCCACAAATGTAAAAGATGCAAAATTGTAAAGTTGCACAATGCAACATATGGAAAATGAAAAGTCACGAAGGTCTAGTTCGTTTGGAGGTAGTTAGAAATTGAAAGGACAAGTGGAATGCCTTTAAAAAAGCCTTGTAACCATTTTGTACATGTGGGTGATTGAAGTTATGATTTTGAATAAAGAAAACCACTGTTTGTTGCATATTCCATCAGAAATTTGTTGTCTTCAGTTGTTGTACGGCCCTGTACAGGTAGGAATTCATTTCTAACTGGTTGTACGTGAGAGATCTTTCTATCACCTTCCATTTTAAGTTGGTTTCATGCAAATTGATGCTATTTAGAGATAGATATTGTGATTCTTCATAAAACTGTCAAAACCCTGATTTAGGGTAAACATAGGTAAATAAATTTGTGAATCTCCCATTTTAAGCATTGGTAAACTCTAGTTCTTGGAGGAAATAATATTTATAGCATCGTTTCTCACATTCTTAAGGTTTTGGACTGAAAGATCAATGTGAATGTGCAAGGGGTTGAGGTTAGGGACTGAAAATCTAGGTACAGTCTGTAAAAACAAAATTTTTGTGTATAGTCAAAAGCCTAAGGATTAGGGTTTGTTAAAATACAGATGGAAAGGTACCTTTGATGATTCAATAAGCATGAGAATATCAAATAAAGGTTATTTGAAAGGTTGGGCAAGAGTATTTGAGTCTGGGAGTGGTAGAATCAATAAACCCATGCTTCATTTAAGCCAAATTAGGCCTAGTTCTTGACTGAAACAACAAGTTTTGAGCCATAAGTTACAAAAGACCAACACCCAATTTCAGAATATGTTTTAGACAAGAAAAAGTGTATCCCAAAGTATGATTAGTTTTGAGTTTCAGTGCATATTCTAAGAATAAATCTCTGGCAGTCCCATTATGAGACCTACTAGTGCAACAAGCAGTTTGAGGTGAATTAGCCATTGGTGAATGTATGAAAGCCTAAGAATGAGTTGTTTGAGGGATATAAAGTCCTCAAAGAGTTTGAAGATGGTGAGTGCCCTTATCTGAGTTTGTGAGACTGAAAACTAGAAGGTTGCCTTATGAATGAAAGTTGTCTAGAAGGGTGAGATGAGTGAAACCCGTTGTTGTGAAATATAGTATCAATTGACTAGAATCATCCCCTAGCACTGCATCAAGATGGTATCAGAGCATAGTTAGTAGATCTTTGAATGTGATAGATTGAAGGTTGCATAAAAGGACAGATGGAAATTGTAAAGAAAGGAGAACATGGAAAAAGGGAAGGAGATGTTGTAAAGGAAGGCAATTTTCAGAACCAGATGCAAGTGTAATGGCAAGGTATGTAATGTAATGGTGGATTCAGGTAGTTTAGATAATATGGTATCACAAGTGATGGTTGACAAATTGAATTTGGAGATGTTACCTCATGAGAGTCCTTATTATGTTTCTTGGTTGAATTGTGAACATTCTCTTTTGGTCAAGGAGCAAGCTTTTGTTGAGTTTCAGATTGGTAGCTATAGAAATAAGATTCTATGTGATGTAGTACCTATGAGTGTATGTAATTTGTTGTTAGGGGTACCATGGCAATATGAGAGGTATTCCCTATATGATGGAAGGAAGAATACATATCAGATTAAGAAGGATGGGGCTTCATTTACTTTGAGTCCATTGATGGAAGATGAAAAAGGATAGAATAAAGTAGCAAGGGTAATTATGTGTGGTAAGAAAGAATTTGTGCAAGTAGAGGATGAAGGGGGGATAGAGGTTGAAGCCACTTCATGGTTTGAAGATGTCAAGACAACAGTATTGCAGAATGATGCAATGATAGAAAGGAAAGAGGAAGAGATGATGGTGATGAAATCTAAGGTGGAAGTGTGTGAATCTAATAGTACAGAGGTTTGTGGATCAGATGATACAAAGATCCTTAGGGCAGAGACCCTGATAAGTAGGAAAGGTGAGGTGAGTAAGAGTGTGTTGCTAGAGGAAAGGCAAGAATGGCCTAGAGTGGTCATAGTGGGAGAGGTATGTTGTCCACTAATTAGACAAGAAAAAGGAAAGCAACATATGTCTGAATGTAAAGAAGATGGAAGACCTAGTGGTAAAGAGGTCTTAGTGGTAGAGAGAATGAGGACAAAGGTCTGTAAATCTGATTGCACAAGAGTAGAGAACTTGACTAAGAATGAAGAAGCCATTGTTACATGGCAAAGGCAAAAAGCTAAAGAGATCATCTACCAATTCTTTGTTATCTTGATGGGATATAAGCCAAGGTACAAAGTGCAGGAAGAAGGACAAGTTACTGAGATGAAAATTGAAGTGCATCAAAGCATGAAGAATTTGATATCAAGTGGCAAGACATGGAGAAAACTAATTTGCATGGACAAAATGAAGCCAAAGGTGAAGATAAAGACAATTAGGAGTAGTTTAAAGGTCAATCAGAGGTAGAGCATACAAAAGATGAACATGTGTGGACAACTTCAAATTCAAGAGGACTCAAAATTTATTTGGTCAGGAGTATGGTGCAAGAGTACCCTAACCATGTTATGATTCCATGGAATAAATCTGAAGGTTGATAAAAAAATTTTATGTTTCAACATTGTTCAAGGGTCATTTAAGTCATTTTCCATGTATTAGAATCATTAGAAGGTCATTATGTCATATTTCAATGTATTCAAAAGTTACCAAAAATGTAAAAGATGCAAAATTGTAAAGTTGCACAATGCAACATATGGAAGATGAAAAGTCATGAAGGTCTAGTTCATTTAGAGGTAGTTAGAAACTAAAAGGACAAGTGGAATGCCTTTAAAAATGCCTTGTAACTATTTTTTAAGTGTGGGTGATTGAAGTTATGAATTTGAATAAAGAAAACCACTATTTCTTGCATATTCCATCAGAAATTTGCTATCTTCAGTTGTTGTATAGCCCTGTACGGGTAGGAATTTGTTTCTAACTGGTTGTATGTGAGATTTCTTTCTATCACCTTCCATTTTAAGTTGGTTTCATGAAAATTGATTCTATTTAGAGATAGATATTGTGATTCTTCAGAAAATTGTCAAAACCCTGATTTAGGATAAATAGAGGTAAATAAATTTGTGAATCTCCCATTTTAAGCGTTGGTAAACTCTAGTTCTTGGAGGAAAGAATCTTTATAGCATATTTTCTCACATTCTTAAGGTTTTGGACTAAAATATCAATGTGAATGTGCAAGGGGTTGAGGTTAGGGACTGAAAATCTGGGTACAGTCTGTAAAAACAAAATTTTTGTGCACAATCAAAAGCCTAAGGCTTAGGGTTTGTTAAAATACAGATGGAAAGGTACCTTTGATGATTCAATAAGCATGAGTAGATCAAATAAATGTTGTTTGAAAGGTTGGACAAGAGTATTTGAGTCTGGGAGTGGTAGAATCAATAAACCCCTTCTTTATCTAAGCCAAATTAAGCCTAGTTCTTGACTAAAACAACAAGTTTTGAGCTATAAGTTACAAAAGACCAACACCCCATTTGAGAATATGTTTTAGGAAAGAAAAAAGGGTATCCCAAAGTATGATTAGTTTTGAGTTTTAGTACATATTCTGAGAATAAATCTCTGACAGTCCCATTATGAGACCTACTAGCGTAGGAGGCAATTTGAGGTGAATTAGCCATTGGTGAATGTATGAGAGCCTGAGAATGAGTTGTTTGAGGAATATAAAGTCCTCAAAGAGTTTGAAGATGGTGAGTGCCCTTGTTTGGCTTTGTGAGACTAAAAACTAGAATGTTGCCTTGTGAATGAAATTTGTCTAGAAGGGTGAGATGAGTGAAACCCATTGTTGTGAAATATAGTATCAATTGACTAGAATCATCCCCTTGCACTGCATCAATCAGCCCTCTTTTTGATGGCTTTCATCGAGAATACTAGCAGAGGGAGGGCATTATGTTTTGATTCCAGGGACCATAGTACAGAAGTGGGACTCTATTGACAGAGTCAAAGAAGTCCTTGCCCCAACAAGGATAACATTTTATGGTTTGATTGTTCAGAGTCACCTCAATGATTCTAGAGCTTAGACATCCAATGAATCAAAATTGAGAGATGAGGAGTTGTATTTCCTTCCCAACAACCTATGATCTGAGCTTGAATATGAAACAAAGAGAGGACATCTAGTTATAACCGTCTAGGAGGACTTTCAACCAATTGGAACATTGTTGTAAATATTTGCAAAGGAATTGGCTAAAAGAAAGTGTCCTCTAATCAAAGAAAGGATGTAGTTTTCAAAGTCACAAGAATTAAATGCAATGTAACTAAAAAAGTTCTACTAAGGAAATTTTGGCCGACATAGTTTGCCTATATAGGGTTCCAGAAGTTATAGTAGAAAAAAAAGAAAGGAGGAGAATTTACTTTTGAATCCTCTTGTGGGCTTTGGATACAAGATATCCACATTCTTAGGGAGTAGTTTTTGTAGTAGAGTAGGTACATTATCAAAGCTGCAGGGAAAAAATTTACGTGCAAATGAATAAACTCTTATATGACAATGTTTTCAATTTAGATTGAGTAATATGAATAACACTACATGTGTGTTTCCTACAATTGTCTCCTTGAATGCATGCATCTCTTTTTTGAATGAAGGAATCAAGGGTTTTGGATTTCACTTATACACATTTGTTGTATTGAATGTCTAATTTTACTGCTTCTATTCAAGGAATGGATTAAATATGCTAAATAAGTAAGACATAGGAAGTTGTGTATTGCATTAGGGATTATTGAATTAGAGTTGTAGGAAATACTCATCCTTGGGTATATCATTGCAAGGCAATGATACATGCTAATCATCTGAATTTGAAGTTCTAATGTTAGAAAGGAAACATTTGCATCATGATATTTTGACTCTGTTACCCTTGATAAAGCACTGATCTAAGAATCTAATCACCCAAAGGTCTAGAAAGTAATACTAAATTAAAAGATACATCATTTGAACTATTTTATTCTATTCATTTTTTGTATTAATTTAGGTGGTTCTCTATGTTCTCAAGGCTAGCGGTGTGAAAATCTCCAAGAATCTTGCCAGTCTTAGGATAATTTTACAAGTCTTGGTACAAATGTAGAACATATCTACCTGGTTGTAAATGAAAGATACATTTGATGCTAATGTAACGGATACCCCCTAGGTTTGGCAGAGCCTAAAGTGCAGGGGAGATATGTGCAAATAATCTCCTACTCTGTTGATTGAATCTCTCATTAAATTTAATCATAAGAAATGGAAAACCTTTAGAATTTGGTGTGTACAGATTTGGGCAACCAACAAACCTCTAGACCATGTACTATAAGAAGCATGATACTACCACAACCTCTCCTAGACCTACTTAAGCTTAAAGGGGAAGGAGATCCCAAATCACATATTAAAGCATACACCACTGCTGTAAGGGAACTTCTCTCTTGGGATGGAGTCATCACCAAGATTTTTCCAAATATGTTAGAAGGAATTTACTTGGATTGGTACTATCACCTTCTTGAAGCCTCTATCCACTCATTTCAACAACTTATAAGGGAGTTTGTCATGGCCTTTGATATGAAAAAACTTGTTAAAATAGGGATTCAAGAATTCTTAACTATGAAACAAGAACCAAACAAATCAGTGGTACATTTCGTCATGCGGTGGAGACAAGTGCTCTACTCAGCCACAAGTGCACCAAACATGGATCATCATGAATTGTGTGACCTCTTATTGCATTCCCTTCATAGGGAAACTCAAGAGGAATTTCAAAAGTTACCCTATAAATTGTACGAAGAAGCCCTAGAAAGTGCTTTATGACTAGATCAAGCTACCATCGATAGCGGACAAAGAACTTGCAGTACAGATGGCTAAATAGTAAATTATAATAGTGGAGATATCGTAGCTGCCAAAGGATACTAAATAATAATTGAAATGCAACTACAGATGGGGTAACAAATCAACCCCTGATAAAAAATAAAGGGATGACTATAATGGGAGGGATTATTACCCCCAAACATCAATGCAATAGGTCAACCTTGAAACAAAAACTATCATCCAAGAGACAATCATCTGACATGGAATCAAAATTGGAATGAAAATAGGTATGAGAGACCTTATGATTACAATCAATTTCGTTCCTTTGATAGGAATAGGGGGCATATTACCAAGTCATGTTGGGAATACAATAGATTCATCACTAGGTTACCTAAAGACCAATAATGGCTATTCATAGAAATGCTCTTAAGCCCACAAGAAGTTACACCCAACAATAACAAAGATCTGAGATAGACACAGGTACCCATTTCTTCACAAAATGCTGACATGAAGATTTTTCAAGACCCTTTTCCTGTTCACAAGAGTATTAAGACAAGTAATCAAGACATGACAACTAATACCACTGAAACAAATATTCCTGTGCAGTTAGGACTAAAGGGAGAAACCATAATGTTAGGGTTGGTCAAAATATTCAATGTGGAGGAAAATGAACTCAACAATGAACAAAAATAAGAAAATCATGATGGAGTGGTGTCATCTATAGAACCAATACCCACTCTGATTGGAACTTATGAATTGATTGAGGATTTGAAGAAGACATATGCTCATATATCATTTATATATCTTCTTAAAAATTCTCCTTCTCACCATTCAACCCTTCTGAAAGTAATGGGATTAAGGTACCTAAACCAGATCACTTCTCCACCTAGTGAACAAATAAATTAGATTAAATTTGACATAGATCCACCCAACGCTGAATTAAAAGACCTGAGATTTTCTTTGATCTAAAGCAAATGCCCTCTGAGGTAGATTTAACTAAGAAGGGAGATCATGCTCTATACTTGCAAGTGTGGATTTATGATACATTCATAAAAAGAACATTAATCGATGATGGGGCTATCATAAACATAGTGTTGTTTTCCCTCTTGGAAAGGATGGGAAATGGACATAATAATATCACTGTATCTCGAGACACATTCAGAGGATAAGATAACTTAAAATCCTCCATGATAAGAAAGATCACATTACCTAATTCCTTAGGGCCGAAAAACATTCCTACAATGTTCTATGTTATCAACAAGGATATTGGGTATAACTTACTCTTGGAAGACCGTGGATACACCAAATGAAGGTCATGTTGCATATATTGTCATTGATGTCAACAGAGCTATGGTGGATGATGTCAACAATGTTAGAAATGAAGGTGAAAACCACATAATGGAAATCTGATTCAAACCTTATTTATGCCCTCTAAACAATGTAGAATCAAGTAAGATTGTAACAAAAATAAAACCCACTATGTAGAAATAACAAGCATTAAGAACAGAACACATAACACAATATGTAACATGGAGAAAACCCTTTCGAGTAAAAAACTCCACCAAGAAAAGTGGCTCCAAGTTGTATTATCCTCAAATATGAGATTATAATACATGCACTTCCTCTATTTCTTTAGTCTTCAATCTAGTGGCACCTGTTACTCTCAACTCTGATAAAAATGTAGTACAAATATCCTTATAAAAGGGGGTTGCCTTCTAGGGCATGCAAAATGACAAATTAGCATTGAGGACTGGATATAAACATGTAGCTGAAACAAGACTGCTGCTGGTAAAACCTTTCATCCCTTATGGGTGATTTACAAACAATATTAGGAGTAATTAATTACATAGGATTTATAAGGTTGATGGCACCTTAATACTAACAAACAAAGTAGTAATTAGAGATGATAGTGTAAGTGATCAGAGGTGTTGTGATAGAAGTGATGATTAGAGGAGAAAATAGAGGAGTGATGATCAAAGAAGGTGTGAGATGAAGGATATGGTGAAGTGATGATCAGAGGAGCAAACATAGGAGTGATGATTAGAAAATTTGTGAGATGAAGGATATGGTGATGAAATTCATGAGCATGTTGTTTGATCACTATCATCTGTACATAGTTGTACCTTATTATCTAAAGTTCATGAATACGTGAAAGTTGTCAGGTTGAATGTTTTGTTGACATGAAGATGTGGTTCCTTATTTTGATGAATGAATGTTGCCTATGGTGTTGTGAATGTTGCTTTCATTGTCTCTTGGTGAGCATCATTGCATAAGATATGAAAGAAAGTGTGTAAGGTTTAAAAGAGTCAAAGGCACAAGAAGTTATTCTAAAGAAGCTCAAGAGAATGCTCCGCATTCCTCCATATTCAAAAATATGGCCTTGCAATTTGGAGGTGAGACAGAGATAGGTGTGAAGTATGCATGATCTAGATTTCAGAACATGAAAGTTACTGCAGAAGATTCTAGAGCTAGTAGAGTGAAAATAGTGGTGTTGTAGTCAAAAATAGTTAGAGGAATGCTTCACATTTCTGCACATTTGAAGATGTGATCTTGCATCTTGGAAGATAGCTAGATAAGTTGAGAGGTATGATATATTCAAGTTTCAAATGATAAGATATACCACAGAGGTTCTTCAAAGTCTATAGAGTAAAGACAAATCATGTTGTTGTTTAAGGTTGTCTAAAGGAGAAAGTGAAAGCCACCGCATTTTGCCACATTATGATATTTGGCTTTGATGTTTGGAAGATATGTTTAGATTGTTTGTATGTTATCTTATTTCAAGTTTCAAGTGTTGAGGAGTACTGTAAGTCTATTTTTCAATGTTCTAATTCAAGACTATGTATTTAGAGTTTGCAAGAGTTGTTGGGATCAATGTTTGTTTATTTGTGCCAAAAAAATGATGCATAATTTAGAGAAAGGAATGTATGAGAAAGTTCTTACAAGTCATTTAATGTTTGTGAAGTGATCCACATGATGTTATTTGGTCTCTCTGGTACCACTTCAGGTCTGGAGCTAATGCATAATAGGTTAATTGTTTTCTAGGCCGACTTTGTATGTTTTGGTGATTGTGTCATGTGTTTGGAAGTGTGCGCCAGTGTGGAGATGTGTGCTAAGATAAAATAGGTCCTAGTTATCACTTGTTTTTAACCATACTGGATTCAGGGAGTCAACTTGTTGTGGTCATTGCACATTTCAATTTACACGTTTCAACTTGGCTGATAAAGGAGAAAGTTTTTGAAGATTGTAGAGGATATAAATGAAAGATCAAGTTTTTTTAAAAAAAGAGAGAGTGTGAGAGTGTGAGAGGATATATGTGTGAAGGTGGATGTGATTGTGTGTGTGTGTGTGGAAGTGTGTTGAAGACAACAGAGTTTGATGAGCAAAGGTTTTGAAGATATATGTCAGTGTGAAGGGTGTTGATGTTGCAGAGGTAATTAATCAGTCAAATTTGTCAAGTATGTTGCACAGAGGTTGTAGCCTTTTTCTATTAGTGTTTTAGCACTTTAGAGAGTTGTAGCTTCCTTTGGTTGAAGCCATAAAAACTATGATTCAGGGAGTTGTAGCTTCCTTTGGGTTGTAGCCAATAAAACCTGTTGTAAATCTATTTTTATTTGTGAGGCTAGATTTGGACAGTAGATCCAAACATCTTTCTCACTGTGGTTTTTCCCTCCTAGGGTTTTCCATGTAAATCTAGCGTTATGGTTGTGTGCTTATGTGTTATTTTTGTTTATCATGGTCTAAATGCTTACATTTGATTGAATGTTGTTGGAAGAAAAGAATTTGATTAAGTACTGATTCATCCCCCCTCTCAGTACTTCTGTGTGTTCAACAATTGGTATCAGAGCTAAGTTCTTTGGTGTAGCCTAACAACTGAAGGTAGATCTTGGAATAGAAAACATGGCTCAGAGAGTGCCTTCTTCTTCTAAAAATGTACTATTATTTGATGGATCCAACTATCACTTCTGGAGTGTAAGTATGGAAGCCTATCTTACCTCACTAGGGTATGATGTTTGGAGAGCTTCAAAGGATGCTTATATTGAACTTGCTTACCCTATTACAGATTTAGATGAGAAGAAGGCCCATGAAAACAATGCTAAAGCCAAGAATGCTATCTTAAGTGGTCTAGCCATTTTAGAGCTTATCAAGGTAGTGTGGTGTAACACAACCAAGGAGATATGGAATAAACTCAAGAATCTCTATGAAGGAAATAGAATTGTAAAGAAAGCAAGATTACAAACTTATAGAGCAATGTTTGATAATCTAAGGATGAAAGAAGATTAAAACATTGCTAGCTATTTGCTTTGAGTGGATGAAGTTGTCAATGGAATCAGAGGACTAGGTGAAGATGTGGGTGAGTCAGTGGTTGTGAAGAAAGTCCTAAGAACTCTCCCTCATAGGTTTGATTCAAAAGTTTATGCAATTGAAAAAGCCAAAGATCTAAAGACACTTACCATGGAAGAGTTGTTTGGGTCCCTCACTGTCTATGAGATGAGAAATGAAGTCCAAGGTACATCCAAAAGAGAAGTTGCTTTCAAAGCTATGAAGAAAGAAGGAACATTTGGTTCATACAGTGAGTTTGAGGAAGAAGAAGAAAACTTTGTGAGAAAGATGAAGGGTTCATGAAAGTATAAAGTTAAGTTACCTTGCAAATGTTTTAAATATGGAAGAATTGGTCATTATGCTTCAAGGGTTTCAAACGGAGTAACTTTAAAAGGAATCTCCTTTCCAAAGAAGACTATAGCTCCTCAAAAAGTGTAGATCACTACTCATCAAATGATGATAGAGGAGAATCTCTATTCATGGCTATGGTGATCTTGGATGGTTCTGATAAGACTGAAGATGAAGTGTCACATCCCTAATTTTTGACTAAGTTTTACTTTTTACTAGTATGTAATTGGTAGATAATTTTGGCATGGACTAATGATTTGACATATAGGAAGATGTCAAGGTAAATCAATGATTTCATAATTTTATGATTATATGCATAGAATTTAGACATGTGATAATATGTTATCATGATTAATTATTTAAAAATGTATATAGATTATCTAATGATATACTAATTCCAGTTTGGTGATTGTAAGTTGTACCCAAAAAAATAGGTTTTCATCCTCTGAAAAAGAGGCAAAGTATCATCAGAGAGAAGGGAATAGATGTTTGGAAAGAAATAGGTTTTTGTCATACAAGTCTTGTGCTTTTAATAATTTAGCAAACCCTCGTGAACTGGTTAAGTAGTATTTGACCCTTTTTGGTCTAAGTTAGTTTCGACTTGACAGTTGTCTTTATGTCATCTTGGAAATGGTTTACTGATGTTAGTCCTTGTTTTATGTGAATATAGAAATGTTTAGAGAATATTAATATTATTAAGGGTTAAACTATTCCATTTTTTATACTTTCTGATAAGTTTTTCCAGTGATATCCTATCTAATTATTTTGATGTCAACGCAAGATTGCAAGGGGGCAGAATACCTCAACACAAAGCATGCATCTTGTCAAACAATTAATAATGACATCAATAAATGTTGTTTACACTAACATTATGTTTTGATTAAAGTAACTAGGAAGGGCGTGAACCCATGAACAAAAGCCAAAAAAGTGAGTTGATCAAGTTTCACAAGAAGTAAAACAACTAACAACAATAGGAAATAACAAAAAAAGAGAAAGCGCCAATAGAGCCAGCCAAACACAGAGGGACTAACAATAGACCATGCTACTACTTAGCCATAGATTTCAGACTATTGATAGCCTACCACTCTTTGTTCAAGAATTTCAATTTGTCTTCAAAGTTGTTCTCCTCCATTTCCTTGTCCTAATCTTCCTAGATCTCCATGTTGATCTACTTTCCCTTGGCACTCTTGTTCCTCGCTCTCATTCTGTTGGCTGAGCCATTAGTGCACCGGTTCTATAAGACTTGAGCAGTGACCCTTGTTTTGGCTTGTCTCATGGCCCTTTGTTTCTCAATCTCCTCTTGAAAGACGTAGAGTGTAGTGGCAGAGTTCTTAATAGTTTCCCTACTAAACTCCACTATCTTAGCCAAATTTTTCTTAAGTTGTTCCTGACTAGCCTTGATTTTCACTATTTCATCCTCCATGATCTCCCACCTCTCAAATTTTCTAGCCAAGTTCTCTACTTCACCCCACAAACCATCTTTGTTGTCCTTAGGCCACTCAGTAGTCTCAAGCTGGGTGATCACTTTGAGATGTTGTATATTCCACTTAGCATGATGAAGTTGAACCAACTGCCATTTCAGGACCTAGTTTTGTAGATCATGGGCCTGGTAAAGAGTGACAACCTTCTCCACCAACTAGTTGCAAGAATTGTAGTCTTTCTTCAGATGCCCTTGGTCATGTTGATTGGAAGGAAGAGGAGTAACCTGAAACTTTTTAGGAGAGGGCTCCTGGCCCTTAGACTTCACACTTTGGTTATCAATGATATTGGTATTCTGTCTCTTTCTAGTCTTATGGCTCATTTCCTCACTAGTAGGAGTGCCTTCTCTAGTTTTATCCTTACCTTTGTCCTCTCCTATTTTTTTCCTTTCCTTTGGTATTACCAAGTTGGTCAGGAGGAACCTTCTTAGTTACACTCTTTCTACTATGTTGATGCCCCTTGATATTGAGGTTCTTTCTATCCTTGAGATTTAGTTTTCTAGGGGCCTCTTCTAAATCAATCCCTATACTAGTCTCAGCAACAATATCTGAAAATTTCCTCTTGCTTATCTTCTGGGTCACTTCTTTCTCAACAAAGGTCATTTTGGCATTATCTTCCCCTTTTTTTTGAGTAGGGGACACATCCTTAGCCATACCCTTACCCTTGATCCTATCTCCCTTGGTAGGGGGTCCTTGCTAGGTTGCACAATGTTTTTACTAGAAGATTCACTAGTAACCTTGCCTAACCTATGCTCCGTGTCCTTATTAGTCATGCAGGTCTTTTTGAAATGGGCTTTAGAGGGTGAGGCTTCTTTGTTTTTGGACAATAAAAAACCCTCATCCGTGGTAAGGGTTTCATCCTGAATGGCATGCTTGCAACCTCCCAAATTTCTCCCAGTAATCCTAGGGATATTCTCAACCAACTAAGGGTTGTATATTCTAGGTTTGAATGCAAGAGCTAGGGTTAAAGATAATTCAAATTTATATAAAGAATATATTAGGCTTTGATGCAAGGGAAGGGGCTTTTCTCCTAATAAAACTTTTTGCACAGAGTCTTCTAAGGACGTGAAAATATAGTAAGGGAATTTTATCTTCATTTCATGACAAAAATGTTTAAGGAGAGGAAAGAGATATGTATGAAATATGTTAAACCTACCCTCTAAAGTAATGTACCTCATCAAAACTTCCTCTACCCTCTTCCAAACCTTGTAAGATCTTCTCGGTTGAATCTGTTCTAAAGCCTAGTAACATTGTCACCATTCTGAAAGAATTTTTTCATGTCCTCATTATAATTCCCCTTAACTTTTTTTGGAGGTCTTGTGCCTTCCATGCACAGGCCCATCACCTTATCTATCAACTCCTCAGAAACCCTGAAAGAAATCCCTCTGACATAAACCACCCCTTCTTTCCACAAAGAGGCAAATTCCCTAGACAAAATAGTGTCATACCTGTTCATAGTCTCAATGTACTAAGTGAACTTGCCTTCTTGCAGAATATCCCATAGCTCAACATCTTCCTTAATGATTTCATAACCAGTGGGTTTAGTTTGGAGGAGGTCACCACCCATCTTGTAGAATCTTGAATTCTCAACTCTTCGACTAGCTCTGATAGTGACAAGGCTGAGAAAAATCTAGATACACTAAATAAGAAAGGCATAAGGAGAGACATTTCATGCCTTGTGTGACAACTCCCCTGCTTCGCAGGGGCATTCATAGCTTTAATTTGAATTGGCTTCTTCATTACAAATAATGTCTTTAAATAGATCAGGGATGACCTCTCTTAAGCTCCACATTAGGACATCATTAACCTTAGTTCCAATGTTAGCTAAGGTATCGGCATTAGCATTTACTTGTCTAAAAATGTAATGATATTCAACTTTCTCCATGGTGTTTAACTCAATTTTTCTTATCTCAATTAGGTCCTTTAGGGACCAATTAGGTGTAGCCTTGGATTGGAGCATTCTTATTACATTCTTCGATTCCCCTTCTCTAATCAACTTTCTTATCCCATGATCCATGGCCATACAGACACCTTGGTATACTATGTAGGCCTCTGAAAAGTTGTTAGTCTGAATTCCCATATTCCTTGCATAAGCTCCTAGAATCCTTCTTTTGTTGTCTCTTAAAAGACCACCCCCTCCCACCTGACTCGGGTTCACTTTAGAGACCCCATCAAAATTGAGTTTGATCCATCCTGGGTTAGGGGGGTCCATTTGGTATTATTTCTATTGATTTTCTTACTTTGATATGCTTGAATGAGTTTATCACTCAACCCCCAGTTCTTATCTATGATGCTTTCCTTAGATGAGGGGTTTTGATTAGGAGATTTAAGTTCAAAAACTTTGACATTTTTAATGATTCTAAGTTTGATAGCCTTTGCAGTTACTTTCCACTTCCTCTTCTTCCCCCTAAAGATCCTGCTATTTCTTTCTCCCCATATTCACCAACTGACAAATAGGAGTGATTGCCACCATAGTTCCTTGACTAGGGGATTTTTGAAAGGTGAATCCCAGCTTTTAGTTATTTTCTTGATATTTTTCTATCAAGTCCAACTGAGGAGGAAGTTTCTCATAATTTCTTATCTAATTTTCCATGTAAATCTATAGTGGAAAAGCCAATGGTCAACACTCTCTTCAACCTTTTCACAAAGCACACATTTGTTGGCTATTTAAAAACCTCTCCTTTAGAGATTATCCACCATAAGGATTCTGTAGTGGTTAGTTGTCCACCAAAAAAACTTAACCTTGGGGATGGAATTGTTGTCCCAAATTTGTCTCCAGTTGAATCCCTCCAAAACGGTCTTGTCTAAGATGTTATACCCTGACTTGATAGTGTAGTAGCCTAATTTATCCTCTTTCCATATAAATTGGTCCTCCAAGAATTTCTTGTGAAATCTATGGTTCTTTAGGATATTCAGCAAGGTCTCATCTGTAATGTTTAGTGGATACTCAAACTCCACCTTGTTGAAGTTCTAGGTCTCCTTAACATCCTTCAAAATCTAGTAGTTGCAGACATTCCCTCCCATTTTCTTTTGAAGGATGCTTTTGATAGCTGAGAAAATGGGATGATAGTCCTATGGGGGAAGGATATCTAGGGGTCCTCTTAGAATCTAACCCTGTTTCCTTTTCCCACACATTCTAGAAAGGACCTTCTGAGAGAGTGCTTTTAGCCTTTACTATATTGTTCCATATGGAGGATCCTGTAGGGATGATTTGGGAGTGCATGAGGGCTATACCTCCAATATTATTTAGATACTTATCCTTCATAATTTTAGTCCAATCATTTTCATCTAACATTAGTCTCCACCCCACCTTGGCCAATAATTCTTTATTGAGAGTTAACAGCATTCTAACACCTAGTCTGCCTCTATTTTTAGGAGTGTAGACCACATCCCACACCACAAAAGATAGTCTCTCTTTCTCCTTGGTTCCGCTCCATAGGAATCTTCTTTAAATTTGTTCTATCCTATAAACAATGAATCTAGGTAATTTGAATAAGGATAGTAGATAAACCGGTGTACTTTGCAAGGAGGCCTGGAGAAGTTGGAGTTTGCCAGCATGACCTAGAAGGGAGCCTTTCCAAGAAGCTAGTTTCCTCTGCATTTTTTCAATTAAAGTGTTCTAGTAGAGTTTTGGGAGCTTCCCCAAAGTGGAGGCATACCAAGGTAAGTCTCATACATTTCCTTAATCTTGCAATTCAAAACATTTGCAATTAGCTTATGCAACTTCAGGAGTGTATTGAAGAAGAAAATGCCAATTTTTTAAAGTTGATCTGTTGCCCTGACACCAAGGCAAAATTATTGAGGATGTTTTTCAATTCTCCCGCTTCCTTAAGTGTGGCTTCTCCCAATAGAATAATATCATCCACAAATTTCTAGTGGGAAGAGGGTTACAAAATAGAGGCAGGTTTAAATCATTTTAGCTTGCCTATCCTAATTTTGTTTTCAATAGTTCTTCTCTGAACATCAGCCATAATGATAAACAGGTATGGGGAAAGTGGGTCCCCCTCCCTCAATCCTCTATTGGCCTTAAAAAAACCTTTGGTGGATCCATTGACTAGCATAGAATAAGTAGGATTGTTGTAGCCATTTTTCATCATATTAATGGATTTCTCTTGAAAGCCGAACCAGTAGAGGATTTTTCAAGAAACTGCCAAGAGACCATATCATACGTTTCTATTATGTCTAATTTCAGTATCAAAATTTCTTTTTTTTCTTTTCACCATGGAGTGAATGTTCTCGTGCACTGTGATGATGGAATCAGTGATTTACCTTCCTAGGACAAATCCCTTCTAATTCAGATGAATGACTTTATCTAGCAAAGGTTGGATTTTTAGCACCAGCATCTTCTTGAATATCTTGTAGAGGGTATTTCATAGGATAATAGGTCTAAATTTAGACATTTTGTTCACTCCTTCCCTCTTAGGGATGAGAACAATAAAAGTGTTATTTATTTCCTTCAAAATTCTCCCCCTTTTGAAAAACTCTTTGGCCATTGTTGTGATGTCTTTTCCTATAGTCTTCCAATAGGTCTATAAAAATATCGAAGGGAAGTTGTTTGGGCCTGGGGCTTTGTAAGGGTCTAAATAGAAGACAACACTTTTCACCTCTTCCTCTAAAGCCTTCTTTTCCAAACTGAAATTGTCTTCCCTGGACAGTGGATATAACCTCCATAAATTATGTCAGCACAGTGTCCCCCTTTGGAAGTTGAGGCCCATCCCCATTTGTTTATGCTAACATTATGTTTATATATGATATATTAATTTATTTTTATACTATCATGATGTATAAGTATTGAATATACTTAATACACATGAGTTCTTAAGAGAATGTGGCAAGCTTTTGAATGCAGACCACTTCACTTAAGTAGTGGTACTCGACTCCATATCCCATGTTAATGTGAAGAGTAAGTGGAGGAGCTTTTATTATTATAGGAGTGGTCATTATTAAACAAACACTCCACTATCATTGCATGCTCTTTCATGAGAGTTTATAGGAAAGAGTGGTGTAGTTATTCCCATGGTTAAGGGAAGAAAGGTTATGATAAGTAAACATTGAGGACAGTAGATGACACACCAGTTGATGCCATCGAAGGAAACATATGCTGGATAGTAGTAAAACACAAGCGAGGATCAAAGATCATTAACAAAGAAGAGAATTTCTCAGACTGTTGGATAATCTTCAATCAGGTTCTCTCATTATTTTTATAGTTTTTACTTTATTTTAATGCTCTACAAAGTATTTATAATTATTACCTTGCATTTTTTTGAAACAGATGCTTTGTTTATGTTTATATTGACGTTATTCATATTTATACATACCAATCAATCAAAATAATATGTATTATTGTTTATACACAGTCGACAGTTGAGACTTTATGTATTAATATTTATACATAGTCAACAGTAGAGATGATAGGTATTACCGTCTATTCACAAGTTGATACTTAAAAAAATTGATCAATAAAGACTATATACGTATTAATGTGTATCCATGGATGATGTTTTGTATACCATTGGTGATAATCAAGCCTTCTGTGGATGATACCCTTGCTGGTTGTATTTAAATATTTATGTAGTTTAGACATATACAATGTCTCTAATTATCTTGGAGGGATAATCTTTGTGATACCATTTGTTTATCATTGATAACTATTGATTATTATAGTATGATTTCAATCAATCATTTATGATCATCTTTGAGAATTTTATTTTGTTGTAACAAATTAGACACTTAGTGCCTTTGTTCCTTGAAACTTATGAACTCTATGAGTGGTATAAACCATCAATGAGAAACATATCTGAGTTATATGGATGTCAAGCAAATTATATCTCTGTGATTTTGGTGTATCGTATAGATGTTATCTTGTTAGTCAAAACACAGGGCAGTTGGTTGATAGTTGTGTAGACATTATGTTTTCCTAGAGTTTATAAGCTTGTCTATGTGCTGAGTCAATTAACTTGATAAGCTTCAATTTCTATTTAGTATGCTAAGAGAAGGCTTATTCTTTGTTTAATCCTTTTTAATAGTTATTTATCTCACTTTTCCTGATAGAAAATCTCTAGGATCTCATTTAGAGCTCTTTGTGTATTCATTATTAGGCCGTAGTGGTTGATGCCCACACTAAACTGAGATTGTAAGACTCTCTATTTTATTTTATTGTCATAGATGAGACCTATATTGATGCAGAGTGAAACGCAATGGGAGCCTTACTAACAGGAAGGAGGAGCCAAATATACAAACAGCATGATAAAAATCCCTATCGGCTCAGCATCATCATCATATTTCCTGAAAACACCAACAGCATCATCATATTTCGGATGAGCAGAATTATCCTCCTGTCGACTACTGTTCACCTCCTCCGCCTTTCGCCTATCATCATCATCATGATATTCAACAGGCGCAAACATCCTCCGGTTGCACTGTTCATCGGGCGCCAAACACTATCGGCATCATCATGATATGCAACATTCCCTTCGTCAGCAGGATATCAAATATCTGGTTGCTCCAAATATCCTGATGACGACCACTTCAACACCTTGCCTTCGATACTCCGCTGCCCGACGATACAAGCAACAGCATCATGATATGATTTATCCGGTTCTCTCGAAACCTCCTGATGATGTTTCACAACTTCCTGCCTACGCCGATACCTAACCACTTAGCGACAACAGGATAAACTCGCATAGAGTGATATCTCAATATCCTGATGATGATGACGTCATATCCTGATGACGATGACGTCACACAATATACTGATCATGTACGGGTGCTCCTGCACCATACTCCCCAGAAGAAGAAATCTCAAGTCCACTTGAGATGAGAGTATCAAGGTCGGCACCATGTTTCTGTATCTGCTCTGCAGTCATCCATACTGCTTCAGAGTTCGGCTGTCCCTTCCAAGAGACGAGGTACTCCAAGTACTTTTTGTTCCTGGTCTGTTTGACCACTCTGGTGTCCAAAACCTTCTGTAACTGTGGAGGATCATGTTGAGGAATGTCTTCAGCAACTGTATCCTGTAGGATATCCTGATCTGCATCTGGATTAGCCTTGTATGGAGTTAAATCACATACATTGAAGATAGGAGACAAACCAAGATCAGGTGGGAGTTGGATCTCATAAGCATTCTGTCCATGCTTGAGCAAAATCTGACATGGTCCAACTTTCTTTTGCATGAGCTTAGTATACTTTCCCTTAGGAAGCCTGTCTTTCTTCAAGTGAACCCAAACCAAATCTCCAACATCAAATTGAACATCCTTCTTCTTCTTATCAGCATATTCCTTATATTTCAAGGTGGTTTGCTGGAGTTGGGTCTTGACCTGATCATGAACTTCTTTGATGGCTTCAGCAAAAGCTTCTCCTTCTGCACTAACAGGATCTACTGGAGGTAGATCTCTCAACTCCAAAATTCCTCTGGGATGCATTCCATAAACTACCTGAAAAGGCGATTTCCCTGTGCTCCTATTGACAGTATCATTATATGAAAACTCAGCTTGAGACAGAATATTGTCCCACTTCTCTCCCTGCTGTTTTGTCAAGCATCTAAGCAGATTCCCCAAGGAACGGTTCACTACTTCAGTCTGTCCATCCGTTTGAGGATGATATGCAGAGGAAAAAGACAAATTGGTTCCCAGCTTCCTCCAAAGGGTTCTCCAGAAGTGACCAATAAACTTCACATCTCTGTCTGAAACTATGCTCAAAGGCAACCCATGGATTCTGACAATCTCCCTGAAGAATAAATCTGCAATGTATGAAGCATCAGCAGTGGTTTTGCATGGCAAGAAATGTGCCATTTTACTGAATCTATCCACTACAACAAAAACACTGTCAAATCCTCTCCTTGTCCTTGGTAAACCCAAGACAAATTCCATACTGATGCTTTCCCATGGTCTGGAAGGAATGGGTAAGGGCTGATATAACCCTGCATTAGTTGACCTGCCTTTAGCTTTCTGACATATCACACAGGTCTCTACAAATTTCCTGACATCTAACTGCAACTTAGGCCAAAAGTAATGCCTTCTGACCAGATCAAGAGTCTTATCTAGACCAAAATGACCTGCCATAGCTCCACAATGTTTCTCCTTGATTATATTTAACCTCATAGAACACCTTGGGATACACAACTGTCCACCCTTGAACAACAATCCATCCTGGATCAGAAATTCAGAGAACTCAGCATGGTATTTCTCCCCAAAAGAAGTACATACCTGATATATTTCTCCAAAATCTTCATCAGACTCATACATGGTCTTGAGTGAATCAATACCAACACTCTCTAACTGAATCCGATTGACTGTGAGAACTCTCCTGCTCAAAGCATCTGCAACTTTGTTCTTGACCCCTTTCTTATGCTTCAATGTAAAAGTGAAAGCCTGTAAGGTTTCTACCCATTTCATATGTCTGTGGTTCAGCTTTTCCTGACTGTTTATGAAACTCAGAGCCTGGTTATCTGTGAATACTATGAATTCCTTTGGCATCAGGTAATACCTCCATTTCTTGAGGGACTGAACTAAAGCATACATTTCCAGATCATATGATGAATACCTTTTCTTAGCATCATTGAGCTTCTCACTGAAAAATGCAATTGGTCTACCCTCTTGGCTGAGTACTGCTCCAATGGCCATGTGACTGGCATCACACTCTACCTGAAAGATTTTGTTAAAATCTGGAAGTGCAAGGACTGGCTGCTGTGCCACCTTCCTCTTCAATGTTTCAAAGGAATCATCTGCCTCTTGAGTCCAAGCAAACCTGCACTTCTGTCCTCCTTTGATGGTGTCTAGCATGGGTGCACAAATATGACTGAACCCTCTTATAAACTTTCTGTAGAAGGTTGCTAACCCATGGAAACTTCTGACATCATTCATAGTCTGTGGAGTTGGCCAATTCAATATGGCACTCACCTTCTCCTTATCCATCTGTAACTTTCCTTGTGAGATGACAAAACCTAAATATGTGATCTCCTTTTTCATGAACAAGCACTTGTCTAAGTTTATCATCAGCTGCTCTTCATGTAACCTCTTAAGAACCAGATCTATATGCCTGAGATGTTCTTCTTTGGTGTTACTGAAAATCAGAATGTCATCTAGATATACTATGACAAACTTACCAATGAATTCTTTTAGAACCTCATTCATCAGCCTCATGAAAGTACTAGGGGCATTAGACAAACCAAAAGGCATAACCTTCCATTCATATAACCCTTCATTTGTTTTGAATGCTGTCTTCCACTCATCACCTGGTCTAATCCTGATCTGATGGTATCCACTCTTCAAATCTATTTTTGTAAAGTACTTAGCACTTCCCAAACAATCAAGTAAATCCTCAATTCTGGGGATTGGAAACCTATACCTGATTGTGATCTTGTTGATGGCTCTGGAATCTGTGCAAAGCCTCCAAGTGCCTTCCTTCTTTGGTGCTAGTACAGCTGGTACTGCACATGGACTCAAACTCTTCCCAATCAGACCTGAATTCATCAATTCTTCAATCTGTCTGGCTACTTCTGCATTCTGTTCTAGGGTAAGCTTATAGGCTGCTTTGTTTGGAAGTGTTGACCCTGGAATTAAGTCTATGCAATGACTGATATCTCTGACAGGTGGTAGGGATCTGGGCATTCCCTCTGAGATGACACCTTTGTACTTATCCAATAGTTCTTGGACAGCTGGGTCTATCAACCTTGGCTTCTTCTCTTTCTTGACTTTTTGCTGTTGTTCCTTATTCACACTCATACATGGGATTAGGGCATATGCAACTGCACCTTCTGCTGCTACTTCTTTCATGAACTGTTTGCCTTCCATTAGCATGACCTTCACCTCTTTTCCTTTAGACTTCTCCTCTTTCTCCTTCAATGGGAATAACTCTATCACCTTACCATCTTTAGTGATTTTATAGGTGTTTCTAACACCATCATGCTGTGCCTTCAAATCATACTGCCATGGTCTACCAAACAAAAGGTTGCAGGCATCCATCTTGGTAATATCAAACAACAACTTATCCTTATATCCACCAATCTGAAATTCTACCCAAGCCTGCTCTTCTACAATTGTCTGCTGACCTTGAGTAAGCCATGAGACTTTATATGGGGATGGGTGAGGCAATCTCCTAAGCTTAAGCTTTATCACCATTTCTTCAGACACAAAGTTTTCAGTAGAACCAAAATCAATCAAAACTTTACATGCCTTACCTCCTGCTTTGCAAATGGTTCTGAAAAGAGACTTTCTCTGAGGGGCTTCTTTGTCAGGTACCTTCATGGTAGTCACTGTTCTTCTCATCATCAGAGACTCTCCACTTTCTGGATATCCATAATTATCAGGATCATTCACACTCTGAAAATCATTAGAGCTTGTCCTACTTTGATTATCAGGTTCTTTGACCAGATTTGTTCTCCTTTCTCATGCTGAGCTTGTGGCCTTGTCTGGACATCTGCTGGCTATATGGCCTTCTTTGTTACAGTTGTAACATCTGATGGATCCTCTGCCCTGGGATCTTCCTCTGAAAGGTCTTCTACCTTTGAAGTTTCCTTGCTGACTGTAATTCTCTCTCTGATTCTGACTATTGTTGCCCTTACTATTGTCATGACTGGATTCTCCTTGATATCCCTGTCCATGTCCTCTGCCTCTAAAAGGACCTCTTCCACCTCTTTGTTGTCTTCCTCTTCCTCTATTGTTTTGTTCTTGTTTTCTCTTCAACTTCTCTTCCACTTTCAATGCCAACTGAAAGCTTTTCTGCACTATATCTGGATTATGCAGACTTAGATCTTCCTGAATATTAAACCTCAATCCATTAAGGTATCTGGCTACCTTCTCTTCTTCACTTTCTTTCACCTTTGTCTTCATACAGAGTTTCATGAATTCTTCTGTATATGAGCTGACATCTAGCTCCTTCTGCTTCAGGTTTTGCTTCCTCTTGTGTAACTGGATACTGTAATCCAATGGAATATAAGCTTCCTTTACCAATGCCATCATCTTCTTCCATGTGGCAACTCTACGTTTTCCTTCCTGTACTCTATCATCTTGAACAAAATTCCACCATGTCAAGGCAGCTTCTTTCATCTTTGACTGTGCTATCTTCACTCTCTGTTGTTCTCGTATCTCCTCTGTTACAAAGAAATTGTTCAAACAGTCTATCCATTCCATCACTGAATCAGGGTCCATCTTACCTGTAAACACTGGCAAATCCAGCTTCACATCCATGGTTCTCCTCTCCATGGCCTTGAGGGCGTTCAACAGTGGTCTCTGGTCTGCAGGAACGACCTCCTCGCTCCAATTAGGGATCTCTTCTTCTTCCCTATCATCTTCTCTACCAGAACCTACTCTGCTCCTCAACTTTGCTAACTCATCTTTCAACTCCTAATTCTGAGCCTTCACGGCCTTGCTTTCTGCAATCTGTTTCTTCACCAGAACTGCCAACTCAGCATTGGTCATCCTTGCTGGAACCTCAGATGTTCCTTCTTCGTCTGACATCCTGCTTATCTTTTCTAGAAGATCCTAACCTTTGCTCTGATACCACTATGATGCAGAGTGAAATGCAACGGGAGCCTTACTAACAGGAAGGAGGAGCTAAATATACAAACAGCATGATGAAAATCCCTATCGGCTCAGCATCATCATCATATTTCCTAAAAACACCAACAGCATCATCATATTTCAGATGAGCAGAATTATCCTCCTGCCGACTACTGTTCACCTCCTCCGCCTGTCGCCTATCATCATCATCATGATATTCAACAGGCGCAAACATCCTCCGGTTGCACTGTTCATCGGGCGCCAAACACTATCGGCATCATCATGATATGCAACATTCCCTTCGTCAGCAGGATATCAAATATCCGGTTGCTCCAAATATCCTGATGACGACCACTTCAACACCTTGCCTTCGATACTCCGCTGCCCGACGATACAAGCAACAGCATCATGATATGATTTATCCGGTTCTCTCGAAACCTCCTGATGATGTTTCACAACTTCCTGCCTACGCTGATACCTAACCACTTAGCGACAACAGGATAAACTCGCATAGAGTGATATCTCAATATCCTGATGACGATGACGTCACACAATATCCTGATCATGTACGGGTGCTCCTGCACCATATATATAGTTGGTTATATTATTATGAATGTCTTTTTATTTAGTTGGAATAAAGGTTTTCAAGAATGGAATGTAAGGATTGATAAGTATAGTTTATATATTCGAGCTTATTCAATTTTATATTAAATCTTAGTGATAGAAGTATTACGATCATGTAAACATGATTGATGTTGATTTTTATATACCTATAGATTAAGATTTAATTCTCTTTAGTCTTATATTCTTTTATGGAATATCAGTTCGATAAATAGTACTATGCTATGATAAATTATTTATTATTGTGAGAAATTAGAAACTCTTGTTCTATATTATAAATATATCCTAAGATTGTTTAGAACAATAATAGTCTAATAAAGACTAGAGGTCGACTAAATTATATGTTAGGATTATATGTTCTTAATCTTGGTGGATAAGTTGCCGATGATGGCATGGTTCGGTGGTTAAGTCGCTCAGGATGTAGTGGCGGCCACCAGAGTTCAAACCCCTGCTGGGCCAACGAGCTCGCAAGGCTTTACGCCTTCGCTGGGCCAATGAGCTCGCGGGTTTGAAGTGTTCTTCCTAGGGGATGAGGTCCCCCAGTTGTGGCCTCACCGGTTCATTGCTCTGGGCAAAAGCATTCGTGTGGAGCCGGAGGGCGTGTCGCACCAGCGTCGCCGGTCACGTTAAAAAGTTTACCAGGCGCATTAAAAAAAAAAAAAAAAAAATCTTGGTGGATAAGAACTTTTGATAATACTTAAATAGCAGAGTTGATTCAAGATCTTTAGTACGAAAGTGGTTCTTAATGAGTCGATAAATTTGGTGACAGGAGGTCATGATCTAAAATGCTTTCTAAATGCAATGCAAACTCTTGGAGGATTAATTTCCTAGATCTATACTTTGTATGTGATTTCCTTGCAAAATAAAACTAATTTTTCTATGTCAGGTATACTAGGAAAGGATCTCAAATAAGACACTTCATGTCTAATGTTATGAGCCAACCAATTTAAACTATAGGATGAGATAGTCTACAAGTTGAGTTAGAGGTGTGTGAACACACGACTACGTTTGTTACAAATGTCTATTAAATAGAAACTTTGGCCAACATAATGCATTTTGCATCTACATGCATTAGTTAATTCATAGTCTAGATGATGTAACCCGTCAATAGGAACACACTTAGCTAGAAGATTATCTAGAGTTGTATGATTGACGTGGTTACATATGACACAACACTAGGACTCAGATGGAAAAATCCTGTTGGTTCCTTATATCTATACTCTTCGTGAAGGGTAGGGCCACTTCTAGGAATGAAGATGTATGGGGGATCATCAGTCTATTGTTGGAGGAAAAGCACTAGGATGATGCTCTCCCTCTATATTAGATGACTCGTTGAGGCTTGTGAAGATTGATATCAATATTCTAGATGCAACATATTTTATTACATGACTTATGATAGTCAAACATGTGTAAACTATTGTTATGCCAAGTGCAAAATAATTGTAATGTAAAGTGAAATGGATTCTCTATAATTGTAGCTTTGATATATGTTATGAATTCAAGGTTGAAATTATTCAGTTAAGATATGCATTTATTTCTTTGTGATTATCCAAATGACATGTTTAAAAAAAATCACATGTTAATTATGTACTCTTTTACTTTCTTGGTAAATTGTATGATTTTTCCCAAGTAATATGGGAAGGCATGTTACATATCGTATCAGAGTGAACTGGGTTCAACACATGGACCTAGGAGCTCACTACAAGAAAACTTGTCAACATTAAGCATAAAGCAATTATTTGAAATTAGTTTTATGCTAGAATGGCACAGAGGAGAACCAAGAAAACTGCCAAAAAATATGTTCCCCAACACTTACCTAAAATAGAGATTGAGAAAGAACCTTTTAAGGAAGCAAAACTTAAGGAGCACATCAATTATGTTGATGGTATTTGGCTGGAGGCTTCTGAAACCTTGGCTAATGCTCTTAGGCATATATGTCTAGAAAGGAAACAGTGACTTAATTTGACCAAGAAACTTAATGTTCCTTCTTGTGTTGTTAAGCCAAATAAATGTTCTACCAGATGTGACACGCCATTTGGATGTGGTCATGATGCTCTTATTTTAGGAAAAGAGATGTTGGAAGAGTACCTGCATGTACACCCGCCCTCCAAGTTTGTTTTACTGGATTCTGATGGGGAAGAAGAATAAGATTATTTTTGAACAAATTTGAGTTTGTGAATGGATTTTTGAATTTTCAATTAATGAAGTGCATTATTTTTAAATTCTAGTTCATTATGGATAAAAATATCAGGTGTGATATTGAGTGTCATCATGATTCAAACTCGAACAAATCTTGAAGATAGTCAAGAAGAGTTGATTCCTTATAGAAATCTAATGGCTAAGTTGGATCAAATTCTAACCTTGTTGAATGAAACCAAGGAGAGACTTGGTAACCTAGAATAGGAGGTTAGGGGTCAAGATAAATCTAAAGTGGGAAATGAGGATACTCATCAAGGATATGATGGTGATGCTCATGAAACTAGTGTTCATAGTGAGAAAAGAGAGAATGATGATAAGACTCAAGAAGAGAAGAGAAGTAGATTTGCCTCTGAGCTATCTAGAGACATGAAGAAAGTTACACCACCTAAGTTTGATGGGATAGAAAGTGGTGATGTTATTGAAGCTTGGTTCACAGAGATGGAGAAGTATTTCAAGATACAAAATTACTCTGAGATAATCAAAGTTGTGTGGGGTGCCTTTCAATTGGTAGGAGAAGCATCCATGTGGTGGATGAACAATAAGTGGAATTGGGGTTAAGTTCTTCGAGCCTAACTTGGGATCAATTTGTGGTCTTATTTCATCAAAGGTAGTTACCGTAACTTTTCTTTGACCAAAAGTTAACTAATTTTTAAAATCTGCATCAAGGGGATATGTCAGTGGTGGAATATTGGGAAACGTTCACCCATCTCTTGAAATATGTTCCACAATATTAGAATGATGAAAGGTTCAAAATCAGGAAGTTTATCATGGTTCTAAATGCCTAGATAGGTGGAGAAGTGGACATGCATGGTCATACCACTATGGATCAAGTTTTAGAGAAAGCAATCAAGCAAGAGCAAAAGTTGAAGACAATTTCTGCATACTACAAAAGGAATCACATAAGATTTAATAAGGAACCAACTTCTCAACCTTTTAATAAAAGGAATGACAAGCAAGATGTGGTTAAGAGAAATGATAAAGGTTCTAGAAATAATAGGAATAGAACCAGAGATGAAAAGAAGAACAATAATAATATTGTTCAAAGGAAGGATGACAATTCTAGTAAACCTGTTGAGAAGAGAGGACCTCTTGGAGGATGTTTCACTTGTGGAGGTGATCATTATGCAAATCAATACCCAACGAAGAACAAAAGAGTTCAGCAATGTGGTAATGCTTTACCTACTCAGCAAGCATCTTTTTAGCAAAGAATTCATGCGGCATTAGACAATCGATACGTGAAATTCCATATTATTCCTATTGAGACAGCAGGTACTTTGTTTAGAGTCCCTATTTCTATTTGATTGATATTGGAGGAATAGAGAGTTTTATTTCTCCAAGAGTATTAGGTAAATTTCCTAGAAGAGCTAGATTTATGGAAAAACCCTGATCAATGGAATATACTAGCCAAATGAAGGCTCAGGTAGAGCAGTGTCTGTTTGAAGCTAAGATTGAACTTCCTAGTTTTTTGACTGAGGTGAATCTATTTGTAGCCCCCCAAGGTTCTTATGATGTCATCCTAGGAATAAATTGGTTATGGAGGCATAGAGCCTATGTTGACTATTTTGCTAAAATAGTAGAGTGTTTAGATGATGTAGGGAATAAAGTCTTTCTTCAAGGTACTCAAAGGGAAGTTAAGATCAGACCAATTTCTGCAATGCAACTTAAGAGAGCTAAGAGAAATGGTTGTCAACTTTTTGTAGTCAAAATGGAGTGAGTAGAAGAAAATCTTGATAGTCAAAGAATATCTTTGGAGAATTATCCTTTCCTTCAGGATTATCAGGATGTTTTTCTAGATGAACTTATAGGTTTGCCTCTAAAGATAGCTTTTGATTTCTCAATTGATCTAATACCTTGAACTGAACTGATTTCAAAGGCCCCTTATCGGATGACTACTACTGAATTGATGGAATTGAAAGCTCAACTCTAGGAATTATTAGCTCAGGATTGATTAGACCCAGTGTATCTTCATAGGGAGCACTTGTAATCTTTATTAAAAATAAGGATGGAGCTATGCATTTATGTATAGACTATCGTATTCTTAACAAAGCAACGATAAAGAGTAAGTATCCTTTACCATGTATTGATGATTTTTTTGTAAGATGCAAGGCGCTTAAGTATTTTCAAAAAATGATCTGTGATTTGGATACCATCAACTCAGAATTAAGGATGAGGATATTCATAAGATGACTTTTTAGACAAGGTATGGACATTATGAGTTCACTGTTCTACCTTCTGGACTTACATGCCCCTACAACATTCATGAATTTAATGAACAGTGTTTTCTGAGATTGCCTGGATAAATTTGTTCTAGTATTTCTTGATGACAATCTTATTTATCCTAAGAATGAGGAGGAACACTTACAACATTTGAGATTAGTTCTGCACTGACTAAGAGAACATAAGTTGTTTGGGAAACTTTCAAAATGTACTTTCTTTCAAAAAGAGATACAATATTTGGGACATATCATATCCATTGAAGGAATTTCAGTAGATCCTGCAAAGATCAAGGCTATACTCAAGTGGTCGGTGCCAAAGAATGAGCATGAAGTGCGCAGTTTCATGGGATTAGTTGGATATTATAGAAAGTTTGTTTTAATATTCTCCAAGATTGCAAACCTAATCACTTCACATAAAAGGAAAGCAGTTTTCTTGGACAACGAATTGTCAAGAGGCATTCAATTAGTTAAAAATGAAATTGGCCATTGTTTGAATATTGAAAGTTCTTGATCCGAAAGGTCATTTTGTTGTAATTACTAATGCCTTGAGTGAAGTTTTGGGAGGAGTTCTAATGCAAAATGGGCAAGTGGTAGCCTATGAGTCCAGAAAATTGAGAGAATATGAGCAAAATTATGCTCCTCATGATCTAGAGTTAGCAGTGATTGTGCATGCCTTGCAAGTATGGCAACATTACTTGTTAGGATAGTCTTTTGAGTTGAAGTCAGATCATCGTGGTCTTAAGTATATATTTTTTCAACCTCATCTAAATGCTTGACAGAGAAGATGGTTGGAATTGATGCATCTAACTATGATTTTGAGATAAATTATATTAAAGGAAAAGAGAATCAAGTGGCAGATGCTCTAAGTCAATGAAGGCATATTTCATCAATTGTCTCTATTCATTCAAATTTCAAAGACATAGTATTGTAAAATTCTTCAGGTAGTGAATTATATGAGCAAGTTAAGCAATCCCTCTTAGTAAATCCTCAAGATTCAAGGTATTATGGGTTCTATTTTGAACCAGATGGACTTCTAAGGTATAGATGTAGAATTTATGTTCCTGATTCAGTAGAATTAAGAAACCTTGGGTGGAAGGAAGTTCATTCCACACCTTATTTAGGTCATCTGGGAGTAACCAAACTTATAGCTAATGTGAAACTATTATTTTTCTAGAAAGGAATGAAAAAAGATGATGCAAGATTTGTTGCTAGTTTCCTAGAATGCCAAAGAATCAAGGCTGAGCATCGACATCCAGAAGAACTTCTTTATCCTCATGATATTCTAGAGTGGAAGTGGTAGGTTATTAGCATGGATTTTGTTCAAGGTCTTCCAATGTCAAGAAATAGACATGATGCTATTTTAGTGGTGGTGGATAAACTCACTGAGGTAGTTCACTTTATACCTCAAAATTTAAATGATGGAGCACCTCTTCTAGCTCACAAATTTGTTCAAGAAGTGTTTAGATTGCATGGAGTTCCTGAGAAGATAATCTCAGATAGAGATGCACGCATTACATCAAGATACTAGAAAACTTTGTTTTCAGCACTAGGAACTCAACTAAATATAAGTTGAGCTTATCATCTTGATATAGATGGTCAAACTGAAAGCGTAAATCAAATTCTTGAAGATTTGTTGTCGATGTATTGCATGGATCAACAATGTAAGTGGCAATAGTATCTACCACTTGTAGAGTTTTCTTACAACAACTCCTACAATTCTGCTATCAAGATGTATCCATTTGAAGTATTGTATGGAAGAAGATGCCGAAATCATATAAGCTGGGCTAATCTTGAAGATAGGATTAGAATTGGTCCAGAAATGTTGGAAGAAATGGAAGAACATGTTAAGCTAATCAGAAAAAGATTGGTAGAAGTGAATGATAGATAGAAAAGTTATGCTAATGGTAAGCATACTCCCAGACAATTTTCATTTGGAGAGAAAATTCTTTTGAGGGTCAAGCCTCAGAAAAGTTCCATAAAATTTGGAAAGTCTTCCAAATTAGCTCCTAGATTTGTAGGACCTTTCAAAGTTCTAGAAGTGATCAATCTGGTTGCATATAAAATTGATTTACCACCAGCTCTTGCCAGGAAGCATAATGTTTTTCATGTTTCATATTTGAAAAAGTATATAATAGGTGCTAATCATATTCTTGATTGTAACACTTTACAAGTACAGGACCCAGGAGTGGTCATGATCGAGCCTCTCAAAGTGCTCAAAGTTCGCAAGCACCGCTTGCATAATAGAGAGATTACACAGTGTAAGGTCCAGTGGGACCAATATTCTGGGGATAGTGCCACATGGGAAGATTACCATGATTTTCATCCAAAATTTCCTCATTTGTTTAATGCTTTTCAAATTTGAACAAAACTTTTATTATGTTATTATTCTTGAACACATTAAGATCATCGAGGACAATGAATCTTATGGGGGGAGATAAGTCACATCCCTAAATTTTGACTAATTTTTATTTTTTACTAGTATGTAATTGGTAGATGATTTTGGCATGGACTAATGATTTGACATGTAGGCAGATGTCAGGATCAATCAATGATTTTAAGTTTATGATTATATGCATAGAATTTAGACACATGTGATAATATGTTAAATCATGATTAATTATTTAAAAATGTATATGGATTATCTAATGATACACTAATCCCAGTTTGTTGATTGTAAGTTGTACCTACGAAATAGGTTTTCATCCTCCAAAAAAGAGGGAGAGTATCATCAAAGAGAAGGGAATAGATGTTTGGAAAGAAATAGGTTTTTGTCATACAAGTCTTGTACTTTTAATAATTTAGTGAACCCTCATGAGCTGGGTAAGTAGTATTCGACCTTTTTTGGTCTAAGTTAGTTTTGACTTGACAATTGTTGTTATGTCATCTTGGAAATGGTTTACTGATGTTAGTCCTTGTTTGATGTGAATATAGAAATATTTAGTGAATATTAATATTATTAAGGGTTAAACTATTCGATATTCGATACTTTCTGATACGTTTTTCTAGTGATATCCTATCTAATTATTTTGACGTCATGACAAGATTGCGAGGGGGGAGAATAACTCAACCCCATGCACACATCTTGTTGGATGATTAATAATGATGTTAGTAATGTTGTTTATGCTAACATTATGTTGATATATGATATATTTATTTGTTTTTATATTATCATGATGTATAAATATTGCATATACTTAATACACATGAGTTCCTAAGAGAACGTGGAAAGCTTTTGAATGCACACCACTTCACTTAAGTAGTTGTACTTGACTCTATATCCCACATTAATATGGAGAGTAAGTTGAGGAGCTTTTATTATTATAGGATTGGTCATTATTAAACCAACACTCCACTATTGTTGCATGCTCTTTCATGAGATTTTATAGGAAAGAGTGGTGTAGTTATTCCCACAGTTAAGGGAAGAAAGGTTATGATAAGTAAACCTTGAGGATAGTAGACGACACAACAGTTGATGCCATCAAAGGAAATATATCCCAGATAGTAGTAAAACACAAGGGAGGATTAGAGATCATTAACAGAGAAGAGGATTTCTCAGATTGTTGGACGATCTTCAATTAGGTTCTCTCATTTTTTTATAGTTTTTACTTTATTTTAATGCTCTACAAAGTATTTATAATCATTACCTTGCATTTGTTTGAAAAAGATGCTTTGTTTATGTTTATATTGATGCTATTCATATTTATACATACCAATCAATCAAAACAATATGTATTATTGTTTATACACAGTCGACAGTCGAGACTTTATGTATTAATATTTATACACATTTGACAATAGAGATGATAGGTATTAATGTCTATTCACAAGTCAATGCTTATATAAATTGGTCAATAGATACTGTATGTATTAATGTGTATCCATAGATGATGTTTTGTATACCATTGGTGATAACCAAGCCTTCTATGGATGATACCCTTGTAGGTTGTATTTAAGTATTTCTATAGTTTAGACATATGCAATGTCTCTAATTATCTTGAAGGGATAATCATTGTGATAATATTTGTTTATCACTGATAACTATTGATTATTACAGTATGATTTTAGTTGATTATTTATGATCATCTTTGAGAAATTTCTTTCATCTTAACAGATTAGACACTTAGTACCTTTGTTATTCAAAACCTATGAACTCTATGAGTGGTATAAACCGTTAGTGAGAAACATGTTTAAGTTATATAGATGTCAAGAAAATTATATCTCTGTGATTTTGGTGTATCATATAGATGTTATCTTGTTAGTCAAAACACAAGTCAGTTGGCCAATAGCTGTGTAGACATTATGTATTCCTATAGTTGATAAGTATGTTTCTATGTTAAGTCAGTTAACTTGATAAGATTTGCATTCTATTTAGTGTGATAAGAGAAGGCTTATTCTTTGTTTAATCCTTTTTGATAGTTATTTATCTTACTTTTTTCCGATAGGAAATCTCTAGGATCTCCTTTAGAGCTCTTTGTGTATTAATTATTAGGACGTAGTGGTTGATGCCTACAATAAACTGAGATTTGGAGACTCTCTAGTTTCTTTTATTGTCATAGATGAGACCTATATATAGTTGGTTATATTAGTATGAACATATTTTTACTTAGTTGGAATAAAGCTTTTCAAGAATGGAATGTAAGGATTGAGAAGTATAGTTTGTATATTCGAGCTTATTCAATTTTATATTAAAGCTTAGTGTTAGAAGTATTATGATCAAGTAAACATGATTGATGTTGATTTTTATATACCTATGGATAGAGATTTAATTCTCTTTAGTCTTATATTCTTTTATGGAATATCAGTTTGATAAATAGTACTGTGCTATGATAAATTATTTATTATTTTGGGAAATTAGAAACTCTTGTTCTATATTATAAATATATCCTAAGATTGTTTAGAAAAATAATAGTCTAATAAATACTAGAGGTTGACTTAATTATATGTTCTTAATCTTGGTGGATAAGAGCTTTTAATTATACTTAAATAGTTGAGTTGATTCAAGATCTTTAGTATGGAACTGGTTCTTAATTAGTCGATATATTTAGTGTCATGAAGTCATGATCTATAATGCTTGCTAAATGTAATGGAAACTCTTGAAAAATTGATTTCCTAGATCTATACTTTGTATGTGATTTCCATGGAAAACATAACTAATTTTTCTATGTCAGGTAGACTAGAAAAGGTTCTCAATTAAGAGAATTCATATCTAATGTTATGATTCAAACAATTTAAACTGTAGGATGAGATAGTCTACAAGTCGAGTCAGAGCTATGTGAACGCATGACTACATTTGTTACGAACATCTATTATATAGAAACTTTGGCCAAAGTAATGCATATTTTCTCTGCATGCATTAGTTAGTTCACAATGTATAGATGACGTAACCTATTAGTAGGAACATACTTAGCTAGAAGATTATCTAGAGTTGTATGACTGATGTGGTTACATATGACACAACACTAGGACTTGGATGGCAAAATCTTGTTGGTTCTTTATATCTATACTCTTCGTGAAGGGTTGGGCCACTTCTAGGAATGAAGATGTGTGGGGAACCGCTAGTCTGTGGTTGGAGGAAAAGCACTTGTATGATGCTCTCCCTCTATAGAAGATGACTTGCTGAGGCTTGTGAAGATAGGTATCAATATTCTAGATGTAGCATATTTTATGAGATGACTTATGATAGTCAAACTTGTGTAAACTATTGTTATGCCAAGTGTAGGATAATTGCAAAGTAAAGTTAAATGGATTCACTATGGTTGTATATTTAATATGTTATAAATTCAAGGTTGAAATTATTCAATTGAGATATGCATTTTTTATGATTATGCAAATGACATGTTTAAAAAAATTGCATGTTAATTATGTACTCCTTTACTTTCCTGGTAAATTGTGTGATCTTTCCTAAGTAATATGGGAAGGCATGTTACATGAAGAATGTGAAGTTGATTTTGAAGGTGAAATTATTTCTACTCTTAAAGACTTGGAATATGTAAGGAAAGAGGTCAAAGAACAAAAAACCCTAATTGAAACTAAGACAAATGAATGCACAGAACTTGAGAAAGAAATCCTATCACTCAAAAGGGAATTGGAGAAAGAAAAATATGGAAATCCAGATGGCCTTGAAGAAGTAGATCTCATCATGCCTCAAGGAAGACCTTCATGCAAGACAATTCTCCATAAACAGGTTCAATCATGCATTTTTTGGTTATTGTTTTATCTGCAATAAATATGGTCATAAGGCTATGGATTGCAAGTCTAGAATGAATAGAAGAAATCTTGTAAATGGGAATCCTCTTGCTTCACTATTGGATGTCAATGTGGTATGTCATATTTGCAACAATTTTGGACATATAGCAAGATATTGCAGGAGTGGATTAGCAAAATCAAAATCTTAGATGACAGATCATGTTGTTGAGCAAGACAAAGAGAGTGACTCTTCCAAAAGATAAGAAACAAACAATGAAGTTGAAAATGTTGATAACTGAGAGGGGGGTGAATCAGTTATCCTACTATTTTCTTCTTTCTTAACTTTCTTAATAATCAATGCAGCATTAATCCAAATAAGTAAACATAACTATGAAATGGAAATAGACATGAAATAGAATTTTTTACGTTGAAACAATGTTAAGGGAGAAAACCATGGGGTGATTAACCCAAGGATTATTCTCTATTAGAAGAATAAGAAAAATGGATGGCACATGCCAATTAGGGCTCAATGCCCGAGCACACTGCTCACAAGGAGGCACACTACCTACAAGAGACACACTGTCTACAAAAAGAGTGTTATACAATACTTGAACTGATTGGTAGCATCCACATATGCTAGAGTTTAGTTCTGGTTAGGCTCAGTACACTGATCTGCTACACTTCATATTTCCTCTTCTCTTATGTTGCTTTCCTTTCACATACTGGACCTTCCTTACTGCTTCTGCTCTGCTTTGCTTTTATTTGCACATTAACAACAACCATGACACTTCTCATAACTAAATCCATCGTGTATATATATCCACACAAGTGATTTCATCACCTTTCTAGTCGGCACCTGGAATAGTCAATCTTTTCACAAGCTCTGATCTGTTGGCTGAATCCTTGCTTACCAAGTAATGCAAATCAAGCATATACTTGTAGAAGTCATCAATCACGTCGGCCAGACATAACTTATGCCTTAAGAACCTTTTCCATCATCAGTAACACATCCGGAATAATGTCTGATGTTCTACCAGTCAGTTCTTCCTCTGTCCACACTATCATTTGGGAACCCAAAACTCAAGCATTCATATCTCTTTATCCTTTCCACATCGGAGGCTCAAACCTTGGAATCTATCAATCAAGATACTCCTCTTGACTTCCCCAAATCTGCACTTCACCATGATACTTCCTTTGAGAGATCCGGACTTGTCTATCAGACCTCACCACATGCTCTATTCTTGTTTTACTAGACCACAACATTCTTCACTCTGACTACCAGTAGAGACGTACCATGTCCTGTGGATGTGTGGGATGAACTTTGTTGCCATCAATGACAACATTCATAAATCCATATAGTGTCTCTTGCCAACAATCTCCCCCTTTGGCATTGATGGCAACACTTAGTGAAAAATGACTAAGTGTTTACACTAAGCTCCCCCTTGGCTGATGCTCTGTTTTTATATACTTTTTCCAGAGCTCCCCCTTAGTTGGATTCCTCATTTTTCACTGCTCTTCGCTCCCCCTTTGACATCAATGGCAAAGGGTAGGATCCACATACCAAAATTTTCAAAAATTTAACTATACTTAGCCGCATATACCATCCTCACATAAACTGAAGAATGTCTACAAAAGATGTCTTCAATTGGATGAGTTCTGTAGCCCAACTCTGCTTCATCCTGTCCAAAATTGAGATGTGACCACTCAACAGGAATGCAAAAGCTTCTGTCCTCTTAAGATCTGTCAGATCATTTGTCCGGGCGGTAGTCTGAGCATCACTTATGGCCTCATGCGTGGCCTCTAACTTAGGGATAATGATCCTTCTAAGTTCACCCATCTGGCTAATTATGTTCTTTCTTTCCTTCTCAAAATTCTTTATTGCATTTGTGATTGCAATAGTCTAACACTCTTGATTTACTATGGAGGATGAGAGAGGATCAAAACTTTGAGACAGACTTAGGAGTTTATCCTCTTGTTCTTTTACTTTCCTCTCAATGTCTTTGGTCACTGTGGGCCAAGATAAGCAAAATTTGTACATATTTTCTCTATCTTTAAGAGCATTTTCCAAGCTCTTTATCCCAATATCCATATTTCTCCTATCATTAATTATCAACCCTTGTACCTTGGAGAATCTCTTATCCAAAAACTCCTTCCGGACCTTTTCTTCAGCTGACTTCTCTAGAGAATCAAAATGTGTACTAACACTGCTGACTAGAGTTTTGAGATTACCGGAAGAGGAGGCTATGGGATCCCTCTGAAAAGATGGCATGATCTTTTCCAAAACTCTAGATGCTACCTCTATAAGCTCATAGTCTTCCATGTGAGATTTCAGTAGTTTCTCTTTGGCCTTTGCATTTGCAAATGAAGCTATCTTCATTGTTTGTACCGGAGAAAGTGAATCAAAATTGAATGGTCCTTGTAGAAGCTCTGGTTCATCAATCTCCATTATTTCTTTGTTCAGGAATTCTTGGATAGTTTTTGCAGTGTCTCTTGCCAGAGACAGATGTTTCTTCTCTTTTGCATTCACAGAACTATCTTTCAGAGCTTTCTCTCCTTCCACAACCTTACCGCTAGTAGTTGTGGTCTTCTTTGTTGATGTCTTCTCTCCTTCTGCAGCCTTGGTACTGTCAACCTCTTTTTCCTTCACCTCTACTTCTTTCTTCTGCATTCTTTCTTCTCCTTTAGATCCAGAGACTGTAGGTGAAAAAAGAGGAGAAATGTTGGTCAGTTCAGGGCCCACCTCTTCTGTCATTTTCTCAGTAGATTCTTCTACAACACTAGTGGTCGAGGTGTCAGTACCCAAGTCCTCTATAATAGGAAGATTAAATCTTTTAAAGGCCTTCCGGAGGATCTCTTCTATGTCCTTGGCTACCTTGTCAGTCTCACCAAGCATAAGCTGATTCATTCTGGATTTGCTCTTGAACTCATCCTTGTAATCTTTAAAAATAATATTCATTTGCTTTGAATCAATTGAGGGATATAGTTGAATAGCTATCTGTTCCCGGATCTCAAGGTCTTTTTCCATGGCATTAGTCTTTCTCATTTCTAACTCCTTTTCTAGGCTCTTGGGAATAAGAGATATAATTTCAATAAAAGCCTTATTATATATGTTCAGATACTTAACTGTAGCTTCCTGCAAGATCTTTTGGTCAGCCTCATTATAATCATCATAGTATTTGGCCATTGGTTGAAGGTTTCCATCCACAGTGACTGATTTGATTACACTTTCTAAAGATAGGGTGGGCTTTTCAACAAATTCCTCTGACATTTCTTCCTTGTCTTGACCTATGGAAGGTTCACTGGATCCTTTCTTCTTCTGCCTTTTTATTTCCTTTATCCCCTCATCAGATTCAGTTTCCTCATCATCCTTTAGGCTAACATAGGATCTTGTTGCCTTTTTCTTTGTTCTCTTTTCTCCTTTTCTGGATGTTTGGACTGAGACAGGTGCTAATCTGTTTGATGATCTTGTCCGGGTGGAAGATTCTACCAGAGCACTTTCCTTACTTCCCTTTGCTTTCTTCTCTTCCTTAGCCCTTTGCCTCTTTTCCCTATTGGCATCAAGTGCCTCCTTTGAGATGCCAAAGCCTTTGGCAACATCTTCTACCTCTTTTCTTACTTTCCTTTTGACCTCTGGCTATCTTAGCTCAGTATGAATTTTCACACTTAGTTCTTCAAAGGTTCCAAATCTTTCTGCTTTTGGGTCCTTTGGCTGACTGAGCATGTGTTGAACATGTAGCTCTACAATTTGTTTATCAACTTCATACCCCATAGGCATGATCCAGACTGTCCTTGGCTCTACTGCCTCCATTAGGCATTGATCAGTGTCTACCATGAAGCATACTGTATCCTTTAATTTCTCAACTACTGATTTGGGGATTCTTTCTCTGATCTGCATTGTATTTTGAAATTGCTTGAAGTAACCCCATAGAGCTATATTCCTTGCCTTAGCATCCCCAAGTTCATGCTAGTAGTTTCTGATCTGAATTGCTACCAGTTTGCCATTTTGCCATACCCATCCATTTGATCCAGGTAGCTCATTCATGAAGTAGAAAAATAGACATAGAATTAGTCCACCATATTTAAAGGAATTCTTCTTGTTCTTTTTGATTTTCTATATGTTTTCCATTAATTGGCTCAAAAGAAGTTCATAGAGATCATATTCTGCATTCTTTCTCAGCATCTCATAGGCAGTATATACTGCAGTTCCGGATACTGAATTCTCCCTACTGGAGTGATATATATTATATCTTATTATCATAGATGCAAACTTGACATCTGGGTCAGTAATATCTTCAATGGTCATTGCCCTCTTATCAAATTTTGATCCGGTGGCCTTAGTTACAATGTTGCTTTTCACAGATTTGAGGACATGTATCCCTCCGGAGGAGTATAAACTAGTTACTACCCTAATTGCCTCCTTTGTGATCTTGCAAGGTTTGTTCAGCCATAGGAAGTTATCATGCACCCTACTCAATACATACCAGACCCATTCATCTTCTTCAAAACAGGGGAAATGAATGAACTGATCAAAATGTTTCTCCTGGATGCCCTTATATTTTGGTTTAAGCTCAAAAGTATCATCTATCAATTGTTTGTGATAGATGTCTTTTAGTTTGAATTCCCCAAACTCTTCAATATTTGCATTTATGTAAACCCTAATGTCTTTTGTGTGCAAAATGCCATGCAGAACACTAGAGAATGCTCCTAGGGGATCTACCTCCAATGATTTGTATGGATGTTTCTTGAATTCAGGGTGGGGCCTATCAGAGATCTTTACTATATTCAGAGTATGCATCTTTCAAAGAATCTTACTGAGAGATATCAAGAACGAAGAATACCTTTTACGCTGTTTAGGGCAAACATGATGAAATTTAGATTGAGTTGTATGAAGAATCATCTTGATCTTTGGGAGAAGTAGTTGCAGAGGTCCTTTTCTCTCTTCTTCTTGAATGCAGAATGAACAAGTGATTAATGAGAAAACCCTTATATTGCTCTGCAAACCCTATTGTCAGGTTGCAATAAATGCTCAACCTAAGTTATTCCGATTGGCCTTATTCGGATGACTTGAAGAACCTGGATCACTCCTGATCTTTAAACATCATGTGGATCTTCCAAATCTTAACCATAGTTTGTTTGGATGTTTCCCTTATGAACCCTTCAATCCGCAACTCTTCTTGTGCCAGTTCTGGCACCAATTGACTGGCTGGGGGAACAAGGTTTTCTTTGTGTCTCCCCTTGAGCTAGAGCTCACTTTTTAATTTCTGGAAGGAATATCAGCACCAGAGTCTGGTGCGGATCCAACCTCTACATTCTCTATACTTTTCTTTACCCAAATCTTGTTCATCTCACTTTTTGTTTCCCCTTATCTTGATTCTGATTATGATATACTAGACCTCTTTTGTCCTTATTCTTGCTTCTACAGAATTTTACAATATAACCAGATCTATTGCAAATTTGGCAAACAACATTTTTTTGCATATTTGATTGATATCCTCTTGATCTACATTGATTAGCCATATGACCTATTCTATTGCATGCAAAGCATCTACCATTGAATGATTTGTTCATTTGCATATTTTTGCATTCATGAGATTTGTGACCATACCTTCTGCAGTTAAAACACTGTCCAGAGAAGGATGAATTAGTCTGATTCATTCTCTTTCTGCAATAATTAGCTTTGTGACCAAAGTGATTGCAGTTGTGGCAGTATCCATTGAAGGATGGATATCTTTGAGCATTAGGTTGTCTTACCGAAGGTCTTCTAGGCCTGTTCCTTGGATTTTCTGATCCAAAATTCTTCTGACCGGATCCAGAGATTTCTCCTTTCTCATACCCCAAACCACACTTGTCATCTACCTTCTTTTGACTTTCAAGAAGAACTTCAAGTTGAGCAGAACTTATCTTGAATTTCTCTTTATACTCATTTGCTGTTTGAAGATCCCTTTTGAGAGAGACAATTTGATCCTTAAGTTTTTATTCATTATCTTTAGCATCTTCAAGATCAGATTCAAGATGTCTAATAATTCTATCCATCTGGTGGCAATCTTCTGATTTCTCCTTGAGAGATTGTCTTAGATTATCTTCAGTTTTTCTTTTCTCTTCAACTTCTTGGGTAAACTTCAGGACTCCTGATTCCATTTCATGTCTTACCATAATGATTTATTTTGATAGCTTTTCACACAACTCAGTTTTCTCCTTCAGTTCTTCATTTGCATCATTTACTTCACCTTGTCTTGCCAATTGCTGAAGTAGTTCTTTTCTCTTTTTCATAGACTTAATTTGTCTTTTAGTTCTCTCATGAAATCATCAGCCTGTTTGAGTCTTTCCTTTAATTCATTGACTTCAGAGTTTGACTGTTCAAGATCATCAAGGGCAGTCTTGAGTTGCTCCCTTAAACCATATGCATCCATTTGAATTCCTAGATCTTCCTCAAGCTGTTACACTCTTTTAGGAGGAAATTGGCTCTAATACCAATTGTTGATAACTGAGAGGGGGGGTGAATCAATTATCCTACTATTTTCTTCTTTCTTAACTTTCTTAATAATCAATGCAGCATTAATCCAAATAAGCAAACATAACTATGAAATGGAAATACACATGACACAGAATTTTTGATGTGGAAACCCTGTTAAGGGAGAAAACCACGGGGTGATTAACCCAAGGGTTATTCTCTGTTAGAAGAATAAGAAGAATGGATGGCACATGTCAATTAGGGCTCACTGCCCGAGCACACTGCTCACAAGGAGGCACACTACCTACAAGAGACACACTATCTACAAAAAGAGTGTTATACAATACTTGAACTAATTGGTAGCATCCACATATGCTGGAGTTCAGTTCCGGTTAGGCTCAGTACACTGATCTGCTGCACTTCATCTTTCCTCTTCTCTTATGCTACTTTCCTTTCACATACCGGACCTTCCTTACTGCTTCTGCTCTGCTCTGCTTTTATTTGCACATTAACAACAACCATGACACTTCTCACAACTAAATCCATCATGTATATATATCCACATAAGTGATTTCATCACCTTTCTAGTCGGCATCTGGAATAGTCAATCTTTTCACAAGCTCTGATCTGTTGGCTGAATCCTTGCTTACCAAGTAATGCGGATCAAGCATATACTTCTAGAAGTCATCAATCACATTGGCCAAACATAACTTATGCCTTAAGAACCTTTTCCATCATCAGTAACACATCCGGAATAATGTCTGATGTTCTGCCAGTCAGTTCTTCCTCTATGCACACTGTCATTTGGGAACCCAAAACTCAAGCATTCATATCTCTTTATCCTTTCCACACCGGAGGCTCAAACCTTGGAATCTATCAGTCAAGATACTCCTCTTGACTTCCCCAAATCCACACTTCACCAAGATACTTCCTCTGAGAGATCCAGACCTGTCTGTCAGACCTCACCACATGCTCTATTCTTGTTTTACCGGACCACAACATTCTTCACTCTGACTTCTAGTAGAGACGTACCATGTCCTGCAGATGTGTGGGATGAACTTTGTTGCCATCAATGACAACATTCATGAATCCATATAGTGTCTCTTGCCAACAGAAAAATCAATTATTGTTCAAACAACATTTCATGCCCAAGAGCAAACAAATATTTGGGTACTAGAAAGTGGATGTACAAGCCACACGATAGGTGATAAGAGCAAATTCATCAATCTTTTTAAGTGGAATGGTGGATCGATTAGGTTTGGAGACAATTCATCTGTAAAGATTTGTGGAAAAGGCACCATAAGTATTGATGGAAAATATAGAATAGAAGATGTTCTTTATGTAGAAGGTCTTAAGCATAATCTTTCAGTGTAAGTCAGATGTACAACAAAGGATACAATATTATATTTCATGATCAAGGGTGTGAAATCAGAAGAGCAAAGTCTAGTAAATTGGTGGTAGAAGGTGCTAGGGCAGAGAAAAAATTGTATAACCTAAAGGGTGTTAATAAAAGAAGTTACCTTATATGATAGACAAATGAATGCTAGTTGTGGCACAAAAGGATGGGACATATCAACTTTAACAGTCTTGTGAAGATCAACTTCATACAAGCAGTTAGAGACATACCAAAGATTATCAATCCTGCAAGCACCTTATGCAAAGAATGTCAGATTGGAAAGAAGATAAGGATAAGATTCAAGACCAAGGATTATTCTTCTACAAGGCCTTTGGAATTGATTCATATTGACTTGTGTGGACCTACCAGGACAAAGAATCTCCAAGTTGAGAGGTATTTTATGTTGCTCATTGATGAGTACTTTAGGATGACATCGGTTACATTTTTGAAAGAAAAATCAGAAGCTTTCAATAGGTTTAAGTTTTTTCAAATCCATGGTTGGAAATAAAATGAATTCTAGATTCAAGTTCTTAAGGTCTGACAGAGGTGGTGATTTTACCTCAATTGAGTTTGAGGAATATTGTGAAGAATAGGGAATAAAAAGGCACCTATCTACTGCAAGAACTCCTTAGCAAATAGAGTAGTGGAAAGAAAGAATAGAACTATCTAGGAGATGGCAAGAATAATGCTGATTGAAGCCAAGTTGCCTAATGTATATTGGAAAGAAGGAGTTCATGTTGTTGTCTATATTCTTAATAGAGGACAACTAAGAGTGAACAACACTAAGACTCCTTATGCGCTATGGTATGGAAGACTAGCATCTATCAAGTACTCCAATTTTTTGCAAAGCAAATGCTACATCAAAAGAGATGAAGAAGGTTTGGGAAAATTTGATTCAAGATCTGATGAAGGAATCTTTCTTGGACATCCAACTAGGAGCAAAATTACAAGTGCTACAATAAAAGATTGATGAAGATAGTTGAGAGTGCAAATGTTAGGGTTGATGAAGAGTCACATCAAATCACATATGAACAAGAAGACAGTTGGTTAGATGAACCTACCTACACAGAAGAAGAAGTTGAAGAAAAGGAAGAAACACAATAGAAGGTAACTAAGACTCTTGCCAAATATGTTCAGAAGAATCAAGTTTAGAAGACTAGATAATTGAATATAAGAATGAAGAAGTGCAAACTAGAAGAAGATTTGCAAGGTCAAATGAACAGGTAAACTTCTCTTTGTTGTCTAAGATAGAACCTAAAAAATTTGCTAATGCTAGCAAGGATAAAGGATGGAAACAAGCAATGGAAGAAGAACTAAATTAGATAGAGAAAAAATTAGACTTGGGAATTGGTGCCAAGGCCTGCAGACAAGAATGTGATAGGTACAAAATGGGTGTTCAAAGATAAATTGAATGAAGATGGAGAAGTGGTGAGAAACAAAGTAAGGCTAGTTTGCAAAGGTTATTCACAAGTGGAAGGAATTGAATTTGAGGAGAGATTTTCTTCAGTGTCTAGAATGGAAGCAATCAGGATGTTTCTTGCATTTGTAATTCACAAGGACTTCAAGGTATATCAAATGGATGTCAAATCTACTTTCTTGAGTGGTGACTTAGAAGAAGAAGTTTACATAGAGTAACTAGATGGATTTTAGCTATTAGAAGACCCAAACATGGTATGCAAACTTAAGAAGGCTTTATATGGTCTCAAACAAGCCCCTAGGGCTTGGTATGCAAGGTCGGACAAGTACTTACTCCAGCAGGGCTTCAAGAAAGGTACCACATATAGTAATCTTTACATCAAAATTGAGAATGAACAAATTCTAATAGTTCTTGTGTATGTTGATGATATAATCTTTGGAGGTAATGATGACATGTGTAAGAAGTTTGCAGAAGAGATGTAGATGGAATTTGAAATGTCTACAATAGATGAATTTTATCATTCTTTCTTGGACTTCAAATTGCTCAATAAAATGATGGTATCTTTATCTCTCAAGCAAAGTATGTCAAGGATGTTGAAGAAGTTTGGTATGGAAGATTGCAAACTAGTGAGTACTCCTATGGTAACTAGTTGTCATTTGAGCAAAGATGATGAGTCACCTCAAGCTAATCAGACTATGTATAGTTCTATGATTGGGGGCCTACTATACTTAATAGCGTCAAGGTCTAACATTATGCAAGTTTTTTGCATGGTTGTAAGGTTTCAAGCTAATCCAAAAGAGACACATGTGAAGGAAATCAAAAGGATTTTTAGATATTTAAAGAGCACTCTGGATTATAGATTGTGGTATAAAAAAGGTGTTGACTTTTCCTTGAGTGCATATACTAATGCAGATTGGGCTAGAGGTGTTGATGATAGAAGAAGTACCAGTGGTGGAGCTCTCTTTTTGGGAGATAGATTGGTCTCATGGTTTAGTAAGAAGCAATATTTAGTGTCCTTATCAACAACAAAAGAAGAGTATATAGCTACAACATCCTACTACACTCAAGTGTTGTGGATGAAGAAAACATTAAAGAATATCAAGGTAAAGTATGATGAGCCCATTCCTATTCTTTGTGATAATAGAAGTGCCATCAACATTTCAAGGAATCCAATGATACATTCTAGAACCAAGTACATATCTATCAAGTAACACTTTTTAAGAGAGAAGGTTGTAAATCAAGAGGTAAGATTGGAATATGTGCCTACAAAGGATTAGGTTGCAACCATCTTTACAAAGGCACTTTCTAAGGACACATTTGGATATCTCAGACAGAAGTTAGGGGTTGTTGCCCCTCCTTCTAACTAGATGCATAGATGGTGCATCTATCTAGGGGGATAAATTCAAGCCATATTCTTATCCCTAGATTGATGGAGGCTACCTCTCAGGGGGAGCAGATAGGAAGAGACTAAGGAGGATGAAAAGGATTGTAGAGACAAGGGGAGCTTGTATGAATTTGTAGGAACAAAGGAAGACCACTAGCCCTTTGCCCTTGATGTCAAAAGGGGAGAAATTTTTTATATCAAGTTAGTGTTGCCATCAATGCCAAAGGGGAGATTGTTACATATGTAGTCATTGATGTCAATAGAGTTGTGGTGGATGATGTCAACATAGTGATAATTATAGATGATAGTGTAAGTGAACATAGGTGTTGTGATAGAAGTGATGATCAGAGGAGCAGATAGAGGAGTGATGATCAGAGAAGTTGTGAGATGAAGGATATGGTGATGAAAGTCATGAGCATGTTGTTTGATCAATATCATATGTACATGGTTGTACCTTATCTTCTAAAGTTCATGAATAGGTGAAAGTTGTTAGGTTGAATGTTTTGTTAACATGAAGATGTGGTTCCTTATTTTGATGATTAAATGTTGTCTATGGTTTTGTGAATGTTACTTTCATTGTCTCTCGGTGAGAATCATTGCATAAGATATGAAAGAAAGTGTATAAGGTTTAAAACGGTCAAAGGAAGAGGAAGTTTCTTTGAAGAAGCTGAGGAGAATGCTCTGCATTCAAAAATATAGCCTTGCAGTTTGGAGGTTAGACAGAGAGAGGTGTGAAGTATGCATTATCTAGATTTCAAAACATGAAAGTTACTCTAGAAGATTCTAGAGATAGGAGAGTGAAAATAGTGGTACAGTGGTGTTGTGGTCAGAAAGAGTCAGAGGAATGCTCCGCATTTCTCTACATTTGAATATGTGATCTTGCAACTTGGAAGATAGATAGATACAGTTGAGAGGTATGATATATTCAAGTTTCAAATGATAAGATATACCGCAAAGGTTCTCCAGAGTCAGCAGAGTAAAGACAAATCATGTTGTTGTTTAAGTTTGTCTGAAGGAGAAAGTGAAAGCCATCGCATTTCACCACATTATAATAACTAGCTTTGCTATTTGGAAGATATGTTCAGACTATTTGTATGTTTTCTTGTTTCAAGTTTCAAGTGTTGAGGAGTATTGTAAGTCTATTTTTCAATGTTCTAATTCAAGACTATGTATTTAGAGTTTTCAAGAGTTGTTGTGTTCAATGTCTATTTGTTTGTGCTAGAAATAAGATGCATAATTTAGAGAAAGGAATGTATGAGAATGTTCTTACAGGTCATATAATGTTTGTGATGTGATCCACATGGTTTTATTTGGTCTCTCTAGTACCGCTTCAGGTATAGAGCTAATGCATGAGAGGTTAAGTATTTGTTGGGCCAACTTTGTATGTTTTGGTGATTATGTTGTGTGTTTGGAAGTGTGTGCCAGCATAGAGATGTGTGCTAAGATAAAATAGGTCCTGATTATCACTTTGTTTGAACTGCATTGGATTTTGAGAGGCGACTTGTGGCCATTGCACATTTCAAGTTACATGTTTCAACTTGGTCAACAAAGGAGAAAGTTTTTGAAGCTTGTGGAGGATATAAATGAAAGATCAAGTTTGTTGAAAAAAAGAGAGTGTGAGAGTGTGTGAGTGTGGATGTCATTGTGTGTGTGTGGAAGTGTGTTGAAGACAATAGAGTTTGTTGAGCAGAGGTGTTGAAGATATATATTAGTGTGAAGGGTGTTGATGCTGCAAAGGTAATTAATTAGTGAAATTTTTCAAGTGTCTTTTATAGATGTTGTAGCCTCTTTTTGTAAGTGTTGTATCACTTTAGGGAGTTGTAGCCTCCTTTGGTTGAATCCATGTAAAAATTGTGATTTAGGGAGTTGTAGCTTCATTTGGGTTATATCCCATAAAACCTGTTGTAAATCTATTTGTATTTGTTAGGCTAGATTTGGATAGTAGATCTAAGTAGCTTACTCACTGATGCAGGAGCATCGAGTTATTCTCTATAATTTTCATGTTTCATTTTTAGTCTTAGTTGGGTAATTGTAGATCCTGTCACTATGAGTGCACGAAGTTAAATAAATCAATATGCTTAACTTGAGCAGGAGGAAACATATAATGAGGAATTAATGTGCAGTCAAAAATAATTAGTTATGAATAGTCAGGAGAATGGTCAGAGTTGGACAAATGGGTGATAATTGGAAAATTCAAATAGATTTGAGGGAAGATGAAGTGGAGATGGTTTACAGTTTAAAAACAGTTGGAATTTAGTTATGCACGATGGAAAAGAATGGAAATGAAAATATCATTAAAAGGCATCACTTGGAAAATGGGGGCAGGTTGATCACGAATAGTTTGAAGGCTAATTGAGGAAGGCCAATCAAGCAGAGGCCAAGAGGAAGAGAGTAAGAAGGCTGAACAGAAGAAGAGAGGGCAAATAGAAGGAGGATGGTCATAGGGAATAGTCCCGATCAGTTGGTGGGGTTGTGGTTTTCAGAATGGGAAGGAAGGACACATAGAAGATTGAAGAGGGAATGAAAAGACTAGAGAACCAGAGGGAGATGGAGGAGGATTTGGAGATTTGAAGATCATGATCTAGGAGTATTCAAACCTATGACACAGAGAAGTTTAGAATGAGCAGAGCAGAGAGAAGAAGAATTGAATAATAGTGAAAATATATGTGGATGGAAACACTCAATTTGAGAATGTAAGCCCATGAAAAAGGTATTCTCTATAGAAGATGTTAAAGTCTTTGAGACTGTCAATGTGAGATTATTGTAACCATATATGGCTAAGTATAAATAAAGAATACTTATTATCATAACTCATGTAGTCCCTTTACTATCATTGAATGTTGAGTTGGTTCCCTTAACTTGTATGTTGTTTAGTGGCTTGGGTTTCTGGAGGAGTCTTATCTTAGACATTAGTTTCCATTAAGGTTTATGTCTTTGATATTAGTTTGAATGATCCTGGTTGTTTAAATGTAACAATACAGAACTGTTCATTGTTGTCCTTCTTTGTTGTCTTGGTTCCTATCACTGTTTTGATAGTAAGTCTGAGAATCATGAGAAGATTATAGAGGTTGTGTATAGGATTGAATCATCAAGTGATAGCTAAATGTGAGCGATTGTGTGTAAGTGTGAGTTGTGACTTGCATCAGATTGGTATCAGAGCCCAAAATATCTAGGCAGTGGAAATTAGTTATGTTCATTGATATTAGGGAAAGTAAGTGTGTTGTAGATTGATAGGCTATTGAAGAGCCCAGGTTCTAGAAGACTGGGTGAAGAAGGCCCTAGGCAAGGTATCGTGAAGAAGATTGTGAAAAAGGTAAGATATGGAAATGCAACAGCAAATTCAAAAAGGAAGCATGAAGACAAATAAGAAAGAAAGTCATGGAGAGAAGGACCAAATGAAAGCCAAGAAGGCAAGGAAAAATGTAGATTTTGAAAGAGAGATGGCAGAATTGAGAAAAGATTTAGAATATTACATGATTGCAAGGAAGCAAAGGTTTGAAGAAGAAATCTAGGAATATTTTTGGTGTAGGCCCATGGAAAGAAAAGTAAAGTGGCATGTGAAGATGATTATGGAGAGAAGAAAAAGGCAGAGGATGAATGTTTTGAGAAGAGAAGAGAGAAACCATAGAAGGTGGGATAGTAGAGAGTGTTAAGGGAAAATTAGATCAACAATGAATATGCAATAATAATCAATATCAAATACCCAAAATTTCAATGAAATAGTGAACTAAGGAAATTCAATAAAGCAATGGACAAATAACAAAGAAAACCTCCTTAGACCGTAGCTTCCATTGATCGCCTATCACAATCGTTCTTGCATGTATGAATGATGCCCTCAGAGAGTGCACTTCCTTGCTATGCTTCAAGAATGTCAATTGGGAATGGCTATGATAATACCACAATGAAGAGGAGCTTCACAACGATGGTAGTGGTGCATAGTGCGTACTAGTGAATGTGATCACAAGCAATGAAGGAATTGGTGCCAAAGGCACGCTATAATTCCTGTAGAGTAACAATATTTAAATCTTGGATGATTGAAATAGAAAAATGAGGTTGAATTTATAGACTTGGAAGAAATAAGATCAATGGTATAGAAGACTTGAGAAGATCAATGATTGAGAATGGATGAGGAACATGCAACGAATAAGAAAAAGACGTGTCTTGCTTTCTTTTGCATGAGAGGATTTTCTAAGAATAGAAGAATGAGTTAAAGCAATTATAAGAATATAATAATCAGTTAAGTGATTTAAAACAAGAAGAAGGGATTTGCATGAGAATAAGAAGATATTTTGCTTTATTAAATATTAGGAATGTTTAATTGCATGTTCAAGAAAGCTTGAATTATATTTAGAGATAACTCAATTTAGAAGAAAAGGCAACTTAAATAAATAATTGATTTATTTAAATTTAGAGAAGATATTATTGGAAGAAATAATTAAATAATTGGTATTATTTAATTTAGAAGATAAGAAAGATAATTAAATAAATAAATTTATTTAATTGTTTGTGAATGATTTTGGAAGAATAAATAAAATATTTGATTATATTTTATTTTTGAAGATTGAGAAGATTTAAATAAATTTGATTTGATTTATTTAAATTTGGAAGAATGAATTGATTTAATTAAATAATTGAGAATTATTTAATTGTTTGGAAGAATTTAATTAAATAAAGGATTTTATTTAATTTTGACTTTAGAAGAGATAATTAAATATTTTGATATTTAATTAACTTAGAAGAATGTGAATTGTGTAATTTTTAGGTGTATACATTTTGCCCCTCTTTGATGCAATGCAGTTTACGACATTGCTTCAAAGAATAGATAGTCTGATAATGATACATGCCCTAGTTTGCCCCTGGTATAGGTTTAATGATAGGATGCCCCCTCGGGAGATTGGACGAGAAGAAGGTAGAAGGACGTGAGAAGGACAATCTCACGAAGATAAAGGGAAAACTTGGTTAGAATGAAGAAAAAGTTGAATGATATGTAATGCAAGATAAAATGATAACACACACAAGCAAGTAAGCAAGTATGCACAAATGATATAAGAACAAACAAGGTATTGGCCCTGTCAAGCAGTAAACCAATGATATACTGATAATGATATACTACAGTGTTGTCATGGTGGGGAACGATATATCCCTAGACCAACATGGCAGGTGTGTTTGTCATGGCGGAGTATGATAGATCCCTAGAGCAACATGAAGGATAGTGTCTGGTTTCAGGAAATGAAACATGTCATGTAAGACACGTGTATTAGTCTGATTTTGACAATGTTACATCCTATATAAGACAAATGTTTGATTATAACTGATCGAGTTGGTTTATGACTAGACAAGGATCAAGACCACTGAGGGCGCTTGGATAATTTAACAAGATTGACTTGACCTAATTGGTATGCATTAAGTATGGACTTGCATGGGATCATTGCTCAGATTGACTAGATTGGGAAGAATGGACCACAATGATAGATAGAAAGTTGATTGATAGAAGACTGACTAGACAGAAGAAATCAAAAGCTTTTATTTGTAAACATTGATACTCAGCATAGCTTTTTTATTGCATGGGATATGGATATGGATATGGATACGGATATGAGATGTAATGATGGATGCTTTGATTTTGACATCTTGATGGTGCAAGTATTTTGAAGTGCTTATTTCATCATTGGGCAATTTTTTTATTTTTTATTTTTGGTACTTTTCTGAATGTTGTAAGTTAGTACAAGCATCTAGGTATAATTGAACCGAGATGACTTGAGCATTGCTTACATGGATTTTGATTTAGTAAGTTAATACAAGCACCGAGGTATAATTGAACCAAGATGACCTAAGTATTTCTTGCGTATCAATAGTCAAGGATTGCCCCTGTTCATGTTAGACCTTGGATGTCCTCGATGATCTTTTGCCGATCATGTCCTTAGACAAGGCTTCATATTACTAAAGTTTAATCTACAAATAGCAAACAAAGAAAATAATCATGCCCCCATCATAACATCTCTAGCTTTTGGCATCTTTGAGTAGCATAGAAAGGCATGATAGCAAAGATCAAGACTCTGTATTTTAACCATGTTTCCAATCCACAAAACATTTTTGCATTTAGATGTGTTTGTTTCTTGCCATAATTTGGGTAAAATCATTTAGAAGGCCTTAGGAGTTTCTTTGCTTTGCTATGGATAGGTTAATGTCTTGCGTTAGGATTTTTTCTTGAAAGGAATGGGTTTTTCTTGTGCTTGCTTGGTTGGTGAGAAGATTCCACAATCTTTATTGGTGAGATGGACCCTAAGGGACTGACCTAGTGCCTCGGGGGCTCATTGCTAAATGGCCTTGCCTACATGACAATGCAGAGGCAACGTAGTTTGGGGTAAACCCTAATGGACCATGGATGGACTAGAAGAAAGATGACAAGAAATGGGACGGATGTGACTGCGAGAACCTCAGGGGCGCATTTAAGAAATGGCCTTGCCTACGTGACAATGCAGAGGCAACGTAGTTCATGGACTTGGACCATGGACACTAACGAGAGACACCGTGCTAGGCTGACATGATGGATATGATATGGGATAAAACCTTGGTTAACAAAGCAACAAAGAGATAGAGTATCAAGCCATGATAGGTTATCATTAGGTTTTTATTATGGAATGGATATGGGTCGAATGGGACACGAGGAAGGATGGACACAAGGTGACTAGTTTCCCAAAGATGGAGGATATGGTTTATCACAAGTAACGTTTGTTTACCAGGTTTTCACCACTTGCTTTTATTTGCACGAAAGCTAGAAAGTAAACATGACACCTATTTGCCAGGTTTTCATCATGATACCTATCCAAGGCACATGTTTGCTAGGTTTTCAACAAAGGATAATTTTTTTGTAGTTTTCTAATTTTTTTTTGTATTTTTGTATTTTTTTTCTGATTTTTTGATTTTTTTTGTATTTTATGCCCCCCTTACATTGGGGTTCTCCTAGGTATAGAAATGGTGAAGATGCATGCTATTGATTGGGTCATCTAACAGCTCACCCTCGGATGTTGCTAACTGATATGCCCCCGATCCATAAGCAGCTATATACTACCATTCATAACCTATATCTCTTTTATGATCAAGATACTACCTTTGATGAAGAAGCTATCCATGAGCACGAATTGTTAACTTTGAAATGATGGTCAATCGAGATAGCAATGGTTCAATTTTACCCAGATAGCAATGATGAGTTCAATTTTATCCACGTAGCACGAGTTGTTAACTTTGAAGTGATAATGAGATAGCAATGGTCAATTTTACCAAGATAGCAATGAGTTGTTAAATTTAAAGGATAGCAATATAGCAATGATTCAATGATATGCAAGATAACAATGATTCAATTACCGCCTTCCTAGTTAAAACTACATGAGATTTGTATGAGCACCATTTTACTTTCCCATTATAAATCGAAGTGTGAGTTAACAAGTGCAACTATATGATCTCAACCAGGCCCTAACCTGCAAGTAGATCAGAAAATATTCTTGCAAATTGTGTTAGCATTAGAAATTTCTCTAGAAGCAACTCAAAAACCTAGCAAAATCAAATGCGCCATAGAATGAGGTATATGTGCCACAGAATTGATCATATGTGCCACATAATGGATCATATGCGCCACTCTAGTAAAATCAAATGTGCCACAGAATGGGGTATAAGCGCCACAGAATTGATCATATGTGCCACATAATTGATCATATGTGCCACAGAATGGAGCATATGCGCAGAAATGTAATGGATGCGCAGAAATGCCCTGTGTACGGATTCTAACACACAAAAACTTAATTTTTGGGTTAAATTGGGGCTACGCCCCACGATGGGTGCTAAAAATGTTAAGGGAAAATTGGATCAACAATGAATATACAATAATAATCAATATCAAATACCCAAAACTTCAATGAAATAGTGAACTAAGCAAATTCACTAAAGCAATGGACAAACAACAAAGCAAAGCTCCTTAGATCGTAGCTTCCATTGATCACATATCACAATTGTTCTTGCATGTATGAATGATGCCCTCAGAAAGGGCACTTCCTTGCTATGCTTCAAGAATGTCAATTGGGAATGGCTATGATAATAGCACAATGAAGAGGAGCTTCACAATGATGGTAGTGGTGCGTAGTGCGTACTAGCGAATGTGATCACAAGCAATGAAGGAATTAGTGCCAAAGGCACACTATAATTCCTGCAGAGTAATGATATTTAAAGCTTGGATGATTGAAATGGAAGAATGAGGTTGAATTTATAGACTTGGAAGAAATAAGATCAACAGTATAGAAGACTTGAGAAGATCAATGATTGAGAATGGATGAGGAACGTGCAATGAATAAGAAAAAGACATGTGTCTTGCTTTCTTTTGCATGAGAGGATTTGCTAAGAATAGAAGAATGAGTTAAAGCAATTAAAAGAATATAATAATCAGTTAAATGATTTAAAACAAGAAGAAGGGATTTGCATGAGAATAAGAAGATATTTTGCTTTATTAAATATTAGGAATATTTAATTGCATGTGCAAGAAAGCTTTAATTATATTTAGAGATAACTCAATTTAGAAGAAAAGGCAACTTAAATAAATAATTTATTTATTTAAACTTAGAGAAGATATTATTGGAAGAAATAATTAAATAATTGGTATTATTTAATTTAGAAGATAAGAAAGCTAATTAAATAAATAAATTTATTTAATTGTTTGTGCATGATTTTGGAAGAAAAAATAAAATATTTGATTATATTTTATTTTTGGAGATTGAGAAGATTTAAATAAATTTGATTTGATTTATTTAAATTTGGAAGAATGAATTGATTTAATTAAATAATTGAGAATTATTTAATTGTTTGGAAGAATTTAATTAAATAAAGGATTTTATTTAATTTTGACTTTAGAAGAGATAATTAAATATTTTGATATTTAATTAACTTAGAAGAATGTGAATTGTGTCATTTTTAGGCATATACAGAGAGTTGCCCAGTGAACAACGTACACCAAAGGAGGTGAAGGAAGTTCTCATTGAAGAGAACATGGTAAGAGATAAGAAAGAAAGAGGGAAAGAGGAAGAAGTGCAACAAGCAGCATTTGAGAAGGAGAGTAATGAAGAAAGGAGAGTGTCTAGGAAGGAGGCACTCATAGAGACATTTTGGTCTCTTGTTTTAATTACCAATGTTGTATGTGATCATGTGTACGTAGGTATGATAAATTGTGTGGAGAAGGTCAAGAACAAGGCCTTGGAGTTGAAAAGAGAAAGGGCAAAAAGAATACTTGTAGAGAGGGATGCTGATGAGAAAGAAAGGAAGCAAGTTGCAACAGTTTTCCAAGAAGGCATAAAGCAATAGTTGGCAGCAGAGGTACATTGCAAACTACCTAAGGATGAAGAAAAGCTTGATAATGAAAATGAGGAAGGAACCCTAGAGTTTTAGGATGCATTGGAGGATGTTACAGATGTAGGACAATATGTCCACAAAGAGGAAAAGTTGGAAACCAAAGAAGCCAATGATGGAAGCAATTTGGGACAGCAGGTAAAATAAATTCATAATGTTGATTTTGATTATGCAAGTGAAAATAAAAATGTTAGTTTTGATCCTTCAAGTAGAAGAAAAAATATGGATAAACAAATTTATAAAGGGAGAAGGAAATTGATAAATCATGGGTATATAATTCCTAGTTGGCAAAAGAAACAGATTGTTGAGAGGCACCAGTTAAAATAAAAAGAAGAAGTTTCTTTTGAAAATGTTCATACTAACAAGAAGGTACAAAGTGGGGAATATGTGTGGAAACTAGATTTTAGGACAAGTTGGCAAGAAAGGAGGCCTAGAGAAGATGATTTAAGGATGAAACCAAAGCATGGATTAAGCAAAGTAAGTGCAGCACTGAAGGGACAACAGTCCAACAATATGACAAGTAAAGTGTGGGTAGTGAAGCATGGAATAGCAGTAGAAGAAGATAATAATGAAGGACATGGTGATAAGAAGACAAAGAAAGAGGATAGAAGATGTGAAGAAGAAGACAAGTCCAATAAACAAGGAAACCTGAATAAATCTATAGAAGATGAGAAAGAAGATTATGTCCAAGAGCATACAATAGAGTTTAAGGAAGAGCAGCATGGTAAGTGCAAGGTAAGAGGTAGCCAATCTAATCTGTAAGATGATTTTGAGACTTTGAATGAAATTTATGAATATGAGAGCAAGTTATGGATGATTGTGGATGACAAGGAAATGAGAAGAGAAAGATACAAAAAGAAGGACAACAAAAGAAGGAAGATTGGGAAGTTTAATGAGCAGGAAAGGGGTAAGAGGAACGAGTTGGCTATGAGGAATGGGAACCAAGGATGGATAGAAAGAAAAGGCATGGAAATTGAGGAAGGATCAACAGAAAATAAAGAAGAGGAAGCTGAAGTAGTAGAGAGTAAGGAAAATGAAGGCAAATACATTCATGATAAAAATATGGTAGAGGCAAAATTTGAAGTAGGGATAGCAACCAAGAAGTGTGCAGATGGTTTGTGGACACCATTTTCTAAGTTTGAATTAGAAAGACAAAAGAAGAATGAGAGTGAAGATATGCATAAAAGAAAGATAACAAAGGAAGAAGAAATAAAGGTTACAACTGAAAATAAAGGAGTTGGTGCAATGGTGAAGTCAGAGAAAACCTTTTATGAGAATGTTTTTATGTATTCATTTGGTATGTTGATTAATGAAGAATTTGAGAAAAAGTATGAAATAGTTCATGGCATTGGGGTTTGTGATGAGGAAGACGGGATTAAAAGTGGTTTAATGCTATATAATTGGACCATGGGGAAGGAAGTATATTAAATGATGAATGCAGATTTGTTTAAGGCTAAGCATGCCTTTAGTAAAGTAGACAGCCCGATGGGTGCAGTTGACTTGTTTGGAAAAGTAAATGCAGAAATTTCTTGTTTTAATATAGTTGAATGGATTGATTTGTGTGTGAATGTGCAAGAAAGGAGTCTGGTACTAGTGGAGTTGAATGATGAACAACAAAGTTGGCTAAGTTTGATAAAAATCCCAGAAAGATTGTGGAGGAAGCGGAAGAAAAGAATATAGATGGATCAGTTTTGAATAATGGATCAATGTACAGGAGTACATGATTTCTTTGTCCCCTGGGGTGTATGATACATGAGCATCGAGTTATTCTCTATAATTTTCATGTTTCATTTTCAGTCTTAGTTGGGTAATTGCAAATCCTATCACTATGAGTGCAGGCAGCTAAATAAATTGATATGCTTACCTTCGATAGCAGAAAATGTATAATGAGGAATTACTGTGCAGTAAAAAAGAATCAGTTATGAATAGTTAGGAGAATGGTTAGAGTTAGATGAATCAGTGATAATTGGAGAATTCAAATAGATTTGAGGGAAGATGAAGTGGAGACTATTTACAGTTTAAAAATAGTTGGAGTTCAGTTGTTCATGATGGAAAAGAATGGAAAGGAAAATATCATTAAAAGGCATCACTTGGAAAATAGGGGTAGGTTGGTCATGAATAGTTTGAAGTTCGATTGAGGAATGCCAATCAAGAAGAGGTCGAGAGGAAGAGAGTAAGAAGGCCTAACAAAAAAAGAGAGGGCAAATAGAAGGAGGATGGTAATAGAGAATAGTCCTGATTAGTTGGTGGGGTTGTGGTTTTAAGAATGGGAAGGAAGGACTCATAGAAGATTGAAGAGGGAATGAAAAGACTGGAGAATCAAAGGGAGATGGAGGAAGATTTGAAGATCATGATTTGGAAGGAGGATTCAAACCTACGACAGGGATACGTTTAGAATGAGTAGAGTGGAGAGAAGAAGAATTGAATCACAGGGAAAGTATATGTGGATGAGAACACTCAGTCTAGAAATGTAAGCCCATGAAAAATGTATTCTCTATAGAAGATGTTAAAGTCTTTGAGACTGTCGATGTGAGATTATTGTAACCATATATGGCTGAGTATAAATAAAGAATACTTATTATCATAACTCGTGTAGTCCCTTTACTATCATTGAATGTTGAGTTGGTTCCCTTAAACTGTATGTTTTTTAGTGGCTTGGATTTCTAGAGGAGTCTTGTCTCAGACATTAGTTTCCATTAAGGTTTATGTCATTGATCTTAGTTTGAAAGATCCTGGTTCTTTTAATGTAACAATACAGAACTGTTCATTGCTATCCTTCTTTGTTGTTTCCTATCATTGTTTTGACAGTAAGTCTGAGAAAGTGAAGATTTCAAAGGTTATGTATAGGATTGAATCATCAAGTGATAACTGAATGTGAGTGAGTGTGTGTAAGTTGGCATTCGGTTGAGTTCAGTGGAACAAGAATTCTACAAGAGGCATAAAGGAGGTTCGAATGGATGTTGGGTAGGTTGGTCTAGTTTTGGAGAAGATGAAAAGGCCAAGAGAAGTAGATTAGAACAAAAGGCTGGTCATGGAAAAGCTGATTGAGTGAAGGCTGAGAAGAATAAGGGCAAGTGAGAGGTTGATTTTTAGTAGTGGTGTAGATAGTTAGACTTTGAACGGGAGAATGAAGCAAGGCTGAATGATGGATCGTGGTGTTGTGGCAATGACATAGCATGTGTTGGCAGAAACTGTCGGAACTAGTTGTAGAGCAAAAGGGGTGACTCATAAAAGAGAAGGTATAGTTTTAAAACATGATGAAGAAACATAAGAAGAGGAAGGTCAAGATGGAGGTATAAGATCAAGTGAGGAGAACAGAGAAGCAAGTCTAAGGTGACAGAAAGTTGTTTGTCCAAAATGAATTCCAAGCCTATATGAAAAGGATAAAATAATATCAATTTAATCTTTAATATTGATGAATAAATCAATGTCGAGTGAATATTTGAACAACCATTTTCCTCAGCATGTTATGAAATTTCATATGTTGTGGATTATTAACTGTTATGCTAGTCTCTATCATATTGAAAAGGTATTGATCTGAATTGTTAAGTTCCTGTCGCTATTTTGACAGTAGGTTATGTAGAATTTTGGATAAATGTTAGATTGTGAGATGTGTTCCCATTAATAGGACTTAGAGGTGTAAGAATATCACTCCCATCTTTCATCACTCACCATGGTTTTTCCCTCCTAAGGTTTTCCATGTAAATCTAGTGTTATGGTTGTGTGCTTATGTGTTCTCTTTGTTTATCATGGTTTAAATGCTTACATTTGATTGAATGTTGTTGGAAGAAAATAATTTGATTAAGTACTAATTCACCCCCCTCTTAGTACTTCTATGTGTTCAACAAGTTGTGCCTTCCACCTTGTTCTAGGAGGTCAGATTCTCACACCTTGGGAAAGTTTATGCCAAGAAAAGGATCTGGAACCCTTCAGTATGGTTAAAATTGATGCGACCAAAAAGAAGATAGAGATCCCAATTGATTATGAGATACCAACAAATAATATTTTTATCCCAAATCCCACCCCTCAATCGATACGAATTAAAAGGATAGAGACAGCTACCAAAATGACAAACAATGCAGAAATAAGATCCTATGAGAAAGGAGAATCATCAAAAAAGAAGAAAATAGTCCTAAGGGAAAAAATAATAAAAATCATGGAATGGTTGGAGAAATATGGACCTCTTAAATTTCCTCTAGAGATCCTCACTATCAATGTACCCTCAAAAGATGACAAGTCAGTCAAGTTTTCCCATGCATAGGAGAAAAACCCCATCAAATGAAATGACTCGAATTTGAAAAAAATACATTAGACTTGAATAGAGTAGACCCACATGCCTTCTCAAAACCTGAGGAGGATACATCTGAAAGTTATACTCCATTAACACCACAAAAAGGAAAAAACATCTAGTCAGACATATGTATCTAAAATGCAAGAGAAGAGTGATTTGTACTTACAAGTCTCACCTTCCAAGTAATCTTACACACCATTGACATCACCTACAAAAGCAAAGACTCGTGATCAAAATGAAGAAAACTTGATAGATAACGAATCAACAAACATTCTAGAAGGTTCACCAGAAGCCTTCCTAGACAATCAAAATTGTGAGCAACCTTCTACCTTGACCTTAGTAGAATCTAATGATATAGGTGAGTGGGAAGTACCCTTAGTGCAAATAGAAATGGTTTAAAGACTCCCAGATGAATTTGAGGAGAGTGAGGGAGAATTTTGAAAAAAACCTAAGATGCGAGTGACCATAGGAATAGAAGGTCCCATCATTTTTGAATTACCTACAAAATACATAGGTTATTCAATGGATATGTTGCCAGAACTGAATGGCAAAATAAGCATAAGCTCCGTTCCTCTAGGTGAACAAAAGTAGCCACAAACACCCCTCAAATTGCTTCAATTCTTGCAAAGTATTCAAGAATGTCTTGAAGTGAAAGTCTACATGCAAGATGAATTCAACTTACTGAAATCTTGAATTGCAGTGGAGTCTTATATTGGACAATGTCTCATCAATAAGCCTTTCATGGTCTAATACATATAACATTAACATGAGTAGTCCATCAATCAAGTCAACTAGAAAAAATCTAACCTTTAGGATCCTAAAAAATAGGTGAGCTTGTCCTCTGAAAGGGGAGCACTAAAACTAAGACACACATGAAAAAGATGAAGTTTCATGAAGATTGGAAAGGTCCTTATATGATCAAAGAAGACGTTGGAAATGACACATATCTTTTGTGCATGGTCAAAGGTGAAAAATTTGGTGATACAGTCAACACCTTTCACCTCAAGAAATACTATGCCTAAAATATAAAAAAATCATAAAATATAAAAAACATAAAAAATATTTAAATATTCCAAAAATCCAAAAAAATATAAAATCATGAAAAATTGAAATTCTACATTTCTTTATCATTCTATTTTGCCATGCATCTTTGTGAGTGACATGCTCTTGTTTGATTTTTCTATCGGTAAAGAGTCCAAGCTTACCTAGGTTTAGGTTGATCCTTTTAGATTTTGAGATCCCTTATATTTACAGTTGCTATTTATCATTCCCCTATTTACATTCCCTAATGATTCTAATCAAAGCCTAGCTCTGGTGCAGTCACAGTCAGAGGGTTCACAAAATGAATTGTCTAGGTTGTACAGTAAGAGTAAACACAATGGCAACAACACAAATATAGAATGCAATGAATGATTCAAATGCTCAATATATCATGTAATCAAAATGCTTATATGCCGGCAACATGTGGGCTACAATCACAAGGGCTCATAGGCCTGAATTTAGTTACAACAGATATTTATTTGAAGCACAAACATCTAATGATCACAAACTAAGAACTATCTAAATAGTTAACTACCTTTCAAATACATCCTAGAGATCTATATATATCATCTCCAAGCTTATGAAATCCTCCACGTCAGCCAAGAAAGGTTACAAATTCCCATGAAGGAATGTAACGTGTAGAAACAAATAGGTCAGGCCTAAACATCTGGTATTGCTCCGCAAATGCATGAATCAAGGTGCAAACCTCAAGGAAGGTCTATCAGATCCTTATGTACCATGTGATATGTTTGATTTAGCTCCACAGGTCATGGAAGTGCTCTGTAAACCTTCTCCTTTAGTTGATTACATGAATGCTCTGCTCTGTGAAAATAAGTGATTTTTTGAGAGCGATAACTTTTAGCAGATAAGTCTAAATGACCTAAATTTTGGATATGGTGTAGATGATATTGTCTCAAAATGAAAATGTCACAAAATGTAGTATAAAATGAAAATGTCACAAATTGTAGTACAAAATGCTAAAACTGCTACTGACTGAACTGAACTAAACTGAAAATGAATGAAAACAAAAGAATGCAAATATTTTTGGTTGATGCAAGATTGCTCTACAACTTGGGATGCTCCTACATAAATCTCTTAGCTCTACATGATCCCAGCCTTAACAATCCAATATGTTAGGTCTAAAAAACGTCAATCTTCAAACCTACAGTGCTCAATAGAAGTTTGCAAGTAGAACTCCCCCATTTCTTCTTAGTAGAAGGGAAATCTGACTAGATAGTGAAAACTTTTGGTGGTGCTCAACCCTTTATATCTCCTGACCAAGAACGCTAGGAAGATTATAACTCTGAAGGAAGCAATCTAAACTACGAGTGTAAAAAAATGAGTGATAAAAAGGAAAAGAAAAATATATATGAGAAATCATTAGAAGAAACAAAGTATCTGAATATCCAAAGCATCCAGAAAGTCTCAAAGAAAAAGGAAATGAAAAAAGAAAAAAATACAAAAAAGAAGAAAGAAAAAGAAAGATATAAAGAAAAGAGTTAAAAGAGAGAAGGTTGTTGATTGTCCATACTCTTGAGTGGAGATAAATCTAATCTCGAAGCTATGAGGGTGACAATCTATCAGAGAAACTAAGGAACAAAGCACACACACACTAGCTGAGCAATACTAGGACTCTATCTATCTTTAGGGTCATCTTATATTCTATAGCCTCTTCCTTTACCCCAAGTCTATCTTGTTGGTCATCCTTTGATCCAAGTATAGTGAGTGCTAATAAAAAAATTTGTTTGTCTAAGTTGAAAGCTTGTGAAAATGTTTTGTCTAGATAAGGATCAGTGTTCAGCCTTTAGCAAAGCCCAAAATTCAAAAGCATTCCATATTGCACTCATTCCCACTTGAGTTCTAAATCATATCTTAGGAAGTTAATAAGTCTCTTATACCAAGATAATTTGTAAGATCCCCTGAGTTAGAAATATTACCAAAGAGCTATCACATTGTTTGTTCCATCATGCATTCATCATATAAAACATCAAAAAAATTGAAAGTAATAAGTTTATGTCATAGCTCATGATATTCCATAGGATTAAGATGTGTTGCATTTCTTCTTGTGCCCCTACATTTCATACACTGCATTCATTCATATATATTCTAAAAAAGATCAAGAATATTGCATAATCATTTTCATATCCATGTTAGAGTTTTAGAGATAAAAACTTAAAAGGTTCTAAGCTATCCATGTGCACAAGAGATAGGCAAAGATGATAGTTAAGATCATAAGGAGAATTTATTTTCATTATCAAAATTTTGAGTACAAGTCAAAATATAAAAAAAAATTCAAGAGTCTGAAGACAAAATGCTCTCATGATATACAAATCTTCCCATGAAAGGGGGAAAAATAGAAAGAAACAAAAATCTCTAGAATGTCAAGGATGGCTATGACCAGTGAATCCATCAAGGCTCCTGCTCCTAGGCCTCTTATGAGAGCCCGAACCTAAATGAGTTTTGTGAGAATAGGGAATCTTGTTAGAAACCTGTGAGTGAGAAGGAACAACACCACTAGTCCTTGAACCAAGTCTGTGAATCCCCAACTAATCCATCTCTTGAAGAACCACATTCTCACCCTCAAGTATGTTGATCTTGGCTCTCGCAAAATTTATCTCCTGAAAACTGTGATGAAGTGGAGAAAATATATCAGTATGGTGACCAACTGTAACAAGAATATGAGCATCTATAAGAAGTCTCTCTCGGGGGGAACTAGTGGAAGGGATTGCTAATTTCAAGGAATTGTCATGAATAAAGTCATTTCATTCCTTGATGCTACCTAAAAGAGAAAGAAAGGAAAAAGTGTTAGTCAAAATACATGGATAAAAGGAAATTTAAAAGAAAAGTAGGGAAGTAAGTACTTACGAGGATCACCAAGTTTCCAAGTAGGATCAAAGAGTTTGATGTAATCATCAAAATGAACAAGGTTATGGCTAGGAGGAGTTGCCTATTGTGCCACCTCCTCATCAAAAGATATAACATGATCCCCTCCAATGTGATCCTCATCATGATCATCTCCCTCTAGATCATAATCCTTGTTAGAAGAGTCAGTGTTCTCCATGACTATCAATCACTAGGAAGGAGCTCCTCTCCTCCCCCTCAGTCCATGACCTATGCCATGAATCACTCTAGTTATAGGAACCCCAAGAGTCAAGAAAGTCTAGGTGATCATCCTATGCACATCATCACCCATCTCCTGAATAGATCTATAACAAGTAGTGACTAGGGGCAAGTCCTTTGGAAAGTCATCATCAAACTGTTGTTGGAATTGCTAAAAAATGGTGGGTCTCAATGAATCCATTCATATCTAAAAAATCAATCACAACCCTACAGTAGCTATGAATCTATCTGTCATTAGGTTAAATGCCCTCCATATCATTTTAGGGATCACAAATCACGTCAGTGTTAGTGAGAGTAGCCATCACACATGGAGTAGTAATTAAATGACCAAGTTGACCCCAATGTGTAGTCCTTAGTAATCTAGGATCTAGAAGTGGAATATCCCTCTAAAAAGACCTAACATACTCATAAATCCATGTCATGATCAGAGAAGAATGAATGAAATCAAGTGCCCCATGTCATACAATACAATAGAGGTCTTTATAAACCATCACGACAATTTTGACCCCTATGCAAATTTAGTACCCTACTCTATACCCTAAATGATGGGTGCCCAGTACCATCTAAGTCAAGAAGATCCATTATCTCCTAATAACCTAGGAGCAATCAAACCAATGTGGAATTTACTCAAACATGAGACAGATAGAAGCCAGACCCATGTCTGGTCCTCAGGATGAGTCACTCCCATGATAATTGCCCACACCTATATCTCTATGAATGACTCACTCTTTGGTAAGACAAGTGACCTATCCCTCTCACAAGAACCCATAGAATGTGATAAAAATCATAAAAAGTAATACTTCACTCCCTTGAGACTTGGGGAAATCTAAAAGTGTTCCTATTGGCATCCCAATAGGTTAAGATATCACAACAAATGTGAGAGATGGCATGACCAAATGGAACATGACATATCTTGTCAAGTCCCAGTCTCTTTAGAATAGTACGATCACTGGGAGGTAAAGCCCCATAAGTGTCAAAAATCCATTTCTTCTCACAACTAGAGTTCCATTGGATCCATGAATCCTATCAAGTACAAAGAGCCTTGCATTAGATCTTGTTAAACTAAAAATAAATCCAAAAAAGAGCATATAGTCCTTAGAAAATTACAATAAAATGATGAATTTAATGATCAAATTAGAGAATAATATAGCGATGAAAACATCAAAATACATCAAATTTCAATTAGAATCAAACTAACTAGGTTGCCAATTTTACCATGTCAAATCTCCACCAGTGACCCTACTGTGCAATAGGATCTCCATTGGTGATTGTGTTGAAACATCTAGATCTCCATTCAAGACTTGACCTGGTGAAGGTGGGAACCCATGGGTGACCCTATCCCATGCCCTAAAATGTAAAAAAAATCACAGAAAACTCAATTTATATCTGATTTTAGAAAATGGAAAGACGCATATACACTAAAATGAAAAATCTAACACAACGCGACAAGAAAAACAGACAAAAATGAGAAATTCAAGAAAATACAAAATAAGGTTTAGAGGGAGGTTTTTCACATGATTCATACCTGATTCTCAGTGGGAGAAAGATTCATGACCATCCTTGTGATCCCCTTGATGATAGCTTTCTAATGACTATTCACACGCATGATTTTGTCACCAATCGATTCCATTTTCTCAAATTCCTCCACTCTATTCTTCTCTTAGCTTAGTTTCTTTTATGCATTTAGGTGTAATTTCTTTTTCTTTTAGTTTCTTTGTGTTATGTAGAAAAAGAGGGATTTGTTGATTAGGTTGATAGTTTAATTAGACCCTCCTTTCAGTACATACATTCAAGGAAATTAAACCGAGTTGAATCACAACATTTGCAAGAGGACTCAGCTATAGCTTTGGTGTTAATTGGAATGATAAGAAAATTTGGAATTTGTTGATTAATTTGTTAAATCTTAGTCTGATTAAGCCAAAAACCCTAATTATGCAAAATCATAAATAGACAGATGAAACTCAATAAATGCTTACACAGGAAGACACTACATGTAGATTAAATACATACCAGATTTTAGATTTTGGAAGGCAGAAACTTTAGGGACAAAAGAGCGGGTGCCCTTTTCCAATGCAGTGCTTTTTTTAGGGTTTTGGGATATTTTATGCTACAAATTGTAACCACTTCAGAGATTCCCAACAGTGCTAAATTGAGGGACAAAAGAGTAGATACCCTTGTCCTTTTAGGGATATTTCTTGTCATTTTCTTCAAATCTGGAATTGTCTACTCTGTTTTGATCTCCTACAACTCCTCTCCGCAAGATCCGACACCTGTCACCTGCAATCACAAGAGAGGGGTTGGGGGTTGTGGTGTTTAAGAGCTTGCCTCGATCAAGCCCCGGAATGGCATTCAAGCCTTCCAACACCATTGTTAGAGAGAGTGTGTGTCCTTATAGGACATAGGAAAAAGTAAATGATTGATAAATTGATTGAAAACACAAAGTAGATGTCACCTCAGAGGTGAAGCTCTCACGGGAGATGAAGATCTTTCACACCATGAGGAGATGGATTGATGAAGATAAATCTGCAACAAACAAGTACAAACACAACACAATAGTACTCTGCAACACAATGAAAGCCTTGAGTATCCTTAGCACAAGATCACAAGTTCACATTATCCATCTAGGTGTAAAACGAAGTCCTAAGTGATGAGCCATATAATTGACTCTTCTATTTCATGTTATTTCTGCTCATAAGAACTTTCACAGACACTTTGGCATATATAAATACATATTATTATAATTATATTTGTCTTTTGGTTAGATTATGCACATGATTAGTTTTCATTTCCTTTGATGAAATCTCTTGCTTTATTTTAATGGATTCAATTTCAAATGTGCATATTTTATGAATTATGGTGTGAAGTTGTGAATATTTTTATAAGGCTTGCAGCAATATGAACAACCAGTGGTCTCTGGATCCCTCTAGAACCCTCTGTCCTAAGAAGAACCCAAACTCCGGAGAGCTCTAGATGCTGAAAAGCTTCCTTGGATCATCCTCCCCTTGAGTCGATGATCGCCACAAGTCCATCCTTGAGTGCAAACATAACTTGTGCTTCAATCATGCAGCTAAGAAGGGTAACATTGCCACGATGCCACAATCTTGGTGACTAACTAAAAAATTGGTTAACCGACCTCAGTCTCAACTAAAGTGACTCCCATCTTGTGTTGGACCATTTCTGGAGAATCATCTAGTTCACCATGTAGTTAGATTAACACAGATCTCTAATCTACAGTTCTATTTAGGAATTCTAAATGTAATAAACCATGCAATTGGCTTTAGTCCTAGTTTGTTCTAGTTAAACTTATTGTTAGTTTTCTTCTTCTAATAATGATCGACTATATAATTAGGAGCAATTCATTTTCTTTCTAGTTAGTTTGAAGTTTTTAAGTTTCATAGTAGTTATCACCAAATTGTTGTAACAGGAGGAAAACTCCTCATGCTTGTAATTTTGTCCATTTCTAGACTATGATTTAATATGAAGGGAAATTTTTGCTGAAGGAAGTTAGTTGAGCAAGAGGATCTTCTCTGGTTGGGGAAGTAGGGCCTGCTTACCCATCTAAGGGAAGATCTCTAGATTGTTTGGTATTTATGCAATTCTATTTTAATCTTTGTTAAGTTTTTCCTTAATGTTCTGTGTGATTGTTGTTGATTGTTCCCTGCAGGTTAGTTCTTAAAAATCCTAAAAATACCAAAAAGAGATAGTTTTGTTCTTTATCAACATTGTCATATTCAAAGTGTTCCATTGCTGTCGAGTAATAGTGGATTCAATTGATCTTCATTTACTTTTTCAGCATGATAGATTAATTTCTTTACCAACAAAGTGTTTATTTCCAGCAATTTAAGATAGTTTCCTTTCTAGCAAAGTGTGTTTCCTTTCCAACAATTTAAGATAGTTTCCTTCCCAACAAAGTGTGTTCATTTCTTAGTAATTAGATAGATCTTTATTTTTTCATGTACTTTCAATTCAGGTGAGACCGACAAACCAAGTCCCATTCACCAATACACTCGACCAAAACCCCCCCATTCTAAGAAGTCTTATCGCAGATAGCTCTAGACACCTCCGGATTGATAAAAGTAAATGGTGATGCATTAACAAAGCCTATTTTGACCTCATCACTAAGCATGTTTATATATGCATTCCCGCTAAACATTCGTAATTCAAATTGAATAGGCTGACAAAGGTGTTGGGAATTAAGCTGTCTCAACCTTGGTAATTCCTTGCATTTATTTATTGAAATGTATTTATTTATTTAGCCTATGTTGTAAATTTGTTGCACATCCTATTTTGTCATTTAGTCTAAAGTGGCATGATGAGTTGTCACTCCACTTGTAAGATGACTAGGATGGTCAACTCACTCCGTGTGGAGATAGGCATCCCCTTTGTGTGGTAGAGGTTTTCTGCCATGTGTCGGCATCTTGACTAGTGTGTAAGTGAATGTTGACTGAAACGGTAATAACATATTCCTATGATAAAATCTATGACGCGTAAGAGTCAAAAATAGAAGATCCTATGATAGGTGAAGACAAGTGTCGAAGAGCATCTTTGAGGAAGGCATCATTGGGTGCCCAAGGTGGGTTATGACATGTAAGAGGAGTATGCTATTTTTAATCAGTGTATGATGGATTCTCTTACAACTGTAAGTACTGTCAGTATGATGGATTCTATGACAGCCGTAAGATGCGTAAGAGCATCTATCATTGCCTATCTTGGGATTAGGTGCCCATTTTCGGATGGGGTGATGTGACAAGTGTCACAACCATGCTGCAATGTTGGACATGTGTCCCTAGGCATGGGTTTTGGGCCATGAGGCCAAGTTGGACGCCCATTCCAAGAAAGGTCCATTTCTACATTGTAACTTCTATTTAAAAAGGTGCTTGGAGAGGAGATGTATTATGTGATTAATAGGTACTGTTATGCTACTGGATTGTCTCTAGATATGAGTGTCAAAGACTCCTGCAAGAGCATTGGCTCTGAAACTATATTGTAACTGAGCTATGTTTTGGAGTGTGGGGTTTTTCACCCATAAGGGTTTTCCCCACATATCTCTCTCTCTACTTTATGTGTGTATGTGTTTTGCAACAATATCTCTATTATTGTGTTCATAAATCTGTAACTATAAAGATTAAAAATGAATTTGCACTCATCTCTCCTCTTTAGATTAGTGTAGGAAGCATTTTCTCAACAATTAGCTTCCTTTCAGTTGGTATCAAAGCCTGTCCAATTTTGGTTCTAGCTACTGGGTAGGGGTTTTTTGAGCTAGTATTAGGTTGAGTGGGAGTATGTGTAGAGTATTCTGAAATCTTGTTGCATGAAGGCGATGGCAAGCACATCTGGAAGAATAGAGGTGGAGAAGTTCAATGGTACAAATTTTGAGTTATGGAAACTTAATATGGAAGACATGCTTGTTGATTAAGACCTATGGGAAACTGTTTCTGGTGTAAGACCAACTGCAAAGGCACAAATTGATTGGGATCTCAGAGATTGGAAGGCTAAGGGTCTTATAAGACTTAGTCTAGCTGATTCTGTCCTATTAAATGTCCATGAGGAGAAGACCACGAAAGATCTTTGGAAGAAGCTAGGAGATGTTTATCAGGCTAAATCCCTGGTGAACAAGCATTTTCTAAGAAAGAAGTTGTTTTCTCTAAAGATAGAGGATGGAGGATCTATTGCAGATCACCTGAATTCTTTCAACATGTTAGTTGCACAGCTGACTTCCATTGGTATGAAGATGGAGGAGGAGGATCGTTGTATGACCTTGCTTTGTTCTTTACCAAGCTCATCGGATCATCTTGTTATGGCTATTGGGAGTACAACATCCACTTTCAAAATGGATGAAGTGGTATCTTCATTGTTATCTGAAGAGATACAGAGAAAGTCCTCTAAAGCAGCCAAAGAGGCTCTTGTGGTTCTTGGAAGACCCAAGGAGAAAGGGAAAAAGAAGGACAAGAAAGTTGAGAAGGGTAGATCCAAATCTCCTGGAAAGTCCAAGGCTCTCTATTGGAAATATGGAAAAACTAGGCATTTTTGAAAGGAATGCAAAGAGGAAAAGAAAAAGAAGAAGAAGAATGCCCCAGACTCAAATTTTGACAAGTCACAAGATGATGGTGATGCCTTCATCGCAGCCCTGGCCACCCATGCATTTGATGATGTGTGGTTGATTGATTCTAGTGCATCATTCCACATGACCTCGCATCAAAGTTGGTTCACGAAGTATGAAGATTTTGATGGTGGAAGAGTGTACCTGGGTGACGATTCTCATCTGAAGATTGTTGGTCATGGAAGAGTCTCAATCCAATTCCCTGATGGATGAGTGAAGGGGTCACTGGGTTTATGCACATCCTAGGCTTGGACAGAACTTGGTTTCTGTAAGTAAGTTGAATGATGCAAGTGTGCAGGTTGTCTTTTCGAAGGACTAATGCAAGATGAATAGAGGATCTATTGTGCTTGCTAAGGGTACTCAGAGAGCTACTCTATTTCAGCTGGAGGCATGCACTTCACAATGCAATAGTTTTTCTGACTCAAAGAAAAGAGCTGCAGACACTCCACCCCCACCATCTAAACTAGCAGTGAAGAAATCTGTTGTATCAAATTCTGATGGTAGTGCATTTTGGGTATCTGAGAGTGCTCATGCTTTGGAAGTTAAGCTTCCTGCTAAGATGACAATGTTATGGCATAACAGATTTGAAGGGTCTTAGAACCCTGAAAACAAAAACATCATTGAGGGGTTAAATGATTGTAATCTCGAGTTTGACTTTTGTGAACATTGTATCTATGGAAAGAAAAATTGTGTTCAGTTTTACTCTAGTTCTCACAAGTCTTCTGGTGTGTTGGATCTTATTCATTCTGATGTGTTTGGTCCTGTTAGTGTTCCTTCAATTTCCAAATATGTATATTTTGTATCTTTCATAGATGATTACATTAGAAGGACATGGATATATTTTCTCAGAAGCAAGTGTGAAGTCTTTAGTCAATTCAAAGAGTTTAAATCTTTTGTTGAGAATCAGACTAGTAAAAAGATTAAGTGTTTGAGGACTAACAATGGTGGTGAGTTTTGTAAGGTAGAGTTTGATAAGTTTTGTAAAGAACACGGGATTGAAAGACATATAAAAACTCCATACACACTGCAGAAAAATGGAGTTGCAGAGAGGATGAATAGGACACTGATGGAGAAGGCTAGGAGTAAGCTTAGTGGAGCAAGCCTCAAACAAAAGTTTTGGGCTGAAATTGTATCCACTACTTGCTACCTGGTAAACATGTATCCTACATCAGCTCTTGTTGGTAAGACACCTATGGAGGTGTGGTTTGGTAAGAAGCCTTCAGTTAGACATATTCATGTTTTTGGTTGTGAGGCATATGCACATGTGCCTAGGGAGAAAAGGTCAAAATTAGAGAACAAGGTTGTTAAGTGTATTTTCATTGGCTATGGTGTCGGTGTGAAAGGATACAAGCTTTGGGATCTTGTGGCTGAAAAAGTGTTGCATAGAAGAAGTGTTATCTTCAGAGAGATAACACCTTCTTCTGTTGTTCTACAGCTAGAAGAGAAAGAAAAGAAAGAGGATGTGGTTCAGTTTCCTTCTACCCCTGAGAAGACTAAACTGACAGACCCTGTGAGACCTGATGATGAGGAGAGCTCAGAAGAAGAAGCAGAACCTCAACCTCAACCTTTGAGGAGGTCTGCATGAATAAGGAAGCAACTTGATATGATTAGTTATTCATTGCTTGATTCTAGTTGTGCTTTTGCCTTGCTTACTAACATTGATGAGCCTAGAATTATGACAGAGGCTATGGGCATGAAAGATTCAGGTTCCTAGAAGGAGGCCATGGAAGATGAGATGGCTTCTTTGGAGAAGAATAAAATTTGGGCCTTGGTGCCTTTGCCTGAAGGATGGAAACCTGTTGGATGCAAATGGGTGTTCAAAAAGAAATTTAGTACAGATGCCAGTGTTGAAAAGTACAAGGCCAGATTGGTTGTGATGGGGTACTCACAAGTGGAGGGAATTGATTATGGTGAAATTTTCTCTCCTGTTGCAAAGATGACATCTATTTAGTTCCTATTATCTCTTGTAGTTTCTTATGATTTGGAAGTGGAACAAATGGATGTGAAGACAACTTTCCTTCATGGTGACTTGGAGGAAGAGATTTATATGTCACAGCCAGAGCATTACATAGAAAGAAGTAAAGAAAATTTGGTTTACAAGCTCAAAAAGTCTTTGTATGGTTTGAAGTAGTCACCTAGGATGTGGTATATGAAATTGGATGCCTTTGTGTTGTTCATGGCATTTCTGAGGTCAAAATCTGATTATTGTGTGTATTACAAGTTTGACAATGATCACATTCTCATTATTGCATTGTATGTTGATGATATGATGTTAATTGGGAATGGTAAGAATATGATTTCTGATTTGAAGTCTTTGTTGTCAATACAGTTTGAGATAAAAAAACCTAGGGGCAGCTAGGTACATTCTAGGAATGGAAATCAAAAGAGACAGAGCTAACAAAAAACTTTGGTTAGGCCAGAGTAAGTGTGTGAAGACCGTGTTGGATAGGTTCAGCATGGTAGATTGTAGACCATTGACTATTCCTATTTCATTGGGGAAAAAGTTATCTAGTAATGATTGTCCAAAATCTCCTTGTGAGGTGCAGGACATGAGTAGAGTACCTTATACTAGTGTTGTTGGCAGTTTGATTTATGCTATGGTCTGCACAAGACCAGACATTGCCCAAGCAGTGGGAGTCCTTAGTTGATTTATGGCTAATCCTAGATAGCTACATTGGGATACAGTTAAGTGAATGATCATATATTTGAGGGGTACTTCCGAGTATTCCATATGCTATCATGGTAATCTATAGTACCTCTACATTCTGATTGGGCAGGTGACATTGACAGTAGGAATTCCACCAGTGCTTACATGTTTACTATGTTCGGTGGTGCAATTAGTTGGATGAGTAAGCAGCAACCTGTGGGTGCTTTGTCCATGCCAGAAGATGAGTATATGGCAAAAACTCATGCTTGCAAGGAATCCATTTGGCTTAAGAGATTGTGTTCAGATATTGGTGTTGATACATGATAGATTATGATTTGTTGTGACAGTCAGAGTGTGATTTGCCTAGCAAAGAATCCAACTTTCCATGCTAGAACAAAGCATATTGATGTATAGTTTTACTTCGTGTGAGACATGGTAGAGGATGGGAAGGTGAATTTGGAGAAGGTAGATACTTTGAAGAATGTTGCAGATGCATTAATAAAACTAGTGGGCACAGAGAAGTTTAGATGGTATTCAGAGTCTATAGGCCTCTCAACCTACAGTAGTTAAATCATGTTATTTCTATTGGCTCTTACAAGGTGTTCGACAAGTGGGAGAATGTTGGGAAATAAGGTGTCTCAACCTTGGTAATTCCTTGCATTTATTTATTGAAATGTATTTATTTATTTAACCTATGTTGTAATTTTGTTGTACATCCTATTTTGTCATTTAGTGTGAAGTGGCATGATGAGTTGTTACTCCACTTGTAAGATGACTAGGATGGTCAATTCACTCCATGTGGAGATAGGTGTCCCCTTTGTGTGGTAAAGGTTTTCTGCCATGTGTCATCATCTTGACTAGTGTGTAAGTGAATCTTGACCGAAACGGTTATGACAAATTCCTACCACAGAATCTATGACGCGTAAGAGTCAGAAATAGAAGATCCTATAACACGTGAAGACAAGTGTCAAAGAGCATCTTTAGGAGCCCAAGGTGGGTTATGACATGCTATAAGAGGAATATGCTATTTTTAGTCAATGTATGATAGATTCTCTTACAACTGTAAGTACTATTAGTATGACAGATTCTATGACAACCGTAAGATGTGTAAGAGCATTTGTCATTGCCTATCTTGGGATTAGGCACCCTTATTGGGATGGGGTGATGTGACAAGTGTCACAACCATGCTGTAATGTTGGATATGTGTCCCTAGGCATGGGTTTTGGGCCATGAGGCCAAGTTGGACACCCATTCCAAGAAAGGTCCATTTCTGCCTTGTAACTTCTATTTAAAAAGGTGCTTGAAGAGGAGATGTATTACGTGATTGACAGGTACTATTATGCTGCCAGATTGTCTCCAGATACGAGTGTCGAAGACTCCTACAAGAGAATTGGCTCTGAAACTATATTGTAACCTTCATTGTTTAGTAGAATACATTTGAGTTGTGTTTTGGAGTGTGGGGTTTTTCACCCGTAAGGGTTTTCCCCATGTATATCTTGTCTCTTTCTCTTCTGTCTACTTTCTATGTGTATGTGTTTTGTAGCAATATCTCTGTTATTATGTTCATAAGTCTATAACCATAAAGATTAAAATGAATTTGCACTCATCTCTCCTCTTTAGATTAGCGTAGGAAGCGTTATCCGCACACCTAGCTTCCTTTCAAAAGGGAAACCTTTTAATAGTCACTTTGTTGATACTTAAGAATTGGGCCCCAACAAAATAGGGTAGGAGAAGGGCCCAAGCACCCTTGTCTAGTGACCTATTTTAGGGCTAGATTAATCTCAAGAGGGTCCCCTTAGTCCCATTTGACATGGGTTTCAGGGGATTTTTCAACGAGATTCATTTCTAAGATGCATGATTAAATTTAAAGGACCCGGGAGCTAAACTTAGGAGGTAAAATTCCTAGGGGACATTTAAAGCATAAAATTTAGCCCCTAATTTAATGTATGTATAATCTTATGACCCATACATGCATTAAAGTATGATAAAAAACACATCAAACATGCCATGCACTTGAAGCTAAGGCATACACAAAGATTGAGGAACTATTTCTAGACCCCAGTCTCAGGTAAGCATTAGAAAACACATTGCAGACACATAAAACAAAGAGAATATAGTAACATGCACGCAAAACATGGCAAAGATAATATTTAAGACACACAAAACACAATGAAGACATTGATATAAATTTTTTATTTTCATATATATATATATATATGCATGAAAGTAAAAATTGCAACACAAAACCCCAAAATGTAGGTGGAGCTCATTACTACACCCTTGAAACTACACTAGGGGGGAAAACATGCCATACAAAACCTAAGTACAGGAGGAGCTCATTGCTACACCCTTGAAACTATTAGACTTAGAACAGACAACTGAGAGGGGGGTGAATCAGTTGTACAAAATTTTCTTCCAATTAAAGACTTAACTCCACTTTGCAATTCAGCAATATAATAATAAATCAATCATGGAAACATAATGTAATGAATGAAGAGCATAAACACATCAACACATGAGACACCAAGATTTTGACGTGGAAAACCCGATTAAGGGAAAAACCATGGGGTGATTAACCCAAGATTGTATTTTCTGTTAGAAGAATAGAAAGAACAAATGGCACATGCCAATTAGGGCTCACTTCCTGAGCGCACTGCTCACAAGAGGCCCACTGCCTACAGGAGACACCCTATCTACAAGGAAATAAGTATCACCTACTTGAACTGGAAAATAGCATCTTCACCATGCTTGAATCAGTTCCATTGAAGCCCAATACTTCTGCTCTGCCTTTCACTCTTCTCCTCGCTACCACACTCTCATCTCCACAAGGACACCTTTGAAATGACTTCATAATCCCTTATTTATAGAAGACATCAACTTAGGAATAATCATCTAAGTCGGCAAACATCTACAAGAACATCTATAAGATGTAAAACTCATTCGGTCGGCCAGTCTTAGGAAGAACACCATCATCTGGAAGTTATTCCTCATTGTGAGCTCCAACTTCAATGCGGACCACCAACACAAACTGGACACGATATAAAGACCTTCACAAGATTGCCTGAATCACCAAGAACATCAACACTTCATCTGCATACTAAAATCCTTCTCTCCTTCATCTAGAACCTCAAGAACACAGTCTGTTACCACTGTCACAAAGGAATAGGTTCTTGCAGACCTTCAAACCATGAACCAATAGAGTTGACACTTCACAAAGACTTTCTCAACACTCCTTTAAATCAACAGAGTAGGATAATACATTTCTAGATCTCACCGGACCTATATGTGTCACTCTATCACCTCTGAACACCTGTCAGAACCGGTTTTGCTTGAGTGGCCACAAATTCTTCAGATCTTCATGTGGACCTTTGAAATCTTTACTGGATCACCTCAAGACACATATCTACAAACCCTTTAAACCACATCCTCTAATCATCATCTTATCTGGGATCTTTACCTTACTGTCTTCACTATTCTTCTCTGTTCCTTATATGACTAATTTTCTCAATATCCTCAACACATAGCTCATCTAATCCTTGATATCAATGTAATAGGAGTATGTTGACATCAATGACAACACCGGTTAGACCCATACTTGCAACAATCTCCCCCTTTGCCATTGATGGCAACATATGATGTGAAAAACTATTTTGACCATCAAGACAAGAACGTTTCTTTACTGACACAACTCCCCCTATCACCAACAACCATTCACTTGTCTTCTCTTTCTTTACTGCTCCCCCTTTGTCAGTCACCACTTGTTTTTTGCATGTCTTCTCTCCCCCTTTGACATCAATGGTAAAGGGCACATACTTGCAATTCCACCTTTTCAGAATCATACTAGTTGCTCCCCCTAAGTAGCAGCTCCCCATCATCAATCTAGATCACAAGATATGACTATGATATCCACTGGACTGATGCACATCAGTGCACTTAGTCATCACCGGAGGGGCAATAACCCCTAACTTCTCCTTGAGATAATCAAAAGAGTCCTTAGGTAGAGGTTTAGTAAAGATATCTGCAATCTGATCCTTGGAATGCACAAACTCCAATCTGACTTCATTCTTGTTCACTTGCTCTCTCAGAAACTGAAACTTGTAGATATATGCTTAGTCTTTGAATGCAACACTGGATTCTTAGATATATTTATTACACTTGAATTATCACAGAAGATTGTGATAGGCTTTGCATACTCCACTCTTATGTCTCTTAGCATTTTCTTCATCCACAAAATATGAGTGCAACTACCTACTGCTGCAATATATTCTGCTTCAGTTGTAGAGAGAGAGATTCCCTCGTGTTTCTTGCTTAGCCAAGAAACCAATCTCTTTCCCAAAAAAAATGCTCCACCATTGGTACTCTTCTGGTTATCCACATCTCCTGCCCAATCCGCATCTGTATATGCATGAAGAGAGAAGTCATGATCTCTAGGATACCACAAACCATACTCAACTGTCCCTTTTAGATATCTAAAAATCCTCTTGATTGGCATGACATGAGATTGTCTAGGATCAGCCTAAAATCTAGCAACAAGACCAACAACCTGCATAATGTCTGGTCTAGTTTGAGTAAGATACAACAGTCCTCCAATCATTGACCTATACTTTTTCTAATCAGCCTTAGGAGAGTCATCATCTTTGCTCAATTTACATCTAGTTTCTATGGGAGTATTCATTGGTTTTGAATCTTCCATCCCAAATTTCTTTAACAGTTCTTTCACATATTTGGTCTGAGAGATGAAAATTCCTTTCTTTGTTTGAGTGATTTGTAAACCCAAGAAGAAATTCATTTCCCCAAGCATGGACATCTCAAATTCACTTTTCATTTGATTTACAAAGGTTTTACACATACTATCTCTTCCTCCAAAGACGATATCATCAACAAACACTTCAACAATCAAAATGTTCTCATGATCAATTTTGAAATACAAATTACTATTAGCAGTACCTTTGTTGAAACTAATTTTTAAAAGATGCTTATCCAATCTTTCATACTAGGCTCTTGGGGCTTGCTTCAGTCCATATAGTGCCTTCTTCAACCTGCAGACCATATCACCATGATTAGACAATTGAAATCCATCTGGTTGCTTAATGTACACTTCTTCTTCCAAATCACCATTCAGGAAGGCAAACTTGACATCCATCTGATACATTTTAAAATCCTTAAAGGCAGCAAAAGCAAGAAATAATCTGACTACTTCAATTCTTGCCACCAGAGCAAAAGTTTCTTCAAAATCAACTCCTTCTATTTGAGAGTAACCCTTGCAAACCAATCTGGCGTTATTTTTTATTACTTCACCAACTTTATTTAGTTTTTTTCAGAAGACCCATTTGGTTCTGATCACATTTTTGTTTCTAGGTCTAGGAACAAGATCCCAAGTGTGATTTTTCTCAATTTGCATCAACTCTTCCTCCATTGCTTTAGTCCAGTTTTCATCATTGCAAGCTTCATTCCCTGTCTTAGGTTCAATCTTTGAAATCAGACAATACTCATCTAAATTTTGAGCAATTCTCCTTCTTGTTTGTACACCTTTTCTTTTATCACCTATGATCTAATCTTCAGAGTGATTCAGTCTTACATACCTAGGCACTTTGGTAGTTTCTTGCATTTCTGCTTCTTGATCAGGCTCATTTAAACTTATCTCTTCTTCCTGATTTACCGGATCAATCTAGATCTCAATCTCAAAAGAGGCTTGGGGTCCTTGAGTCAGAACACCATTCTAATCATCTTCATAATATTCATAAAAGCTTGAGGGTTTTTCAATTCCTTCATCAACCTTCACATTTGTACTTTCTATCATCTTTCTCAGTCTCTTGTTATAACACCGGTATGCTTTGCTTTGAGTAGAGTAACCCAAGAATATTCCTTCATCATTTCTAGCATCAAACTTTCCTAGATCTTCATCTCTTTTGATATAACATTTGCTACCAAAGACTCTAAAATACCTCACAGTAGGAGTGATGCCAAACCAAAGTTCATAAAGAGTCTTACCGGTATTGCTTTTGATTTGAACTCGATTGAGAGTATAGACTGTAATGTTGATAGCTTCTCTCCAATAGATCTAAGGAACATTTGCTTCCATCATCATTGTCCTAGATGCTTCCTGGATGGTCTGGTTCTTTCTCTCATCTACTCCATTCTGCTGTGGGGTCCTAGGAGCAGACAACTGTCTCTTGATTCCATGTTTCTCACAGAAATCTATGAACTCACCAGATGTGAATTCTCCACCTCTATCAGACCTCAGACATTTCAATTTTAATCCAGTTTCATTCTCTACCATAGTGTTGAATATTTTGAATTTCTCAAGAGCTTCTGATTTCTCTTTCAAAAAGGTTACCCACATCATCTGGGAATAGTCATCAATTAGTAACATGAAGTATCTATCACCTTCTACACTCTTGATTCTTGCCAAACCAAAAAGATCAGTATGAACTAAGTCCAATAATTCGGTAGAAGATTGTTCCTTTCTTTTAAAAGAGACTCTGCTTTGTTTTCCCAACTGACATTCTTTGCACAAACTATTTGTAGGTTTCACTAGTTTTGGAAGATCTCTTATAGCCTAAGTATTTCTTATCTTGATGATATTATCAAAATTCACATGACACATTCTCCTATGCCATAACCAGCACTGATCAACTTGAACAAATAAACAACTTTTACCAGTACCAACCAAGTGGAAGATATTACCTTTAGTTTGTGTGCTGGATGCAATCTTTGTTCCAGAACTTTCAAAGAACTTGCATTTTCCATTCTTGAATCAGAGATCATAGTCTTTGTCCACCAACTAACCAACACTGAGAAGATTGTGCTTCAGTCCTTCAACATACAGTACATTACCAGTTTTGTTCCTTCCATCAAAAGAAATAGTTCCTCTTCCTCTGATTCTACCAGCAGAATTATCACCAAATTTTACCATTCCTCCTTCATACCTTTCCAAATCTATGAACTTGTTTTTGTCACCTATCATATGGTGAGAGCATCCACTATCAATGACCCAATCATCCTTTTCTTCAACTTGGGCAGCCAGAGCTCTTTCTACAACTTTATGATTGACAGATTCAGAGGACAATGGTTCTTCCTTGATGGCAATAAAAACCCAATCACTTCCAGATTTGTTTCCTGTCTCTGATTCATCATCTGTTACCCCTTCATTATCATCTTCCTCATGAACATAGTAATAGTTCTTTTGAAACCTTGATCTGTTAGGATTTGGCCTTGAAAATCTTTCCAGATACTTCAAGGCAAAATGACCAATCTTATTGCAGCTAAAACACTTAAAAGGCAATTTTCCTTCATAGTTACCAGATCCTCTTGGTAGTCTTTTGGCAATAAGAGCTTCAAGTTGAGCAGTTTTAGCTTCTTCTTCTTCTAGGTCATTTCTTGCTTTTTTATACCATGATAGTTTCCTTGAAGAGTTCCCTCCCAGATCAAACCTTTCACAGAAGCACTGGCTTTGAATGTAGATTCAATCTTAGGAGGGGCATCTCCAAACTCGGTCATTTCAAATGTAGCCAATTTACCAGCCAATTGATCTCTTGTGACAATTGTATGGGCACTGAATTCTTCAATGGCAGCGGCCTTGATTTTGTAAGAAGCAGGGAGGGATCTGAGAATTTTGCCAACAATCTCATCTTCATCCAAGACTCCACCAGCATTTCTAATTCCACAAACAATCTCATTTACTCTTGGCATCAAAGTAGTAATATTTTCATCATCTCTCATCGTTAGGTTTTCAAATTTCCCTTTCAGACTTTGGAGCCTTGCACATTTAACATACTTGTCTCCTTCATGCAGAAGTTCTAGTTTTTTCCAAATCTCAAAAGCAGTTATTAGGTCAATAACATTTGAGAGCTCTGAATTAGATAATGTACTTAGAAGAGCTTCTATAGTCCACAGATTGTTTTCAGCATCTATCATTTCATTTGGGGCTTTCGGACCACCCTGTGGAGGTGTATACTTTGTTGTAACCATGGTCCAGTACGCCATTCCCATACATTACAAGTGACATTTCATTCAACCTTTCCAAAGATTAAAATTGGTTCCATCAAACTTCGGACTATCCTTCTTATAAGACGTCATTCTAGATCACCTCAAGAGGTTAAACTCTTTTTAGAGGAACTTGGCTCTGATACCAATTGTTAGACTTAGAGCAGACAACTGAGAGGGGGCGGTGAATCTATTGTACAAAATTTTCTTCCAATTAAAGACTTAACTCCACTTTGCAATTCAACAATATAATAATAAATCAATCATGGAAACATAATGCAATGAATCAAGAGCATAAACACATCAACACATGAGACACCAAGATTTTGACGTGGAAAACCTGGTTAAGGGAAAAACCATGGGGTGATTAACCCAAGATTGTATTCTCTGTTAGAAGAATAGAAAGAACAAATGGCACATGCCAATTAGGGCTCACTACCCGAGCACACTGCTCACAAGAGGCCCACTGCCTATAGGAGACACACTGTCTACAAGGAAATAATTATCACCTACTTAAACTGGAAAATAGCATCTTCACCATGCTTGAATTAGTTCCATTGAAGCCCAATACTTCTGCTCTACCTTTCACTCTTCTCCTCGCTACCACACTCTCATCTCCATAAGGACACCTTTGAAATGACTTTGCAATCCCTTATTTATACAAGACATCAACTTAGGAATAATCATCTAAGTCGGCAAACATCTACAAGAACATCCGCAAGATGTAAAACTCATCCGGTCGGCCAGTCTCAGGAAGAACACCATCATCTAGAAGTTATTCCTCAATTGCGAGCTCCAAATTCAATGCAGACCACCAACATGAACTGGACACGATACAAAGACCTTCACAAGATTGCCTGAATCACCAAGAACATCCACACTTCATCTGGAACCTCAAGAACATAGTCTGTTACCACTGTCACAAAGGAATAGGTGCTTGCAGACCTTCAAACCATGAACCAATCAAGTTGACACTTCACAAAGACTTTTTCAACACTCCCTCAAATTTGCAGAGTGGGATAATGCATTTCTGGATCTCACCGGACCTATCTGTGTCACTTTGTCACCTCTGAACACCTACCGGAACCAGTTTTGCTTGAGCGGCCACAACTTCAAATCTTCATGCAGACCTCTAAAATCTTTATTGGATCACCTCAAGACACATATCTACAAACCCTTTAAACCGCATCCTCTAATAGCCATCTTATCTGGGATCTTTACCTTACTGTCTTCACTGTTCTTCTCTATTCCTGATATGACTAATTTTCTCAATATCCTCAGCACATAGCTCATCCAATCCTTGACATCAATGACAACACCGGTTAGACCCATACTTGCAACATAAACCACATACAAGGAAAAACATGTTCAACAGTCTGAGTGTGGGAGGAGCTCATCACTACACCCTTGAGACTACACATGAGGGAAAACAGATTGAAGACACATGGAAAACACGAGCATCATATAGCATGCCAAAGACATACTATACATCTTAAACACAACAAACAAGGCTATGGAAGGAGCTTATTGCTAAGTCTTACCATCTCAAACATGTTGCAGACACACATGACAGTTGGGCTTATGCCACAACAATTGCCAAAAACACACTTAAGGGAGGATAGTCTCAAGATCCAACCCCACCTCCATAGAGGACTTTTTGAAATAAAAGGATGTGCACTAGCTTAAGAGATACACCATCCTGCCTTCTGCAGAAGGGCTTTTGAATAAAAGGATACACACTACCTCAAGAGATATGTTATCTTGCCTCTGCAGAGAGCTTCTTTGATAAAAGGATATGCTATCCCACCTCACAAAGAGGGTTTCTTTCTTGGAATATAAATAAAGATGTGTACTCATGTCAGAGATACAACATCCTACCTTGTAGAGAGGGCTTACAAACATGCTTTGTTAGTACCAAAATGATCATACAGATAACCTTATATATGCCCCCACCTTAAGGTGGTTGATGTCGTGTACCGATATCAAGCATGTTACGGTAGAGAGAAAACACACAAGGGAACAAGAGCTCTTAGAAAGCCCATGCCCCCAAGGTGACATGTGCTCACAATCACCAAATGCTTCCACAAACACATTGATATGATATGCTAAGATAAACAACAAGAGAGGTTAGAAATTTTACTTTAAGATAACAACCAAAGCAATTCATTAAATCTATGCATGAAAACAATCACATCAAGGACCAAGGCTATACTATGGGTTCAGAACCTAGTATAACCATTGGGCTATACTACAGATACCTCAGAACCGAGTGTATTAGCAAGGTGAGATACCAATTAAAGTGTACAAGAGTAGATTGAGTGGTTAGTAAAATGTTAGTCACAAGAAATGCCATAGGATGAAACATCACACGGAGTGATTCTACTAGTCAAGCATTGGATATATATATATATATATATATATATATATATATCAACCACATCGTCATGTATGGACTAGGTCCATTTTTGCTTTGCTTGCTGAAGGGACACACAGTCTGTATCAGTATATGTTTTGTTTTCATCATTCGCCGACTAGGTAGAATCACTAGAAGAAGGTAAACAATAAAATGAGAGAGAAGAACAAGTGCCTTAGGAACACCATGTAGGAGGATGCCCCCAGGTCATCAACTGCAATGCTATGCACCTAAAGCATGACACACAATAAAAAATAGAGGAGAGGAATAATAGAAGAATGATGATACAAATAGAAGAATGGTCACAATAGAGGCGGTCTTCCGGTATCCTTGACCTTAGAAGAGTATCAATGGTCATCCTAGGAGGCCTAAACAACACATAACACATCACGGGGGAACACAACACGTATATGTAAATATATGTATCTTTGCATTTTATCTAAGAGGAGTTCAAACTTCTGAGCATCTTAGAAAGGTGCTCCATCAAGTTTTGTGGTGCAGGAGCACCTACCTGACAGCTGGTCTTGATGAGGCAGTTAGTAGTTTAGGTCATGTTTGTGTTTCCAAGAAGGTCTGTTAGACCAATTGCATGTAATAAGGTCATGCTGATCATGATAAGATCATGCTGACCAGGCTTTTGCTATTTTTAGCTAGTTAGTTATAACAGCTGTCATGATGTATGTTCGGTGGGATCTCCCAGCCGCTTGGAGAGTTCCCAGCCGCTTGGAGTCGGGTCAGTAGTACTCGTAGGCAAATCTTTATAAGCATGAGATCGGTTGATTGGAGATCATCGATCGGCAGTGTAGTGTTGCATCAAGCAGAGGAGTTGAGTGTTCTGTGTGAGGAACATCATATTGTATTGCATCTTTGAGTCAATAAAGATCCTGTTTCATTTTCTGTTTGATCTCCTTCCTGTAATCGATTGCTGGTTTGAGAGGTTTTCATGGATATACTGATCCATTCCACCGGTTGACTCATCTGATCGGTGGAATGGCAATGTACAGTAGGTTAGTAGGTAGTTTGTTTGTTTGCATGCAGGTGTGCAGGATCGCGGTCGACAGATGCTGAGAAGCCTAGCATCCTCATGTGCTAGGTCAAGTTGATAAACTGGATCACCCTGAGGTTGGATCGGGTCATCCCTGGTGGATTGGCGAAGTGAGATTTCGCTAAGTGAAGAAGTCTGTTAAAACAGCATCATCAGGATATTTCTGCAAATATCCTGCAGACAGTTCGGATATCGTCATCCGGATAAGTGAAGGAGAGCATGATGTTTTTGAGCGCATGAAGTGCGGGTTCGTCGGGGTGATCATCATCAGGAGTTGCCGAGGTGGACTGCATCGGCATCAGGTAGAAGATCGGGTCATGAAACTGTTGGAGTTTTCATGTTGCGAGTGCATCAGGATGTTCTAAGTCAGGCATAGACTAAGTGCATGTATCGGCATCAGGATCATCATATCGGGAGTGCCAAACATCCGCATATCGCGAGTAGATGCGGAAGAGAAAGTTTGTGTTTTTTGTCTAAGTGTTGAAAAGGTCATCAGGATAACGGGTGACGTCATCGTCATCAGGATATGACGTCATCGTCATCAGGATATTGAGATATCCCCCTTATGCGAGTTTATCCTGCCGTCGTTAAGTGCTAAGGTATCGGCGGAAGTTCGTGGTAGAAGGCTGTGTTAGCATCATCAGGAGGTTTCGAGGGAACCGGATGAATTATATCATGATGCTGTTAGTGTCGTCGGGTAGCGGAGCGTCGAAGGTAAGCTGCTGAAGGTGATCGTCATCAGGATATTTGAGCAACCGGATGTTGAATATCCTGCTGACGAAGGTAGTGTCGAAGGTCATGATGATGACGATAGTGTCTCGAGCCCGATGAACAGTGGAACAGGAGGATGTGTGCGCCCGCTGAACATCATGATGATGATGTTAGAAGGAAAACGGAGATGAACAGTAGTCGGCAGGCGGATGTTTGCGATCGTCCGAAATATGATGATGCTGACTGTGTAACGCAGAACATGATGATGCTGTTGGTAGTTTTAGGGAATATGATGATGATGGTGAAGATGATGATGATGAGGTTGGTCTGCAGACATTCATGCTATATGCGAAGGTTATAGTGTGGATGCCTCTGCATCATAGTGGTATCAGAGCTCAGCAAAAGGTCTGGGCTATTGTGTGTTGATTCTGTCACCGAAAGGGCAGAGGTAGAGGTAGAGTTGATTGTGTTGTGTGTTGATTGTGAGGTTGACAAAATGCCTCCTAAAGGTAGTGGTACTGCAAGGGAATTGCAGGAGATGAAGGAGAAACATGCTAGAGAGATGAGGAAGATGAAGGAGCTTGCTGAAGCACTTCAAGCCAGGCTGACAGCCCTGGAAAAGAACAAAAAGAGGGAAGTGGAAGACAGTGAGTCTGAAGAAGATGCAGATACTGTTGAAGAGTATGAAGAGGTAGCTGAAGATCTGGATGCTGAAGACCAGAGATTGGCAAAACTGTTAAAGGCAGTGCAGAGTGAAAAACCTAAGGTAAAGGTTGATGTCTCCAAGTATACTGGAAGCTTGAATGACGATGAGTTGTTGGACTGGATTGCTGCACTGGATAATCACTTTGAATGTGAAGATGTGGCTGAGGATCAGAAGGTAAAGATTGCAAAGACCAAGTTAGGAGGTCATGCTTTGGTATGGTGGGATTATGTACAATCTGAGAGAAGGAAAGCGGAGATGAACAGTAGTCGGCAGGCGGATGTTTGCGATCGTCCGAAATATGATGATGCTGACTGTGTAACGCAGAACATGATGATGCTGTTGGTAGTTTTAGGGAATATGATGATGATGGCGAAGATGATGATGATGAGGTTGGTCTGCAGACATTCATGCTATATGCGAAGGTTATAGTGTGGATGCCTCTGCATCATAGTGGTATCAGATCACTTCATGGGATAAGATCACTTCATGGGATAAGATGGTAGCAAGGATCAAGGGGAAATTCTTGCCAAGGGATTATGAAATCCAGATGTTTAAGAAGCTGTAATTTTTACAGCAGAAAGACAGGGATGTGAAATCATATACTGAGGAATTTTATCTGTTGAGTATGAGATCTGGTCATCATGAGAATGAGGTAGAAAAGGTGGCTAGGTACTTGGCTGGTTTGAGGTTTAACATACAGGATGAGTTAGTGTTAGCTAACCCTAAGAATGTGGAGGATTGTTATCAAATGGCAATCAGGATTGAAGAAAAGCTGAATAGAGGACATGATAAGTCCATGAGAGGAAGAGGAAACAATAGGGGAAGAGGAGCAGCCCCTGCACAAAAGCAAACCAATGAGGGTCAAGAAGACACTGGTAAAGGACAGGGACAGTCTGATTTCAGAGGTGGATGGAAAGGTAATAGAGGAAGATTTGGAGGTGGTAGAGGTTCTACTACGTTTTTAGGAAAGTGTTACACCTGTGGAGATTTTGGTCATCCATCTTTCAAATGTCTAGAAAACAAAGGTTCATCATCCAGAAATGATAGAACAAGTGACAAGAGAGTACAACTTGTGCAAGAAGAGAAAGAAGAAAGTGCACAGAGTTCAAACAGAGAACCTGATAATGTTGGATATCCAGAGAGTGGAGAATCACTGATGTTAAGGAGAATTAGTTTGCAGGCATCAAAGGATCTGATGCAAAGGAGAGCTCTCTTCAAAACCACATGCAAGAGCAAAGGTAAGGTATGTAAAGTTGTCATTGATACTGGTTCAACAGACAACATGGTATCTCAGGAAATGGTGGATAAACTGAAGCTGGAAAGGATTCCACATCCACACCCTTACAAGGCATCTTGGGTGAGTGATAGGCAATCACTTTTTGTCTCTGAACAGGCATATGTGGATTTCCAGATTGGACCATATCATGATAGAATTTTGTGTGATATATTGCCTATGGAATGTTGTCACCTACTGCTAGGTAGACCATGGCAATTTGACAGAAGGGTACTGTATGATGGGTATGCTAATACCTACACCATCAAGAAGGATGGGAAGATTATCAAGTTGATGCCATTGCAGGCAAAAGCTGCAGTACAGAAGGCAGCTCAAATCATTTTAATGGGAAAGAAGGAGTATGTGCAGATGCCTAGAGGAGCAGGCATGAAGGCAGTTCAGGACACTGCAGAGAAAGGAGTTGTTACAGACAACAAGCTGAAGAAAGTTTCAGTTGTGACTGACAGAGGTCAGCAGCAGGTTCAGAAACAGGGGTGCAAACAGCCACCAGTTCAGAAGAATGACAAGGATGTTGTCATAGTTGGGACTATTGTTTGTCCTATAAGAGTTGAAAGGAAGATAGACTTGAACACTTCAGAAGTTCAAGAGGTAGTTCAGCCAGAGGTTCTGGTTAGGCAACCTGACAAACACAGGGTATGTGAGAAGAAGGCCTACATCAACAGGCATGATGATTTACTTGCCAGAAAGCAAGTTACAGTTCAGAAGTCTTGGAGCAGCCAAGAGACAGCAGCAGATAAAGTTGGAGCAGGTCAGACGACTGACAAAGCAAAGTGTAACGGTGGAGGACTTCCACATGCTAAACTCATGGGACATGAGTTCTTTTCTGTTGGGGAGTATGGTGCAGGAGCACCTACCTGACAGCTGGTCTTGATGAGGCAGTTAGTAGTTTAGGTCATGTTTGTGTTTCCAAGAAGGTCTGTTAGACCAATTGCATGTAATAAGGTCATGCTGATCATGATAAGATCATGCTGACCAGGCTTTTGCTATTTTTAGCTAGTTAGTTATAACAGCTGTCATGATGTATGTTCGGTGGGATCTCCCAGCCACTTGGAGAGTTCCCAGCCGCTTGGAGTCGGGTCAGTAGTACTCGTAGGCAAATCTTTATAAGCATGAGATCGGTTGATTGGAGATCATCGATCGGCAGTGTAGTGTTGCATCAAGCAGAGGAGTTGAGTGTTCTGTGTGAGGAACATCATATTGTATTGCATCTTTGAGTCAATAAAGATCCTGTTTTGTTTTCTGTTTGATCTCCTTCCTGTAATCGATTGCTGGTTTGAGAGGTTTTCATGGATATACTGATCCATTCCACCGGTTGACTCATCTGATCGGTGGAATGGCAATGTACAGTAGGTTAGTAGGTAGTTTGTTTGTTTGCATGCAGGTGTGCAGGATCGCGGTCGACAGATGCTGAGAAGCCTAGCATCCTCATGTGCTAGGTCAAGTTGATAAACTGGATCACCCTGAGGTTGGATCGGGTCATCCCTGGTGGATCGGCGAAGTGAGATTTCGCTAAGTGAAGAAGTCTGTTAAAAAAGCATCATCAGGATATTTCTGCAAATATCCTGCAGACAGTTCGGATATCGTCATCCGGATAAGTGAAGGAGAGCATGATGTTTTTGAGCGCATGAAGTGCGGGTTCGTCGGGGTGATCATCATCAGGAGTTGCCGAGGTGGACTGCATCGGCATCAGGTAGAAGATCGGGTCATGAAACTGTTGGAGTTTTCATGTTGCGAGTGCATCAGGATGTTCTAAGTCAGGCATAGACTAAGTGCATGTATCGGCATCAGGATCATCATATCGGGAGTGCCAAACATCCGCATATCGCGAGTAGATGCGGAAGAGAAAGTTTGTGTTTTTTGTCTAAGTGTTGAAAAGGTCATCAGGATAACGGGTGACGTCATCGTCATCAGGATATGACGTCATCGTCATCAGGATATTGAGATATCCCCCTTATGCGAGTTTATCCTGCCGTCGTTAAGTGCTAAGGTATCGGCGGAAGTCCGTGGTAGAAGGCTGTGTTAGCATCATCAGGAGGTTTCGAGGGAACCGGATGAATTATATCATGATGCTGTTAGTGTCGTCGGGTAGCGGAGCGTCGAAGGTAAGCTGCTGAAGGTGATCGTCATCAGGATATTTGAGCAACCGGATGTTGAATATCCTGCTGACGAAGGTAGTGTCGAAGGTCATGATGATGACGATAGTGTCTCGAGCCCGATGAATAGTGGAACAGGAGGATGTGTGCACCCGCTGAACATCATGATGATGATGTTAGAAGGAAAGCGGAGATGAACAGTAGTCGGCAGGCGGATGTTTGCGATCGTCTGAAATATGATGATGCTGACTGTGTAACGCAGAACATGATGATGCTGTTGGTAGTTTTAGGGAATATGATGATGATGGCGAAGATGATGATGATGAGGTTGGTCTGCAGACATTCATGCTATATGCGAAGGTTATAGTGTGGATGCCTCTGCATCATTTTGTACAAAGTGTGAGTTATTCATACCTGATTGATTCTCATTTCCAGTACAGCCATGTGGTGCTTGTTTCTCAAATCCATGTTTGTTTGAAATTTTTTGTTGCTTATGAGGAGGGGAATCACTGTTATTTCCCATTGATGATAGCCACCTTGTTCTTTTTTGATCTTTTTCTTTCTTATTTCAATGAATAAACCTTTCGTGGTGGAATGGAACATTTTCCACCATGGTAATCTTTTCTTGTATCAAAATATCTTGTCACGGTTGTACTATTTGCATATCCAGTGCATTTTGGTTAACTCATAATCCTTGAAGGGATAATGGTGGAGGAACCTCAGCATACATACCTTTTCCCCGTGGATGAGGTGAATCTTCAATTTTCTCCTTATCCACTTCTATCATACCAATTATTTCATCATAGTCAAGATAATCATCTTCTTGTTCTATTGTATTTTGTTCGACCATATTGTTCTCATTATGTCTAGGGAATGGATTAGTGAAGATCTGTAAATTCTAATCAAAGGGGCAACTGACTTATTTCCATTGTCATTCACACCAGTTAACTATATTACATTCGAGTTGATGAGTTCTTGAATCTCATGTTTAAGACACATATATCATTCAGCATCATGCCCTTGTTGTCGATGATAATGACAAAATGCATTAGCATCAAAGTGAAGTCCTTGCATTCTATTACTATCCAATGGTTTGACTAGAGGAAGCTTCAAGAGATTATTTCTCACTGCTTGATTCATGATAGAATGTAGAGAGTCAGATATTGGAGTAAACTATCTTTGTTATTGTTGAACTTGAAACGGTGCCCTCTTTGGATTAGTGATAGTGGTCACTTGTGAAAATTTGTTTGAATTCTTCCCATTTACTTTGATAAAATTCTTGTTGTTCCTCTTAAAATTGTTTTTAGATGTTCCAACTTGAGCTTGATCACCTTAGCTGATGAGTTTTGGTTCTCATACTGACTAGATGAAAGTTGATAATCACGGAGAGTTGTGCATAAATGTTGAAAAGAGTTGTATTTCATCAAGAGGATCTTATCACGAATATTGGGTTGTAGATTTGTATTAAACACCTTTTAAACATCCTCATCATTCATCTAGTATTGAATCTATGCATATAAAGTTTGATATTGACTGATAAACTTGGTTAGCTTCTCTTTCGGACCTTGCTTGCAATGAACTAAATCAATCAATGAGACTTGAGGTCCAATGTTTGCTTGAAAATGTTGTAGGAATTGATCAATTAGTTGGGAGAAAGAGTGTATGGAATTTAGAGGTAATGAGAAAACTATTCCAAAGTTGTATCTTTGAGGGACTGCAGAAAGAGTTTTTCTAACAAGTCCTCTTCAAAGAAGAAATCACTACACATAGCTGTGAATGCTACCACATGAGTATTAGGATCACTTTTTCCACCATATTTTTCAAAGTGAGGAGTCTCAAACTTATCAGGCATAGGAGTTCTTAAGATTGCAAAAGATAAAGGACTATGAGCATGATAAGTTGGTATATTAGGTTGAGAGGAATTTTTCAAGCTTGTCACCTTTTGTTGTAAAGAAGTCATGCTTTGCAAGAGTTGGTTTAGGAGGGCATCATTAGGAGATGTAGTTTGAGAATTAGAAGATGTGGTCATGAAGTTTTGAAGTGATTGGTTATGAGTGGTAACAAAAGGTGGTTGGGAATAATTGTGAGTGGAAGGTGGTTGAGAATAATTATACGTGAAAGGTGGTTGGGAATAGGTGGAATGGATAGGTGGTTGAGAGTGATTATTCATATAAGAAGTCACCCTAGGTGCTAGGTTTTGATAATTGAATCCACAGCCTTGTAATTCTATGAATTAATGCCATTAGATACTCCAATACTATTAGTAGCATTACTACAAGCAGGTGTATTGGTAGTGAGAATTGATGATGTAAAAGTAGACATTCCAGTTGTCGGTATAGGTGTTGATACTTGTGTATGAGTCGGTGATGACATATTAATAGTATTTGCACATTCAATCACCATCATAATGTTATTATGCACAATATGGGCTAGTCCACATAGTGTATTAACATCATCTTGTCCTTTTAACAACTCTCTTAGATTATGAATAACAGGTATAGCTTCTTCAGCTATCCTTTCTTTTTCCACAAATGCTTGAAAATCAGCTAGGTCCTTATCAAGTTTATTTATTTGCTCATTAGGTACATGTGTTATCACATCAATGGGATCTTCAAAATCATGAAATATTGTTCTTCCATTGTAGTTGTAGGAGGCATGATATCTTGCAAAGTTTGTGTTTCTCCTTTTGTAAAGAAGGTGTTCAATAGATTTTTTGATGTAGGGATCTCATTACTATTAGGAGCACTAGAACCCATTAATCTAATAATTCTCCTTAGAGGGATATTTCTATTAGGGTAGAGGGTTATAAGACTCATGCAAAAGTATACAATATTCAATGCACAAACTAATAGAACAATCCAAAGGAGTAAGATATGCTTGTTGAAATACACAATGTGTTATTTAACAAATATACCAATTTTCAATCCAAAATATTAAGTGATGTCAAATTTTCAAATGATAGATGAGTATATGTTTTACAATGAATGCAAGATCTTAAATGAATGATATTTATGATAAATGCAATGAAACAAAGCAAAACTATGTTTGCTTATGCACCTAAAATGCTCAATTTTTTCACTTTTTTCAATGAAATGCAAATCTAAATGCAAAGATACACAATGAACCCACACTACATTAAAAAATCAGATTTGAAAGAGTGTAAAAATGACTAATAAAATCTGAAATAAGATTTTAATTACAAATCTTAGCTTTTGAAATTACTAGGTTATATGAAAAAGGCAAAATTTCAAGCAAAACCCTAGCAAATAAAGTATGTGAATGTAAGGTAAATGATTCAATGAAATGATTAATTTATGTAATTTATATCATATTTGATGCAAATATTAGAGATTTAAATTACTTAGATGAAATTCAATGAAAATAGTGCAAACTATGCCTAAATGCAAGCCTAGGATGCTTGATTTTTCCAAAATTTTCAATTTTTTTGTAAGATTTTCAAATGTATAATGATAAAAATGGAATGTATGAATGCAAATCTGATGTACAAAGTCAACAAGATGAAATGTTTTCAAAACATGGGTTCACAAAAATGTTATGTAGAAAAAGAGGGATTTGTTGATTAGGTTGATAGTTTAATTAGATCCTCCTTTCACTACATACATTCAAGGACATTAAACCTAGTTGAATCACAACTTTTGTAAGAGGACTCAGCTATAGGTTTGGTGTCACTTGGAATGATAATAAAATTTGGAATTTGTTCATTAATTTGTTAAATCTTAGTCCGATTAAGCCAAAAACCCTAATTATGCAAAATCATAAACAAACGGATGAATCCTGACAAATGCTCGCATAGGATGACACTAAATGCATATTAGATACATACCATATTTTTGATTTCAGAAGGTAGAAACTTTGGGGATGAAAGAGAGGGTGCCCTTGTCCAATGCAATGGTTTTTCTAAGGGCTTCAGGATATTTTTTGCTATAGACTGTAACCACTTTAGAGATTCCCGACAATGCTAAATTGAGGTACAAAAGAGCAGGGGCCCTTTGTTGCAAGTATGGGCCTAACTAGTGTTGTCATTGATGTAAACATACTCCTATTGCATTAATGATAAGGATTGGATGAGCTGTGTGCTAAGGATATTGAGAAAATTAGTCCTAATCAGGAACAGAGAAGAACAGTGAAGACAGTGAGGTAAAGATTCCTGCTAAGATGAAGATAAGAGGATGTGCTTCAAAGGGTTTATAGATATATGTCTTAAGATGATCCAGTAAAGGTTTAAGAGGTTCACATGAAGATCTAAAGAAGTTATGGCCACTTAAGTAAAACCGGTTCTGGCAGATGTTCAGAGGTGACAGAGTGATACAGTTAGGTTTGGTGAGATCCAGAACTAAAATATCCTGTTCTGCAGATTTGGTGGAGTGTTTAGGAAGTCAATCAATTGGTTCGAGGTCTGGAGGTCTACAAGCATCTATTCCAATATGACAGTAATGACTGACTGTGTTCTTGAGGTTTTAGATGAAGGAGAGAATGATTTCAGTAAGAAGAAGTAGTGTGGATGTTCTTGATGTCTCAGGCAAGCTTGTGGAGGTCTTTGGATTGTGTCCAGTTCATGTTGATGGTCTGCATTGAAGATTGAACTCGTAATTAAAGATTTACTTTCGGATGATGATGTTCTTCTTAAGTCTGGCCGACCGGATGAGTTACACATCCTGCGGATGATCTGGAAGGTGTCCTGTGAAGAATGGCGTGTTCCCAAAGAAATATTGAAGTCTCAGATCTATGTAGCCGACAGTGTGTTGATCCGCGTGAAGTCTTTTTGTAATAAGTCATGTTATATTAATGTGCTTGGTCTGTAATGTATGCCGACTTGGATGATAATTCCTAAAGTTGATGTCTTGTATAAATAATGAGTTGTAAAGTCATTTCAAAGTAGTTGTGTGGAGATGAGAGTGTGGTAGAGAGGAGCATAGTGAAAGGCAGAGTAGAAGTATTGAGCTTAAATGGAACCGACTCAAGCATGGTGAAGATGCTATTCTCCATTTCAAGTATGTAACACTTATTATTTTGTAGACAGTGTGTCTCCTGTAGGCAGTGAGCCTCTTGTGAGTAGTGTGTTCAGTTAGTAAGCCCTAATTGGCATGTGCCATTTTGTTCTTTCTATTCTTCTAATAGAGAATACAATCTTGGGTTAATCACCCTATGTTTTTTCCCTTAACTGGGTTTTCCACGTCAAAATCTTGGTGTCTTGTGTGTTAATGTGTTTTAGCTCTTGATTTAATGCATTATGTTTCCATGATTGATTTATTATTATGCTACTGAATTACAAAGTGGATTTAAGTGTTTAATTGGAAGAAAGTTTTGGACAACTGACTCACCCCCCCTCTCAGTTGTCTGCCTGAAATCTAACAATTAGTATCAGAGTTAAGTTCCTCTAAAAGAGCTTAGCTACTTGAGGAGATCCAGGATGTCGTCCTACAAGAAGGATAGTCTGAAGTTTGATGGAACCAATTTTACTCTTCGAAAAAGTTGCATGCAATGTCACTTGCAAAATATGGGAATACAGTATTGGTCCATGGCCTCAAAGAAGTATACTCCTCCACAGAATGGTCTGAAATATGAAGATGAAATCATAGATGCTGAAAACAATCTGTGGACTAAAGAAGCTCTTCTAAGTGCCTTGTCTGATTCAAAGCTGAAAAAATGTTGTTGACCTACAAACTGCTTTTGCGATTTGGGAAAAACTGGAACTTTTGCATGAAGGAGACAAGTATGTCAAATGTGCCAAGCTACAGAGTCTGAAAGGAAAATTTAAAAATCTGAAGATAAGAGAAGATGAAAATATCACTACATTTATGCTAAGAGTAAATGAGCTTGTTTGTGGCATTAGATGTGCTGGTGGAGTCTTGGATGAAGATGAAATTGTTGGAAAAGTTCTAAGATCCCTTCTTGATTCTTACAAGTACAAGGTTGCTGCTATTGAAGAATTCAAATCTATTTCAGGTATCACAAGAGATCAATTGGTTGGTAAATTGACTGCATTTGAATTGACTGAGTTTGGAGATGCCCCCCCAAGTCTGAATCTGCATTCAAAGCTAGTGCCTCTGTTAAAGGCAAACAAAAGTTTGATCCAAGAGAGAACTCCTCAAAGAAACTATCATGGTACGAGAAAGCAAGAAAAGACCTGGAAGAAGATGAAGCAGAAGCTACTCAACTTGAAGCCCTTATTTCAAAAAAGGCTGCCAAGAGGATCTTGTAAGTATGAAGGGAAATTGCCTTTTAAATGTTTTAATTGCAACAAGATTGGTCATTTTACCTCAAAGTGTCCAGAAAGATTTTCAAGTCCAAACCCTAACAGATCAAGGTTCCAGAAGAATTGTTACTATGTTCATGAAGATGATGATAATGAAGGAATAACAGATGATGAATCAGAAACAGGAAACAAATCCAGAAGTGACTGGGTGTTTATTACCATCAAGGAAGAAGATCCAATACCCTCTGAATCTGTCAATCATAGAATTGTAGAAAAAGCTCTAGCTACTCAAGTTGAAGAAAAGGAGGACTGGGTCATTGACAGTGGATGCTCTCACCATATGACAGTTGACAAAATAAAGTTCATAGATTTGGAAAGGTATGAAGGAGGAGTAGTGAAGTTTGGTGATAATTCTGCTGGGAGAATTAGAGGTAGAGGAACCATTTCTTTTGTTGGAAAGAACAAAACCAGTAATGTACTGTATGTTGAAGGTCTTGTTGGGAAAGGAAAATTTTAAATTTTCTTGTATTCTTACTCATCCATATCCGACCAAATCATAAAACATTTCACCCAAAATTAGAATTGAAATTGATATATCCCATAAAAAATCCTATGCCAAAACAATGTAAAGGGCTTAAATTTCTTAATATCGGCAAGACATTATATTATCTATACTAATCCATAAGAAACTAGTTGAAATGGCTATTGGCGTGAAAACAAGGATCAAAGAAAAGATTTCAGAGAATACCGATGAAGAAAGTGGCATCGATGACCTTTCATCGGAGAGAAAACGTGTGGTCACACCGATCAATGTAAGGAAAGACCATTGGAGAATAATCTAAAAACCTTCCTGACAACGTAAGTCATACCGATGGAGGAGCTCAGTGAGACTCTCACTGATCACCCAATAGACCAGAGGAAACTAATGGTCATTGACATGAAATGAGTATCAGAATGAGAAATTAAGGAGCTTCCGATGCTATGATGTCTCGGTGATTGATGAAAATGTTCCGGTATAAGTCATGTTGACATATATAAGAACCATCAGCGAAAGCAAATGAATCAGAACAAAGTTTGTAAGTCTGGATGAAGCAATACTCACAACGATGTCAGTGACATGTTATGAAAGTCTTTCTGAACCAGGATATAAAAGGCTATCAGGGAGACGACTACGATCGGGTAACCCTAAATATGTTATTCCGATGACATAGATTGCCCAGATGACAATGATAGTCACATTCATCGATGAGACTCTCACCGATAGCCATGTTGGTGACACTTGAGAGATCAAGGAAGAATATTAAAATCACCCAGACATTATGAAAATCATGTCGATGAAATGAGTTATGACAATGTGACATTTTACAACGACCAAGAAAATTGAATTGCTCAAACAATTAATTGCAGACGGCGAAGAAATCCTCTAAGATAACATTCAAAATCATTACAATTAAACTCAACATAACTGTTTGAGAAAAGCCTACAAGTGGAGATTTGAAGCAGAAAACAGAGGAATCAAGATCCTTAAAAACAAAGTGCATGTTGGTCAGAATGCATGTATACTAGATACAAAGGTGAACAGTCGAAGGTTTTGTATATTTATTTGTATGTATGCAAGATACAAATAGTGAGAAGATACAAATGCATGAAACATACAAGACGACATACAAAGCTATATGCATGTCGCGGAACTGAAAAGATTATGAAATGAGGTTTTATTGTTGTATGTTTCGTGCATTGTATGTATGTTTCAGGTTATACATTTCAATATACATAAAATGTGGAACTCAAGAAAGGTTGAAATTTGGTTAAAATGATGGATCATGACTAAAAGTATATCGGAAGATTCATTGCACTTTATATACATTACAGAGCCAAAAAGTAAGTAAACTGTGGTTTATAAAAATGATAAGTCCGAAGAGGTGATACAAAGGAGTTTTTATGTATTCGGCTTTGTATCTAAAAATTGGATACAAGTATTGTTGCATTTCGGAAGATACAATCAGAAAAGTTATGTGGGCTCCACCGTTTGCATATCGAGTTTGTATAAATAACAATGTATATCTTCGATATACAAGCCAATATACAAGTTAAAAGGATGCAAATAAGAGATACAAACTGGATGCGAAAAGAAAGTTAAATACTGAAAAGTCTCTGTATGTTCGGGGTGCTTGTATGTTTATAATATACATACCCGATATACAAAGGAATAAAAAGCATCACTGTGGATAAAAGATAAAGAGAGGGTTTGTATAAGATGCTTTGTATGTGCGCTTATACAAGATAACATACAAATGACAATATACATAGAAAATATACAAGAGAATGATATACAAAACAAGACGTGATTGGAAAGTTAAGGCTTTATGAACTTTAGGTGAGGTTCGAGTTTGTACATTTGTATGTATGTATCCAATATACAAAATGGAAAATGCAGCTACGGGATATATGTATACAATATGTAAAAAGTAATACAACAGGATATATACAAAGGCGAATCTGAAGATAATTTCAATTTATTTCATAAACCCAATAAAGTCTGCACTTGTATATGAAAGACATGAATTCGATATACAAGGCAAGAGTATACATGACCGAATATGTAATTAATTCCAGTTTGTTTTATAGACCCGATGGAGTTTGCATTTGTATGTATGTCCTGAATGTATATACAAAAGTTGATACGAAGGAATTTCTGATACATATATATTTATCGTATCTCTGAGATGAATTTGTTCTTTGCTAGAGCAATATGAAGAGGGTTGGGGAAAGCAAGAATGAAATTTTCTTGATATTTTGCAATATATAGATCGATGTATTGCTTTCAGCAATGAGAATAGGCAAAGCACATTTTATTAGTTACTGCAATATTGGAGGAAAGATCTTGCCAGGCTAGCAGTCACGGGCCCCTCTATGAAGATTAACAGAGCCCAGAACATGAGCATTGCATTTGCCTTTGTATATCACTTGTTTCTTAATTATTATGCATTAGTTGCCTAAAAGGGTGTAATTATGAATGGACACACTGTTTAAGGCCTGAAGTTTGTCTCCTTCACACATATATAAGGGAACCAAGGCAGAAAAGAAAAAGACAATACACAGAATCATCAACAGTAGAATATAATACACAAAGTTTATAATGTTTCTCAAAGACCATGTTGCAAGTATCTTATTGAAGAAGTAAATTGAAGTTCTCTGATTCAGTGGTTTTATTTTGGCATCAATTGTTTGTTGAAGTTACTCAATTGTATGGTTGTCTCCATTTCAGTATTTCCTTGTTATTCAAATTAATATATCAAGTATATAGTTAATTGGTTAATACACATTTGTTGTATCTGTGTGATTGAGTTAATTGGTTTCCATAGAGGAATTAAAATCCTTCTGATTAGTCACAGTAACCTAGAAGTGTTAGTTTAGATTACTAAGAAGAATCATATAATTAGGATTGTCATTCTGTCTCCAAGTTGATATTATCTATTATCTTTCATATTTCATTCAATTGGTTCCTTCAAGAAAGGATTAAATTACCTTCTAGTGAATAACAAGAAATTTGTTTGTATTAATTGGATTATTAAGAAGAGTTTGTCAGTCATCTCCCTGTACATTTATACAAGTTATAAACTAAATATTGTGCCAAACAGTTAGAATTATTACCAACTATAAGCCACTAGTCTTAGTCTTCCATTTGACTCTGTTTACCCAAAAAGGCACTGGTCTCATTTCAATTCATCACTTAAAACCCTTTTATTATTTAAGCATAGTCATAGAATTCACCTTAATATTACTTATACAATTTCTACCAACCATTCATCAGATATTAGATATAGAATTCATTAGCAAGCTTTCATCTATCTTACACCATTTGCTACTGTAGGTAGATCCATTTAATTAGTCAATACATTTACATTTAGTCTACTTTAATTCTCAAGGTTCACTTGCCTAGGTCTAGCAGGACCTAAAGTGAAAGGAGTCATCAAGCCCTAAGGGTTGATTCTGTTGCGTTAGTTCAAAAATGTTGTGAATTGAAGCATAGAGCCTGGCATTCTCTTAGGATTAACAGCCTACATTTTTGAGACCTAACAAATTGGTGACTCTACTAGGGAGATAAATAAAAGACCTTAGTAACAAACCATTCCTTTTATAGAGTCATTTCAGAAACTTTAAATTTGGTAACTCTGCTGGCAAGAAGAATCCAGAAAGATAAATTTCAAACTATTTCCTATTTACAAAATAGGTGGTGACTCTAGTGACTGTTATAATAGAAAATTGATACCAAATGGATGGTAGGAGATCCAAGATGGAAGGAAAGAAATTGCAACCATCTCCACCAATTAGAAACATCTCCAAAAGAAATGGAACATCAAATTATTCTCACCAGAATAATAACCAGGAAGCTCAAGAGGATAATGTAGAGCAAACTCTTGCGATTCACAATAAGTTCACACCTCTGTATGATTCAAATGAAAATCTCAATGGAGTAACTGATGACATATTGGCAAAATACAGACCTGATCCTCAAGAACAACTTGAGTGTGAAGCACAGGCCATGAGAGAAATCGATCAAAGACAAGATGAATATGATTTCAAGATGTTATTACATCAGGGAGAAGGGGTAAAACATGGATTCTCAACTCAAGAAATAAATGAAATCCCAAAAGCTTCAGGAGGTATGAATCAGGCACAGCAGGATCTGCTTAGGGTCCAGGAGGAACTTGAAATGATTAAGATAGAGGAAACTAAGAGGTTGTTGCAACAAGATATTCAACAGATAAAGAGTAGGGCTAGAACAGCCCCCCCAAAATATATACCTCCACATAGGGGAAACACTTCAAGGAATCCACAGCAAAATTTACACCAAAATATAGGTTGTGCTTCAAATTCACAAGTCTCTGGAAGTCATCAAAATGCCATTCCTAAAGTTCCTAGACCACATCCCATACACAACACCTCTCAGCATATGGCTAATCCTTACCCACCCCCTGGCCAACAATATTATAGACCACAAAATCCTTACATAAATCCCCACATAAACCCACAGTAGCAATATGCCTATTATCATCCTCCAGGTGGATATAATTACTATCCTAATCTACCACCCATGAATTTTCCACCTCAGAACCTCATAAACATATGTAGCCAATTTGATTTGACTGGGTATCAGTTGTATCCATATCCTATGGATAGTAATTGGAGAAATATAGTTCCTAAGTTTACTAGGAATAGTGTAATATCAGCTGAAGATCACATCAGAAGCTTCAATGCTTTCATACAAGATATTGGTATGGACTGGGAAGATATTAGATTGAGGTTATTCATGATGTCCCTGACTGAAGATGTAAGAGACTGGTTCAACAACTTACATGATGCCTCAATTAGTTCAATAACTGAATTCCATAATCAATTTAAGGAGCAGCATGGTAATTAGTATGCCCCTGAATTTGCATTACATGAATTGATAAGTATCCATAAATACCAAAATGAATCAGTGTGTGACTTCAATCTGAAATTTTCCAAATTACACAAGGTACCACATGAATCCAAACTATCTGATCCAGCAGCATTGAGCATTTATATGGAAGCATTTTATCCCAAGACAGGGTACAAACTTAGAAATCGATGCCCTACGACCCTGGCTGAAGAATAGAAAGTGGCCTTAACAATTGAAAACAATAGGAAAGCTGGAGGTATGGTCAACAAGAGGGATAGCCCTAGAAATCCTTAGAACCCAAATGTTCAGTAGACTAAACAAGAAGGTCAGCATAGGCATGAAAGGCCCAAGTTGCATGATATGTCATATAATACCAATTGGAAAGATGGGAGACCCATTGATAACAGCAAAAAACAACATTATGGCAAGGATACCCCTGACCCTCTAAAAAGAAATATGGCACATATGGTAGAAGATAAACCTTGGTGTCTGGTATACAATTTACCACATTCACCTGAGTATTGTGAGGTGGCTAAAATAGTACAACAAGAAGAAATGTTATGCAGTTATAACAGAGACAATCACACTATAAACATGATGCAAGATACACCATATTTGCTAACTAAAGACTATTCTTCTATAGAGGAAGAGGGATATGAATATGATGTGGGAAACCAGAGACATCATATCAATATGGGAGAACAAGAAGTGTTCTCAGATTAGGAGGATGGTTATGAGGAACCTACTTATTATAACAATCAGCCATATAATCAATGGAGAAAGCCCACTGAAAATGAAAGAGAAGCTCTTACAATAGCTGCGATAGCTCAAGCTAAAAATGCTTATAACTTAAGGAATAGGACAGTGAATGTTGAACAAGGAACACCTGGGAGTGTATTCATAAAAGATCAGAATTACAAAAAGAATAATGCAAAGTCATCATTCAAAGAACTAGAAAAGGGTGGTAAGAGTAAAGCGAAGGAAAAATCACAAAATCAAGAAAAATAAAATATAAAGACAGAAAAGAATGATCAGACTATGGCCCATTCTTTTGACATTGCTCATGCAATATCTTAGGTAAAAATATCAGTTCCACTTTTAGAAATGATGAAGATAGACAAATACAGGAATACAGTAGCTAAACTGATTTCAGATATACCAAGTCAAAAACATAAAGGATCTAAAAATAGAATAAACAATGTTCATCAACAAACATTCCAAATCCTAGGTGATACATTGACAAAGAATCCCTCACAGGTGGACCCTTTCTACACTACATTATTGATCAAAAACAGGATAGTGAGAAACTGCATGATTGATTCAGGTGCTGCCATGAACATTATGCCAATAGCAGTTATGAAAGAACTGGGAATGTGGGTTGACACTATTTGGTAGGTGTTATGCAATTGATAATAGATCCATCCCAATTGTTGGTATTATGAGGGATGTGGAGATAAAACTTGCCTCATACCCTGAAGCAACTTATAACATTGATATTACTGTAGTTGACATCCCACCATATTATGGAATGCTTCTATCAAGACAATGGGCTACAATGGCAGGAGGGAATGTCCAATTGGACTTATCATATGCCACAATACCAGTTGGAGGTAAAGAAATCAAGTTGTACAGGGAGCCAAGGTATGAAAATATTATAGAACGCTTGGATCAACATCAAATACATTTCTTTTGTGATATAGATTTGGGAGCCTTCAAGGTTGAGAAAAGTCAGCCAGAATTGCAGAATATGGAGCCAATACATATTCAATCCAAGAAAGAAGAAAATGATGTATGGAAGATGTATTTTGATGGTGCATGCAGTAAAATGGGAAATGGGGCCGGAGTAGTATTTATTTCACCAGGAGGTAAAACTTTCAAATACTCTTTTCTATTAACATTTGAATGCACAAATAATGTAGCAGAGTACGAAACTTTGCTCATTGGTTTGAACATAGCCACCAAGCATAAAATAAAAAAGTTAGTTGTATATGGTGATTTCGAATTGGTTACTTCCCAAGTGAGAGAAAAATACCTATCAAAAAACAAGAGGTTGAGACAGTACAGAAATGTAGTATGGGATGATATTGAGTTATTTGATGCCTTTTCAATCAACTGGATTGATAGGTCAAAAAACATTATGGCAGATTTTCTAGCGAATATCACATTGAAAAGAGATGATGTCACATTGGGAGGTAGTACAGAAGTTGAGTTCAAAACCAGACCACTATCCCAGATAATGTACATAATTGGCAAGTATTTGACAATGATGCTGATATAATCAACTTCCTGCATTGTGCTGACTATTATGAAAATCAAGAGATTGATTTTAATGCATTTGTAGAAGAACATGATGGGAAGGAAACCCTTTTTGGTCAAGAGATAGTTTAGTTGAAAACAAATAAAATACCTAAGGGACTTATAGCATTAGAAAAGGCATTCGATGGACATGATAGATTTAAATGAAAGACACACCAATGGTGTAGAATGACCTTGAAGAGATTAATTTGGGGACACAAGCAGCCCCAAAGAATGTGTATATTGGAAAAAATCTTAACCCAAAAATTAGGAACAGGATCATCAACTTACTTAGGAAGTATAGGCATGTATTTGCCTGGTCATATGATGATTTGAAATCATATAGAGAGGATCTATTTCAGCATGAAATACCACTAAAACCAGATGCTAAGCCATTCAGGCAAAATAGAGGCCTATCAATCCTACATTAGCTCCTAAGATGCTAGAGGAACTTACAAAAATTAAGGGATGGAGCTATCATTAAACCCATCAGGCATTCTTCCTAGGTTTCTAATTTGGTGCCTGTCAGGAAAAAGAATGGTGATATTAGATTATGTGTGGACTTCAGGAATTTAAACAAGTCTTCTCTTAAGGATAACTATCCCCTCCCTAATATGGAAGCAATATTACAAAAGGTTACTAGATGTGAACTGTTGTCAATGATGGATGGCTTCTCAGGTTACAATCAGGTGAAAGTCAAAGAATCAGAGCAATTTAAGACTGCATTCACCACTCTATGGGGAACATATGTATATTTAAGGATGCCATTCGGACTCACTAATGCTGGAGCAACATTCTAAAGAGCAATGGATGTGGCCTTTGTTGAATTGATTAATAAAATCATGATAGTATATCAAGATGACTTGACATCATATTCCAAAAAGGCTGAGGATCATTGTGCACATTTAGAGCAAATATTTATTAAAGCCTTAGAATATGGGATTTCATTGAATCCTAAGAAGTGCCATTTTTGCAGTGACAAAGGGGAAGTTGCTTGGTCACATAGTCTCAAAAGATGGAGTGAGAATAGATCCTGAGAGAGTAAAAGCAATTGACCAAGTCCCTATCCCTACAAATGTGAAAGCTATACAGTCATTTTTTGGCCAAATTAACTTTGTTAGGAGGTTTATATTAAATTTTGCAAAAATTGTTGCTCCCATATCAAGGATGTTGAAGAACTCAAAAGTGAAATGGACAACAGAGACAATAGAATCATTTGCAACTATTAAAAAGGCAATCAAAGAAGCCCCTGTCCTAATATCCCCTGATTTCAGTAAACCATTCCAACTATTTTCATTTGCCTCATATCATACAGTTGCAGCAGTATTATTGCAGAAAAATAATGAAGGACATGAACAGCCCATTTCATTTTTCAGCAAATCCCTTCAAAATGTAGAATTAAAATATGACATTGTTGAAAAATAGGCATATGCATTAGTGAAGGTAGTTAAAGCTTTTAGGCCATACTTGGTGGGAGCTGAAATCATAGCATATGTGCCTAATGCTGCAGTAAAAGATGTATTGGTCCAAACTGAAGTCACAGGTAGAAGATGCAGATGGATCAATAGAATTCAAGAGTTCAATATTGAAATCCAAATCACTAAACTAGTGAGAGGACAAGGTCTTGCTAGGTTGATGGCTAAAAGTAATCTTGAAGCTTCTCAAATATGTAGTGCTAGCAATGTTGATAATACAAGTTCTAGCATTGAGCACACTCCATGGTATACCGACATCATATATTATCTAAAGCACATGAAATGTCCTGAGGGGTATGATGATAATAAAAGGACACTTAAATTACAAGCCTCAAAATATGTATTTATTGATGGAGATCTTTACTGGAAGAATAGGGATGGAATTCTACTATTATGCCTAGATGAACATCAATCAAAACATATCATGAAAGAGCTACATGAAGGCATGTGTGGAGGTCATTTTTCAGCAAAGACTATAGCCCACAAGATCCTAAGGGCTGGATACTATTGGCCTAAAGTTTTTAATGATTCATATCATTACACTAGGAAATGTGAAGCATGTCAGAAGTTCTCAGGAAAGTTGAAATATCAGGGAGCATTGCCCTTGAAACCCATGCAAGTGGAGGCTCCATTCTATCAATGGGGTATTGACTTTATAAGAGAAATTGCGGAGAAGTCAAGTGGTGGACACAAATGGATTTTAGTGGAGACAGATTACTTCACAAAATGGGTGGAAGCAATCCCAACCAAGCAAGCAACAAGTAGGGTGGTGATTAATTTTCTAATGGAAAATATTATATTCAGATTTGGTGCCCCAGTAAGGTTAATCACAGACAATGGAATGTGTTTTAGGTCTGATGAATTCAAAAATTTCTATAGTACACATGGCATCACTGTGTCCTATGCTGCCCCATATCATCCACAAGTAAACGGACAGGTAGAATCTAGCAACAAAAGCTTTCTGAAAATCATAAAAAGAATGTTGGAAGGAAACAAGAAAGCATGGGATTCAAAGTTAAGAATGGCTATATGGGCTGATAGGATTATTGTAAAAAGAGTAATTGAGAGATCTCCTTTTGAACTAGTATATGGAACTCAAGTGAGAATACTATTAGAAAATCTCCTACCAGTTTACAAATTTATTCTTCAGGAATATTTAAACATTCTCGAACCAATGGAAGAAAGATTAGAACATCTTGCAAAGCTTGATGAAACAAGGAGACTAGCCCAAAGGCAGAATATTAAGTTACAATCACAAGTGAAATACCTCTTTGACAAAAAGGCGAAAGATAGGAAGTTTGAGATAAATGATTTAGTACTGATGTGGAATGCTAGGTGCCAGGACAAAGGAAAGCATGGAAAATTTGAAGCTTTATGGTTAGGTCCTTTTGTTATAATTGGCAAAGGAGGTGATGATTCTTACTATTTGCAAAACATGTCTAGAGAAGAGCAGGAATTGCCTATGCATGGGCAATATCTGAAGCTTTTCTTTTCATAGAATGTCGTGCACAAAGAGAATTAAGTGTTGCCAGTGCATGGGCAACCCTTAAAAAATTCTCAAAATACTTTTATTCCATGCACAGTAGTCTAGGGCAATCAAAAGGAGATTAGGACATGCCAGTACATGGACAGTCCTATGAATCTATATATATATATATATATATATATATATATATATATATATATATATATAATCTTTTCCATGTACAGTAGTATAGGATCATCCCAATTCCCCATCATTATCACTTCCATCTCCAATTCTCATAAAATTGTCATCCCAAACAAATAAAACACATGGTCTACTCCCCAAGAGATCTGAATTCTTGTTATACTCACAAGGAGTATACATCCCAAATTGATCCACTGTTGGAATAGGAAAATTTAAAATTTTCTTGTATTCTTACTCATCCATATCCGACCAAATCATAAAACATTTCGCCCAAAATCAGAATTGAAATTGATATATCCCATAAAAATCCTATGACAAAACAATGTAAAGGGCTTAAATTTCTTAATATCGGCAAGACTTTATATTGTCTATTCCGATGGAGGAGCTCAGTGAGACTCTCACCAATCACCCAATAGAGCGGAGGAAACTAATGGTCATCAACAGGAAATGAGTATCGGAATGAGAAATTGTCACATCCCTAATTTTAACTTGAAAATTAGTTTTTACTTTTATGTAAATAGAAGTGAATTCTATGGATAAATGATTTGGCATTAAGGTATAATGTCAGGATAAATCATTAGTTTCCTAGATTCTAGTAATGTGAATACATACATGTGATGTAATTAATCTAGAATGTACTTTTGAAGTTGTTATTCATGAGGTTATGAATGGACTAACGATACGCTAATCCCATTTGCATGAATTGCAAGTTACTTATAGGAAAATAGGTTTCCACCTCTCCAAAAAGGGAGGGAGAGCATCATCAGAGAGAAGGGTATAGATATAAGGAAAAGTAAAGTTGTCGCCATCTTAAGTATTCTTGGTGCGATTGGCGAACCCAATTCAGTCGAGTAAGTGAAACTTGACCCTTTTGGTCTAAGTTTATTTCTCGACTCGACAAGTTGTCGATGTCGTTTAGAGTCATTTTAATGTCGTTTAACGTAACCTTAGTCATTTGGGGAAAATGACGTCATCAAGGTTGTAAGTTAGTCATTTTACGACTAAGACTACTTTCTATTGAAGATGTCATTCCTTATGTCGTTAATGAGATTGTGTTTATGTCTTCAATGTCATAGTTGTTAGAATTGTTAACGTGTTTCTTGTTTATTGTTTTAACATCAAAAAATCTTGTTCGTTGTCAAAATGAGAATAGCATGTTTTACCTTTATAGGTGGGGCAGAGAATACCCCAAACTATTTTCTCATCTTGTCAAATGTTTGAAACAATGTAAGGATATGTTGTGAGCACCAATCTCTAATTTATATGTAAATATCTATATATTCATTTAATATGAAGTTATTGGTCTTAAACTTTGAGTAGTTGACGTATGAGCTTTTTGTGGAGGTGGTTAAGCAAATTTAATGCCACCATTTCTTGTTTATTAGAGAAAGCTCGACTCTATTTTCTCAATAATGGCTCAAGAGAATAAGGTTGAGCTCTTTATAGACAACCTTGGAGTGGTCATATCGACCAACTACTCCATTTTCTTCCTGCCAACCACTATAGAGAAGTTATAGGCTTGATTTTCATAAATTGTTAAAGGAAGATCCTCTTTTAGTAAGAGTGAGAAGCCAGCGAGGCGGGATGGTTTTAGATGGAGGGGAATTTAATGAGTCAGTGGAGGTTCATCACTCCACTATTATCACCTTCTTTATTACTCTTGCATTCGTGCAAGTTCGATAGGCTAAATAAATAGAGATACTGTGGCATGAAGGTGTTTTGGTAACAACTAGATTCCTGAGCTGTTAACTTCAGTAGTGGAGTTGTAGCTCATAGAAAACAATTAATCTTTTTTATCGCTAACTCTTTACTTAATGATCTTCACCATTTTCTATGTGTCTTCTTTCATCGCCGGAGTTACATTGGAGTGGTCTTCGTGAGTCGGTAAAGGAGAAGAACTTGGATATCAGAGATGAACATAGCATTATTTTAGGGACTATTATCTGATTAGTTAACGTATGGATGAAGAGTCTTCTCAAGCTAGCCTAGTGGAGTAGACCACGACTAGTGGGTGGTTTGTTTTAACAAACTTGAGAGTGGTCATATATTAAGAAGAGATTTTCGTGGCATGGGGGTTGGTTAAAAAAAATAACTTGTTTTTCTTTTGAGGGGATAACCACCGTAGTGGAGTCTTAAAAGGGGAGATTTCATAGGCGGATTGAGGAAGTTAACTGGGAGATCTGCGAGTATTTTGCACGATGGGAGAGAGTTCTTTTGGGGATGCAATGGGGGATGGGTTTTTTTGATATGGAAGATATTGTCTTCAGTTGGGACGTTTTTTATTTCTTGGAGCATGGAACAAAAGAACAAAAATAGAAGTGATAGCAGTAAGTTTTGGGCATGAATGTTATCCTAATATATTCACGGCTTGGGAGTGGAGTAGGGGGAACGTAGCTCTATTATTGATGATCATTCATAGAGAGAAGTGGTATTATGATGAAATATTATTGTACCACATTGTTAGGAGGAACTCCATAATCTTCAAGATTCACCGCATAACACTGGAGGTTAGCTTTTATAAAACAAACTGTGGAGTGATAGAAAGATGGTCACCAAGCATTCAAAAAAAGGAAGATCATTGTGTAGGTTGGTATATAGGAGTATGGCTAAACGAGGTCGGTTATCTCATTTTAACCTTTATCTTATTTTCTGATCTTATTTTCTGACTGTGATAAAATGCAAGACCTTTGAATGCTGAGATATTCCATCTTAACATGTATTCAAGCATAAGAATTGCTTTATTGTTTAAAGGTGGGGTCGACCACTAAATTTATATTTAACCTTTGTGTTTTAATGAGGCAAACAAGTTTATATAGACCTCTGCATTATAAGACCCATTGAACTCCATAATCTTTATTCCTTTATATAGATTTATGCCTTGTCCCAAAAGCTTCCATTTTGGCATAGACCGGGAGCATGCTAGAAAATGAGAATCAAATGGATGGAAGACTCGTGTATTGCAATAGGTTTAGCACTATTTGAGATTTTGACAAATGTGAAAGATCTATAGAATATATAGATATATAATACGTTATAAGTGTTATGCCAAGTATATTGATACAAGCAAAGGTGGTAAGCATTATCATGATAAGGATAGAATGTTGAACACCAACTTTCTTCTTTCCTCTTTATTGAAAGTCAAGTCAGGGAGGATGATAATCACATTGTTAACTCAACGTACCTAGGATAAAGACTGAATAAGTCAAATATGTTTATATTATTCTTATTTGTACTCATATTATAAGAGTAATAAGGTTTTGGTATAGTGCCTAAGTGGTTAAGAGAAAATAGAGGGTACTCTATTTATTTATACTACTAAATTTTGTACTAGAATTCAAAGTAAGTAGTGGAAACTAGGAGAGATGGAAGTTGATCCATTAGTCTATGTGGAAGACTATGGTAGATACATAGTTGTGCTCTTGCTTTAGGAAGCATTAAACCACTAGTTCGTTGAAAAGAGACTTTGATGAGATGATGTTGTTAAATTATAAAATGACTATGTTACAACTTAAATGTAGATCTCCTTATGAGCAATACAATTCTCTTGTTAGATTATATTAATAATCCAAGGGTTTGGGAGAACCAAGATAGTGAAAACCTAGATGCCTTTTGGTTAGGAACTACTCCTTATATAAAATTATCTCGAGAAAGAGAATTACAGGAGACAAAAATAAATTCCCTATGTTTTAAGTTTGAAATGAGTAACCCAACTCAAGGGTATTTGTAGAAGGAAAGATATAGTTCTTATGTTTTACGTTCAATAGAACTTATTTCAGTGTTGTTTTGCATAGAAGATAGAGTTAACCAATGTTGGGTTTTCTTGATATGTTTTATATCAATTCGGGTGTGCTGGAAAACTCAAAGCTCAACCCCCACTTGATTATTGATAAAGATGTAATTGATATATATATATATATATATATATATATATATATATATATATATATATATATATATTTACAAGGATGTTATATTTGAGTTCATAATCTAACTTATGTTGAATGTTGATAGACTTAAATGGACTAAGGGATTGGAAATAGATTATTACTTATTATAAATCAAAACCTATTTTGGGTTGAGAATGACACAGATCAGAAGAAATGATGTGAATTGATGGCAATCATTTAGATTTTATATGACAGAGGATATACCTTGAATATTATGCCTATTCATGTTACGTGAAATGCTAAGTGGTCTAGAAAAGACTAGTTGTACTTCTCATATTTTGTTATATTTAAAACAAAGAGGATTTCCAAAATCTACAACCCTTATGTCAAGTAAGACATTGTATTTTGGTCGACTAGGAAAGGTCGAGAAAACTATAAAGCAAGACAAGAAGAGTCTTTCTCATAGTTTATCTAAGGTTGTGATTCTATGTTAGAGTCAAATCTTGTTTTAATGCATCAAAGATGTTGATATTTGAATCAGAGAATGGAATGACAGGAAGTCTTAAACCCTAGAAGTTGCAAGTATGCAATGAGGGACTTGTTAAAGATTAGAATTACCTAAATCTATTGCATGTTTATCCTAGATTGAGGATACCTTCTAGGTTAGATTGACTAGAATACATTTATAGTATAGACAAGTCAATGTCTAGAGTTGCTAGTGAAGAAAGTCAACTATAGGTTGAAATAGTTCCAAGTCGAGTCAGAGGTGTGTGTCTAGATGGCATGACCAATCAGTATGATCATACTTGGCTAGAGGGAATCTAGAGTTGTATGGTCGATTGAAGTTATGTAAGACACAACTCACTAGGACTCAGATGGAAAAACTTGATAATTCCTTATATCTATACCCTTCATGTAGGGTAGGGCCACTTCCGGGTAGGAAGGTGTGCAGGAGATCGACGGTCTATGGTTGGAGGTAAAATGCTCGGATGATGCTCTCTCTCTCTGAAGCAGGAGACTCATCGAGGTTCGTGTTGTCAGATATCATTATTCCATATGCAGTGTACTTCATGTTGTGGCTATGACAGTCACATGTATGAGGTAAATCTATTCTTATGCCAAATGTATTTTATGTATGGTAAATAATAATTGAAAGGATTTCACTAAGATTCTATCTTCGATTGTGTTAAGATTTCAAGGATGAAATTACATAGAAAGTTGTACTCTATTTCTTATATTTGTGCTTATGTTATTTTTTTAAAAAAAATCTCTCTCTCATGTTTACCATGTTTATTTACTTTCTTGTAAATTATTGACTTTACTTAAGAGTATGAGGAAGGTTATAGAAATTAAGGAGCTTCCGACGCTATGATGTCTCGGTGATTGATGAAAATGTTCTAGTACAAATCATGCCGACATATATAAGAACCATCAGTGAAAGCAAATGAATCGGAACAAAGTTTGTAAGTTTGGCCGAAGCAATACTCACAATGATGTCGGTGACATGTTATGAAAGTTTTTCTGATCCAGGATATAAAAGGGTATCGGGGAGACGACTATGATTGGGTAACCCTAATTATGTTATCCCGATGACATAGATTACCCCAATGACAATGATAGTCACATTCATCGATGAGACTCTCACCGATAGCCATATCGGTGACACTTAAGAGATTAGGGAAGAATATTAAAATTGCCTGGACATTATGAAAATCATGTCGATGAAAGGAGTTATGACGATGTGACATTTTACAATGAACAAGAAAATTGAATTGCTCAAACAATTAATTGTAGATGGCGAAGAAATCCTCTGAGATAACATTCGAAATCATTACAATTAAACTCGACAGAATTGTTTGAGAAAAGCCTACAAGCAGAGATTTGAAGCAGAAAATAGAGGAATCAAGATCCTTAAAAAACAAAGTGCATGTTGGTCAGAATGCATGTTTACCAGATACAAAGGTGAATGGTTGAAGGTTTTGTATATTTATTTGTATGTATGCAAGATACAAATAGTGAGAAGATACAAATGCATGAAACATACAAGACAACATAGAAAGCTATATGCATGTTGTAGAACCAAAAAGATTATGAAATGAGGTTTTATTATTGTATGTTTTGTGCATTGTATATATGTTTCAGGTTATACATTTCAAAATACATACAATGTGAAACTCAAGAAAGGTTGAAATTTGGTTAAACTGATGCATCATGACTTAAAGTATATCGGAAGATGCATTGCACTTTATATACATCATAGAGCCGAAAAGTAAGTAAATTGTGGTTTATAAAAATGATAAGTCCAAAGAGCTGATACAAAGGAGTTTGTATGTATTCAGCTTTGTATCTAAAAATTGGATACAAGTATTGTTGCATTTCAGAAGATACAATCAGAAAAGTGATGTGGGCTCCACCATTTGCATATCGAGTTTGTATAAATAACAATGTATATCTTTGATATACAAGCCAATATACAAGTTAAAAGGATGCAAATAAGAGATACAAACCAGATGCGAAAAGAAAGTTAAATACTAAAAAGTCTTTGTATGTTCAAGGTGCTTGTATGTTTATAATATACATACCCGATATACAAAAGAATAAAAAGCATCGCTATGGATAAAAAATAAAGAGAGGGTTTGTATAAGATGCTTTGTATGTGCGCTTATACAAGATAACATACAAATGGCAATATACATAGAAAATATACAAGAGAATGATATACAAAATAGGACATGATTGGAAAGTTAAGGCTTTATGAACTTCAGGTGAGGTTCGAGTTTGTACATTTGTATGTATGTATCCAATATACAAAATGGAAAATGCAGCTGCAGGATATATGTATACAATATGTAAAAAGTAATACAACAGGATATATACAAAGGCAGATCTAAAGATAATTTCAATTTATTTCATAAACCCAATAAAGTCTGCGCTTGTATATGAAAGACATGAATTTGATATACAAGGCAAGAGTATACATGACCGGATATGTAATTAATTCCATTTTGTTTTATAGACCTGATGGAGTCCGCATTTGTATGTATGTCCCGAATGTATATACAAAAGTTGATACGAAGGAATTTCTGATACATATATATTTATCGTATCTCTGATATGAATTTGTTCTTTTCCAGAGCAATATGATGAGGGTCAGGGAAAGAAAGAATGAAATTTTCTTGATATTTTGCAATATATAGATCAATGTATTGCTTTCAGCAATGAGAATAGGCAAAGCACATTTTATTAGTTACTGCAATATTGGAGGAAAGATCTTGCTAGGCCAGCATTCACAGGCCCCTCTACAAAGATTAACAGAGCCTAGAACATGAGCATTGCATTTGCCTTTGTATATCGCTTGTTTCTTAATTATTATACATTAGTTACCTGAAAGGGTGTAATTATGAATGGACACACTGTTTAAGGCCTGAAGTTTGTCTCCTTCACACATATATAAGGGAACCAAGGTAGAAAAGAAAAAGACAATAAACAGAATCATCAGTAGTAGAATATAATACACAAAGTTTATAATGTTTCTCAAAGACCATGTTGTAAGTATCTTATTGAAGAAGTAAATTGAAGTTCTTTGATTCAGTGGTTTTATTTTGGCATCAATTGTTTGTTGAAGTTACTCAATTGTATGGTTGTCTCCATTTCAGTATTTCCTTGTTATTCAAATTAATATATCAAGTATATAGTTAATTTGTCAATACAGATTTGTTGTATTGATTGAGTTAATTGGTTTCCATAGAGGAATTAAAATCCTTCTAATCAGTCACAGTAACCTGGAAGTGTTAGTTTAGATTACTAAGAAGAATCATATAATTAGGATTGCCATTTTGTCTCCAAGTTGATATTATCTGTTATCTTGCATATTTCATTCAATTGTTTCCTTCAAGAAAGGATTAAATTACCTTTTGGTGAATAACAAGAAATCTGATTGTATTAATTGGATTATTAAGGAGAGTTTGTCAGTCATCTCCCTACATGTTTATACAAGTTATAAACTAAATATTGTGCCAAATAGTTAGAATTATTACCAACTATAAGCCACTAGTCTTAGTCTTCCATTTGACTCTGTTTACCCAACAAGGCACTGGTCTCATTTCAATTCATCACTTAAAACCCTTTTGTTAGTTAAGCACATTCATAGAATTCACCTTGATATTGCTTATACAATTTCTACCAACCATTCATCAAATCTTAGATATAGAATTCATTAGCAAGGTTTCATCTATCCTACACCATTTGCCACCGTAGGTAGATCCATTTAATTAGTCAATACATTTACATTTAGTCTGCTTTAATTCTCAAGGTTCACCTGCCTAGGTCTAGCAGGACCTAAAGTGTAGGGAGTCATCAAACCCTAAAGGTTGATTCTGGTGTGGTCGTTCAAAAATGTTGTGAATCTAAGCATAGAGCCTGGCATTCTCTTAGGATTAGCAACCTGCATTTTTGAGACCTAACAGGTCTGAAGCACAATCTTCTCAATGTTGGACAGTTAGTGGACAAAGGCTATGATCTCTAATTCAAGAATGGAAAATGCAAGATCTTTGAAAGTTCCAGAATAGAGATTGCATCTAGTACTCAAACAAAAGGTAATATCTTTCACTTAGTAGGTACTGGTAAACGTTTTCTATTTGTTCAAATTGATCAAAGTTGGTTGTGGCATAGAAGAATGTGTCATGTGAATTTTGATAATATCATCAAGATAAGCAACTCTCAGGCTGTAAGAGATCTTCCAAGATTGGTGAAACCTACAAATAGTTTGTGCAAAGAATGGCAGTTGGGTAAACAAAGAAGAATCTCATTCAAAAGCAAGGAACAATCCTCTATCGGATTATTGGACTTAGTTCATACTAATCTATGTGGTCTAACAAGAATCAAGACTGTGCAAGGTGATAGATACTTCATGTTACTAATTGATGACCATTCCCTGATGATGTGGGTGACTTTTCTGAAAGAGAAATCAGAAGCTCTTGAGAAATTCAAAATATTCAAGGGTATGGTAGAGAATGAAACTAGATTAAAGTTAAAATGTTTGAGGTCTGATAGAGGTGGAGAATTCACATCTAGTGATTTCATAGAATTCTGTGAGAAACATGGAATAAAAAGATAGTTGTCTGCTCCTAGGACTCCACAGCAAAATGGAGTAGTGGAGAGAAAGAACTGGACCATCCAGGAAGCATCCAGAACCATGATGATGGAAGCAAATGTTCCTCAGATCTATTGGAGAGAAGTTGTAAGCACTGCAGTCTACACCCTCAATCGAGTACAAATCAGAAGCAATACCGGTAAGACTCCTTATGAACTTTGGTTTGGCATCACTCCCACTGTGAGATATTTCAAAGTCTTTGGCAGCAAATGTTACATCAAAAGAGATGAAGATCTAGGAAAATTTGATGCTAGAAGTGATGAAGGAATTTTCTTGGGTTATTCTACTCAAAGCAAAGCATACCGCTGTTATAACAAGAGATTAAGGAAGATTGTTGAAAGTACAAATGTGAAGGTTGATGAAGGTATTGAAAAACCCTAAAGGTTTTATGAATATGATGAGGATGATCAAAATGATGTTTTTATTCAAGAAGTCCAAGCTCCCTCTGAAACTCAGATTCAGACTGATCCGGTAAATCAGGAAGAAGAGATAAGTTTGAATGAACTTGTTTAAGAATTAGAAGTGTAAGAAACTCCCAAAGTTTTCAGGCATGTAAAATTGAATCACTCTAAAGACCAGATCATAGGTGATAAAAGCAAAGGTGTTCAAACAAGAAGAAGGATTGCTCAAGATTCAGAAGAGTATTGTCTGATTTCAAAGGTTGAACCTAAGACAGTGAATGAAGCTTGCAATGATAAAAACTGGACTAAAGTAATGGAAGAAGAGCTGATGTAAATTGAGAAAAATCACACTTGGGATCTTGTTCCCAGACCTAAAAACAAGAATGTGATTGGAACCAAATGGGTCTTCTAGAACAAACTAAATGAAGATGGTGAAGTAGTCAGAAACAAAGCCAGATTGGTCTGCAAGGGTTACTCCCAAGTAGAAGGAGTTGATTTTGAAGAAACTTTTGCTCCAGTGGCAAGAATTGAAGTAGTCAGATTATTTCTTACTTTTGTTGCCTTCAAGGATTTCAAAGTATATCAGATGGATGTCAAATCTACCTTCCTAAATGGTGACTTGGAAGAAGAAGTATACATTGAGCAACTGGATGGATTTCAATTGTCTGATCATGGTGATATGGTCTGCAAGTTGAAGAAAGCACTGTATGGATTGATGCAAGCCCTAAGAGCCTGGTATGAAAGATTGGATAAGCATCTTTTGAAGATTGGTTCAACAAAGGTGCTGTTGACAGTAATTTGTATTTCAAAATTGATCATGAAAATATCTTGATAGTTGAAGTGTTTGTTGATGATATCATTTTTGGAGGAAGAGATAGTATGTACAAAACCTTTGCAAATCAAATAAAAAGTGAATTTGAGATGTCCATGTTTGGGGAAATGAATTTCTTCTTGGGTCTGCAAATCACTTAAACAAAGAAAGGAATCTTCATTTCTCAAACCAAATATGTGAAAGAATTGTTGAAGAAATTTGGAATGGAAGACTCAAAACCAATGAGTACTCCCATGGCAACTGGATGTAAATTGAGCAAAGATGATGACTCTCCTAAGACTAATCAGAAAAAGTACAGGTCAATGATTGGAGGACTATTGTATCTCACTCAAACTAGACCTAACATTATGAATGTTGTTGGTCTTATTGCCAGATTCCAAGCTGATCCTAGAGAATCTCATGTCATGGCAATCAAGAGGATTTTTAGATATCTAAAAGGGACAGTTGAGTATGGATTGTGGTATCCTAGAGATCGTGATTTTTCTCTTCATGCATATACAGATGCGGATTAGGTAGGAGATGTGGATGACCGGAAGAGTACCAGTGGTAGAGCATTCTTTTTAGGGAAGAGATTGGTTTCTTGCCTAAGCAAGAAACAAGAGGCAATATCTCTATCCACAGCTGAAGCAGAATATATTGCAGCAACAGGTAGTTGCACTCAAGTTTTGTGGATGAAGCAAATGCTAAGAGACATTAGAGTGGAGTATGAGGAACCTATCACAATCTTCTATGATAATTGAAGTGCAATAAATATATCTAAGAATCTAGTATTACATTCAAATACTAAACATATATCCATCAAGTTTCACTTTTTGAGAGAGAAAGTAAACAAGAATGAAGTCAGATTGGAGTTTGTGCCTTCCAAAGATCAAATTGTAGATATCTTTACTAAACCTCTACCTAAGGACTCTTTTGAGTATTTCAGGGAAAAGTTAGGGGTTATTACCCCTCTAGTTCTGAATTAAAGTGCACTGATGTGCATTAGTCCGGTGGATCTCATAGTCATATCGTGTGATCCAGATTGATGTTTGGGAAGCTGCCACTCAGGGGGAGTAGTTGGTATGATTATGAAATGATACAAGTATGTGCCCTTTGTCATTGATGTCAAAGGGGGAGAGAATACATGTGAAAAACACATGGTTTCTAATCAAAGGGGGAGTAGGAAAGGAAGAGAAGACATGTGAATGGTTTTTGTTGATAGGGGGAGTTGTGTCAACAAGAGAAGTTCTTGTCTTGATGGTTAAAACAATTTTTCACATCATATGTTGCCATCAATTAAAAAGGGGGAGATTGTTGAAAGTATGGGCCTAACCGGTGTTGTCATTGATGTCATAATACTCCTATTGCATTAATGATAAGGATTGGATGAGCTGTGTGCTAAGGATATTGAGAAAATTAGTCCTAATCGGGAATAGAGAAGAACAGTGAAGACAATGAGGTAAAGATTCCTGCTAAGATGAAGATAAGAGAATGCGCTTCAAAGGGTTTGTAGATATATGTCTTAAGATGATCTAGTAAAGATTTCAGAGGTCTGCATGAAGATCTAAAGAAGTTATGGCCACTTAACTAAAACCGGTTCTGGCAGATGTTCAGAGGTGACAGAGTGATACAGTTAGGTCCGGTGAGATCTAAAAATGAAATATCCTATTCTGCAGATTTGGTGGAGTTTTTAGGAAGTCAATTTGAAGTGACAAGTCAATTGGTTCATGGTTTGGAGGTCCACAAGCATCTATTCCAATATGACAGTAATGACTGACTATGTTCTTAAGGTTCTAGATGAAGGAGAGAATGATTTCAATAAGAAGAAATAGTGTGGATGTTCTTGATGTCTCAGGCAAGCTTGTGAAGGTCTTTGGATTGTGTCGAGTTCATGTTGATGGTTTGCATTGAAGATTGAGCTCGTAATTAAAGATTTACTTCCAGATGATAATGTTCTTAAGTCTGGCCGACCGGATGAGTTACACATCCTGCGGATGATCTGGAAGGTGTCCTATGAAGAATGGTGTGTTCCCAAAGAAATATTGAAGTCTCAGATCTATGTAGCTAATAGTGTGTTGATCCGCGTGAAGTCTTTTTGTAATAAGTCATGTTGTATTAATGTACTTGCTCTGTAATGTATGACGACTTGGATGATAATTCCTAAAGTTGATGTCTTGTATAAATAAGGAGTTGTAAAGTCATTTCAAAGTAGTTGTGTGGAGATGAGAGTGTAGTAGAGAGGAGCATAGCGAAAGGTAGAGCAGAAGTATTGAGCTTAAATGGAACTAACTCAAGCATGGTGAAGATGCTATTCTCCAGTTCAAGTATGTAATAATTATTATTTTGTAGATAGTGTATCTCCTGTAGGCAATGAGCCTCTTGTGAGCAGTGTGCTCGGGAAGTGAGCCCTAATTGGCATGTGCCAGTTTGTTCTTTCTATTCTTCTAACAGAGAATACAATCTTGGGTTAATCACCCCATGGTTTTTCCCTTAACCGGGTTTTCCACGTCAAAATCTTGGTGTCATGTGTGTTAATGTGTTTCAGCTCTTGATTTAATGCATTATGTTTCCATGATTGATTTATTAGTATGTTGCTGAATTACAAAGTGGATTTAAGTGTTTAATTGGAAGAAATTTTTGGACAACTGATTCACCCCCCTCTCAGCTGTCTGCCTGAAATCTAACACCCTTGTCCTTTTAAGGATATTTCTTATCGTTTTCTTCAGATCTGGAATTGTCCTACTCTACTTTGATCTCCTACAACTCCTCTCTACAAGATTCGACACTTTTCACCTGCAATCACAAGAAAGGGGTTGGGGATTGTGGTGTTTAGGATCTTGCCTTAATCAAGCTCAGAATGGCATTGAAGCCTTCCAACACCATTATTAGAGAGATTGCATGTCCTTGCAAGATAGAGGCAAAAGAAAATGATTGATAAATTGATTGAAGACACAAAGTAGATGTCACCTCAGAGGTGAAACTCTTATGGGGAGATGAAGATCTTTCATGCCATGAGGAGATGGATTGATGAAGACAAATCTGAAACAAAAAAGTACAAACACAACACAATACTGCTCTGTAAAACAATGAAAGCCTTAAGTATCCTTAGAACAAGATCACAAGTTCACATTATCCATCTAGGTGTAAAATGAAGTCCTAAACATGTTTATATATGCATTCCTGCTAAACATTCATAATTCACATTGGATAGGCTAACAAAGGGAAACCTTTTAATGGTCACTTTACCAACACTTAAGAATCGGGCCCTGACAAAATAGGGCAAGACCTATTTTAGGGCTGGATTAAGCTCAAGAGGGTCCCCTTAGTCCCATTTGACATGGGTTTTGGGGGATTTTGCTCTGGGATTCATTTCTAAGATGCATGATTAAATTTAAAGGACCCGGGAGCTAAACTTAGGAGGTAAAAGTCCTAGGGGGACATTTTATGACATAACACTTTGCACTTCCATTTTGTGTTCTTTCATCCCTATAGGTCTCCTTGATGAAGTAATCAACTAGGTGAACTTGCAACATGATATATGCTATGTTCATTCATTTCAATTACATTGTTTATTTTAAATACATCAAATGTCAAACTAACACAAGTTATTGCATGTACAAATGCAGGAAATCAATAGTAGGTAAAGCCTATTTTGGGAACAATACCTACCTTTCATGTAGACTACTGTCCCCAAGGGGGCAAATATGTAAGCACTTAAAATGTGCATGAGATTCCATGAGGACCCTATGATGATGTATAATCCTAATCACATACATGGAAGTGTGAATATAATACCCTCTTAATATTACTTCTCTTGGCGACACGTCGACATCAATTCTCCTTCTATCGATTCTTCTCATTCCTAACTTTTCTTCATTTTTTCCTTGTCACCCATCCTACTTCTACATTGTTGACCTTGCCTACATGGTCATTTTTCATCTTAGTAAGCTAAGTTCATCTTTCCCATGTTCATTTCATCTCACTCCACCCCCAAGAGGCCTTAAAATAACCTCCCAGACCAAACCCATCTTTCATAATTGACTTAACTTATGTCAATTTTGTGTCTCCACCTATTATTTCCATATCTCCACCACCAACCCTACTTGTGCAAGTGGAGATCCTATTTAATTCACTAGTTTGGCTTAGCTCCAGTGACAGGTGGCCTTCTTTTCATGCCAAGACCCCTCTACATCTTTCAGTTTCCACCTAAACCCCTTCCTCTATGGCTCACTAGTGGGTTGCCACTAGCGACTTGGCCTAGTGAAACTAGCAACCTTACGGTGTTTTCATCCATGGATTCTCTTCCAGTTTGAGCTCAAAAAAGCTCCATTGTTGCTCCAATTTACATGAGAATTTAACCTAAGCATAGAGTAAACTATTCTTAGCTCATATACCACCTCTAATCATGCATAATTAGCTCATATGATCTATGCTTGTCACCCCTCTAACTCATTCTAACTCCATTTATGAAGCCTATGATAAGCTATCATAAGCCTATCACTCCTCTTTCAGCCTAGTCTTCTCTTCAATATATTTGGTTAACTCTCTAGTCAAGGGATTTAACTCCTCAATCATCCCCACTCCTCATGTTCTCTTCCAAGCTATAAATACCACCATCCCTCAATAAATAAGGGAGGCAAATCCATTGTTGCAGCCAATTCTCAAGATTTTATTTACTCTCCAATTAGCATTTATATGCTCATGTAGGACGTAGGTGCCTTTTGTTTTATTGTTTTGTTTCCCAAGCCTTCAAAGGCTTCATATAGTGTTGTTACACTAGAAAAATTCCCAAGCCAAGTGCTTCAAAGCTTTCAAAAGTTCTCCCCAATTCATAGCTTGCCCAAGCTTATTTTATCTCTTCCCAATTACTGCCAAGAGGAGGACCCCACTATTACAAGAGGGCGAAGAGGTTGCCAAATCAAGGATTCCTGAGGGTAGTGTAGAGACTCATGCATCTTTCACAATCTAGGTTCTTTTTATATGCTTTCTATATAATTAGTTCACAATTTTCTCTTGGGAACAGTAATTTTATGTTACAATTTCCTTGCTAGATTCATTTAAAAGTTTATCAGGTTAGTTTTCTTGAATAGTTTAAATTGCACTCTTAGATTACATTTCTTGTTTCACACTTTCAATTCTAGATTAGTCCAAAAATCTCTTCAAAAATACCAAAACATAGTATAATTGAATTAGGTAAATTTCATACTAGTTTGCATTCATCTTTCAATTTCATAGTTAATTAGTTCATTATAAATTTCAATTCTAGAAAAAGAACCAAAAAATCATTTGCGTACATACTAGTTGCAGAGATACATAAACCCAAAAATACAAAAACATTAGAAAATTTGAAAATGCAAACCTTCGATTCAATCACGAGGTAGGATTCAACAAAAAAGAGCATTCAAAAACTCCTCTATTTCATCATGAGGTCAACAAAAGTCAAGAGAACCCACACAAAACCTTAGGTAACATCACTAAGTCAAAAGTGAACTCTTGGTCAACTCAAGTCTATTCTCTCTATCCAAGCATTCGAATGTTCCCTAGAATTTGAGGTGAGTGAGTGAGGGCAATCCTTGAGGAGATTGAGGAGTTACATCCTAGGCCACAACTAGCACAAAAAACACAAGAAGAACAAGATCATGTGCTTAAACTGATCCAACATAGGAACAAATACAACAATGTATTCAAGCCATAGAAGAAGGGTTACAACAAACTAGGCTTATCAACAATTACAACAGACATCCATCTAGATGTTGGAACACTAGAAACCCAAATAGGATATCGATAACTAGTGACCCTTCAAGTTGTATTATTATCTCCACCACAATGATCATTGAACAACCCATAACAAACTACGAAGGGCCCCAGGACTGGCCTTACCGCTCTTCACAATGTTCCACTCTCGAGAGAACAAAACCACCCCTGAGTCTAACCTCCACTCAACTGGCTTCTGGCATGAGAGTGAGAGTGACTTGGAGGTCACCCAAGGCAAGGAGAGGGTCCATGTTCTTGTGTCAAGGCTGACTCATCTGTGCATGTGTGTTGAGTCACATTTCAAAGAGTATAGGCACATGTAGGGAGGATGTTGGCAAAGGTTGTAGAATCTAGCTTTACACCTACCAATTGCATTTTCTTGAAAGTTTCTAAAGCCTTTTCAAAAATAAGAGTTACACATTTGATTGAAGTATGTACAACCCTCATCTACTAAACTTGCATGACTTCATGCAAATAGAACACAAGGAAAGCTTTAAATGTTAGGATATATTCCAAAGTGCTTCATTAATTCAAAGATTTTGAAATCATCCTTGCAAAATCCATTTTGCATCTTGCAATCATGGCATTCCATGAGACTACGCAGTTACAACTACAACATTTGACAAAATTCCTATATCATTTATATTTTAGTGGATACAATAAGACTCCCCTTGCTCTATACCTGCCTTTTTAGATTCACCTTCTTCTTGGTGATCCTTGAAATGTCTATTATTTCTATCAAGGCATGAAATATGCTTCTAGCCTATCAATATTTTCCTTCCATAATTTATATTTTAGCCACATCTTCTTCAAAAATTTAGAATCTAGCTTCTCCATTATCTTCTCTCACCATTTTTGTTGTCCTTAACCACTTCCTTGATTCAATTATGGGCTCAAAATGCACTAGCTTCCTTTCCCACTCAGTCTAGTAGATAACATAAACTTGTATCCCTTGCAACAAAAAAAAAATCCAAAGGATACAATTATTTTGATACCACTTGATCCATAAACTAGGGGATTAAATGCCACTTTGATGTTAGCAAGCATGTGACTTATGCAAAGAACTCCAATGAACACTTAAAGTGTAGTATTAACCACCTAAGCATGGATAGCATATAGGTCCATAGACATAAAGACATGCAAATCAAGTAAATATAAAGATCTTCACACACACACACATAAGTAGAAAATAATAATGGAAATGTACAACAAGTTGCTTACATAAAATTTGCCATGGAGAAAAACAAACTTAGAGTGAAAAAACTATATATAGAGATAAAATATCCTTCACTAAGATGACATGATTACCATAATTCAAATTTTATATCAATTTCTTACTAATTTCCACCTTTCTACAAATCTTTCTGCACCTAGAAACTAGTATGGTCATGGTAATGACCTTGGTCACTAGCATGATCATAGTAGTGTCTACATATAAACCACCTTAAAGCATTTAAAAATATGATCCATTTGGCCTTTCTATGTTTTTAAAAGGATATCTCAACTTAAAATTTAGAAAAACATATTTTAATCCTCATTTTGTCAGCTTGAAATCTCTTTTGAAATTTTGAGCACTTCTTTTATGATTTAAATTATTGGCTTCTTATTCCTCTTAACAATTTGGATATTTTTTGCATTATTGACATTTCCTATAACTCTTAGTTATTCTTCCATAGCCAATAATATGTAGATCAATCCCTATCCTCCTTCCATGGCATCCTAGTGAATCCATTTCCTTTATGCTCCTCCATTAGTAGGGCACTACACACACCTATAGAAAAACCTAATAGGATTTTAATTTGTACACTTCTTATGAGCACCCACCACCTTCACACTAGCAGCCACACACTCCAAAATTTCCAATCTTCTTAGTAAGGTTGAAACACACAACTTGTGAGATTGGCTAAGATAGTCTCCTTTGTAGATTAACCCCATTTTCTCCCCCTTCCTTTCACAGGTTCAAACACATGATATATCTAAGAATTAGGTCATTGATTCCAGATTCTACAAACATAATGATAATTGTGAGGAATATAGGTAGGTTCACTAAAAAATATATCTTAATGATCAAAAGATGCCTCTGCCTATTGTAGGTTAGTAGCACAATTTTGGGGTCAATAATACAATTTTATGTTCAAGTTTGTTTTGTTGTAAATTTCCTATTTCTTGTTCCTATTAATTTAGTAGTACACTTTAGAGGTCACTATCTTAACTTATCTAGTCACTACCATAGTTTCTTAGAACACTATCATGATTCTAGGTCACCTTTGTTTATGTGCCAAAAACTAGTTTTTAGAACTTTTCTTCCATCTTCTCCTAGAATTCACCTACATGAATTAATGAATTAGGGATTATATTCCTTTCCTCTTTTTATTTTAGTATTCTAACTTATAGCACTTTTCATTCTCATCTCTTTTGTTTTTTAGTTAGCATAGTATTTCATTTACTCTATTGAGTTATATGTGTGTGGGGGAGGAGGGGTGGGGGGGTAAATGAGCATGTTTACTAAATACCATACAATTTAGGATATAAACTAAATATTGCACTTGTAATATTTTAAATTTATCCTTCAACATGCAACACAATAAACAAAAAAAGTAAAACAATTATTTTTCTCAGCTCATTCAATGGATTCATAGTTTGTCATAGCTCATTCAAGGTTGTCATAGTTTGAAGATTTCAATTGAAAAATAAATATCTTTATACAATATGAATAATGGTAGTCCATGCTCATAAATGGAAGTAGGTCGACTTAAGGAGAGTAGAGCCATAAATGTTAGCCCACAAAACATGTGTGACACTAGAAATTTAGGGCTTGAGGGAGGGAAAAATGACAAACATGACTATATTAGTGAAAAAAAGGATTGCATAATCCAAAATTAGCATTCGTGTACACCCAAACTAAGGGAATGGCTCCCAAATACACATAAATGTGAGCCCAATACATCTCCTCAAGAAGCATTGACCAAACACATGTGTATACAACAACCAAGCGATAAAATAATCCTACAAATCAAAGATGTATTTGTCTTGTAGTAATAAATGACCTTCCTATAGCATATATCATCTGTAATGGTGAGAAAGCATCATGTACACATCACCAAAGGAATCAAGATTTTTCCTCTGTGTATGATTTTGATGTAACTATAAGAGAAAGACCTAAAAATAGAGATTACAACATAGCTTTCAGTTTAGTTTCATCTATTGGAAATGTGTTAGCAGTGTAATTTTTCATTCCACATCTCCTATGATCGAGATGATAGCACCAACACATTGGGGTGGGTGGTTGAATGCTAGGGTAGGTGTCTTTTTGGTGGCCAAGCCTCCTGGTCATTCTTGGCCACATCAGACAGAAATAATCTGTTAAGAGCCCTAAGAGAAAAAGGTACTAGACTTTGGACCGACTGTTCTTTCAAACTATGCCACCTAGGAATTTCTTGCTTGCATGTATAGGTGGATGTCAGGTCCACCTACAAATACCTACCTTAGTTTTTAAAATCAATTCTATTTTCTATTGTGGTAAGGAACACAATGTTCCAAAATGCTTCAGTTTCATCCAGTGAAAAGGTGCTAGGAGTGAAATTTTACATTTTACACCTCGTGGGGCTGAACTGGCTGCACCAACACATTAGGGTGGGTAGGTGAATTCTAGGGGAGGTGTTGTTTCATATCCCAAGTATCCCAATCATTCTAGACTATAGGCTTCTGGCAAAGCCTCCTAAGAGTCCTAAGATCCAAAAACTACCAATCTTTGACATAATGGTTCTCAAAGTTCGTGGAACCTAGGAATACTTTTTTTAGACCTATAATTGCACATGGGGTCCATCAACAATAAACTCTCTTGGTTTTTTTCAACTCCAAACCATTTGATCGTGTAGACAATGAATGTATTCTTACAAAATACATCAATGGCATTCAACATAACCTTGCCAGGAGTGAAATTTTACATTTTGCACCTCATGGGGCCAAACTGACTCTGCCAACATGTCAGGGTGGGTGAGTAAATGCTATGGGAGCTTTATTTTCATACCCCAAGTGTCCCAGTCATTTCGGGCTACAAGGTTCCAACAATGTCTCTTAAGAGCCCTAAGAGCTAAAAAAATGCCAATCTTTGATGGACCAATTTTCAAAGTCCATGGCACTTGGGAATGTTTCTTTTGGAGCTACAAATGCATATAGGATCCATCCACAATAACATATCTCAAATTTTTTCAACTCCAAACCATTTGACCGCACAAACAATGAATGAATTCTTGCAAAATGCATCAGTGACATTTAGCATAACCTTGCTAGGAGCCATATTTTTCATTATGCACCTTGTGGGGCCAAATCGACCATGCTAATATATTAGGGTGGGCAGGTGAATGATAGGGGAGGTCAGGTCTCATTTTGTACCCCAATTTTCTGAATTGTTCTGAACTATAGGCTTCCGACAAAGTCTCTTAAGAGCCCTAAGAGCCAAAACTACCAATATTTGACGGAGTAGTTCTTAGAGTTTGTGGCATCTAGGAATGTTCTGTTTAGAACTACAAATGCATGTGGGATCCATCCACAATAACCTCTCTCTATTTTTTTCAATTCCAAACTATTTGACCGTGATGACAATGAATGCATTCTTACAAAATGTGTCAGTGTAATTCAATATAACCTTGCCAAGAGCCATATTTCTCATTCTACACCTTGTGGGGCCAAACTGAGTGTACCAAAACATTGAGGTGGATGGGTGAATGATAGGGGATGTCTTGTTTCATACCCCAAGTTTCCAAATCATTTCAGACTATAGGCTTCCGAAAAAGTCTCTTAAGAGCCCTAAGAGCCAAAAACTGCCAATCTTTGATGAAGTAATTCTTAGAGTCTACTGCACCTAAGAATGTTTTGTTCAGACATAAAACTACATGTGGGGTCCACACACAATAACCTCTCTCATTTTTTTTCAACTCCAAACTTTTTGACCACAACAACAATGAATGTGTTTTTGCAAAATGCATTAGTGGCATTCAGCATAACCTTTCCAGGAGACACATTTTTCATTTTGTACCTCTTGGGGTTGAATCAACTACACCAACACATTGGCATTGGTGGGTGAATGCTAGGGGAGGTCTCATTTTTTACCCCAAGCCTCCCAATCGTACCAGACTACAAGCTTTCGACAAAGAGACTTAAGAGCCTTAAGAGCCAAAAACTTCCAAACTTTTACAGAGTAGTTCTCAGAGTTCATACCACCTAGGAATGTTCTATTTGGATCTACAATTACATGTGAGGTCCATCCATAATAAGCTCTCTCAATTTTTGTCAACTCCAAACCATTTGACTGTGCTGACAATGAAGGCATTCTTGCAAAATGCGTCAATGGCATTCAACATAACCTTGCCAAGAGCCATATTTTTCATTTTGCACCTCATGTGACTAAACTAACTATGCCAACACATTAGAGTGGGTGATTGGATGCTAGGGGAGGTCTCATTTTGTACCCCAAGTGTCCTAATCATTTGAAATACAAGCTTTCGACAAAGTCTCTTAAGATCCCTAAGAGCTAAAAACTCCCAATCTTTGGCAGAGTAGTTCCCAAACTCCATGACACCTGGGAATGTTCTATTTAAATCTGTAGCTACATGTGGGGACCATCCACAATAACATTTGTCATTTTTGTCAACTCTAAACTATTTGACTGTGCTGACAATGAATGCATTCTTGCAAAATGTGTTAGTGGAATTCAACATAACTTTGCTAGGAGCCATATTTTTCATTATGCATCTCATGGGGCTATGCCGACTATGCCAACACATCAAGGTGGTCAAATGAATTCTAAGGGAGGTCTCATTTCATACCCCAAGTGTCCCAATTATTTTGGACTATAGGCTTCTTGAAAAGAGCCTTTATCAGAAGCTTGTAGTTTGGAACAACTAGGACACTTGGGGTATGAAAAAGACCTCCCCTAGCATTCACCTATTCACATTGATGTGTTGGTGTAGTCAGTTCAGCTCCATGAGGTGAATAATGAAAAATATGGCTCCTGGCAAAGTTATGTTCAATTCCACTAACACATTTTGCAAGAATGCATTTATTGTCGACACGATCAAATGGTTTGGAGTTGACAAAAACCAAAAGAGGTTATTGTGAATGGACCTCATTTGTATCTATAGGTTCAAATGGAACATTTGCAGGTTCCACTAACCCTAAGAATTGCTCTATCAAAGATTGGCAATTTTTGGCTCTTAAGGCTCTTAAGAGACTTCATCTTGGTCCTCCGAAGCCACCTAGGTTTGATTGTAGCCACTAAACCCATCCAAAAAAGATAAGTAATGGCTACCAACCAAGTCATCCAATACTTGATAAATAAAAGGGAGAGGGAAGTAGTCCTTTTTGGTTACTTCTCCCTATAGTGAATACAAACATGCCATTTCCCATTTTTCTTTGGTACAATCACTAGTGGTGAAACCCACTGACTATCAAAAATGGGATAAATGAAACCTATCTGCAACAACTTCTCTATCTCTTCTTTTATTATTTCTCTTAGTGTAGGATTAATTCTTCTATGGGGTTGTCTTATAGGAAAAACATCTTCTATGTAAATATAGTGTGTGCACATACTATGATGGATTCCTTTCATATCCATGTACTCCCATGTGAAGGATTGTGTATTGCTTTGTAGTAGCTCTGTCAATATTACTTCTTTGATATCTATCAACCAGCTATTTACGGAGAGTTGTTTGTTTAGCTAGAGATTTATTTGCTTTGTACCAGAATGGATAGAATGGATTCCCCTATAAGGATTAGTTAATGTGTTTAAAGGACAACAATGTGGCACGATTTGGTGTAATATTTTTTCTTGTTGATAATTCATATTAGAGATGATTTGTTTAGAATATGGGTAGTTAAACACTCTTAGGGAGTCCTTTGAATCTCTTTGGAGCCATCTGGAGACCTCTTGTTGTGTAACACAGTAGGAGGATGGTTCAACATTTTCCTCCAATTCATTGTATTCCTCAAAATGTTATACAATTGTCACCATAGCCAATGAGGAAGCATCTTCTTCATTCGAGTCCATAAGATCATCCACCCATGGTTTGATTTCATATTGCAGAAATGGTTTAGCAGGTCGGCAGAGAGAGAGCTCTTTTAATCTCTTTCTATTGGAGATGGTCATGTTTCCAGATCGACAATCAATGAGGGCTGCTACAGTAGCTAGCCATGGTCTACCCAATATTATAGGATACATTGATCACTTCTTCCTAGTTTGGAGGATAAGGAAGTCTACTAAGTAATCCCATGTATTTATTGTGACTATAACATATTCTAATACTCTCTTAGGTTTAGTGATAGATCAACAATTTGCAACACTATGGATGTAGGCTACATGTTAGTTAATGCTAATGCTTTTGCAGTATCTGCAGTCATTACATTGATAGCAAGACCTAAATAAATCAACACATTTGAAACTAATGTTCATTTTATCATCACTAAAATAATAGGGCTTCCTAGATCTCCATTCTTCTGAGGATTTAGTTTACCTGCCAAGACATTAGCAAGCTTTCCCTCCACCTAAATAGTGTTTGGTAACTTCCTTTTTATTCCATGAAGCTTCAAGCATAAGCTTTTGATTGTTTGGTTTATTTTAGGGATGTCTTTAATATCTTACAACAAAGGGACTTCTATGTTTATTTTCATGAGTTCCTTAATCAGTGAGAGTCATCCTGAGTAGTCTAGAGCTCTCTAGATCTCTCTTGAGTAGACTATTTCAGTCACTCTGGGAATGGAATAGGAATGTCTTTGGGGATCTCTTCAAAATTTCTTGTCTTGGTTGTCTCACCTTGAGGTTTCTATTCTTTTCCAGTGTTGAGCATAGTCTCATCCTCCTTAGGAATTTCCATAGAAGGGGATTTTATGGGGACATTTCAAGAATGTAGTTGAACATCATTGATCTCTACTACATTCAAGGTTGTTGTATTAGGATCAGTGTTATAGACTTGTTGAGGCTGATTATTCTTGGGATTTGGCATAGGCTGAGTAGGTAACTAAGGTTGATTCACTTAATCATTTTGATTTTGGGTTTCTATTTGTGATGGTCCATGGAGTAAGGCTTGTGGCTAGTTTCCATAGTGCCTTGGTCCTTGGTTGTATTGGGGTACCCAGGGCTATGGATATTGACTCTAGTTTTGCCACTGGGGGTAGTCCAAGACTGGTTCATTCACTTTAGTTGAGGCTATGGTGGTCCCCACTGAGGTGGAATTTGCATTTGTGGAGGTGGACCTCCCCAAGGCCTAGTCCAATGACTTGTTCCCCAACTAGAAGGGCCCCTTCGACAATATTGTCCAGCAAACTGATTGAACCCATAACTTGATTACTTCAACCCTATAAATTTATCTCTTCTTCCACTTGTGGTATCTTCTTCAACCAATTTTTTTATCTCAGGTAGTAATCCACATTTACTTGTGGGGTGACTTTTTTACATAGATTCCACATAACTCTGTCTGATATAATGGATATTCCCTAAGTGGATCCTTTTCTCTACACTGCGGACAATAGATGGCTAAAGGTTTAGTAGTCTTCTTACTTTCTTAAATACCATCAAGAGTGGTGTTTAAATGGAACAAGACGTCAATTTTCAGGTTGGTGAGTTATTCCATTACTTTAGTAATATTGTTACCACCAATTTTCCCTTTCTTTTGTGTTCTATTGCCAGCTTGTCTTCGGTAGTAGTTTTGGCTGAATTCTACAATTTTTGCAAAACTTAATTTTTTGAAATCTCATTTCCCCATAAGATTTAAATCTTCTCTTATTTCATTGTTGATTTCTCTCAAAAGTATGGTTTTGCTAAGTTCTTCATCCAAATTGCTACCACATCTTCTATGGACAATTAAAAATCAATCCACATAATCTTCCAAGTTATCATCTTCCATCTTCTTCACTCTGAAGAGCTCATCTTTTTTGTCCCAAACTCTACAATATACTTATCAAGGAAGGTAGACTCCATTTGATCCCAAGAAGTTATAGAATCTATTGTTAAGCCCATGAACCATTGTAAGGTAGATTCTTTTAGAGTAGAGGGAAAAAGTTTCAACTTTTGATTATCTGTCCCATAATCATAAGTTTGGAAAAGAGCCTAAAATTTGAATAAAAATTAGTTTGGGTCTTCTAAAGATTTCCCTCTAAAGTTGGCAAGAATACAAGTGATATATTATTCATTGGTGGTTCATTCCTTTCCAAAGTTATGGTGATTGGGTAGGAAAATGTTCTATTAACTAGTTCATCACCACCAAAAATGTGATCTACCATAGTGATAGTAGGTTCAGGAACAATGGGGGACTCTAGTGACAAGGAAGATCCTTGATTAGACAAATGATTCAAATGTTATTCTAGGTTGAACTCCAATGGTGTACTAACTAAAGTTTTATTTATGAACCGACCTAAAGCATCCCTAGGCCTACTCATAAACTGGTGAATTCTAGTTGCACTTGGTTAAAAACCTTACCAACAACCTAACCTACAATAATTTGTAGATTTCCCTGATAATGGCACCAAAAATGATGAGATTGTCATAGTTCTTTTAATTCATCATCATTTAATTTTATCAATCTAGAGGTGTTTGGAGTGATTTGCGGCAAGGTTTACTCATTTGGGGGTTTTGAGTATGGATCTGAATCTAAGTAAACTGAAAGGACAATGTTGGAATTCAAACTATTCTAATTTCTAAATTAAACACACATGCTAGAATTTGAAAGGAATTGGAAACAGTTACACTACTTTGCAGCAAAGAAACTATTTTAATTGAATTGAATTGCTAAAGCATTGGAAACTATTCTATCACACAACAGAACTAAATTTCTGAAACAAATAATAGAAAGGAAACCATTCAACTCATGCTTCCACAATCTATGTTTAACTGAATAAAACCAGTGTTGTTTCACAAGATGAATTTTTAAGAATAAAAATTATTTTTATGATTTTATGATCTAATACTGATGAACACACTGTTTAGTGGTAAAATGAGGAAGATGGGATCTTGGTTTATTTCAAGGGTTTATGTTAAATCCTCCTTTCACCACAACATTCAAGGATAGTCAACCGAGTAGAGAACTCTACTACAAATCTCCTATCACTTGGAATAGAGGGGAAGATTGAAATTGTGTGAATTTGTTGTTTAATTAATCCCAATTATGCTCAAAACCATAATTTCATAAATTCATAAACAAACAGACAAATTATGAAAAATGATCGCACATAGAGATATCAAATGACAATCAAATACATACCATATTTTGAAGTTCGGTGTGTGGAAGGTGCCCTAGTCCAATGTACCTATATTTGTCAGGATCTCTGAAGAATATCTGCAACACAATCCTGCTGTCACAGAGATTACACTGCATCAGAATCTAGAGGACTAATGAGTGGGTGCCCTAGTCCAAGCCTTGATTTTCTTCTTTGCTCTGCACTTTTGACAGTCTATAATGCCTCCCTGCAAATCTCCTACTTTCACTTTAAAAAATTCTAACCTGAAATCCCAAAAAACTGGGTTGGGGGTTGTGGTGTTTAGAGGCTTGCCTTGGTCAAGCCCTGGAGAGACATTCAAGTCTTCCAAACACCATTGTTAGATAAAGAGTGTGTATCCCTATGGGATAGAGGCAAAAACCAATTGATAAATGATTGAAAACACAAATGAATGTCACCTCGATGGTGTAGATCTCATGGAAGAAAGATGCTTCTTTCATGCCATCAGGAGATGGAGCCAAATCTGCATAAACAAACATAATAATAACAAAATACTGCTCTACAACACAATGAATTCTTTGAATCACTTTTGCATAAAGTCACAAGTTCACAATTCCCATCTCTAGTTTACAAATGAATGCCTAAACATGTTTATATATGCAACTAAACAACTTCTCACCAAGAAATTTGTAATTCAAACTTGAGGTGTCGACATAGGACCTAATAACAATCACATAATCGACACATAAAAATGGGTCCTGACCAAAAATAGGGCAGGACTAGGGTGCGGGCGCCCAAGTCCTCCCCCCTATTTTAGGAAGGATTCATCATAAGTACATCCCCTAGGTCCCATTTTCCATAAAACTTAGGGGTTTCTTCACCAGAAGTCATCATTAACATGCACGATGGTCTAAATGCATTCTAAAGGACCCAGGAGCTAAACCTTAGGAGGTAAAAGCCCCCAAGGGGACATTTTCTGACATAAAATTTAGCCCTCACTTTAATTTATGTATAAATGCAAGGCCAATACATTCATTAAAGTAATGTCGACAAACACAGCAAACATGCCAAGCACGGTGAGGACACACCAAACACATTGAATATAGTAACAGGCATGCAAAACACAGAGAAGATAGTTACAGTCACGCAAAACACATAGAAGAAAGTATTGAAGACATGCAAAACATAGTGAATATAGTGAATGTAGTGATTATTTCTTTTTTCATTTTCTCATATATATGAATGCAAATGCAAGTACAAGAAAAGTAAACACACAACCCATAATGTAGGAGGGACTCATCGCCACCATTCTTTAGATTGCATATAGGGCAACAGACACACAATACAAATCTCAGAGTGCAGGAGGGACTCATTGCCACCAATCTTTATATTGCACTTGAGAACAAACATGCCATACAAATCCCAAAGCATAGGAGGGACTCATCGCCACCAGTCTTTAGACTATGCTTGGGAACAAACACGCCATACACACACATGAAAGACACAGAGAAAACATGGCAGATAAGTGATGGAAGAAACCTATTGCTAGGTTCATATCCATTTCAGGCACATTACAGGCACACACCGATGATTGGGCTTCGCCATAAAAATCACCGAAGACACACTTAAGGGTTGGGATAGTCTCAGATCTACTCCCTGACTGCTCAGAGGACTCTTTGAAAATGGTAGGATTGTGCAATCTCCTCAAGAAATACACCATCCCCGCCTTCCACAAAAGGGATTAAAATAAAAAGATATGCACGATGTCCCACCTCTGCGGAGGGATTAATGATTGCAATATAGAAAAGAAAGATGTGCACTCACACGGAGATACAACATCCTGCCTCTGTAGAGGGCTTACAAACACGCTTCATTAGTATCAAAATCATCAGACAACTTACCTTATATGCCCCCACCTTAAGCTAGTTGAAATCATGTAGTGATATCAAGCACATTAAGGTAGAGAGAAAACACAACACGAGCTCTTGCAAAGCCCATGCCCCCAGAGGTGACATGTACTTTACCATCGCCAAATGTTCCCACAAACACATTCCTGCAAGAAAGAGGTTATAAATCTTTCCATAAGATAATAACCACACCACATGATGAAA